>CM035106.1:29198039-29872161 GCA_020205505.1 Panax japonicus | reverse complement strand
GTCACCATAATTGAACTGTTTGATGTCTGGGTGATATAAAGGCAGGAATTTATAGTACATATAACAAGATACAACTTAGATACAAGAACAACATCAAAACAACAAAACACTTACAGATCTAGTCTATTTAAAACGTTATCAGGTCGTTTCTGGGCAATTTTTGGGTTACCCAGAAACGCCCAGTCATGGCCGATCAACGGCTTTTGACTATCAATAACTTCCAATTAGTTAATGCTATCAACTTGATTCAATTTCCAGTTTAAAGAGCTCATATCATACTACAAGTTAAAAGCTTAAAACAAACAAAAATTTAAAGAGAGAAAGATCTACATGGTCCGACATTAGGCTGCACAAAAAAATATTTTTTCCAGATTTTATGAAATTTCAAATTCGAGCCTCTAGATGTTATGGATCTAACATCTAGCAACCCAAATCATCATTATACACTATATATAACATGTTTAACAAAAAAAATTTAACATCTAAAAATAGATCAATGGTCAGATTTTCAAGTTAGGGTTATACCTTAACTTTAATCAATCTTGATCTTAGGGTTCTGATTTGATATAGATGTAGTGGGGCTGCTTTTGGGGACTGATATGCCTTATTATTTTATAGGTTTTGATGGAGAGAGAATTGGTTAAGGGTTTGTGCAAAAATGAACTAACAAGTGCCATTTTCTCTCTCTCAATCTTATTATAGATTGATATAATGCACATGGCTGAGATCGAGAACTGATTGTGGAGATTTTATATCAAAAGAGTAGTTACATTTGGTCACCAACTCCCATCTTGGCAAGATTCACATTTAGCTTAATAAAAAAAATGTGCATAAGGGCTTTTTGGTTATTTGGTTCATAAATTTAATGGCAAACTTGTAACTTAGCAAACCCTTACGGCTTAACCCTAAGGTTTTTAAAATCAAAATTTTCTAGACTTTAAATTTAGGCTTTATAATAAAATTAAAATTAGTTTCTAAAAATAGAAAATTAAGGTTTGTTAATTAGATTAGTTTCTAATTACATTATACAGGAACATTAGGATTTAAAATTTACTAATTTTAATTAACCTTGCTAATTTAGCAATTAGGGTTTATAATTAGCATTTAGGTTTTAAAATTACTAATTAGGGTTTACAATTTTAATAATTAGGGTTACCAAATTTAAGTTATGGTTTCTAATTACCAAATTAGGGTTCTAGATATTAGGGTTTTAAATTACTAATTAGGTTCTTCCTAATTAGCAATAAAATCTATCATACATGATATTAGGGTTTGGATTTCATATCTAATTTATCTGTTATATATAACCTTATTAATTAATATAAAATAATTAACTTAATAATCTGTACAAAAATTCATATAATAAAATATTTTTAAATGATTTTTAAATTAATAAAACTATTTTAAAACTATTTATTTAATATAATTATTAAATAAATTTAATATCATTAATATTCATTAATATCAAATTATTAATGAAATTATCCTTTAAATATTAAAAGTTATATTTTATAACTTCAAATATCTTTAAACACTTTATTTTCATTTAAAATAATTTTTATAATAATAAAATCATTTTAAAACTAATTTATTCAATATAATTAATAAATAACCTTCGTATCATTAATAATAATTAATTAATAAATTAACCTTAAATATTGAAATCTATATTTTATAAATATTTTTAAATACCTTATTATTATTTAAAATGATTTTTAATATAATAAAATCATTTTTAATTTATTTATTAAATAACTTAATTATCTTTAATAATAATTTATCAATTAAATTCCTCACAAAATATTAAAAGTCATTAAAAATAAATTAAAATATTTTCTTATATCATTATAAAATTTTAAATTATTTTTCAAGTATTATACTCATTTTTAAATAATTTATTTTTATAAAATAATAAGTAAATTAAATACCTTTAATATTTCAAAAGTATTAATTATTTATGAAATATATTAAAAATTATTAACAACTAATTTTCAGACTTTAAAATAATTTTTTAGTAATTTAATTTGTATTTTTAATAATTAAAAACTAATTTTCTATAATTATTTAATAAAAATATAATTTTTATAAAGAAACTGTCGCTAAAGACCGCCTATAGGCAACCAAACCGTCGTGATAGGTATTATTCATGTTCTTCATCAAAACCTAGAACATTCATGTCAGTTTCGAGGGGCTTAGTTTGACCAAACTTAAATCAGTGTCTATTGTGCTTCTAGGAGATGTAGTGCCTTGATCTTGTAGTACTAGTGTAATACTACAAGGCCCAACAACAAACATGAACAAACCACATAACAAGAAAGAGATCTGATCGCCCAAAATAGTTGTCAGAGCTGTTCTTCATTTTCTGGGTTACCCGAAAATGAAGAACAGTTCGATTATTCATATTTGGGCTACCACAACTTGCTTTTTTATGTAATGTTTTAGTGATCTATAAGCTTCAATATGTAGCTAGCATGTAGGAAAACATTTCTATTAAATAAAATCAACTTAACAACAACCAAATCACTAGCGACACTACGGTCAAACTATGTAAGAGATAACATCCTTATGTTTTCTGGGTTACCCGAAAATGAAGAACAGTTCGACTATTCATATTTGGGCTTCCACAACTTGCTTTTTTATATAATGTTTTAGTGTTCTATAAGCTTCAATATGTAGCCAGCATGTAGGAAAATATTTCTATTACATAAAATCAACTTAACAAGAACCAAATCACTAGCTACACTACGGTCAAACTATGTCAGAGATAACGTCCTTACGTTTTCCAGGTTACCTAGAAAACGAAAATCATGCCCATCCCATCTACTTTGACCTGTCACCATAATTGAACTGTTTGATGTCTGGGTGATATAAAGGCAGGAATTTATAGTACATATAACAAGATACAACTTAGATACAAGAACAACATCAAAACACTTACAGATCTAGTCTATTTAAAACGTTATCAGGTCGTTTCTGGGCAATTTTTGGGTTACCCAGAAACGCCCAGTCATGGCCGATCAACGGCTTTTGACTATCAATAACTTCCAATTAGTTAATGCTATCAACTTGATTCAATTTCCAGTTTAAAGAGCTCATATCATACTACAAGTTAAAAGCTTAAAACAAACAAAAATTTAAAGAGAGAAAGATCTACATGGTCCGACATTAGGCTGCACAAAAAATATTTTTCCAGATTTTATGAAATTTCAAATTCGAGCCTCTAGATGTTATGGATCTAATATCTAGCAACCCAAATCATCATTATACACTATATATAACATGTTTAACAAAAAAAATTTAACATCTAAAAATAGATCAATGGTCAGATTTTCAAGTTAGGGTTTATACCTTAACTTTAATCAATCTTGATCTTAGGGTTCTGATTTGATATAGATGTTAGTGGGGCTGCTTTTGGGGACTGATATGCCTTATTATTTTATAGGTTTTGATGGAGAGAGAATTGGTTAAGGGTTTGTGCAAAAATGAACTAACAAGTGCCATTTTCTCTCTCTCAATCTTATTTATAGATTGATATAATGCACATGGCTGAGATCGAGAACTGATTTGTGGAGATTTTATATCAAAAGAGTAGTTACATTTGGTCACCAACTCCCATCTTGGCAAGATTCACATTTAAGCTTAATAAAAAAAATGTGCATAAGGGCTTTTTGGTTATTTGGTTCATAAATTTAATGGCAAACTTGTAACTTAGCAAACCCTTACGGCTTAACCCTAAGGTTTTTAAAATCTAAATTTTCTAGACTTTAAATTTAGGCTTTATAATAAAATTAAAATTAGTTTCTAAAAATAGAAAATTAAGGTTTGTTAATTAGATTAGTTTCTAATTACATTATACAGGAACATTAGGATTTAAAATTTACTAATTTTAATTAACCTTGCTAATTTAGCAATTAGGGTTTATAATTAGCATTTAGGTTTTAAAATTACTAATTAGGGTTTACAATTTTAATAATTAAGGTTACCAAATTTAAGTTATGGTTTCTAATTACCAAATTAGGGTTCTAGATATTAGGGTTTTAAATTACTAATTAGGTTCTTCCTAATTAGCAATAAAATCTATCATACATGATATTAGGGTTTGGATTTCATATCTAATTTATCTGTTATATATAACCTTATTAATTAATATAAAATAATTAACTTAATAATCTGTACAAAAATTCATATAATAAAATATTTTTAAATGATTTTTAAATTAATAAAACTATTTTAAAACTATTTATTTAATATAATTATTAAATAAATTTAATATCATTAATATTCATTAATATCAAATTATTAATGAAATTATCCTTTAAATATTAAAAGTTATATTTTATAACTTCAAATATCTTTAAACACTTTATTTTCATTTAAAATAATTTTTATAATAATAAAATCATTTTAAAACTAATTTATTCAATATAATTAATAAATAACCTTCATATCATTAATAATAATTAATTAATGAAAATTAACCTTTAAATATTGAAATCTATATTTTATAAATATTTTTAAATAACTTATTATTATTTAAAATGATTTTTAATATAATAAAATCATTTTTAATTTATTTATTAAATAACTTAATTATCTTTAATAATAATTTATCAATTAAATTCCTCACAAAATATTAAAAGTCATTAAAAATAAATTAAAATATTTTCTTATATCATTATAAAATTTTAAATTATTTTTCAAGTATTATACTCATTTTTAAATAATTTATTTTTTAAAATAATAAATAAATTAAATACCTTTAATATTTCAAAAGTATTAATTATTTATGAAATATATTAAAAATTATTAACAACTAATTTTTAGACTTTAAAATAATTTTTTAGGAATTTAATTTGTATTTTTAATAATTAAAAACTAATTTTCTATAATTATTTAATAAAAATATAATTTTTATAAAGAAACTGTCGCTAAAGACCGCCTATAGCAACAAACCCGTCGTGATAGGTATTATTCATGTTCTTCATAAAAACCTAGAACATTCATGTTAGTTTCGAGGGGCTTAGTTTGACCAAACTTAAATCAGTGTCTATTGTGTTTCTAGGAGATGTAGTGCCTTGATCTTGTAGTACTAGTGTAATACTACAAGGCCCAACAACAAACATGAACAAACCACATAACAAGAACGAGATCTGATCGCCCAAAATAGTTGTCAGAGATGTTATTCATTTTCTGGGTTACCCGAAAATGAAGAACAGTTCGACTATTTATATTTGGGCTACCACAACTTGCTTTTTTACGTAATGTTTTAGTAATCTATAAGCTTCAATATGTAGCCAGCATGTAGGAAAACATTTCTATTACATAAAATCAACTTAACAACAACCAAATCACTAGCTACACTACGGTCAAACTATGTAAGAGATAACATCCTTATGTTTTCTGGGTTATCCGAAAATGAAGAACAGTTCGACTATTCATATTTGGGCTTCCACAACTTGCTTTTTTATATAATGTTTTAGTGTTCTATAAGCTTCAATATGTAGCCAGCATGTAGGAAAATATTTCTATTACATAAAATCAACTTAACAACAACCAAATCACTAGCTACACTACGGTCAAACTATGTCAGAGATAACGTCCTTACGTTTTCCAGGTTACCTAGAAAACGAAAATCATGCCCATCCCAATTCCCATCTACTTTGACCAGTCACCAAGATTGAACTGTTTGATGTCTAGGTGATATAAAGCAGGAATTTATAGTACATATAACAAGATACAACTTAGATACAAGAACAACATCAAAACAACAAAACACTTACAGATCTAGTCAATTTAAAACGTTATCAGGCCGTTTCTGGGCAATTTTTGGGTTACCCAGAAACGCCCAGTCATGGTCGGTCAATGGCTTTTGACTATCAATAATTTCCAATTAGTTAATGCTATGAACTTGATTTAATTTCCAGTTTAAAGAGCTCATATCATACTACAAGATAAAAGCTTAAAACAAACAAAAATTTAAACAGAGAAAGATCTACACGGTCCGACATTAGGCTGCACAAAAAATATTTTTCCAGATTTTGTGAAATTTCAAATTCGAGCCTCTAGATGTTATGGATCTAACATCTAGCAACCCAAATCATCATTATACACTATATATAACATGTTTAACAAAAAAAATTTAACATCTAAAAATAGATCAATGGTTAGATTTTCAAATTAGGGTTTATACCTTAACTTTAATCAATCTTGATCTTAGGGTTCTGATTTGATATAGATGTTAGTGGGGCTACTTTTGGGGACTGATATGCCTTATTATTTTGTAGGTTTTGAAGGAGAGAGAATTGGTTAAGGGTTTGTGCAAAAATTAACTAACAAGTGCCATTTTCTCTCTCTAAATCTTATTTATAGATTGATATAATGCACATGGCTGAGATCTAGAACTGATGTGTGGAGATTTTATATCAAAAGAGTAGTTACATTTGGTCACCAACTCCCATCTTGGCAAGATTCACAAGTAAGCTTAATAAAAAAATGTGCATAAGGGCTTTTTGGATATTTGGTTCACAAATTTAATGGCAAACTTGTAACTTGGCAAACCCTTACGGCTTAAACCTAAGGTTTTCAAAATCTAAATTTTCTAGACTTTAAATTTAGGCCTTATAATAAAATTAAAATTATTTTCTAAAAATAGAAAATTAAGGTTTGTTAATTATATTAGTTTCTAATTACATTATACAGGAACATTAGGATTTAAAATTTACTAATTTTAATTAACCTTGCTAATTTAGTAATTAGGGTTTATAATTAGCAATTATATTTTAAAATTACTAATTACGGTTTATAATTTTAATAATTAGGGTTACCAAATTAAAGTTATGGTTTCTAATTACCAAATTAGGGTTCTAGATATTAGGGTTTTAAATTACTAATTAGGTTCTTCCTAATTAGCAATAAAATATATCATACATGATATTAATCATATTAATACTATTTTTGATTGAGAATAAACTCCAGTTTAAGTTTCACATTAGGGTTTCTAATTTTAGAAATTAGGGTTTTAATTTACAATTATGGTTTTCCATAATAATAAGGCTTTACCTAAAATACAAATCGTATAACACATAACGTAGTGTCTTACCATATTTTAAAGTCTCATTTGACTTCTAAACTAGGGTTTAATTGTAATATTAGGCTTTATAAAAATATTTCTAGGGTTTGGTCGTAATACACCATAATTGACCAACCATTATCAATACTTACATACATTACATATTTATAACACTGAAGAGTCAAAATATAATTAATATTATATTATTATCCTCATGCCTTGATCAAAATCCAAAATTAGGGCTTGGATTCCATATCTGATTTATCTGTTATATATAACCTTATTAATTAATGTAAAATAATTAACTTAATAATCTGTACAAAAATTCATATAATAAAATATTTTTAATTCAGTTATATCCTTTTTAAATGATTTTTAAATTAATAAAACTATTTTAAAACTATTTATTTAATATAATTATTAAATAAATTTAATATCATTAATATTCATTAATATCAAATTATTAATGAAATTATCCTTTAAATATTAAAAGTTATATTTTATAACTTCAAATATCTTTAAACACTTTATTTTCATTTAAAATTATTTTTATAATAATAAAATAATTTTTAAACTAATTTATTCAATATAATTAATAAATAACCTTCGTATCATTAATAATAATTAATTAATGAAATTAAACTTTAAATATTGAAATCTATAGTTTATAAATATTTTTAAATACCTTATTATTATTTAAAATGATTTTTAATATAATAAAATCATTTTTAATTTATTTATTAAATAATTTATTTAACTTTAATAGTAATTTATCAACGAAATTCCTCACAAAATATTAAAATCATTAAAAATAACTTAAAATATTTTCTTATATCATTATATAATTTTAAATGATTTTTCAAGTATTAAAATACTTTTTAAATAATTTATATTATATAATAATTAAATAAATTAAATATCTTTAATATTTCAAAAATATTAATTATTTATGAAATATATTAAAAATTATTAACAACTAATTTTTAGACTTTAAAATAATTTTTTAGGAATTTAATTTGTATTTTTAATAATTAAAAACTAATTTTCTATAATTATGTAATAAAAATATAATTTTTATAAAGAAACTATAGCTAAAAACCGCCTATAGCGACAAACTCGTCGTGATAGATATTATTCATGTTCTTCATCAAAACCTAGAACATTCATGTCAGTTTCGAGGGGCTTAGTTTGACCAAACTTAAATCAATGTCTATTGTGTTTCTAGGAGATGTAGTGCCTTGATCTTGTAGTACTAGTGTAATACTACAAGACCCAACAACAAACATGAACAAACCACATAACAAGAACGAGATCTGATCGCCCAAAATAGTTGTCAGAGATGTTCTTCATTTTCTGGGTTACCCGAAAATGAAGAACAGTTCGACTATTAATATTTGGGCTACCACAACTTGCTTTTTTATGTAATGTTTTAGTGATCTATAAGCTTCAATATGTAGCCAGCATGTAGGAAAACATTTCTATTACATAAAATCAACATAACAACAACCAAATCACTAGCTACACTACGGTCAAACTATGTAAGAGATAACATCCTTATGTTTTCTGGGTTATCCGAAAATGAAGAACAGTTCGACTATTCATATTTGGGCTTCCACAACTTACTTTTTTATATAATGTTTTAGTGTTATATAAGATTCAATATGTAGCCAGCATGTAGGAAAATATTTCTATTACATAAAATCAACTTAACAACAACCAAATCACTAGCTACACTACGGTCAAACTATGTCAGAGATAACGTCCTTACGTTTTCCAGGTTACCTAGAAAACGAAAATCATGCCCATCCCATCTACTTTGACCAGTCACCATGATTGAACTGTTTGATGTGTGGGTGATATAAAGGCAGGAATTTATAGTACGTATAACAAGATACAACTTAGATACAAGAACAACATCAAAACAACAAAACACTTACAGATCTAGTCGATTTAAAACGTTATCAGGTCGTTTCTGGGCAATTTTTGGGTTACCTAGAAACGCCCAGTCATGGCCGGTCAACGGCTTTTGACAATCAATAACTTCCAATTAGTTAATGCTATCAACTTGATTCAATTTCCAGTTTAAAGAGCTCATATCATACTACAAGATAAAAGCTTAAAACAAACAAAAACTTAAACAGAGAAAGATCTACATGGTCTGACATTAGGCTGCACAAAATATATTTTTCCAGATTTTGTGAAATTTCAAATTCGAGCCTCTAGATGTTATGGATCTAACATCTAGCAACCTAAATCATCATTATTATATATAATATGTTTAACAAAAAAATTTAACATCTAAAAACAGATCAATGGTCGGATTAGGGTTTATACCTTAACTTTAATCAATCTTGATCTTAGGGTCCTGATTTGATATAGATGTTAGTGGGGCTGCTTTTGGGGACTGATATGCCTTATTATTTTGTAGGTTTTGAAGGAGAGAGAATTGGTTAAGGGTTTGTGCAAAAATGAACTAACAAGTGCCATTTTCTCTCTCTCAATCTTATTTATAGATTGATATAATGAACATGGCTGAGATCTAGAACTGATGTGTGGAGAATTTATATCAAACGAGTAGTTACATTTGGTCACCAACTCCCATCTTGGCAAGATTCACAAGTAAGCTTAATAAAAAATGTGCATAAGGGCTTTTTGGTTATTTGGTTCACAAATTTAATGGCAAACTTTTAACTTGGCAAACCCTTACAGCTTAACCCTAAGGTTTTCAAAATATAAATTTTCTAGACTTTAAATTTAGGGTTTAAAATTAAAATTAAAATTAGTTTCTAAAAATAGAAAATTAGGGTTTGTTAATTAGATTAGGTTTCTAATTACATTATACAGGAACATTAGGATTTAAAATTTACTAATTTTAATTAACCTTGCTAATTTAGCAATTAGGGTTTATAATTAGCAATTAGATTTTAAAATTACTAATTAGGGTTTACAATTTTAATAATTAGGGTTACCAAATTAAAGTTATGGTTTCTAATTACCAAATTAGGGTTCTAGATATTAGGGTTTTAAATTACTAATTAGGTTCTTCCTAATTAGCAATAAAATCTATCATACATGATATTAATCATATTAATACTATTTCTGACTGAGCATAAACTCCGGTTTAAGTTTCACATTAGGGTTTCTAATTTTAGAAATTAGGGTTTTAATTTACAATTATGGTTTTCCATAATAATAATGCTTTACCTAAAATACAAATCGTATAACACATAACGTAGTGTCTTACCAGATTTTAAAGTCTCATTTGACTTCTAAACTAGGGTTTAATAGTAATATTAGGGTTCACATGATTTACTATTAGGGGAGTTGGTGCAAGATTGTAATACTTGCATGACTAAATTAAAAATGGAGGTATAGATGAAGGTATTATACTGTAATATTTTGAGCCCCAAAACATGCAATTATCAAAACTATATTTTTCTATAAATAAAACCTCATTCTTCTTTCATTATCACCAATTCACTAAGTCTCACAAGAGCAATTACTATAGAGAGAAATTATAGAGAGAAAGAAGAAGAGAAGTCTACTACCTCACTATTCCAATATTCAGTTTTCTTCTAAGGTAAGGGGTATTATTTCTTTCGTATTCATGAAGAGAGTTATTTCTTTCAATACTCGTAAGGGTTGTTATTCCATTCTTTATTATTCTGTTAGAATAACCTGTCTGTACGGACTACCGTATGCCTAGTGAATTCTTCTGTTATTCTATTCTTTATTATTCTGTTGGAATAACCTGTCTGTGCGGACTATAGCATGCCTGGTGAATTCTTCTGTTATTCCATTTTTTATTATTCTGTTGGAATAACCTGTCTGTGCGTACTACTGCATGCCTGGTGAATTCTTTTGTTATTTCATTCTTTATCATTCTGTTGGAATAACCTGTCTACACGGACTACCGCATGCATGGTGAATTCTTCTGTTATTCACCTTGTGCTTAGTTTAAATTACTATTATGTAATATGAACCCTAATGATTATTTTAGGGTATGTTTGTATGAACTTATTAAGGTTATCGAATCTTGGGATAATAACAACTTTTGAATAAACGACATACATTTATTATATTCAGCATTTTAGTTATCGTATGTTGTTTAGAGGTGGATGTTTGTATTTTATCGTGATGACCGAACCGATGTCAGAGGACCCGGATTTGGGGGCGTCACATATCTCCCAGCTTACCATATTCATTCTTCTTTCCATTCTGCTCTTGATTGTATGTCAGCGTATTACCTTCCCAGTCTACATCAATCGTTCTCTCCAACCCTGCTACAAACGAATTTGGTTGGAACATCGAGATTTGATTAAATAGCCAGAAATTTAGTTGATTTGCCAGTGCTCATACAAAAAAATTCGCCAATTGTGGCATTGGATTTGCGTTAGCTTCCCTATTGTATGCATATTCCTTGGAGCTTTGTTGACGTTGTTGTCTTCTTCTAGGTGGCATCTTACTGTTTAAAACTGGAACTATTAGATCATCGTTCATCCACACATTAAAATTTCAAACTTATCTCAACCACTTATAGACAACACATAATATACCTTAATAAACAATAATGCCTTTATTCATTTATTACATCACCACATAACAAAATAGCCTCACTGCTAGTTATATTATTTATCCTGTAATAGTTAAATTTCAGGATTACTTCATTATATCTCGCTAATTAATTCGAAAGTCAGGATTTAAATTTTATTAATTTTCATCGTGATTTATAAATAATCTTAATGTTTTTCTTGCAATCTACAAGAACATTCCACATTGTACAAGTTCATTGCGCTCTTGCTCCACGATACGAATCGTCAGGAGATTGGAAGGTTAAATTCTAAGTTTCATCATTTGCTTGGCACTCTTTGACTTGTCTTCAACACGATCTATGCATTTAGAAGCCTTCATCCACGCGTCCTCAGGTTTCGCCCGCTTTGCTGACTCCTTTCCCCAGTCATTCCTATGCAATCTCATTCATAGCTAATAAATATCCTCTTTAATACTCTGACTGAGCTAATATCTGCTCTACATCCGCAAGTTGTGCAGTAAGGTCTTGAGTCGCGACATCTTCTTGTGCTAACGTGGCTTGGTGCTTTACGGCTAGACCTTCTAATTTCTCGACCTTCTTTTATAACTCAATGTTATGACCATACACCTCATTGGAGGAATTCCCCCTCATCGTTCTCATCCTTCACCTTTATCACCGCAAATTTATCCTCTCGTTCAAACTCAAGCCTATACCCAAGGTCTACAACAGAAATCAATGGGTATGTATAATACTCGCTACTCCTAAGTACTCACGAGCACATAAGTCATTAACACATAAACACAAGGTCTTTTATCATTTTATCTTCAATGAATTTCCCCCAATTCATTCCTTAGAACTCGATAAGAGTTTATCACATCTATGTTTTCGATCTCCTAGAAGGTTATAGCCTAAGGTTTTCCCACCTAAGGTTCATAACCTAAAGCTTTGATACCAACTTGTGACACCCGCAAATCTGGGCACTTCAATCCCACAGATTTGGTGTTCACTGTCTAATTAAATTATAACTAACTACCCATAAACAAAGGATATAATTAAACTCAAAAGTTTAAACAATCAATCTCCCATTAAAGGGTTATATAATCTAAATTAAATCCCAGGTCATCTAACCTTTATTACAATCATCAGTGGAAAATTAAAACAAGATCATAATTAAGTCTATTACATAAGCTTCATAAATAAAAGATAAATTAAACGTTGTCGTCTAATCTAGCACTTTGTCCTTGCCCTTGCTTTTGAAAGCTCTTCAAACTTCTTAACTTCATCTGCATTATTTTGTGCAAGAGTGAGCAAACAATTGCCCAGAAGAAGGATAATATACAACAATGTTTTATGAATGACAAATAACTGAGCTTTCAATGGTAAAGTATTCTTATCGGAACAATAAACTTTAATTCAACAGCTATGAGTTCAAAGGAATAATGAACGTTTAAGTTAACAATAGATATCAACATCAAAGAATACACTGAGGGTCACAAGACCACGAACTATACTCTAGGTTTTCAAGTATTTCTACTTTAACCTTTAACAGTCTAAAAGACTATATTCATCATCTATGTCCTAGGTTCACAAGTGTTTCTACTGTAACTTATAATAGTCTAAACGACTATATGGACCATCATCCCGTACTCTCCAGGTGATCAGCCCTTTGTACTATGTATTGCGCAAACATTTTAACGCTATTGCGTAACTCTAAAATAATCCCCTAGAATAAGGTTATTCATCTCAGCTTAGATTATCAGGTTCCGAACCAAAGGAAGTTTGGTTGGGAATTAACTTCAAATGAATTCTAGATCTTTAGAATGCTCATCAACCAAGTACTGGTTGAATCAAATAGAGACCAATAACTATTCAAGAGTTTGATTATAATATTTTCATGCACAAGGTATATCGATGAATCAATAAGAGCTAGAGTATTAATAATTTCTAAATTGAACAAATGTTATCATCGACAACATGCTTTAAAAGTTGTGTGTGAGTACGTAAACAAACCAAAGGAAGTTCGGTTTAGGTTGACTTCAAGGGTAATTTAGAGTTTAGAACATTCATCAACTAAGGATTAGTTGAATTGGTAAAGAATCGCTAAGCAACTTAGAGTTCGGTACAATAATGTAAGATAGTACAATGACATTGGATAACGAAGATCAAACAACAGTTATTAGTAGCTGAATAAACACACTTCTTGCAATAAAATTATAGACTTTGAATAACCAAGGTAATCTCGATTGGAATAAAGAAACAAAGATTAAGTAACTTGCTCAATAATAAACGAGGGTTAAAAAACTTGCATGACAATAAATCGTTAAATAAGAGATTAGAGATAGAGAATTTGAATAAGTATAATATAATAGTAAAAGTAAGCTTGCTGAATAATAAAGTAGCAAAGGTTAGGGAACTTGCCTCTTGCGTAAGTTATACAATTACAACTCACGTACTCCAATATCCTACACATACCATTAGGATTATCTCATCAGTTAGCTATGTACATTAACCTCATAGATTCAATTATCATCTTAGTTACGTTATAACCTTTAGTTTAAGGTTTAACCATATAAATAAACCACATAAGCCGAATCTAAAAACTCAGTAACACATACATAAGACTTCTAGCATCCAAATCACATTTTCAACTCTTATTAATCAATACTACATTTCCCCTTAATCGAACTTGAAATTCAATCAAGTGTTTAAGTTTTCCTAAGAGTCATTGGTTTTATATTAATCACCTTCCATATCTTAATATTCATTTCCGAAATCACAAGTGCTAACACCACAAGACTTAGTTACCCTTCAATGTGTACACTAAGTCCTAACATATCGCATTCCAAACTTATAAAACCTTTCAAACTTTGAAATTATCAATGACATGCATGACATGGTTCTGTTTTAACGTCCTTATTACATGTTTGTTACATTAATACATAATTAAACTAAGTTATAGCGACATCCCGGGTCTGCAGCAGTACCAGAAGCCACTGTCCCAAATCAGGGTATGGCACAGTTTCGCCATACACAAGCCTGGGACCGGCGCATCTACGCCGTTTCTGACCTTGGCACCGGCGCAGCTGCGCCGGTGCACAGACAGAAGCAGAAACAGATGAACAGTAGCCATTTTTAGCCTAACTAACACGAATTTCACCCACAAGACAGTGAAATTAACATGTGCAATTGATATAAAACTATCACAAACATGTTTCCTCACATATTAAACCACTTAGAACAATTTAACAACAACTTTAACTAATTTACATCATTAAAATTCACGTTTTCATATAAAAACACCATTTTTGACATCCTTTACAAAAATAATCACTGTAATCTCAGTTTTATACCAAATCACATCGTTCAAACTACGTTCTCATCGTATTTTAACGAACTAGCATAATCAAGCCTCAATTCACAGATTAACGTACAAATTAACCATCATAATTGGTACTTTCACAAGCCATATGTAAAATACATATACTATAATTACTTTCTTTCTTTTAAACGTAATTAGCATAAAAAATTCTTATTTAAACACTAGTTCTAATCATCACAAACATATACAATAACAAGTAATCAGTTGTATATCAACAATTCAAAAAGATGAATTCACAGAACTTAAAGTTATATGCCGTAAAATTCATATATATACATATATAAATATATAAAATTAGGGTTATGAGTAATACCTTCTTATGCTTGAAAATCTTTGCTATCCACTGATAATTCCTAAAAAAACATAGGAATCTCTCAGGTCACTCTCAAACTCTCTCAACTTCTCACTGTAAACCTCCTTCTTCCTTCCTCAGTATAAACCAAAACTAAACCTTTTACGTAACATAAAGACGCACCTAATGTATGTAACTGTCGTATACTTATTATAATAAAAATTAAATATCAGTTAAAAACAATATATTTTATATTTATAATTTTGATTTATTTTATTTATATTATAATTATAATTAAAATTCAAAATTTAAAAATCCAAAAGCCATAAGGCTTTGTTTGGCAAAAAGTCTTTAAAATAAAGACTTAATGTGACACCCCCAAATCTGGGTACTTCGATTCTACGGGATCTGGTGTTCACTGTACAAAAATCATCTATCTATCTACCCATAATAAATGCAAACCATGTAATAGATAGAATAAAAATCTTCCCCTTAAGGGTTACAACATCCAAATAATAATAATACAATCCCAGGTTAAACTAACCTTAAACATCTGTGCGGAATCATAAACAAATAAGTCTTAAATAACATTATTAACTCAAGTCTTAAACATAAATACATCATCTAATAAAAATAACAAGTCTTCATCACTTGTTAACTTTGCCCTTGCCTTTACTAGTGGAAGGTTCATCGGTTCTTTCGTTCTTAACTGCAATGTTATTATAAAGCAAGAGTGAGCACTATTGCCCACAAGTATAACAATGAAATAACAGTATAATAACATGCGAGTGAATTAAAGACATCTGAATAAAAGCTCAACTTTTGAATCAAGAATGAATAACAAGAATCAAAAGAATTCTGAGGGTCGTAAGACCTTGAACTATGTCCTAGGTTATCAAGGGTTATACTTGAAACCTTTAACAATCATAAGACTATGGACCTTTCTTCTCGTACTTAGGGGGATCAGCCCTTAGTACCATACAGTGCTCAATATCTTAACGTTAACGCATAAGTAAATCCCTTTGCAGGGTTGTTCATCTCAGTTTGACATTCGAGTCCGCACCAAAGGAAGTTTGGTTTGGACAATTCATCAAGAGTTCTGAAATTTAGAACACTCATCAACTATGGACTAGTCGAATCAATAAGGGTTCGCTAGTCTAATAAGCTTCAATAATAATGATATTCAAATTGAATAATAATCTCAGGAAGTATACAATAGGACAATTATTTTATAACTGAATCATGCTTTAAAAAGATAATCAATCTTTAATATAACATTTGAACATTAATAATGGTAATGATAATTTACTCGAGGTAATTAATAAACTTGAACAATAATGACAAGTAGGGTTAGGAAACTTGCCTCGTGCGTAGGCTAAACGATTACTACTTCCGTTCACCACACATACCGTATGTATTCACGATATTCATTAGTTATATTTTCACTTAATTATTTAGTATAAACTCTACTTTATTTAACAAATTATTACCCTTCTAATTTAATTACTTAATTAAATTAGAATATTTTCATTCTATTACTATTATTACACTCGAATAAATTATTTCATAATAATTTCCATCGAATATTTATTTTATTCCATAAATATCTCAATTAAAATATTTACTTTATTTTATAAATATTTTAATAATAATTTTCATCAAATATTTATTTTATTCCATAAATATATCAATTAAAATATTTAATTTATTTTATAAATATTTTAATAATAATTTTCATCAAATATTTATTTTATTTCATAATATCTCAATTAAATATTTAATTTATTTTATAAATATTTAATAATAATTTTCATCGAATATTTATTTTATTCCATAAATATCTCAATTAAAATATTTAATTTATTTTATAAATATTTAAGTAATAATTTTTATCGAATATTTTTTTTTTACCGCCGGGGCGGGGTAATGTAGTTTGGTAACGCCCGCCGGGGGCGGGGTTACCCAGGCTCATTTTCTGCAGTTTCTGCAGTTTTGCAGTTCGCGAACATAACAAGGCCAAATTAGGCCAAAAATCAATCACAGGTAAAATTATACATGAATATGGCCATAACTTCCAATTGGTTATTTTTACACGAATTTAGACTTACTCAATCATTGTAATACATATATAATCATTACTTAACCCATCTAGCATGTTTTTTAACAAGTTACAACACATAATTTGCAAAATCAACACATTTACTTCCACTGTTCTTGATGTTCTTGAAGGTTTTGAACATAAAACATAATTTCAACACTACGAATTCGTTATAACACCGAATCCGTTCAATTAAAGTTTGGTCTCTTCATATTAACATGCATAATAATATACGAGTATAAATTTTAGGAATAATATATGATCAACACATGAAATATCACGTATAAGGCCATATGGCCAAAACCCAAACTCTGTTAATTTTTGAAATAACAATTCATCGTATTATGAAACGGATGATATGATTTGTGAAATATATATAATTAAATACAATATGGTAACATTTAACACATAGACAACACATAATCCATACCCTTTATAAATACAAAGACTTTATAGAAAACTTGAAAGCCATTTTCATAAAACTTAAACAACGTAACTTTAAAAATTTGGGAAGGAGGAGATTACCCTGAGTGTAAGGTATAGATTAGTAGGGAATAAATTTCTTCTCAACTCTTCTTTAACCAAAATTCTCTCAACATTTCTCAAACTCTTTATGAAACTCTCTCTGGTTCTACTTTTCTAGACTTAGGAAAAATGAAGAAAGAAAAGAAGACGTCGATATAATAAAAGAACCGACGCACTGAGTGGTCAGTTAACCCAATAATGGGTAACTGCTCCAACTCCCCATAGGGCCTTGTTTGGCTGGCAAAATAGATTTAAAACTATTTAATTTAATAAAGCTTTATCATATAGTTTAATAAATGTCACACTCCTTTAAAAAATAAATCAATATCTTATTTAATTTACTTTAATTAAAATCTAATAATTTCTCATAAATTCATATAGTCACATAATTAATTTTCTCATTAATTATAAAATAATATTAGGCTTATTAAATATTTCTTTTAATTTAATAAACTCACATAATTACATACTTGAATAATAATTATTCTCCACATTAATTTAATAAATATAACACATATCATTAAATTAATCTATAACAATTGCATCAATTAATTATTAAATCTAATAATTAAATCCTCGAAAATATTTATTTAATTCAATAAATATTAAAAATTAATTTACAAAAATCTCGTTCGTTACATCTTTCCCCTCTTAAAAGGATTCTGTCCCCAGAATCACAACTCAATAAATTCGACCAGTTACATTCTCCCCCCATTACAAAGATTCTGTCCCCAGAATCGCTTACAAATAATTAAGTAAATAAATGAGGGTAATTCTTCATCATATTTTCTTCGAGTTCCCACGTAGCTTCTTCAGCATTGTGGTTTCTCCAAATTACCTTAACAGAAGGTATAACTTTATTTCTGAGAACTTATTCTTTTCGGTCGACAATTTGGACAGGAATTTCTTCGTAAGATAAGTCTTTCTCAAAATACAGGGGTTCGTATTCAATTACATGCTTGTAATCAGCTTTGTAGGGTCGTAACACAGAAACATGGAAGGCGTTGTGGACATTCTCTATTGCTGGAGGTAAGGCTACCTCGTACGTAACTTCTCCGATTCTTCTCAGTACTTCAAAGGGTCCAATGAATCTTGGGCTCAATTTCCCTTTTTTTCGAACCTGATCTTCCCCTTCCAAGGAGAGACCTTCAAGAAAACATAACTATTCAAACTCGATATTTTTACGATGTAGATCATCGTATTTCTTCTGTCGATCTTGACTATTTCTGTCGTATGCTGTACCAATTCTGGCCCTAGTAATTGTCTTTCACCAACTTCATCCCAGTAAAGCGGAGTTCTGCACTTTCTACCGTATAACGCTTCGTAAGGTGGCATACCTATACTAGCGTGGTAACTGTTGTTGTAGCCGAACTCTACTAATGGTAGGTGATCATCCCAATTTCCTTTAAAGTCCATCACACAGGCTCTTAGCATATCTTCTAATGTCTGAATAGTTCTCTCACTCTGTCCGTTTGTTTAAGGGTGGTAAGTTGTACTCATTCGCAATTGTGTACCCATGCATTCCTGAAGACGTTTCCAGAAATTTGATATGAAGCGCGGATCCCTATCTGAAATAATTGATACCGGAACTCCGTTCCTCGAAACAATCTCTTTTACGTATAGCCTCGCCAACTGATCTAAGTTGAATCTCATTTTGATCGGAAGGAAGTGTGCAGATTTCGTCAGTCGGTCAACGATAAAACATACTGTGTCGTAGCCTTTCTGAGTCGTCGGAAGGCCAACCACGAAGTCCATTGTAATATGTTCCCATTTCCACTCTCGGATCTCTAACGGTTGTAACAATTCACTCGGTCTCTGATGTTCCGCTTTCACTTTCTGACAGGTCATACACTTGGCAACACATTCTGCAACATCACGCTTCAAATTCGGCCACCAGAAATGTTGTCTAAGATCTTGGTACATCTTGGTACTACCAGGGTGAATCGAATATCGTGAATTATGAGCCTCGCTTAAAATATCTTCCTTAATCTCTTGAACTGGCGGTACCCAAATTCTATTATCAAATCTCAGTATTCTTTCCTTATCCATCTTAAATCTTGGTTCGGTTCCTTCAGATATCTTCTTTGTCACATTTTTACATTCTTCGTCCTGAAGTTGAGCCTCCTTGACTTTATCCAGTAGGGTTATACCAGATTGCATCTGAAATATTTTCTCATCAATCTCCATAGGATGCTTCACTTCCAATTCTAGTTTCTCCATTTCTGCAATTAGCTCTTCCTGAGCAGTCAACATCATCAACTTCTCCCGACCCTTTCTACTTAAGGCATCGGCAACGACATTCGCCTTACCCGGATGGTATAAAATCTCACAGTCGTAGTCCTTAATTAACTCCAACCACCTTCTTTGACGCATATTCAAGTCCTTCTGCGTGAAAATATATTTCAGACTCTTATGGTCCGTATATATTTCACACTTCTCCCCGTAGAGATAGTGCCTCCAAATTTTCAAAGCAAAAATAACTGCAGCTAACTCCAAGCCATGGGTCGGATATCCCTTCTCATAATCCTTCAATTGTCGTGATGCATACGCAATGACTTTGCCGTTTTGCATCAGCACACAGCCAAGTCCTTTATGCGACGCATCACTATAAACAACAAAATTTCCTTTATCATCCGGAAGAGATAACACAGGGGCCGTACTCAACCCCTTCTTCAATTCTTGAAAACATTCCTCACACTTATCCGTCCAAAGAAATTTCACAGCTTTTCGAGTTAAATTCGTTAACGGAGTTGCGATCTTGGAAAAGTCTTGTATGAACCTTCTATAATATCCTGCCAATCCAAGAAAACTTCGTACTTCCAGCGGCGTCCTCGGCTGATCCCAGTTAATCACGGCTTCGACTTTGGATGGATCTACCGAAATTCCAGTTTATCGATCACGTGCCCAAGAAATTGCACTCGTTCAATCCAAAATTCACATTTCAAAAACTTGGCATACAACTTTTCCCTTCTCAATACTTCCAACGTTAATCTCAAATGCTCTTCGTGTTCTTCTTTGGTTTTCGAAATAGACCAAAATGTCATCTATAAATACCACTACGAACTTGTCCAAAAACGGCTTGAACACACCATTCATTAGTCCCATAAATGCTGCAGGAGCATTCATAAGACCAAATGACATTACTAAAAATTCGTAGTGACCGTACCGTGTTCTTAACGCAGTCTTTGGTACATCCTCCAGCCTCACCTTCAATTGATGATAACCGCTTCTCAAGTCTATCTTAGAAAAGTATCTCGCTCCCTTCAATTGATCAAATAGGTCGTCGATCCTCGGTAATGGATATCTGTTCTAAATCGTGACCTTATTCAGTTCTCTATAGTCAATGTAGAGTCGCATCGATCCATCCTTCTTTTTCACAAACAACACCGGCGCTCCCCACGGCGATACGCTCAGTTGAATGTACTTCTTGTCCAATAATTCTTGTAGTTGTACCATTAATTCCTTCATCTCTATTGATGCCATTCGGTATGGTGCCTTCGATATTGGAGCAGTTCCGGGCGCCAAATCGATTACGAAATCTACCTCTCTATCTGGTGGAAGTCTTGGTAAATCATCTGGAAATACGTCGACGAAGTCCCTCACAATCGGTATTTCTTCTACCTTCGGATTTTCTTTTCGACTGTCGACTATGTAAGCTAAGTATCCTACACAACCTTGTCTTAACAACTTCCTGGCCTGCATCATCGTCAGACAACTCGCTTGTCTAGGCGACTTGCTACCATAAAAAACAACCTTTGATGGAGTCATAAGGTTAATACGCTTCTTTTGGCAATCAATTACAGCCCCGTAATTGAATAACCAGTCCATTCCCAAAATAACGTCAAATTCCCCAAGTCGAATAGGGATAAGATCTACTACGTTCATGGTATTACCCTTAATATCCACTCTACAGTTCTTAAACACATACTTAACAGGAATTATCTCCCTATTTGCAATTTCTTTATTCATGGGATATTCCAACTCATCCATAAGAAAATCTAAACTATTAGCAAAGTCTTCGGATATAAAGGAACAAGTAGCACCCGAATCAAATAAAACATAAGCATTAATTTCATTGATCAGAATGATACCTAACACAACATCACGAGACTGGATTGCATCCTGCACCGTCATATTGAAAGTCCGGGCGGTCTGTCGGTTGGTTGTAGTTGGTCCTGTGATAGTCAGAGTGTTTCCACCGTTGTTTCCTTTATTCCTTCCTGATTCTGTTCCTCCAGATCCCTTATTAGGACAATCCCTTGCAAGATGATCCTTTGAGCCACAAGTGAAGCAGGCACCCTTCTTTAGTTTAGAACAGTTAGGTGCTATGTGGTCTTCCTGACCACAATTGTAGCATACTCGTTTTCCCTTCATGCCAACTCCCAAATGAGCTTTTCCGCAGGTTGAGCATGCTTCAATCTTCTTCTTTTGCCCTCCTTGTTGACTTCCAGCTGACGAGTTACCAGACCACTTTCTCTTCTGATTATTATTACCTCCCGTGCTACTTCCACCAGTCTTATTAATTCCTTCATTTTCATTCTTTTTCTTCTTCTGATCCTGATTATATTTAGATACAGCATCGCTTCCACCTTCAGCGAGTATGGCCTTCTCTAACACTCCAACAAAGGTGTTCAATTGGAACATTGACACTTTGCTATACAACTAGGGCTTCAGTCCCTGCTCGAAACGTCTTGTCTTTCTCTCGTCAGTATGCACTTGATACGTGGCGAACCTATCCAATTCGTTGAACCTTGCCGCATAATCTGCTACAGATATATTCCCTTGTTTCAACTCCAAAAAATGAACTTCCATTTGGTTTTGCGAACTAGTCGGAAAATATATCTCGAAAAACATCGGCTTAAATCTCTCCCAGGTTATTACACCTTCTTCTCCCCGTACTTTGTTTGCCTGCCACCAATAGCTGGCCTCGATTGGATTCATGGAACCTTTGAACTCTGGCGGTCCCACCGCCTTGAAGTCCTTAAACGTTGTGTTTGGTGGAGCTTGAGGTTGGTTATTCATGGCTCCAGTCAGTAAGTTCACCAACTGCTGAACGGGATTAGCGTTGGCATTATTGTTATTATTGGTTGACTCTTCCTGAGCCGGGTGACGTTGTTGTCTTCTCCTTGGCGGCATTTTTTTGTTAAATAAACGCTTATTAGAACTTTATTTATTTCTCTAAATAGTTAAGGCATTAAATAACAATTTAACATATTCATTTAACACATCATCTCAAACAACTTGATATATTTTCATTCAAATCAAAAGTTTTAACATTAAACGATAGCATAACTGCTATTTACATCAACTACCCTGTAATAAAGAATCCACAAGATTAAAACATTCAAATATTCTTTCGTTCATAAACACGTCAGAATTTACACCTAAAAACTAATTAAGTTCTTTACATAATTAAGCAAATCATATCACTACCGGTTAAGGTGCTGAATAGCCTTGCTACGCTCCTCTTCTAAGATGCGATACATCGTCCTGCGATCCATCATGTACAATGATAATCCTTCGAACTGGATTGGTTACCTCAAAACTCGATCTTGGGTTTCATTCATTGCCTTGTTAAGTGTAGAGTACGTTTCCCCAATCTTCGCTTTCTTTGCAAGACTATCATCCTCAGCACGATCAGCTCGACGTGATTCTCTTACCCAGCCTTCCTCTGCTATGTTCAGCCTTTCGGAGGTTTCCTTCAGTTCCTTCTTCAGTTTCTCTATCTCCTCGGTCTTATCTTCAGTTTGACCCTTCTCATGGACCAAATCCCATTCTATATTTGCCAGTCAAGAGTGAAGAGTCGAAATCTCCCTCTCCTTATCCTCTAGAGTAATATGCTGAATAACTACTCGCTCAGTTAAATCCTGGACCTCGTCTCGTAACTCCATGTTACGGTCGTATAACGTGTCATACATCTCAGCATCAACGGTATACCGTGGTAACTCCTCTTCTTCCTCTTCCTCAATAAATTCCTCCTCAGGATCAGTCTCGGGCTTATTCTCCTGACCAACAACGGTGATCAATGGAGATGACTACCTCTGTACCAGCTGCTCCCTAACGACATGAATGTCTCGGGGCTCCTCCTCTGTCGGTACTATAGGTACACGGGGTTCCTCCTCAGTAGGTACTATAAGTACTCGGGGTTCTTCCTCCCCAGCATGACTAGCTTCTCCAACATTCGATATCCTGACAACAAAATTTTAAGTTTCAGTTACTCAGTCGTATCATCTAACGCATACTTTAACACATAAACACATAAGGTCTTTTATTATCTTTAATGAATTACATAAATTCATTTCTTATAACTCGATAAGAGTTTTCCATCACTATCTTCTTTCTATAAGGCTACTACCTAAGGTTGTTCCCCCACCTAAGGTTCATAACCTACAGCTTTGATACCAACTTGTGACACCCCCAAATCCGGGTACTTCGATTCCACGGGATCTGGTGTTCACTGTACAAATATCATCTATCTATCTACCCATAATAAATGGAAACCATGTAATAGATAGAATAAAAATCTTCCCCTTAAGGGTTACAACATCCAAATAATAATAATACAATCCCAGGTTAAACTAACCTTAAACATCTGTGCGGAATCATAAATAAATAAGTCTTAAATAACATCATTAACTCAAGTCTTAAACATAAATACATCATCTAATAAAAATAAAAAGTCTTCATCACTTGCTAACTTTTCCCTTGCCTTTACTAGTGGAAGGTTCATCGGTTCTTTCGTTCTTAACTGCAATGTTATTATAAAGCAAGAGTGAGCACTATTGCCCACAAGTATAACAATGAAATAACAGTATAATAACATGCGAGTGAATTAAAGACATCTGAATAAAAGCTCAACTTTTGAATCAAGAATGAATAACAAGAATCAAAAGAATTCTGAGGGTCGTAAGACCTTGAACTATGTCCTAGGTTATCAAGGGTTATACTTGAAACCTTTAACAGTCATAAGACTGTGGACCTTTCTTCTCGTACTTAGGGGGATCAGCCCTTAGTACCATACTGTGCACAATATCTTAACGCTAACGCATAAGTAAATCCCTTTGCAGGGTTGTTCATCTCAGTTTGACATTCGAGTCCGCACCAAAGGAAGTTTGGTTTGGACAATTCATCAAGGGTTCTGAAATTTAGAACACTCATCAACTATGGACTAGTCGAATCAATAAGGGTTCGCTAGTCTAATAAGATTCAATAATAATGATATTCAAATTGAATAATAATCTCAGGAAGTATACAATAGGACAATTATTTTATAACTGAATCATGCTTTGAAAAGATAATCAATCGTTAATATAACAATTGAACATGAGTAATAGTAATGATAATTTACTTGAGGTAATTAATAAACTTGAACAATAATGACAAGTAGGGTTAGGAAACTTGCCTCGTGCGTAGGCTAAACGATTACTACTTCCGTTCACCACACATACCATATGTATTCACGACATTCATTAGCTACATTTTCACTTAATTATTTAGTATAAACTCTACTTTATTTAACAAATCATTACCCTTCTAATTTAATTACTTAATTAAATTAGAATATTTTCATTCTCTTACTATTATTACACTCGAATAAATTATTTCATAATAATTTCAATCGAATATTTATTTTATTCCATAAACATCTCAATTAAAATATTTACTTTATTGAATTCGCATAACAGGTTGGTTAGGAATATGAAAGCTAACATCCTTATAAAAAGCTTGATGAGTAGTTAACCACTCGATTCCTAAAATCACATCAAAGGCAAGTATTTTCAAAGAGATAAGATCGACAGGTAACATGAAATTGTCTATTTGAATCAAACAAGATTTATAAATAGTGGAGGTAACGAAGGTTTCTCCCAACTGAGTTTAAACAGATATATCAAAGTCTAACTTCTCCGGAGTTAAATTAAAACATCGAACACAACTAGGTGAAATAAAAGAGTGAGTAGAACCAGTATCTAACACGGTATAGACTTCGCAAGAGTTTATGACTAACATACCCGTGATAATTTTATTCAGGTTCCTCGTCACGAAAAAAAATGCTCTCTCTTAAACTATCAGCTTTGGCTTGTCTTGGACATTCTTTGGCATCACTATCCCAGCTGGACTTTATTTCACCATACGATAAAATCGAGCTAGGTGACCTTCTCTTCCGTAATTAAAACACACTTTGGATTGCTGCATACAATTTCAACGGATGTGTCCCTCCTGTCCGCATTTGAAACATACGACCGGTGGTTGTTCTTCTTCCTTTGAAACGGGTGCTGGTGTCGACGTCTTCATGTCATTGTTGAACCTTCTCTTCTTGAAATGCCCATTCTTATTATTTTGGCCATGATTACCACCAAAGTGGTTACCATTTCTGGCATGATGATTTCCTCCATGCTTATTGTCACCGCTTTAATGACTGTTAACACCGGTATTATCATTTTGTCGGCTGCTCACTTTTGGTTGGGTTAACTCATTATCTCGCTCCAATAACTGAGCCCTATTAACAACATCTGAATGCAAACACAATTTATAAGAGATAAGATATTGACGTATCTCAGGTTTCAAACCTCTTAGAAACATTCGCGTCATTCTCTCCTCATTATCAACCAAATGGGACGCAAATTGGGACAACTCAGAAAACTTGGCTTCGTAATGCGACACGGTCATGTTGTTTTGCTCCAACTTGATAAACTCCACCTCCTTCATGTGACGAATACTTTCGGGAAAGTACTTGTCATTGAACAACTCTTGGAACTTCTCCCAAGACATCTTGAGTGCGTCAGGCTGGATACATTTTACAGATTTCCACAAGTAATCTGCCTCTTCATGCAATATTAAGGTGGCAAAGGGAATCTTTTGCTCCTCTGAGCATCCCAAGACATCAAATATCTTGGTGATCTGCTTTAACTACGTCTATGCCTTAAGTGGTTCTGGCTTTCCCAAAAACTCTGGTGGTCCCAACTCCTTGAATTGCTTAGCGGTGACCAACCGTGGGTTCCCATTGTTTCCTTCTGCATTATGAATAGGAGTCTCTCTCGTCTTATGTCGCATGAATTCTAAAAATTTCCTAAACGTACTGTCGTTCATCATTTGGTCAGTGTTGTTGTTTATACGAGGATTATCGCCTTCCTATCACACATTATCCTGATTATTGATCCGTGGAGACTCAACGGTCTCCTGTGCTCCATTGATATTCTCAACATTCTCAGATGCCATTTTCAAATACTACCACAAAACAAGGGTTAATTAACATATCACATATTATCTTTATACTCTGACCGACCTATTAAATACCAAATAAACTTAGGTAGGTCATACTAGCGAAGGAATTCCCCGTCTCTCCCCTCCTAGTTCTGGTTTCACATCTCAGCTAGGGATCATATCCCTAAGCTTTGATACCAACTGTGACGCCCCAAAAATTAGGTATACATCACCCATCTTGGGTCGCCAGATACATGGTACAAAATACAAATACAAACAAATTATACAACAGTCGTGTAAAATATTTACTTTATTGAATTCGCATAACAGGTTGGTTAGGAATATGAAAGCTAACATCCTTATAAAAAGCTTGATGAGTAGTTAACCACTCGATTCCTAAAATCACATCAAAAGCAAGTATTTTCAAAGAGATAAGATCGACATGTAACATGAATGTGTCGATTTGAATCAAACAAGATTTATAAATAGTGGAGGTAACGAAGGTTTCTCCCAACTGAGTTTAAACAGATATATCAAAGTCTAACTTCTCCGGAGTTAAATTTAAACATCGAACACAACTAGGTGAAATAAAAGAGTGAGTAGAACCAACCAACCTACAAGTTTCTTCAAGTATATCCCCGCCCTACCATCGGACTTCTTTATAAAGTAAGGGGTATTATTTCTTTCGTATTCATGAAGAGAACTTCTGATATTCCATTTTTTTCATTATTCTGTTGGAATAACCTGTCAATGCAAAGTACCGCATGCATGGTGATTTATTTTGTTATTCCATTCTTTATTATACTCAGTTGGTTAAAGTTTTGACTTCTATACTCCATGAAATTAGTGGAATATCCTTGATATTTGCGCTTCATTCAGTATCTTTTCATGGAAATATTCTTCTGAGCATTCTTGAATTTTACTCTACAAAGAAGTATTATGTTGATAATTTGGACGTTACTAGTTCCTGAATAAATTAATTCTTGAACTTGTTTTATTGATTTTTTTTTTGCTAAGTTTGTTTGTATATAAAAAGGACCAAATACAATGGCTAAGGGGCATACCCCAGAATATAGTAACATCATCTAAGTTGATAGATGAGGGTACAATGCATGGAAGAGAACCCAACATATCAAGTTAAACTAACAACCAATTACAGTAATGATAAAATTAATAAACTTCAAGTAGAGAGCAGCGGACCCATCCGACCCAACCCTTCAAACGCTATCCCACGGGCGAAGCCATGCTCGCCCGAAGCCATGCAGTACTCGCCCGAAGGCTATGCTTACTCGAAAGCCATTCTCACTAAGCCATGCTCGCTCGAAGCCATGCTCGCCCGAAGGCCATGCTCGCTCGAAGCCATATACGCTTGGAGCCAATACCTTGCCCCTTGTTCCCAATCATACCAGCACCTCACTTCATTCAAAACTCAACGTATCCTTGCCAACCAACCACCTAGTGCCGAAGAGCAGCAACTACCCTAAACACAGCCGCTCAGCCAAATTTTATCGAAGAGCAGCCACTAGCCCAACAATTCAGCACACCTCTTCGCCAAAAGAAAAGTCAGCCCCACCTTGGCCAAACTACCCCTATGGCGAGTAGCAGCTGCAGAAAAGTCAGCCCCACCTTGCCCAAACTGCATACCAGCTCCTCCTTGCTCAAATTGTGCAGAAGATTTATCAAAGCCAATTACAATAATATCAGCAAAAGTTTGTATCTTTGAGGAAAGATGAACTAGTAGATAATCTAGATTTGATGATTACGATTACATTCGTAGCAAGGCACCTTGTAGGGACGAGTGTCCCATTATGCAGCTTTTTGTTTCTTACTTCCCATATCTTATAAAACGAGACGGCTAGAGAGAGGCTGAGAATCTTCTTTGATAATTTTCGCCCTTGGAAGGATGATATAAAGGAAGTAAGTCCAGTCCAGTCCAAGGGTAAAGAAAGCCATCCACCCAGTTGTAAGGTAGCCTTGATAATAATAGTGGAATATTCACAAATGAAGAAAAGATGTGAAAATGTTTCGGGATGCTTGTGGCATAACTGACAATTGAAGGTCCGTCCTGTATAAGCTCGAGTGATGTCATTTGTTTGGAGCTTTCTATGGAATCCAAGCCAGAGCATGAAAATCTTGGCACATACAATTTATGCCAGGGAATTGTGTGCCAGTGCGTAACCTGTTTCCTAATTCTGATGCTATCCCAAATGTGTCTTGCTTTGATGAAGCAAACATCCATTGAATCCCAAAATATACAGTCCATTGATGTAGAGGGAAATGGGGCAGATTGTACTAGTTGCCGGAGGAGAATCATCACATGATGGTTTGAAGGGGGAAGGTTCCAGGAGGTGTTATTCATAATGTCCCTGACTGTGGCTGTGATAGGTAGGCCTGAATTGGAGATCAATGTATTGCTGGGGTTAATGGCTGAACCGTTGAGCCAAGGGTCGTACCAGAGGTTGAAATTTTCACCATGGCCAACAACGTATCTAAGATGCTGAAGAGCAATAGGCCTGAGTTTAAGAAGTTGTCTCCAGATCTACGAACAATCAGTGGGTATGTGAATCTGCCAAACAGATTTCCAGAGAAAGACAGTGGTCTGCACCCACTTAGCCCATATTGATTTTGTGTTAGGCTGCAAGACATGGGTTAGATGTAGTAAAAGTAGAGCTTTATTCCAATCCAAGAGGTTTTTGATGCCCAGACCTCCTTCCTCGGTAGGGAGTGTGATATTTTGCCATGCAACCTTTGCACCATAGGGATTAAGAGATGTGCCTTTCCAGAGAAATCGACAAAGGATCGATTGAATGGCTCTTATGACTGCCTTGGGCAAGTAGAAATGAGTGCTCCAATACGATTGAATAGCGAAGAGCACAAATTTTATGAGTTGGACCCTACCCGAATAGGCAAGCGCAGTAGCAGTCCATGAGGAGACTCTTTGAGTGATTTGATGGATTAGAGGAATACAATCCTGGTATGAGATCTTTGAAGAGATGAGGGGGACACCCAGAAATCTGGTGGGAAAAGTACCATGAGTGAAGCCCAGAAAGGATAGGATAGATGATTTTGTTGCAGGGTCTTCACATGCTAAAAAATAGTGGCTCTTTTGAATATTAGGAATGAGACCCGAGAATAGAGAGAAGGAATGGATACATGAATGTATGATGGAGATGGTTTGAAGGTTAGCATGACAGAAAATTAGGATGTCATCAGCAAAAAAGAGATGAGAGATGTCACTGGCTTTAGTGCGCCAGTGGTGAAGATACCCTGATTGTTTGGACCCCCAGTTGAGTTTGAGGGATAACATTTCCATTACTAGCATGAACAGGTAAGGAGAAAGAGGGTCACCTTGCCTTAGGCTTCGGGTACTACCAAAGAACCCAGCAAGGGAGCCATTTATCTTTACAGAAAACATAGCAGTTGAGATGCATGGGTAGATCCAGTCGATGAATTGAGGAGGAAAGTGGAAGGATTTAAGGGTGCCCATTAAGAAATCCCAATCTGCTGTGTCAAAAGCTTTACTTAAATCAATTTTTAAGGCACATCTAGGAGGACCTGATTTCCTGTGGTAGTTTCGGAATAACTCCTGGGCAAGGAAGATGATGTCACTTATACTTCTGCCTTTAATAAAAGCAGATTGTGCCTTATCAATGATAGAAGGAAGGACTAGTTTTAGTCTATCAGCAAGAATTTTTGAGATGCACTTGTAGATTGTATTGCAGCTTGATATTGGTCTGAAATCAGACATGAGAGAGGGATTTGAGCATTTTGGGATAAGAGCAATGGCAGTGGAATTTATACCTCTTGGCATACAGCAGGAAGAGAAAAAGGAAAGAACTGCTTTGGTGAAGTCATCACCAACAATGTCCCAGCATTGAATAAAAAAGTTCACGTTAAACCCATCTGGACCTGGGCTTTTGTTTCTCTTCATACCATTAAGTGCCTTGAAGACCTCAGTAGCTAAGATAGGAGCCAAAAGGAGGGCAGCTTGGGAATCATTTACGTGTTTGGCAGGGAGAACTCCAAAATTTTCAAAATCAGCTGAAGGAGGTAAGTGCTGGTAGTTGAACAAATCTCTGAAATAGTTCACGGCCACATTTTCAACCTCCTCCTGTCCCTGAACCAGTTCACCCGAGGGGTTATGAATAGAGAGAATTTTGTTTGTGTTCCATCTGCTTTTTACCAAATTGGAGAAGAATTTTGTGTTTCTATCCCCTGTAGCAAGCCAAGTGGCTCTAGATTTCTGATGGAGAAGAGTTTCCTCTAGAGCAAATGAGTTCCAAAGTACATGAAGGCAGCACTGTTCTTGGGATATGAGATCCGAATCAAGTGACCTGTTTGCTAGCAAGGATTGGACGCTGTGCAGATTTGCAGTAGCTTCCTTTACTGAGGATGATAAATTCCCAATAGAGTGATTTAGGTTAACTAAGGCTCTTTTTTTTTTGTTACCGTGGGTTTCCGACCCGCAGGTCGACTAATCCCCCGAACCCGGTACCAGAGCGGTTTGCTACCCGACTTGCGCTAGGGGTACCGTGGCCACACGAATTGAAGAATTCTCACACTTGAGGCAGGCGGGTTTGTTCTCTTGATTTTTGCAGCCAGGATATGAAAGGGGTTTCCCAAGTCCGGTTGCAGCCATGCAGAGGATACACAGTCACGAAAGCCATCCAAGAGGATCATGTGATTAAAGAACTGGAAAGGTTTCCTGGACCGTGTAGAAGGGATGCCAAGGTTGAGCATGACAGGAGAGTGGTCAGACAGTCCTCGAGGAGCAAAGGTGGCTTGAGCATGAGGAAAGGATCTAAGCCATTAGGCATTTCCCAAAGCTCTATCAAGCTTCTTGTGGATTGGGTTTTCAGTTTGACAGTTCCACCAAGTATAGAAGGGACCAATGCCTTTAATGTCATCCATTTCAAGAGTCTGCAGGCACTCTTTGAAATCCTCCATTCCAGAATCCCAATCGGTTCCATTCCTGTCAGTTTCATTTAGGTTTCTGATGGCATTGAAATCACCCAAGATACACCAGTCGATGGAGGGACTAAATGATGATAATTCAGCCCATAAGTCTTTCCTTTCGGATATAGAATTCAAACCATAGACAAAGGAACCCAAGAAAGTACAATTATTTGAGAGGTGCTTGATATTACAATGAACTAATTGAGAGGATACATAAAGGATATCCACCTGCCAAATATTGGGGTTCCATCCAACCCAAATTCTGCCATTAGAGTGATAATCATAATTATGAAACCAAGTCCAATTTCTGCAAATATTTCTGGAGATTCTACTAGCTTTATGCTGCTTGACTCTGGTCTCCAAAAGACCAATGAGAGAGATACTATTTTCTAAAATTATCTGTTTAACATAAGCCTGCTTAGGCTTTTTATTCAGACCTTTAATATTATAGGAAGCTAACATTAACATAAATAACTAGGGAGAGTAAGGATCAATGGTCAATGGGGAGATTTATCCCCACGGCCCCTGCCTTGGTTTCTACGCTTAACATCTTGAGGAATTTTTATCCCAGTTCTATGCTTCTGTTTCAGGTCTTTGCACTCCTTTTCATCTATGGCAATTAGCTTGTTCAGAATGGGGTAGTTCACAGGAGGTGAATCAAGACCAGAGGGCGTGAGAGCATCAGTGACAATATTATTTGCAATGGGGGAGAAAGAGTTTGGTGAGGCTAAGGTAGGAAGAGAAGGAGTCAAATCTTTCCCAGCTTTGGCACCTCGAGAAACAGTTACCCAACCATGTGCATGTGCACCAGCATGTGTTGTGGTTGCAGCAACAGGGGCATGATTTGTAGGTAAGGGGACGGGAGCCGAAGTGCCTTCAGCAGGCTTGGGAGCAGAAACAGATGGAGCGTTCGATTTGGGCACCCATATAAATTTGGATTTGGGACATTTCAAAGGAGAATGACCAAAGACTTTGCAGGTGGGGCATGATGGTGGCCTACTTTGGTATTCAACATTAACCGGGACAATTATGTCTTCAGAGGTGTCTTCATTCAGAACAACAACGTTAATTGAGGACGGGAAGGGGAAAGAAGCTTGGACTTCAATGCAGACTTTGGCAAAGTGCATTAGGTCATGTCTGGATGTCATTTCATCAGTAAACAAAGGCTGTCCTATGGCACTGGCTATGTAGCTTATACCCTCATCAGACCAATAAGAAAGCGGAATTTGGCTTAACTTAACCCAAATGGGAAATTTGAACTGATAATTTTTTGTAAACTCAACTCCTTCTTTCCAAGATTGCAGCATGATCACTTTGGAGGCGAAGTGCCATGGACCCGAGGCAAGGACATTGTCTCTATCAGAGATAGATTTGAATTTGAAAACATAGTAACCTTTGCTGTGAAGAAAGACGCCTGTGAGGCCTAGGTTGCCCCAAAGGCGTTTGGCAATGGGTTTGACAACCTTGAAGGGAATGTTTGAGTGCAAGAAGTAACCCCCAAGGCTGGACGACCATAGCTGATTTCCACGTTTGAGCACATCAGTGGGAGGTTTAACTAGAATCTGACTGTCCTCAGATAAGGGAGGGCGATAGGAGGGAGAACGAGAGGTTTTGCTAGAACTAGTGGAGACCACATTGCACCAAGATTTAGATGGACCAGGTTTCAAGCAAGGAATTTCACCTTTTCCAACCGGGGGAGCAGGGGAGATGTTAAGACGAGAGGCTGAGGTGTTTTCCATAGGGGGTGGGTGTAATAGCATTGTCAGCCCCAGGAGGAGGGGCCAAGTGAGGTTGGATCACAAGCTTCGTCGCAGCAACCTTTCTAACACAGGGGTTAGGGTCCAGAGGTTTGCCAAGGATAGACTGGTCAGATACAAAGCAAGGTGCCAGCAAGGGGCCAACAGTAGTGGCATGACCGATATTTGCTAGTTTCCCTACAGAAACAAAAGCATTTACATCACTAGTACAGAGTCCATGCGCCAACAAGCAGTTCATAAGGTCAGCATTTTTCTTCCTTTCAAATAAAACTTCTTCACGATCCTTTTGGGAGAAATGTTGTGCAGCTCTGAAAATTTCAGATACATTTGAGTTTAAGGCTTGACCCAAGTTGCTCTCAATCTCATTTACTAAAGAAGTAGAGTCTTCGAAGCTGAGAGCAGTAGCAACAGGGTTTGGGTCTGAGTCTGTCATTTCAATTGAGTCAAGTCCCACGTTTGGGGACTGATTTGTGGAGGCAGCCATGTCGGCACTACTAAGCACTAGAGGAGAAGAAAGAGAAGGAGAGTTCAGGTTGGAGACACCATATTCAGCAAAGATATCCCTGGAAGCAGAGCTCAAAGAGTTCCAAGCAGAGAGATGGGAATGACTAACCATGGTGACGAGGAGGTGTTTAGGCTAGACGCTGGGAAGGGATGAGGAACGGTAGCTGGGGAATGAAAATGAGAGAAACCAAATGGGTAAACAGAAAGAGTTGGTGAAGATGGAAAGAGTAGGTGAGGATGGGCGGGAGGCTGAATAAGGAAATAAGGAGTTAACGGTAAAAAGGGATGGAGCAAAGGGGCGGGGGAATAGAAGAGCTGATTCAAACCAAGAAGCCTAGGATCCTAGTGAGAAGGGAGAGCACATTTCTAGAGAGAGAAACTAGCCCATCTTGATGGGCATTTTCTGCTTGTTTTATTGAATTCTTATATCATTGTCATCATCCTCATATTTATATTTTGTTGAAAGTCATATGTGGCCTGTAGTGCATAGATGGACTTGGTATGATTATGACTAGGGATTATTCGGTGTAATCATGACCGTAATGTTACAAATAATGTGGTAAAAGTTTTCATTGGCCGTAGTGCATTGATGGATAGTTGTTGGCATGATCATGACCATTGATGAATACACGAATATCCTTGGCCCATAGTGCATGGATAATTGTGGTTGTGATACTTATGAATATCCTTGGTCGTAGTGCATGGATGATGTGTATTATTTATTAAGCTGAGTAACAGCGATAAAAGTGATGAAAAACCTTTTAAATCATAAAAGATGGTAGATTTTATTCTCTTCTTGACTCTTTTAATGGATTTTCATGTTCCCCTGCAGTTAAACTTGATGTCTATTGTATTTTATCAGTTTAACACTATTGAAGACTAATGATAATTTTTTCTGCATTATCTTTGTCATAATATTTCTTACTGGGCTAGTTGAGCTCACCCTTTCTTTCACTATTCTTTTCAGGAAATGAGAACATAGCTGGGATAGGTCGGGGAACAGAGTGATGGCCTTAGATGGTGCATTAGTAGTCCTTACTATTCTGTGAAATAGTGTAATAATAAATGTAATGAGGACTCCATTGAGTGTGGATATTGTCTAGATGACAATATTTGTATTAAAACTCACAGCATATGTTTTGTCGTATTTTACACGACTGTTGTATAATTTGTTTGTATTTGTATTCTGTACCATGTATAGTGACCCAAGATGGGTGATGTATACCTAATTTTTGGGGCGTCACAGTTGGTATCAAAGCTTAGGGATATGATCCCTAGCTGAGATGTGAAACCAGAACTAGGAGGGGAGAGACGGGGAATTCCTTCGCTAGAATGACCTACCTAAGTTTATTTGGTATTTAATAGGTCGGTCAGAGTATAAAGATAATATGTGATATGTTAATTAACCCTTGTTTTGTGGTAGTATTTGAAAATGGCATCCGAGAATGTTGAGAATATCAATGGAGCATAGGAGACCGTTGAGTCTCCACAGATCAATAATCAGGATAATGTGTGATAGGAAGGCGATAATCCTCGTACAAACAACAACACTGACCAAATGACGAACGACGATACGTTTAGGAAATTTTTAGAATTCATTCGACACAAGACGAGAGAGACTCCTATTCATAACGCAGAAGGAAACAATGGCAACCCACGGTTGGTCACCGCTAAGCAGTTCAAGGAGTTGGGACCACCAGAGTTTTTGGGAAAGCCAGAACCACTTAAGGCATAGACGTAGTTAAAGCAGATCACCAAGATATTTGATGTCTTGGGATGCTCAGAGGAACAAAAGGTTCCCTTTGCCACCTTAATGTTGCATGAAGAGGCAGATTACTTGTGGGAATCTATAAAATGTATCCAGCCTGGCGCACTCAAGATGTCTTGGGAGAAGTTCAAAGAGCTGTTCAATGACAAGTACTTTCCCGAAAGTATTCGTCACATGAAGGAGGTGGAGTTTATCAAGTTGGAGCAAAACAACATGACCGTGTCGCAGTACGAAGCCAAGTTTTCTGAGTTGTACCAATTTGCGTCCCATTTAGTTGATAATGAGGAGAGAATGACGTGAATGTTTCTAAGAGGTTTGAAACCTGAGATACGTCAATATCTTATCTCTTATAAACTGTGTTTGTATTCAGATGTTGTTAATAGGGCCAGTTATTGGAGCGAGATAATGAGTTAACTCAACCAAAAGTGAGCGACCGACAAAATGATAATACCGGTGATAACAGTCATTAAAGCGGTGACAATAAGCATGGAGGAAATCATCATGCCAGAAATGGTAACCACTTTGGTGGAAATCATGGCCAAAACAATAAGAATGGGCATTTCAAGAAGAGAAGGTTCAATAATGACATGAAGACGTCGACACCAGCACCCGTTTCAAAGGAAGAAGAACAACCACTGGTCGTATGTTTCAAATGCGGACAGGAGGGACACATCCGTTGAAACTGTATGCAGCAATCCAAAGCGTGTTTTAATTGCGGAAGAGAAGGTCACCTAGCTCAATTTTATCGTATGGTGAAATAAAGTCCAGCTGGGATAGTGATGCCAAAGAATGTCCAAGACAAGCCAAAGCTGGTAGTTTAAGAGAGCATTTTTTTTCGTGACGTGGAACCTGAATAAAATTATCACGGGTATGTTAGTCATAAACTCTTGCGAAGTCTATACCGTGTTAGATACTGGTTCAACTCACTCTTTTATTTCACCTAGTTGTGTTTGATGTTTAAATTTAACTCCGGAGAAGTTAGACTTTGATATATCTGTTTAAACTCAGTTGGGAGAAACCTTCGTTACCTCCACCTATTTATAAATATTGTTTGATTCAAATCGACACTTTCATGTTACCTGTCGATCTTATCTCTTTAAAAATACTTGCCTTTGATGTGATTTTAGGAATCGAGTGGTTAACTACTCATCAAGCTTTTTATAAGGATGTTAGCTTTCATATTCCTAACCAACTTGTTATTCCATCCGGTGTGCTGTCTTGTGTAGTAGTCACTCGGGATTGCAGCTATTTGGTTCTTGTAGGACATTGTTGTGAAGAATGTATGTTGAAATGTGTTAAGACGGCGTGCATGTGGGATCGAGGTGGAAAAATAACGATTTTGTCCCTCACAGGGGTTATCTCTGGTTTGGGATAATAAAGTAGTCGTTGCTCAGGGTTATCTCTGAGATTGGGCTGCTGCAAGTACTGGATGTCCTCAGGGTCGTCTCTGAGGTGTGCCTAACCTCCTAGGGTTATCTTCAGGTTTGGGACTGAGTGCCTCGGGGTTATCTCTGAGGTTGAAGCTGAATGCAAGGATTGGAAGGAGCTTTTCCGGGGTTATCTCCGGAACTGCAACTGCACTCCTCGGGGTTATCTTCGAGGTTGAGACTGAAACTTAGATGTTGTTTACGGGATTGAATATCTCGGGGTTATCTCCGAGATGGAAAAGACTTCTCCGGTGGGATTTCCGGAACTGGAACTGTCTTGTCCTCTATGGTTATCTTTAAAAGACGATTCTGCCCTCTTACAATGTTAGTAACAGGAATGCAAATTTTTGAGTGTCTTCAATAATTGTTCTTCCTTTTATGTTGTGACCCGTTAGGTTTTCCATATTAAACCGATTGTGAATAAATCAATTAAAATAATTCTAATCTTATTTAAATAAATAAATTAAACTATTAATTTATTTAAATAAATAATATTTATTCTACAATAGGGATAAATCTCCCTAGTGATTAATGACTTTCTAGATAATATAGATTTCAACATTAATCACGAAAGAACCTTTGAGTAAATAGTTATCGTACAATTCAATCCTTCCTCCATACAATGTCTCAATTAAATATAAGACATGGAATTCCTGTCAAGTCTTATTTTATTTAATTATATGTATTTCGACTCTTAAATGCACAAATCCAAATAATGTAAAATAGAAACTCCTTTCTAATTTCATTCTGCATTGGTCAATGACTACTGGGTTGTCATTTGTCGAATCGCATAGGACATTTATCTTCTTTTACTAGAAGCGGTAGATTCTTTATTGATCATACATTATCTCCATGTACAACTTATTATACCCAAGAATACCCTTTGATATACCCTAAGGGTCTTAAAGATTAAGTCAAAGTATAATTCATCATACACAAGATACTATGATGATCTCAAGTCCAAGGATCACTTGTACTAATATCACTACATGAATTCCTATTGACAGACATGTAAAACTCCATTAGGTATTCCTTAGTTAGCCACATTCAGTGTACTTATTCTCCAATAAGCACCTACATACTTGCTTTAGTATCTCCACACAAATGATCTTGAGATCAATCTTCCTCATCCAATGATGAAGCAATTTATGTACCAAAATATCTGGATTCACTAATCCCCAATTTAGTAATCCAAAGATTAGGAACTATTTTAGTTTTAAGCTTTCTAAGAATTTAGATCTCATTAGAATGATCATCATCATTATTCTAAAAGCATTGCTTAAAACTATAGGTTTATCACATATTATAAAACAACATCATGTACATAATTAAAAGCCTTTAATAAATTAATAATTTTTTATTAATAAATGAATAAGATTGTTACAAAGTATATTGTAGACACTCGAAATTTTCTGCACACCTATTACTAACTTTGCAGGAGGGCAGATTCATCTTTCAGAGATAACCCTGAAAGATAGATCACATACATTCCAGATACCACCAGAAGTTCAGTCTCAATCCTGGAACACACACCGGGATTATCAGTTCCAAACTCAGAGATAACCCCGAGTTTCATCCTGAGAGACAACCTCAAGGATTGTCGTTGCAGTTCCGGCGATAACCACGAAAATGCTTGTTTCAAATGCATGCAATTAGCTTTAACCTCGGAACTCCCGCCGAGGCACTCATTCCAAAGACCCAAAGCTAACATCGGGAAGACAGGCACACTTAAAGATGACCTTGAGGAATTCAAACACTTGTAGCAGTCCAATCTCAGAGATAACCCTAAGCAACATCTACTTTATCAGCCCAAACCGGAGATAACCCCGGTGAGGGGAAAAATCGTCATCTTGCCACCTCAACCCCATACTGTGCCATCTCAACATCTCATACATACATTTCTACACAACAATGTCCCACAAGAGCCAATGAGTTCTAATCCCGAGTGACAATTACGTAGGGCAACACACCGGATAGGATTTAAAGCTTGAAGACCATGGGCATGGTCTCCTCTTTTTGACTTCGTACAACCTCTAATTCCATGTCATTGCATAACTCTCAATAAAAGTGGTCCGAGAAAGGTTTTGTACACCTCATTCGAATGCTCGGATTGAAGTTCTGCAAGTTCGAGCGGACATCACAGTGCAGGAGTGCACGTAATTAGAGATGGCGGGACCCGCAGAGCCTGGGGCACCCCGGACCGCTGCAGGAGCATCTGCAGCTACCGCAGGTACACTTGCGGCCACCAGCTCTATAAATATAGAGCTTGGGGTGGCCATATTAAAAGAGAAAAAGGCGAGGAAGCCCTGTCAAATTTGCTCTGTATACACCCTATATTGAGTGCTTTCTCATTTTAAATACCTGTTAGCTCATATATAGCTATATTTTTTACCGGCGGAAGCTGAGTGTTCATCCATTTATAGTCGTAGAAGTCTTCTTTGGCAGCCCACTATAAGCCTTCTTACACATTATAAAGCCTTTCTCTTCATCTTTGCACACACTATTCTTCACATTGAGAGTCATGTTGTGTGACGCCCCTAAATTCGGGTCTCTTCCAACCCGACATATGGTGCTACACGGTGCTACAGTTCACACAAACATTCAATTGAAATGCCTCAAAAGAATGAATATGTCTTATCAATATTCCAAAACAATACTAACTTACCCCAGGTTCTTTATAACCGTTACATTCGTTCTTGTCATAATATTAAATATTACCATTACAAACCTATACTATTACATAAGTAAGCTATAGGTTTGCCTAAGCCACTTCTTTATCCTTGTTGAATCCTTCGGTCCGTTCGGTCTAAGCTGCATTCATATGGTTCAAATAAGAGTGAGCATAACAAGCTCAACAAGTACAACAATTTTCTTTTAAACAACATGCTTGAAAACATAGGAATCGTATATCTTCAATAACTGGATAATTGTAATGAAGTATTATCAATAATTCAAAATAGCATTTCATTTCCTTTAAAACATTTTACAATAACAATATTCAGTAAAACATTAATTCTGCCTCAAGACCATGAGCATTTCATAATTTCTTTGAAAAGGACAACCCGGCACTAAGTCCGTAAGTCCGACATATCTTACGAGCACTTCTGCGGGATCAGCCCATAATACTCTATGTTGATCAACATTACATCCTGTTAAACGTATATACGTTTAAGTTTTGGCAACCTCGCGTGCCCATCGAATAATTGATGAAAAATATATTTGTTTATTCATACTAGGCTTACCTTGAATCCGTACCAAGCAATTGGCGTAGGATAGAGTTTTCGATTCTATATTGAAAGACTTGTAAATAAATCAATCAACTCTTCAAGATTAGTCTAGCCGAGATAAAACTGGCATTGACCCTTTTAGTAAAATCGTTCATGCATCTCCTAACATGAATCACATAAAACTTGGCTAGCATGAAGGTTAGACAAACGTTTAAGAAAAACTTACCTTCAGCGTCTACTACAGTAAAATAACTTTTTCTTTCAGTCTTTATAGTCTCTACAATACATAACCACATAACATACCACATTAGGTCATGAATGAACATACATGGTTCCTAATGAATCTTACCCTTCATCTCAATCTAAATCCTTACTTAGATTGTTATTATTGGTTCCGGCTTATCGTTATAACTTACATCATTCTTACCAACTTCTTTCTCTTCTATGTCTTACTTGTATTTACTTTATTAATACAAATCGTTTCTAGTTAATCATCCTTATTCACGGCTTACTAACGTTATCACATTTATTAATCGAAACTTTATTGTTAAGTACATGTATTGCACCATTCACGCTCACATTTAATTGACTTATATCCAACCTTTAGTATTATACTTAAGGTTTATAACATCTTTTAATGATGTTACATTAGGTTTAGCATTGATATGCTTCCTTATCATTAACTTGTTTTTCCTTTAAATTCAAAACCTCTCATCTCAGGGCTTTCCCTAATGATAGCGTTGCGGTGCTGACATTCCTTCTCTGTGTCACTCCGCAGCGTGACTTAGCATTGTGTAAGGTCCGGACTCGGCGTTGCGGTGTGAGTCTCCTTTTCTATGGTCGCACTGCGGTGCCAGTTATAAGTGTGCTCTATCTCGGCCTAGCACTGCGGCGCGGGCCTTTGTGCCTGGAGTCGCGCTGCGGCGCTAACTCTGTGCCTTAGAAAAATTTGACAGATTTTCAACTTTGCGAAATTCCCGGACATATAACTTCTTCGTTATAAGTCCGAATTGGCTCGTTCAAGAGCCTACGGTTCACAAATTACATATTCTACGCGTTCATGCAAGAATTTTATCTATTTGACTTCGTTTGCTCAAAATTCACCTATTAGTTTATTTTTAACGAAAACGATAACGTTCATGAACGTTCAACGCTCGTTTCTTCGTTCTAAGTCAGAATCCGGTCATTTTCGAGTCCACAACTCTATAATGCCAATTGAGACTTGTCTCCATTGAAAAGCAATGTTTCCAAGCTCAAACACAAAATACAACTTCCATTCCGAGAATTTCTCGAATTCGACGCTTAACGTCCAATCGTGTGAATTCCGGCATAACTTCTTTACTAACGATTTCATCATTGTTCTAAATGGATTCTAACCATCATATAAACATTTCAAACTACTTATTACATTAACTTATTTTCAAATTAGGTTTTGACTTATTCTTCATAAGTTCATGGCTTATCAACTTATAACTTTCATGATTTCATTTACTTATGACTTATTATTGATTTAAGTACTTTACTTAATGTTCTCATACCATATTTAACATACTAACATCTTGACATACATACTTCATTAACTTATTGATATAATAAGTTATTACTTGTTATTCATTAGTTTATAACTTGTAAAAGTATGAACTAATTATGAATTCACTTTGCATGACTTACCATAGCTTAAATCTTTTAACCATCATCCTTCTTCTTATTATCATACAATCTTATTAAATTAAACATATGAGAAGTTCATCTAAGTTCCTCATGAGTTCACAACTTAAATAAGTTTGAATTACTTTTTTTTTGCTAAATTTGTTTGTATATTGAGAAGAAAAAGAGATATAACAATCGTAAAGGGCATACCCCAGAAGTTTTAGGATTGAACCACATAGGACAACCCCCAAAATGGACAACTAAAGACTAACAACCAAGCCAAAGCAACAATGAACATTACAAAACAGAGCTGCAAGTATAAAGAAGCAAGCCGAAGCCTAAACAACCAATCAGCTGAAACTAAGCATCCAAATGAAACAATCTGGTGATGAAATGAAGCTGCAAAACTGCCATTTGTAAAACAGAACTGCCGAAGACAGCAGAATCAACCGAACTGCAGCCCAGATCCCCCAGCTTCCCAAGATTAAACCAAGGAGCTGAACCCAAGCTACAAAGCTAGCCCTTCACTGACCCGATAAGACGAACCGATAATCGATCCGGAAGGAGGCATCATCCGAACCAATCCGGACTAAAACAAATTAACGAACCTATCCGAACTGAAGCGGCAGCCGAAAACCCGAAGCTGCCGAAGTTTAGAATGATGCACCCTTGAATGAACTGTGAGCGCCCTCAAGCCGAACCCAATGAACACTCGCCCACCCAGCTCTCGTCTGCCACCCTTCATAGCTTACCGTCACCTTTTTCTCAAACTCTTTATTTCCCCTTTTGTTTTCCCGCTCCAACTACCTACTTTCTCCATCCTCACCAAACAGTTCTGTTTTCTCCTTTTGTTTGTTCCGGCAGTTCTCCATCCTCACCAAACATTTCTGTTTTCTCCTTTTGTTTGTTCCGGCAGTTCTCCTCTTTCCATCTCCGACCATCTTCCCTTACCATGGTCGACCACTCTCATCTCTCTGCTGGAAACTCTGAGTCTAGCGTCTCCCATGACCTGTTTGCCGAATTTGGGATCTCTAACCCGAATTCTCCTAAAATGGCTGAATCGGAGCTTGCCCCTACTCCTCCTCCTAATGTTCTAGCTTTGGATTCGGACGGCTCGTCTGCCAATAGTGACTGGGACGACCGTATGGGCCTTGGGCATGGGTCTGACTTGAAGGACATTCTCGCGGCTGCTCAACATTTCTCTTCTCACGATAGAATCATAGCTGCCGATGAAAGGCGTAAGAATCAAAAACTGATGGACTTCCTTCTAGCCAAGGGTTTCTCTGTCAAAGACTTAAATGATGTTTCAAAATCTGATGACATGCATAGGGCTGTTGATGATAACAACCTTTTCGACCAAAGCTCTTTGAAACCTATCTTGACTACCAATGTGGGTTCTGCCCTCCTTGTGCCTGTGCCTAGCTCCTCTTCAACTGCTGAGATGCCGAACGCGTTGGGTTGTCCCCAGCTACACCCAGCCAAGATTGGATTCTCTCTTCCAGGCAAACCTCTGCCTTCTGATAAGCCCTCTTGGAGTGAGGTGGCTGCGAACGATGCTCCCAGGAAATCCTCTCTATCTTTTTTCCCCCCTTCTGAATCAGATGGCCTTATCTCCATTCGACCTCAGCTCGAGGTGCTAAAAAAGGGGCGTGACCTATGGTGCAATAGCCTTGTGGGCTATTTTCTTCATTCTAAGCTCCCTTTCAAGGTAGTTGAGCCTATAGTTCAGAAACTTTGGGGCTCTATGGGATTAACTAAAGTGCTCCTGCATGAAAAAGGCTATTACATCTTCAAATTCAATTCGGCTGAAGCTCGAGAAAACATCCTTGCTATGGGCCCCTGGTATATCTCTAACAAGCAAATCCTGTTGAAGAAATGGAAGGAGGGGATTGACATTACTAGAGAGGCTTGCTCTAAAGCCCCTGTTTGGGTCAAATTTCATGGCATCCCCCTTTCTTACTGGACTGTCGAAGGCCTCAGTTACATTGCTAGTGGGGTTGGAAAACCTCTTTTCTTGGATAAAGTAACGGAAAGACTGGACCCTCTTCCTTATGCCCGAATCTGTGTGGAAATTGATGTTGCAGGCCCTATGCCGCGATCCCTTCCTGTTTTTATCTTAAATGAAGATGAGCACGAGGAACGCTTAGTGGAAGTCACTGTTGAATTCCAAAACAAACCACCCTCTTGTTCGGTTTGCAAAACCTTTGGTCACTCTTTGATTAAGTGTCCGAACTCCAATTATCAATGGGTACCAAAATCCTCCTCTAAAGCCGTTGTTGGCCCTGGTCCCTCTTCCTCTGCTGCTACTATGAAATCCTCGGTGCCCTCTGAAGAGGGCTGGACTGTTGTTGCCCGGAAAAAACCCCTCTCCCTTGGAACCACCCGCTTCTCCTTTGGATCCTGCCTCTCTTTCTCCTGTGGCTTCAGGTAACCAATTTGCAGCCTTGGGTGATCCTGATCCTGATTGCAGTTCCCCTGATTGTAACTCCCTGCCACCTCTTCACAACCCTCTTACTGATAAGCTCAAAATAATTGATGAAAAGGAAGGCAAGGACCTTAAGATGCTAGCAAAAGCAAAAGCAAAATCTGAGGTTATTGGTTCTCCTTCTGCTAAAAGGAGAAACAATGGTAGGGGGAGAAACTCCCCAACCTAAATCTCTATCCTTTTATGTCTAAGATCTGTTCCTACAATGTTAGAGGTTTAAATAAGTCCCAAAAACAGGCTGATGTTCATGCCTTCTTATTGGACAATCATATTACTTTTGTTGGCCTTGTGGAAACTAGAGTAAAATGTCACAAATCCCAGGCTATTTCCTCTAAAATTTTTGCTAATTGGAACTGGACCTTTAATTATGATTATCATGATAATGGTAGAATATGGGTTGGCTGGAACCCTTCTTTTTTGACTGTTAATGTGTTGTTCAAATCTTCCCAGCTCATACATTGTGAATTATCTTTGGTCGGATCTATTGATACCTTTTTGGTTACTATCGTCTATGGTCTTAACACTCCATGTGAGCGTAAGCAACTATGGCATGATATTACATCCCTTGCTAAGTCCATCAGCTCGAGATGGTGTGTTTTGGGTGACTTTAATGAAATTCGCAGTCTTGACGAATCTCAGGGGGGTAACAACATTTGGTCGGCTGGCATGTCCGAATTTAAACTTTGCCTTGAACAATCAGGTTTGGATGACATTAGAGCTGTTGGTCCTCACTTCACTTGGAGGAACTCTCAAATTTGCCGTAAGTTGGACAGAGCTCTTGGGAATGCAGAATGGTTCACTCAAATGCCTCTTTCTATGGCTACGTTTGGGGCTAGGGGTTTCTCAGATCATAACCCAGTTATTCTGTCCACAGGTCTCTATTCCCCCAATTCTTTCAAGCCTTTTCAGTTTTTCAACCACCTTACTCTTTTGGATGGCTACGAGGTGGTGGTTGCCCATGCTTGGGACTGCTGTATCACTGGCTCCCCCCTCTTTGTTCTTGCAGAAAAACTTAGGCGAACCAAACGAGCTCTCATTGCTCTGAATAAGCAACAGGGCTCTGCTACTACTACTGTTAAAATGGCTAGGCAAGCCCTTCATGCTCTTCAAATGACCATCCAACTGTCTAGAGCTCCTATATCCCCGGACAATTTGGAACTTCAGAGGAAACTTACCAAGGATTTATGGGATGCGATTACCATTGAAGAGCAATTATTCCAACAAAAATCCAGAATTCAGTGGCTTTCCTTGGGGGATAAAAACACCAAATTCTTTCATGTAAAAACCAAAAGTCGGTGGAATTCAAATAAGATTCTTGCGATCGAGGATAATCAAGGAGTTATGACTACTGACCCGGAGCAGATTAAGTCCACTGCAGTTGGCTATTTTACAAACCTCTTGGGCACCACTAATCTCTCCCCTTATCCAGGTCGGCATGTCCTAGCCGAAGTGATCACCAAACGCATCAACCCCGCTTTGATTCCATCTCTTGCAGCTATTGTTACTCCGGAAGAAATTCTGTCTACTCTTAAAGGCATGCAGAGAAACAAAAGTCCGGGTCCGGACGGCTTCAACGTGAACTTCTTTCTTCATTCTTGGGACACAGTGGGGGCTGATTTTGTTAAAGCCGTTCAATCATTCTTCCTCTATGGTCATATGCTCAAAGAATCCAATGCCACGGCTGTCGCGCTCATTCCTAAAGTCCCAAACCCCTCCTCTATGGCTGACTTCCGGCCAATATCCTGCTGCAACACCATCTATAAATGCATATCCAAAATATTAGCAGCTAGACTTAAAGCCACTCTTCCTGACCTCATCTCCAAGTCCCAAGCTGCCTTTATCCCAGGACGGAAAATTGGCGACAACATCCTTTTGGCCCAAGAGCTCTTACGAAACTATCACCGACCTTCTGGCCCCTCTAGATGTGCGGTTAAAATCGACTTGAAGAAAGCTTTCGACTCGGTTCGCTGGGAATTCCTTTTTGATGCTCTGACTCTTTTTGGCTATCCTCCTACTTTCATTCAATGGATCAGAAGTTGCATATCTACGGCAATGTTCTCAGTTAAAGTGAATGGGCAGCTATGTGGCTATTTCCAAGGTAAACAAGGTATTCGCCAAGGCGACCCTCTTTCTCCATACCTATTTGTTTTAGTCATGGAAGTCCTCGCACTTCTTCTTGATAAAGCTTCTTCCTCTCCAAACTTTTCTTTCCATTGGAGAACAAAGGCATGCAAAATCACAAATCTCTGCTTTGCGGATGACCTCCTCCTCCTTTGTCACGGTGACATGCATTCGGTCAACCTACTAAAGCATAGCCTTGATTCCTTTACCAGCTTATCTGGCCTAGCCATAAATCACAACAAAAGTCAGTGCTTCCTTGCAAATGTCCCTCCTAACATGGCTGCCAACATTCTTTCCTCCCTCAATATAGGCTTGGGCTCTTTGCCGGTCAAGTTCTTAGGAGTTCCCCTCATTACTTCAAAGCTATCCTCAGCGGAATGTCTCCCACTTATTCAGAAAATCATTATGCGAATTCAGTCATGGGCTAACCGTCTCCTCTCTTATGCGGGTAGGCTGCAACTCATTAAATCCATCCTATTTGCTATTCAATCTTATTGGTCTGCTTATTTTATTCTTCCCAAATCGGTAATCAAGCAAATTGAACAGCTTCTTTCTAGATTTCTTTGGAAGGGCTCCTCTCTTGATAAATATGGTGCAAAAGTTTCTTGGACCCGTGTCACCTTGCCCTTATCAGAAGGTGGTCTGGGTATTAAAAAAGTTGTCGAATGGAACAAATCTCAGATTATGCTTCACCTTTGGCAGATTATCAGCTTCAAAAGTTCCTCTTTCTGGGCTCAATGGGTTAACAAAACTCTTCTCTTGAAGCACAACTTCTGGACTACTCCTATTCCATCTAATGCATCCTGGATTTGGCGCAAAGTTCTGAACCTTAGGAGCTTAGCACTAAATTTTGTTACATATAAAGTAGGAAACGGCCAGAACATCAGCTTATGGCAAGATCCTTGGCTAACCAATCGCCCTCTGGCTTGCCACCGCACAGACCCTATTGTCTCAAATTCTGGTTTGTCTTTTATCGCCAAAGTCAGCGACATCATCATGCACTGTTCATGGCGCCCTCCTAGATCAAATTACCATAGCCTTATGCAGATGAAGGAGAAATTACAACACCTCCCGTTGCCTTCTCTCGGCCCGGACCAGGTGTGCTGGGCAGGCATCTCTTCGGTCAAAGCCTCTCATATATGGACTTCTATTCGATGTGAGGGTACTACTGTCCCTTGGTTCAAACTCATTTGGCACAACCTTCAGGTCCCCCGCTTTTCTTTCTTCCTCTGGCTAGCGCTTCATAAGAGGCTAGTGACATGGCCGCTGGACTCCTGTTCTCTATGTTCTCATGCCCCTGAATCTTTCTCGCACCTTTTCTTTGCCTGTTCCTTCTCACGGCAGATTCTTGGGTCAGTGCTTGCTTTTCATGGCTGGTTTGGTGTGCCGTGTGACTGGGACACGCTTATTCACCTCATTCAGCATTCTCCAATGGACCACATGTCATCTCGGATTTTAAAGCTTTGCTTGGCTACTATTATTTATAAGGTATGGAATGAACGCAATAGGCGAGTCCATGGTGAACCACCTAGTATTGCTACTGCTCTCGTTCAAGACTGTGTTAGGATTGTTAAATGCAAATTGTATTCAGTCACGGATTTTAATTCTTATACGCTCAAATATCCAAACCTTAGATGTTGGCAGTTATAGCTTTTGGTTCTAGCAAGTGCATTATTGGCTTGTCTCTGATGTAGCTGTTTTAGCTCTTTCGCGGGGTATGCCCCTAGACGTGTATCTTTTTCTTTCCTTTTTATTTAATACTCACAATTTAGCAAAAAAAAAAAAAAAAAAAAAAAAAAAATCTGGGAGCTCCGAAGCCTGAACCTCTCAAGACTGGACTACCGGGCCGAAGAGGGAGCAACGAAGCCCGAAATCGGAAGACAGCAACCAGCGCTCTAACATACGAACCCCCCCCCCCCTCCCCGAAGCCATAGAGGGGTCCCCAAGCCCCAAAACAAAACAAGCGAACCCCCCTAGCCAGGCCAAGGGAACGTGCCCAGAGATCGAAGCAGCATTGCATTGTCCCTAGAGCCGAACCTTGCTGCTGAAGAGACTGAACTGCCAGAGAAACCGAACTACCATCGCAGACATCAACGAGCTGAAGATGCTGCTAGAGCCAGCTAGCCGAACCCAGCAGAAGAACTGAAACCCTCTGCCTCCAAACAACCCCGGAGGCCGAACTCCCTAATTCCTATCCTACCCAACCCCTAGACAGGCCCCGAAGCATAGGCAGACCCCGAAGCTGAGATTGAACCAATGGCCAGAAGGTGCGTAGGCCAACCCCTATAAAGACCAAGCTGAATAAACATGAGCAAGTTCCGGAGAGACCCTGCCAACTCTGAACTTGACCAATAAAAACCCCAGCCGAAGCCATAGCTAACATTTCCTACTGAGACGAGCCCAGCCACCTGCTCTCCCGGCAGCGCCGAAGCGGCGGAGTAGCTGACACCCCATGAACTGAACGCAACCCTACAACCACCCCCAGAGGTTGGGCCTATTTTGGACTTTTTTAGAGAAAACAGAAGAAGAGGATAACCTAGCCTTAATGACATTGGTAATCTCCCTAGAGAGAACTCCCATAGGCATCTTGGTTTTGTTATGGACAATGGAGTTCCCAACTGACCAGATTTTGTATACTGTGGTGGATAAAGAGATTCATGGTCTAAGTTCTTACCCTTGAATATCACTTGACTAAGCTTTAATCTCCTTCTTGCTTCTTGAAAATCTCATAATGGAAGTTTGACTTATAAGTTCTTATTCTCTCTAACCAATAAGTTGCTTAACTTGAGAGGAGTTGAGAGAAATTTATCAACCAACAAATGAAGTGAGGCTTCTCGATTTATAGGCAAATCCTAAGTTAGGGCATTATGGACATTAAGCCACTCCACCTCCTTAATCACCTCCTTACTATTCCTTTGCCTAGCTATTAAGTAAACTTGACCATTAAGTCTACTTGATCATCACACTTACTTAGCCATTAAGTATACTTGCTAGTCACCTAGCTTATCCATTACTTGCTCATCACAACTTTTACTTGTTCACCACACATAAGCACTTTACTTGCTCATCACACATAAGCACTTTACTTAGCCTTTAAGTTACTTAACTTATCATTTGCTTAACACTTAAGTCTACTTGCTCATCACACAAAATTCTTGATCACTAATTCACCCATAGGTTGCCCCATGGATCAAGCTTTACCCATTGGATCTTATCTTGGGTTTTTCATTCAATTAGCTTAATTAACTTATCTTATACATTGGGCTTGTAATTAAACAAACACTTGGGCTTGTTTATTAATTCACATTAGACATAACATTACAAATATTTGGGCTTTAACATTAATTCGTATTGGGCTTTATTATTATCCCAATTGGACATTACAATTTCTTACTCAATCCTACAAGTCCATTACATTTGGCTTAAAGCCTTATAACGTATAATTTACATATTAATCTCGTATTCCACTTCATATACTTATTCACATACGACATACCATCATTCATTCATACTCGTATAACACCTCGTATTATACTCGTATTCATTATATCGTATAAATACCTACGTACTATACAATCAATGCTTTAATTCATTATACATATTACATTTTCTTCTCGAAACTCACTTTCCCTAATCGTTAGGTTTTAAGTCCACAGGCGAAAAACTGCGTTTGCCATAACTGAAATATTATTGGATATTCTATCTCACCTCTATATTCTATCATTATGTATTTCTCATAAATTCAAAAATAATTCTCGAGCAGAAATGCGTGAATAGTGTTTTTCAAAAAAATTCTCGAAAAGCTTTTATTTTCATCTTGGAAATTCAAACACTTTAATTCTACCACGTAGTCAAAATACTATGACATTCCGCTATGCCTAGGTCATAGAATGACCTTCAGTTAGCTTACTCCCATAAATAATTAATTAAATTCATTTAATTCACATAATAAAATAAAAATTTAATTATCAAAAATCCAATTTTTCTAGGGCGTTACACTCTTCCCCCCTTATAAGGATTCTGTCCACAGAATCTCATTAACACTACATCCACCATTGAGGAAACATTTTCCTTTATTTTAATCTCAAGTTCCTACAATGCTTCAATAACATTGAGGTTCTTTCATTTGACCTTCACCGAAGGTTTTATCTTATTCGTCATGACTTGTCACTTCCTATCAATAAATTTGAGTTGGAAGTTCAATACTTATTGACACATTACATTATTACCCTTTCATTTACTATAAATTTCATTGTTGCCGGTATTGACATGTAGAATGGGACTCTATCTTTATTCTCGTCCGATTAATCAGTTCTTCAAAAGAACTATCAGACTATGTATGGGGTGAATTATTTGATCAATGAATATTCGATTCTTTCGTCAATATGGAATCGATTCACAACAATTCTTCCGTTTTCATATAAAAAATAGAGATTCGGGTCGTCATTAATCATTTGATAGAGTATTTCAGTACGTATACGTATGTCTATACGTTTATCCTTCATCCTTTTGGAAGTTTCAATGGAAGGATTCCTCTACCAATGCAACACATTCCACTCCATTTGTTAGCTTTTAACTTAGAATTATTTGAAACTCAAATTCCTCCTTCAAAACAAGATTACACTAGATCTTCTCTTCATCTTTTTTTTTTCCGCTAAGTTTGTTTGTATAAAGAAAAGAGATTACACAATCGCATAGGGCATACCCCGGAAGCTTAAGAGAGGGCCATTAGGGACAACCCCCCTAAAGACCTACTAAGATCAAAAGCCAAAAAAGCACAAGGTTCATAACAAAATACAAGCATATAATTAGAGCAGGCAGATAGCCTAAACAAGCATATAAAATGAAGTGAACTGAAACAGAGACAATTTGCCTAGATAACTGCTAATCAGCCGAACCGAAGATGAACCAGAGAACACCACAGCCGATGAGGGTGACCCGAAGCCAAGCCAGCCGAACACTGCCGCTGAAGAGGCCATAGCCGAACCCGACCAGCTGAAGAGGTCGAAAAGCCATGAAAGCCTCAATTCGCCTAGAAAACTGCCTATCTGCCGAACCGAAGATGAAGCTGAATAAAACCTCGAAGCCGATGAGGGTGACCCGAAGCTGAGCCAGCCGAACCCAGCCACAGATGAGGCCGGAGCCGAATCCAACCGGCAGAAGAGGCCGAAATGAAAGCCTTACTGACAACACAGACAGCTGCTGCGCGTGCCAGGAAGCCGAACAAATAGAAGGACCCTCCGACCAGACCTGCCCTACCCTGTCGAACTCAGTCGGACCAGATCAACCCCAATAATGGCCAAAGCTGATTGATCAAGAAATCCGATCCTACATCCCCGCAATAAAATGCAACAAATCATCCGACTTGCAGGCTCACTACAGAGGAAGGCTGAACTTCAGGAACCACAAGCACATAAACAAACCGTACTGAACCAGCAGCCGAACTCCCCATTCATTCGAACTGAAAATGCCGAAGCCTAGAGAGAACTGCGAGCACCATTAAGCTGAACCAAAGGCTGATTGAAGACCAGCCAAGCGATTCAGAGCAGCCCAGACCTTCCTGCCCACCTTCATGCCCCAGAACATACCGGCCGAACCTAACCATCACAACCATCACCTCGCCCAAACCTGCACACCCCAGCAACTATAACCACATACTAATGCTAGGGTTGCCCTGAGCAGCCAAGAGAAACTTAGAAGAGGAAGACAGCCTGGATTTAATGATACTCAAAATGTCCCTGACCACTACACCCAAAGGCTTTTTAATCTGATCATGAACAAAGGAATTCCTAGCCGCCCAGAGTTTGTACACAGTTGAAGCGAAAGAAAGCTTGAGGATATTGGACCTAATGCTATTTCTACCAAACTGGATAATAAAATCAACTAGATTATCCCACCTCATTGGGACATTAGTCCAGCCCCCAAATGCTAGAACAGAGGATAGGACAGAAGATGAAAAGATACAATCAAAAAAAAGGTGGGCAAAGGTCTCAACATGAGTTGCGCAGAAAGGGCAAAATGTAGGGCGAAACCTCGAGTAAGAGGAGAAGCGATCATTGGTCGGCAGCCTGCCACGAAGGGCCAGCCATGTGGTGAAGGAATATCTAGGAATGTGGAGAGAGTGCCGAAGCAGGTGAGCCCATGGGACTTTTGGAGCAGAAGTGCGAATGGATTCCCAGATGATCGAGGCTTTAACCATTTTAATATCAGTGGATCCCCATAAGATTCTGTCCTCAGAGGACGAAGGGGCTGGGAGAGAAGCAATCCTATTCCATAATTGAATAACTTCATGGTGAAAGCTAGGAGGCAATGCCCAAGCACCAGGAGAAGTGATTACGGATAAATGAGCAGTCAAGGGAAGACGAGTGTTTGAGATAAGGGCCTCAGTAGGGTTAATGGCCTGACCATCCAACCACGGATCATGCCAGAGACTGAAGGAACATCCATTCCCAACTCTATAATGAAGGAAGTTATGGGCAATGGGACGAAATTTTAGGATCTTACGCCAGATCCAAGAACAGTCAGCGGGAATAGGTAAATGCCAAAAGCAACGCCGAGTGAGCACGGTTGACTTGACCCATTTAGCCCACAAGGAGGAAGGAGAAGGGGAGATAACCTTAAGAAGGTGGAGAATAATAAGAGCTGAATTCCACTCTGAGAGATTTTTTATGGCTAGACCTCCTTCGGCAATAGGGAGGGCTAAATCCTTCCAGGCTACTTTAGCTCCAGAGCCTTTCCAAAGAAATCTACAAAGAATAGAATTAATAGAACGCAAGACCGATTTAGGCAGGATAAAGTGGGCTGCCCAATATGATTGAATAGAAAAGAGCACGACTCTAATCAAGCTTACTCTACCAGCATAGGAGAGGAAACGCGATGTCCACGACGAAACCCGGGCTGTAATTCTATGAATCAGAGGCTGGCAATCGGAATGGGATAAGCGAGAGGAAATTAGGGGAACTCCAAGAAACCTGATTGGCAAGATGCCTATCGAAAAACCCAACATCTGGTAAATACTTCCCTTTACCTCATCAGGAACATTAGACAGAAAACACATACTTTTGAGAACATTAGGAATGAGCCCAGAAAACATAGAGAAGGACTGAATGCAAGAGTGAATAATAGTAACGAGGTTGCGTGCTGGTGTATCGAAATGGGTTAGACTCTCTCTCTTGGATGTGTTCTCTCCCTTCTCTCTAATTTTTCCGTCCCCTCCTTCCACTTCCGTCATCTCCCTTTTCCTTTTCTGGTTTCCCGCCTAGCCTCACCAAACATTTTCGTCCTTACCTAATTTCTCTGTTTACCTTTTTGGTCCTTCCTCCTCCTCCACCCTCCTTTCTCCCGTCCTCCTCCGTCCTCCTCCTTCTCCAGTCCCCCTCCGTTGCCTTTTCAAATTGACCGTCCCCTTTCCGTCCTTCATTTTGGATTTCTGGCTTCTACTACCTAACTTCCCCATCCACACCAACTTCTTTCGTTTTCCTTCTTGGTCCTTTTCGGCCGGTCCTCTCGTGCAATCTCTCATTCCGGGCAAGTCCTCTCCTTGGTGCAGACCATGGTGGACTACCATCACCTCTCCGCGGGAAACTCTGAGAGCAGTCAATCTCGTGACCTCTTCGCCGAATTTGGTGTCTCTAACCCAAGTTCTCCCTTAGCTTCCATTGCTATGGCGGAATCTGAGCCTCATCCCTCTAATGTTTCCATCAGCTCCGATGAATCCACTGCTTTCGAGTCTCTATTAGAGGCTAATTTGGGTCTTGCCTCTCCTTCGGCTACCCAAGATATTTTCAAAGCTGCTCACCACTTTTCTGCCATTGGCAGAGAAGAAGCGCTCGCCGAGCGAAAGAAGAACGCCAAGCTCATGGATTACATCACAGCTCTAGGGCTTCCGCTTGACGATGTTAATAACCTTCCTTCTATTGGAGCTCCTGCTGCCCTCGCCAATGCTCGGAAAGTGCTTGATTCTTGTCCCGTTACGGACCTGAGCCCTTCTCAAGCCGCTGCTAGCACTCTTCAAGTCCCCGTGGACCAAAAACTGGTCCAAGCTTTCTGTGTTGGGGAGACGTCTAACCCGTCCTTCTCGGGTACCCCCCAAACTGTTAACACTCGGCTGCAAAGGTCTGTGGGGCCTCCCCAAACTTCTCCTCAGAAAGCCGTGAGTGTCCCTATCCCCCCTATTTCTTGGAGCTCTGTTGTCTCTAACTCTGCTAATGAGAAAAATCTTGGGTTAAGCTTCTTCCCTTCTAACTACTCGGATGGGAGAGTCACCGTGAATCCTCCTGTTGAAGTCCTCAAGCTAGGACTTAGCAAATGGTCTACCAGCCTGGTGGGCCAATTTATCCACTCTAAATTGCCTTTTAAGCTGGTTGAATCTTCGGCTCTGAAACTTTGGGGGCATTTGGGGTTGTCTAAAGTCTACTTGCATGATAAGGGCTACTTTATTTTTAAGTTCGATTCTCTGAAGGATAGGGACAATGTCCTAGCTTCAGGACCTTGGTATATTGCATCGAAACTCTTGTGTCTTCAACCGTGGTAAGAAGGTGTCAACTTCCTAAAATCTGACTGCAGCAAAGTTCCCATTTGGGTTAAGTTTAGCAATATCCCTCTATCCTACTGGACGAAGGAAGGTTTAAGTTACTTGGCTAGTGCCATTGGAAGGCCCTTGTTTGCTGATGAAATGACATCTAAGTTGGAGCCTATGAGCTACGCCCGCATCTGTATTGAGATGAGTGCCTTATCTACGTTTCCTGCATCTATTAATGCCGTTGTGTTTGATGGTAATGCTCTAGTGGAAGAAACTGTTGCAATTAAGGTGGATTACTGGAGCAGGCCCCCTTCTTGTTCTGTTTGCAAATGTTTTGGACATTTTCTTGCTAAGTGTCCTAGTGCCAATATGAAGTGGGTCCCCAAGGCCCCCACTAATGTTCCTGTTGTTCCTCTTGTAGCCGAGGCTCCCCCTCCCTCTTCCTTGGATCCTCCAGATCCCGAAGGGGATTGGGCTACTATTTCTAAAGGCATTAGAGCGCCTTCTCCTTCTGCTTCGGCCCCTTGCTTAGCAGTGAACTCGAATTCATTCTCTCCTATTTCTTCGCCTGTAGACTTTGATGAGGAGGCTGAGTCTCCTATCCCGTTTAACCCTCTGGTAGATAAGCTCAAACAAGTCGATGAGATGGAACGTAGAGAGCTTAAGCACAAGTCCGGCCTTGGTAATGAGCCTCTTCAGAAATCTAAGAAGAGAAATAAGGGGCCTAAGGGGCCTTCCCCTAAGTAATCTTTGTAGTTCCCCCTTTTTTGGTTATGACATATTTTTGTTCCTATAATGTCAGGGGTTTAAATAAAAAGCCTAAGCAGGCTTTTATTCGCAACTTTTTAGTAGCCAACCATATTTCTTTTGTGGGGCTTGTTGAGACTAGAGTGAAAGCTCCTAATGCCCCCAGGATATCGAGGGCAATTTGTCGCAATTGGGTTTGGGTCTATAACTATGACTTCCATTCGAATGGCAGAATTTGGGTGGGCTGGGATCCTAATATTTGGAGGGTGAGTACTATATTCCAATCTGCCCAACTTTCGCATTTTAGTCTCTTACCTCTCTATGATAATAATCCAATCTTGGTCTCCATCGTCTATGGCCTGAATTCTGTGGCCGATCGTAGGCAGCTTTGGGCAGATTTGGAATCCTTGTCCTCCTCGGTCTCTTGGTGTCTCCTCGGGGACTTCAATACTTACAAGAGTATGACTGAAGCGGAGGGGGGAGACTTGACCTGGAATTCTGGAATGTCTAACTTCCTGGATTGTCTGAATAATATTGGGGTGGCCGACATCAGAGCTATTGGTCCGAGGAACACGTGGTGGAACTGTCAATTGAATAACCCTATTTTTAGGAAGCTCGATAGGGCCATGGGCAACTCTACTTGGTTCTCTTCAATGCCGGACTCCCAAGCTACTTTTGGTCCTAGGGGTCTCTCGGATCATTGCCCGATTATACTTAATACTGGCCTCAATTGTAGAAGACTCAGGAAACCTTTCCAATTTTTTAACTTTTTGCTTGAGCTAGATGGGTTCAACCATGCTGTTTCAGATAGTTGGAATACCAATATTCGAGGAAATGCCTTCTTTATCCTCAATGAGAAATTGCGCATTACCAAAAGGTCCCTTATTTTACTAAATTCTTCAAACGGTAATCTCACAAATAATGCTAGATGCTTACAAGACCAATTGGCTACTGTCCAAGTTTCTCTTCAGGCTGACCCCCTTAATCCTGCTTTGCTCTCCCATGAATCTATATGCTCCAAGTCTCTTTGGGAAGCCCTTGCTCTTGAAGAATCTCTGCTTCTCCAGAAATCTCGTGCTATTTGGCTGTCCCAGGGAGACAAGAATTCGAAGTTTTTTGCTAATGTTATCAAGAACAACTGGAACCATAACAAGATTCTATCCATTCTTAACAGCTCTGGTTCTCTTATTGTTGACCAGCTGGGTATTCAGCAGGTGGCGGTCGATTATTTTCAGGATCTGTTCGGATCCTCTCCTTGTTCCTACCCTGGTCATGACGAGCTTAAAAACTTTGTAACCAAGAGGATCTCTCTTGAGCAGGCCTCAGCTCTGTCAGCTCCCATCCTAGATGCGGAAATTCTAGAAGTTCTCCAGTCCATGAAGAAGAATAAAAGTCCCGGTCCTGATGGATTCAACGTTGACTTCTTTATTCATTGTTGGGATATTGTAGGCCACGACTTCTCAGCTGCTGTCCATTCCTTTTTCTCTTCTGGGCATCTTCCTGGTGGAGTTAATTCTACAACCATTGCTTTGATCCCGAAGACCGATAACCCATCTTGCATGTCTGATTTCCGGCCCATATCTTGCTGTAATACTACCTACAAATGTATTGCGAAAATCCTTGCCAATAGGCTCAAGTGTGTTCTTCCTTCCATCATAGATCATGCTCAATCTGCCTTCATCTCTGGTAGAAGTATCAGCGACAATATTCTCCTTGCTCAAGAACTCTTTCGGAACTATCATAGGCTTTCTGGGCCAGCTCGCTGCGCGCTTAAAATCGATATTAGGAAAGCTTTTGACACTGTTGACTGGGGATTTCTCTTGGACCTGTTGAGTCTTCTTCAATTTCCTCCTATCTTTATTCATTGGATCAAAGGGTGTGTCACTACTCCTATGTTCTCGGTCAAAGTTAACGGTGCTCTTGCTGGATATTTTAAGGGTGCCAGAGGGCTTCGGCAAGGTGATCCCTTATCTCCGTACCTGTTTGTCCTAGCTATGGAAGCACTTTCAATGATTATCTCTAAGGGAACTTCGCTGCCTGTAAAATTCTCTTCATCTTGCATCATCTTTTTCATTCACTTGCATTCCTCATTACCTAATTATACTTAATTAATGTGTCCCATTATCGTGAATTAAGTCTACGTCGTGAATAACCATTCTACCACTTCATTCCACAATTTAACCTCTAACTCCATTTTCGCCATTTCTGTTATTAACTCATTCTGAGTTGTTAACATCGATAGCTTTTCCCTACCCTTCCTACTTAACGCGTTGACTTCGACGTTAAGTTTCCTGGATTGATATAACATATCAACGTCAAAATCTCTTATTCATTCTAATTACCTTCTCTACCTCATATTCAACTCCTTCTATGTGGAGATATATTTCAAACTCTTAGAGTCCGTGTATATCTCACACTTCTCACCGTATAAATACTATCTTCAAATTTTTAATTCAAAAACTACAACTGCCAATTATAGATCATAAGTAGGATAGACCTTCTCATAATCCATTAACTGGTGTGATGCATACCTAATGACTTTTCCATGCTACATAAGTACGCAATCTTGCCATCTATACGAAACATTGATATACACTACAAAATTTACCATATCATCTGATAGAGACAATACAGGTACCTCACTTAACTTCCCTTTTTAGTTCCTAAAAACTATTTTTCCCACTTCCTATTTCGACAATACCAACCTGTGACACTAATGGTACTTTTAATTATAGCACCTCATAAGGGTACCTATCAATTTAGCCCCGACTTACTCAATGCCTGTTACGAAGAAATCTAGCTTCCGTACATTAGTCCACCCAATTGACATAACCATAAACTTGTCATAACTATAATGAGTTCTGAATGTCATCTTAGGTACCTCCTCCTTCTTCCTTACTTTCAACCGACTATACCTCGTACGCAAATCTATCTTAGAAAAATTCTTTGCCCTCTTTAACTGATCAAATAGATCGTTGATCCTGGGCCATGGGTATTCATTCTTAACCGCTAACTTACTCCTATTACGATGGTCGATATGCAACCGTAACGATTCATCCTCTTCCTTAACATCCTCCTAACTTGTGTCACCGTTAGACAACAAGAGCGTCGCGGTATTTTATTACCATAAACTACTACCTTGGGTTACTTAGAAAATCGAAGATCCATACTTTTATTCTAACAATTTATTAAAGTTCTATAGTTACTGTAATACCCAAAAAAAATATATATAATATTAAATAATAAAATTTATTTTGTTTGAAAACATATTAATTGGACTTTGTCCATTATTTTGGGTCAAAATAGTTATTTAATTTGCGTGGACTAATAAATATTAATAAGAGATGGGTAAATGAATTTAGTACAAATTGGGCCTTAAAAATTAATTGGGTTTAATTTATGTGGGTAATATTAATCTTATTTTAATTAGGAGAATTAATAAGATAAATAATAAGCAAATAAATACTAAAACCTAATCTATATGCTGTAAAAATCAAAAAGAAAAGGAAAAGTGGTTGGCGGATGTACTGTGAAGAAAGAGTAGAGGAAGAGAAAATTAGCAGATTCACTTAGTTGCATAAAAAACAAAAAGGTATTGTAACATTGCTATTAATAATGAATTGAATTTATATGTTTTGTATGTAGGTATGAATTGATGATTGCATTTAAATAAATAAATAAATAAAAATCGTTAAAGTGACTCCATTGAAAGCTGTTGTATTGCTATATTATTATAAAGATTATTTATCATGATTACAGGCGTTGATTTTTGTTAATATATATATATATATATATATATATATATATATATATATATATATATATATATATATATATAAGGTTTATATATTTATCACGCATATATAAGCAACAAACATGTTTGTTGCCTGCTGTAGTGCAGACGCAGATTTCTTTGTGGTTTGGTGGGTAAATTATTACAACTACTTTTACTATTTAGGTTATTTGTCTGACCCGTGGTGGTGAAAAAGAAAGGTTAATTTTTAGTTTTGTGATTTTTGTGTTTGACTTTTGATGAGGTTTGATTTCATGAATAATTATGTTTGTTATTAATATATAAAATAATTTATATATATATATATATATATATATATATATATATATATATATATATATATATATATATGTTATATTTTAATAAAAATTTGACCATAAAACTTATATAAGGAATTAGTAAATCAATTGAAGTTATATATATTATTTTGAATTAATTATTTTTGCCAACATAATTATAAAAGTTTTTAATAATAAATTTAATAGTATTATGTTGTTAATGATTGGATTGTAATAAAATTTTATTAAATTATTTAGATCGAACGGAGAGAGTCTAAACGAATAATATTTGAAATATAAATTTTAGAATATTAATAATTGATAAAAGGCGATGATTAAAGGCATATTAAATAGATTATGAATTGTTTTGGAATTAGTGGTTTGGATTGTTTTTAATTTGGGGTGAATATGTTTAGGTTGCGAATAACGTTTCGTATTTGATATCGTTGGCATTTGAGGGTAAGATTTGGTGGAGTGTGCTATTAATGGTTTGGAAGTATCAGGTACGGATTCCTTACTCTTTCAGCGATACTCTTGTTAAATTTGATTTGTTGGTTTTGTCGCTTGTTCGAATTTCATTATTATTTCACATAATTGTTTCATGTGAAATAAATATATTAGTTTCATTTTGGAGTTGATATATATGACTCGTATTTGTACTCTTTGAATTAGGTTATCATGTTTAGTACTATTTATTTTTGATAATTGTAGAGCAGTACATGTTGCTACTTTCTTTTTGAGACCTTGTGACTATAATTTGATTTGGTTCAACATGTACATATAGAACCCTTCTGTTGGTAGTATGTCGCATGTGTTGTGACAAGATATTTTTGTTAGAATATACCGGAGGGTATACCTGAGCTATAACCACATGTGGGGGTACCACAGACATGTCGTCTTGGCACAAGAGGCATGACACTCTCCGTAGCGGTGTGATTAGTCCACAGCGTCTCCATTTTGGACTCCGGAGGAAGTGGGCCAATTGGTGTTTTGTTGTGGGAGGCGTATGAGTTAACCCTAGATTTCTGCTCTGCGGATTGGTGATGTTGTGCCAAACACACCTATCCGATTTGCTTACATTTGGATTCGCGGTCCAATGTGTGACTTGCCTGTGTGGCATTATTTTGATGTGCCTATGTGGCATTATTTTGGCTGCCTATGTGGCATCATTTTACTTGCCTGTGTGGCATTGTTTTGACTTGCCTATGTGGCAAGGTATATTTCTGAGCTCAATCGGTATGAAATAACCCCAGCCATTTGTTTCAGCCTATTATTTTATTGTATTAGTTGTTGACTTCTGTTCAGTTCAATTCATCGGATTAGTTACTTCAGTTCGTTATTTATTTAATATTCTGTCTGTTTCATTAATTCTGTTGGTTCAAATATATTCCATTCAAATCTTCAGATATTTTATTTTTGTTAGAGACAATATTTTGTCTCAGTTGATTTTTTATTTTAGTTGTATATCTTTTGTATCTTTATATCCGTAATGAGCAATTGGCTCATGCTGTGTTTTTCTTCCGGCAGGTTTGCAGTGGTGATTCAGGGTTAGCTAGTGTGATGAGAGAGTTGTCTTTGACCATCTAGGTTGTTTCGAAATTTAAGTTGAGTATTTTGACTCTAATTGGAGAATTGTATTTAGTACGCTATTAATGTATTAGCACTATTAATGTTTTGAGGTTATTAGTGCTCTGTTTTCTTATTTTGAGGTTTGTTGTGCTTTGCACGTGACCTCCCTTTCCTTTTCGGGAAGGGGGTGTTACAGAGATGGTATCAAAGCTTAGGTTCTTTCTTGTAGAAAACCTATTTAGGTTTGACTTGTGAGTTATGGGTAGACCATTGGGTAGACGTAAGAGTTTGATTCGATTTTGTTCTTTGTTTGGTTGGTCTCTATTTTGACTAACTGTCTATTTCTTTTGATTTGTAGTTGATTTGAGGAAAGTGGAATAATTTAGTAAGGTGATTGAGCAATGATATTGGTTAAGAATTGTGATTTAATCATTGAGGTGAATAAAGTTATACTTTGTACATGTAAGAAGTGATCTTATACGGGATGCGATTATGATGTGAGTATTTGTATCGACAAGTATTTAATTTTGGAAAATTATTTGTTAATCATTTTTTGTGGCAATTATTATGATCGTTGAATTGAGGATTTGATTCGAGTTAGGTTTTGATTTATGTTAAGATTGTGGATAATTTTTGGTTTGTGTAATATTATGATAAAGTGAAAACTATTAAGTATAGAGGATCTTTTATAAATTTGAGTCGTTGATATTTGAGTTAATTAGATTAATCATTTGGAATTACTGATAAAATTTGTGGCTATTTTCTAGTAGAATGTTGGAGTTATATTCTATGAACTTTCTTAGTGATAGTATGAGGAGATCTTTGAATTTGTTGGGTTAAGATTTGCACTAAGAGAATGATTGATTTATCGAATGATTAGATATTAAGTGATGAATATTTAAGAGATTTTGAAAGCTATAGTTTGCTTATTCAGATAGTAGAATATATGATTTGGAGTTTGGTATGGTGATTAATTAAGAGATCTTAGTAGTAATATATTTTTGGTGTAATATTATTTGAGAACTAATTTAATTTGAGGTTATGATATTTTGAAACTCTTGAAAACTTAGTGAGAGTTAGCGATATAATTTAAGTTATTTTGTTTATCTGATGCCTTTAGAGTTTTGCGTGAATTTATGTAAAATTAAATAAAAATAAATTGCTAAATCTTTTCATGTGTGGAAGATAAACATTTTATGAATTGAAGATAATTTTAAGTATTTTGGGTATTCGAATCGTATTTAGATGAAGAATTTATATTTTGTGATTTCTAATTATGTTCCGAAGAGTACGTTTACAAGAATGAAACTCAAGGATATTAACGGGGGGCACGCAACAAGAGTGGATCATGTGATTTAACGCGAGGAACCTTACCAGCCAAGGCTTGACACGATAGCTGACGAATCTTTTACGAGTACATGAATAATTACGTGGATCGATGACTTATCCGCGTTGATCGTTACAGAGGGCGGCGCTACGTCGTAAATAAATTATTTTTTGTGTCTTATTTGAATTTCGAGGACGGAATTATTTTTTAAGGGGTGAAAAATGTAATAACCCATTTTTTATAATTAAATATTAATTGATTTTATCTTATACAATTGTATTTAAATGGGAAAAGGTAAATGATTTTGTTCTCTCTTTTCTTCTTTGTTTTGTTTGGAAGATTAAATTCGTTTAGTAGATAATTAAATAACTGATTAAATTAAAATTGAGAAAGATATTTCCTTTTGTTAAAGTCTTGTGGTAAAATTATTCGGAGCGGGAAGCTACTTGGGAGATAGAGGAGTCTATTCGAGCGGAGTATCCGCATCTTTTGATAATTAGGTACGTTCATTCTTTTGATTCTAGAGACGGAATCCTTTTTAAGGGGTAGATTATGTAATACCCGAAAAAAAAATATAATATTAAATAATAAAAAAAATTGTTTGAAAACATATTAATTGGACTTTGTCCATTATTTTGGGTCAAAATAGTTATTTAATTTGTGTGGACTAATAAATATTAATAAGAGATGGGTAAATGAATTTAGTATAAATTGGGCCTTAAAAATTAATTGGGTTTAATTTATGTGGGTAATATTAATCTTATTTTAATTAGGAGAATTAATAAGATAAATAATAAGCAAATAAATACAAAAACCTAATCTATATGCGGTAAAAATCAAAGAGAAAAGGAAAAGTGGTTGGCGGCTGTACTGTGAAGAAAGAGTACATGAAGAGAAAATTAGCAGATTCACTTAGTTGCATAAAAAGCAAAAAGGTATTGTAACATTGCTATTAATAATGAATGAATTTATATGTTTTGTATGTAGGTATGAATTGATGATTGCTTTTAAATAAATAAATAAATAAAAATCGTTAAAGTGACTCCATTGAAAGCTGTTGTACTGCTATATTATTATAAAGATTATTTATCATGATTACAGGCGTTGATTTTTGTTATTATATATATATATATATAAGGTTTATATATTTATCACGCATATATAAGCAACAAACATGTTTGTTGCCTGCTGTAGTGCAGACGCTGATTTCTTTGTGGTTTGGTGGGTAAATTATTACAACTACTTTTACTATTTAGGTTATTTGTCTGACCCGTGGCGGTGAAAAAGAAAGGTTAATTTTTAGTTATGTGATTTTTGTGTTTGACTTTTGATGAGGTTTGATTTCATGCATATATATGATTGTTATTAATATATAAAATAATTTATATATATATATATATATATATATATATATATATATATATATGTTATATTTTAATAAAAATTTGACCATAAAACTTATATAAGGAATTAGTAAATCAATTGAAGTTATATATATTATTTTGAATTAATTATTTTTGCCAACATAATTATAAAAGTTTTTAATATTAAATTTAATAGTATTATGTTGTTAATGATTGGATTGTAATAAAATTTTATTAAATTATTTAGATCGAACGGAGAGAGTCTAAACGAATAATATTTGAAATATAAATTTTAGAATATTAATAATTGATAAAAGGCGATGATTAAAGGCATAATAAATAGATTATGAATTATTTTGGAATTAGTAGTTTGGATTGTTTTTAATTTGGGGTGAATATGTTTAGGTTGCGAATAACATTTCGTATTTGATATCATTGGCATTTGAGGGTAAGATTTGGTGAAGTGTGCTATAAATGGTTTGGAAGTATCAGGTACGGATTCCGTACTCTTTCAGCGATACTCTTGTTAAATTTGATTTGTTTGTTTTGTCGCTTGTTCGAATTTCGTTATTATTTCACATAATTGTTTCATGTGAAATAAATATATTAGTTTCATTTTGGAGTTGATATATATGACTCGTATTTGTACTCTTTGAATTAGGTTATCATGTTTAGTACTATTTATTTTTGATAATTGTAGAGCGGTACATGTTGCTACCTTCTTTTTGAGACCTTGTGACTATAATTTGATTTGGTTTAACATGTACATATAGAACCCTTATGGTGGTATTATGTCGCATTTGTTGTGATAAGATATTTTTGTTAGAATATACCGGAGGGTATACCTGATCTATAACCACCTGTGGGGGTACCACAGACATGTCGTCTTGGCACAAGAGGCATGACTCTCTCCGTAGCGGTGTGATTAGTCCACGGCGTCTCCATTTTGGGCTCCGGAGGAAGTGGGCCAATTGGTGTTTTGTTGTGGGAGGCGTATGGGTTAAACCTAGGTTTCTGCTCTGCGGATTGGTGATGTTATGCCAAACACACCTATCTGATTTGCTTACATTTGGATTCGCGGTCCAATGTGTGACTTGCCTGTGTAGCATTATTTTGATGTGCCTGTGTGGCATTATTTTGGCTGTCTATATGGCATCATTTGACTTGCCTGTGTGGCATTGTTTTGACTTGCCTATGTGACAAGGTATATTTTTGAGCTCAATCGGTATGAAATAACCCCAGCCATTTGTTTCAATCTATTATTTTATTGTATTAGTTGTTGGCTTCCGTTCAGTTCAATTCATCGGATTAGTTACTTCAGTTCGTTATTTCTTTAATATTCTATCTGTTTCATTAATTCTGTTGGTTCAAATATATTCCATTCAAATCTTCAGAGATTTTATTTTTGTTAGAGGCAATATTTTGTCTCAGTTGATTTTGTATTTTAGTTGTATATCTTTTGTATCTTTATATCCGTACTGGGCAATTGGTTCATGCTGTATTTTTCTTCCCACAGGTTTGCAGGGGTGATTCAGGGCTAGCTAGTGTGATGAGAGAGTTGCCTTTGACCATCTAGGTTGTTTCGAATTTTAAGTTTTGATTATTTTGACTCTAATTGGAGAATTGTATTTAGTACACTATTAATGGATCACCACTATTAATGTTTTAAGGTTATTAGTGCTCTGTTTTCTTATTTTGAGGTTTGTTGTGCTTTGCACGTGACCTCCCTTTCCTTTTTGGGAAGGGGGTGTTACAGTTACTCAACTCATTCGTACCGAGAATTACTTCAAATTCTCTCAACTTTATCGGTACTTATCTACCGATACTTGCTTACGTTCCTTATCCATGAAGCCATTTCTACGATTATAATTAACGAAAGTTATTTCCCCATTCTCTACCGTAATGTTTAAAGATACTTATAATCCCTTTCAGACAGACTCCTAGATGAGTCTTTCCACATGTCTTACACACTTCGATCTTACATTTAGGATCCCCTTGTCCCACTCCAGTATTCCCTAAGTTAAAATTCTTTTTGTTTGGCATATTTCCACTGGCATTCTCTACCTTGGTTCCTCTCTCTCCTTTGCTCTTATTCTTTCTCTCTTTGTGATATTGAGTCAACATCTCACTGCCACCCTCTGCTATAATTACCTTCTCCAGAATGTTCCCATAGGAAATAATCTGAAACACCGAAATTCTATTATAGAGCCAGGGTTTCAGGCCCTGCTCAAACCTACGAGCCTTCCTCTCCTCAGTATCCACTTGATGTGGAGGAAACTTTACCAATTCATTGAATCTGGCCGCGTATTGGGGAACCGTCATGTCCCCTAGTTTAAGTTCTAAGAACTAAATCTCCATCATCCCTTACATGCTTGTAGGGAAATAATTCTCGAAGAAAAATCTTCTTGAACTGTTCCCACGCTACCGCATCTATTCTAGCCCCACCTTGGTGAACCTCCCACCACAAGTTGGCTTCCACTTTCATCTTGTAAATTGCAAAAGAAATCTGTTGCGCCTCACCAATGTTTTGTAATAACAAACGCCTTCTTTATTTCTATTACCCATATTTGGGCTTCTAATGGGTCCGCCGTTCCTTTGGACTCCAGCGAACCTATGCTTTTAAATTCTTTAAAGGTAGTCATTCTGGTTAACCTAGGTTCCGCGTGTACTCTACCCTCGGTTTAGTTAAATGCAGCCGTTAATAAATTAACGAACTCTTGCATAGGGTTGTTTTGACCCCATTGATTTTCATTACGTGATTCCACTTCCTGATTACATTGTCTTCTCCTTGGCGGCATATTCTGATTAAATAAATAGAATTTCATTATTATATATTTACTTGCTTGGTCATCCTTCCATACTAATACCTCATACCACATCAAAGCACATTAAATAAGAATTTCGTTATATTAATATGCTTCTTCATAGTTTGAAACTATTTATACTTTACTTCCATAGCCAACGACTAATACATTTCTATCCCGCAATTGAACTTCTCAAAGTTGGGATTTACAAAAAGACTACCCTTTTATACAAAAGAGTGTTTTACGTCACTACACACATATTTATAACTCTAGCCTTCTAATAATGCATAAGAGCGTCCTCGTGTTTCTCATTCGTAATCATCGCTACAGTATCCCGACTAATAGTATGTCGAGTTTGTCCTGACTCCATGGGAGTTAAGCAACTTTAAACTTGAAATCTCTATGAGCACTCTCATGGATGTAAGACATCCGCGCTATCTTCCGGTCTCTCTTAATTAGCTTCTTACGAAGCTTATCGGCCTCCTTCTTATAGTCCCTAGCCTGCTCTATTATAAGCACATGTCTATCATGTTCTAACTCAAAATCTGCTTCTGCAGACACCTTAGCTTCATGGAGATAATTAATCTCTTCACTCTGATTCTGCACAACTGTACTCAGTTGCACATTCCTGTCAAGCACTGCCAGATACAATGCTCTCATTACATCTGGAGGTATTGACTCCAGTGTAGGTACCACCGTATTAACTGATGTTACCTCAATTTCCTCCTCCTCATAGTCCATCATATTAAGATATGACGCTGTATCCATATCTCCCTCGGAGTAGTCCTCCTCAGAAAAGTACTCCACTGTCTCCGACTCCTCTAGAATCACTAATGGTACCTCCGCCACCGGCATAGGTACAGGCTCTACTCTGTTCACAATTTCTTCATTCATCGCGTGTATATCTCTATACATCAAGCTATCAATCGACATCCTACAATAAAACATATGTTGATTAGCACATAACACATAATAGTATAAGCACAAATCACATTTAATTTATTTAGGGTTACTTTCCATCTTTTAAATCTTTTGGTACTGAGTTTCCTCAATACCTTACTGACTCAGTCGACTAAAGTAAAGCTTGAGTTTACTTCCTTCAGACTTTTCTTCCTTAACAAGGTTATTAGCCTAAGGTTCTTCCCCCCTTAAGTTTTATAACCTAATGCTTTGATACCAACTTGTGATGCCCCCAAACTTGGGTCTCTTCCAACCCGACACATGGTGCTACACGGTGCTACAGTTCACACAAACATTCAATTGAAATGCCTCAAAAGAATGAATATGTCTTATCAATATTCCAAAACAATACTAACTTACCCCAGGTTCTTTATAACCGTTACATTCGTTCTTGTCATAATATTAAATATTATCATTACAAACCTACACTATTACATAAGTAACCTACAGGTTTGCCTTAGCCTCTTCTTTATCCTTGTCGAATCCTTCGGTCCGTTCGGTCTAGGCTGAATTCATATGGTTCAAGCAAGAATGAGCATAACAAGCTCAACAAGTACAACAATTTTCTTTTAAACAACATGCTTGAAACATAGGAATCGTATATCTTCAATAACTGGATAATAGTAATGAAGTACTATCAATAATTCAAAATAGCATTTCTTTTCCTTCAAAATGTTTTATAGTAACAATATTCAGTAAAACATCAATTCTGGCTCAAGACCATGAGCATTTCATAATTTCTTTGAAAAGGACAACACGACACTAAGTCCATAAGTCTGGCATATCTTACGAGCACTTCTGGGGGATCAGCCCATAGTACTCTATGTTGATCAACACTACATCCTGTTAAACGTATATACGTTTAAGTTTTGGCAACCTAGCGTGCCCATCGAATAATCGATGAAAAATATATTTGTTTATTCATACTCAGGTTTACCTTGAATCCGTACTAAGCAATTAGCGTAGGATAGCGTTATCAATTCTATATTGAAAGACGTGTAAATAAATCAATCAACTCTTAAAGATTAGTCTAGCCGAGATAAAACTGACATTGACCCTTTTAGTAAAATCGTTCATGCATCTCCTAACATGAATCACAGAAAACTTGGTTAACACGAAGGTTAGACAAGCGTTTAAGAAAAACTTGCCTTCAGCGTCTACTACAGTAAAATAACTTTTCCTTTCAGTCTTTACAGTCTCTACAATACATAACCACATAACATACCACATTAGGTCATGAATGAACATACATGGTTCCTAATGAATCTTACCTTCTAGTTAATCATCCTTCTTCACTGCTTACTAACGTTATCACGTTTATTAATCGAAACTCTATCGTTAAGTACTTGTATTGCACCGTTCTCGTTCACATTTAATTGACTTATATCCAGCCTATAGTATTATACTTAAGGTTTATAACATCTTTTAATGATGTTACATTAGGTTTAGCATTGATATGTTTCCTTATCATTAACGTGTTTCTCCTTTAAATTCAAAACCTCTCCTCTCAGGGCTTTTTTTTTTTTGATAATGTGGGGTTTCCCAAATGCGATCGGACTAATCCCCCCAGGCCGGACTCAACCGTTTTGGCTTGCGCACCAGCTTGCGCTGGCCGTCCGTGGCCACACGAATTAAAGAATTCTCACACTTGAGGCAGGCGGGACTCGATCCCTCTCATCTCAGGGCTTTCCCTAATGCTGGCGTTGCGGCGCCGACATTCCTTCTCTGTGTGTCACGCCACAGCGTGACTTAGCAGTGTGTAAGGTACGAACTCAGTACTGCATCACGAGTCTCCTTTGCTATGGCCATGCTGCGGCGCCAGTTAGCAGTGTGCTTTATCCCGGCCTCGCGCTGCGGCGCAGGCTTTTGTGTCTGGAGTCGCGTTGCGTCACGGACTCTGTGCCATAGAAAACTTTGACAGATTTTCAACTTTGCAAAATTCCTGGTCGTATAACTTCTTCGTTATAAGTCTGAATTGGCTCGTTCAAGAGCCTAAGGTTCACAAATTACATAGTCTACGTGTTCATGCAAGAATTTTTATCTATTTGACTTTGTTTGCTCAAAATTCACCTATTAGTTCATTTTTAACGAAAACGATAAATGTTCGTGAACACTCAAAGCTCGTTTCTTCGTTCTAAGTCAGAATCCGGTCATTTTTGAGTCCACAACTCTATAATGCCAAATGAGACTTGTCTCCATTGAAAACCAATGTTTCCAAGCTCAAACACAAAATACGACTTCCATTCCGAGAATTTCACGAATTCGATGCTTAACGTGCAATTGTGTGAATTCCGGCATAACTTCTTTACTAACGATTTCATCATTGTTCTAAATGGATTCTAACCATCATATAAACATTTCAAACTACTTATTACATTAACTTATTTTCAAATTAGGTTTTGACTTATTCTTCATAAGTTCATGGCTTATCAACTTATAACTTCATGATTTTATTTACTTATGACTTATTATTGATTTAAGTCATTTACTCAATGTTCTCATGCCATATTGAACATACTAACATCTTGACATACATACTTCATTAACTTATTGATATGATAAGTTATTACTTGTTATTCATTAGTTTATAACTTGTAAAAGTATGAACTAATTATGACTTCACTTTGCATGACTTACCATAGCTTAAATCTTTTAACCATCATCCTTGCTTCTTATTATCATACAATCTTATTAAAGTAAACATATGAGAAGTTCATTTTCCTCATGAGTTCACAACTTAATTAAGTTTGAATTACTTATTCATGACTTAAACGGCTTATTAAAACTTAAGCTCTTTGATTACTCATTCCTATCATTCCTTAGCATGCATGTTCTACCACTACCCATCTTCCTACTAATGGAAGATAAAGAGATTCATGGTTTAAGTTCTTACCCTTGAATATCACTTGACTAAGCTTTAATCTCCTTCTTGCTTCTTGAAAATCTCATAATGGAAGTTTGACTTATAAGTGCTTATTCTCTCTAACCAATAAGTTGCTTAACTTGAGAGGAGTTGAGAGAAATTTATCAACCAACAAATGAAGTGAGGCTTTTCTATTTATAGGCAAATCCTAAGTTAGGGCATTATGGACATTAAGCCACTCCACCTCCTTAATCACCTCCTTACTATTCCTTTGCCTAGCTATTAAGTAAACTTAGCCATTAATTCTACTTGATCATCACACTTACTTAGCCATTAAGAATACTTGTTAGTCACCTAGCTTATCCATTACTTGCTCATCACCACTTTTACTTGTTCACCACACATAAGCACTTTACTTGCTCATCACACATAAGCACTTTACTTAGCCTTTAAGTTACTTAACTTATCCTTTGCTTAACACTTAAGTCTACTTGCTCAACACACAAAATTCTTGATCACTAATTCACCCATGGGTTGCCCCACGGATCAAGCTTTACCCATTGGATCTTATCTTGGGATTTTCATTCAATTAGCTTAATAAACTTATGTTATACATTGGGCTTGTAATTAAACAAACACTTGGGCTTGTTCATTAATTCACATTAGACTTAACATTACAAATATTTGGGCTTTAACATTAATTCGTTTTGGGCTTTATTATTATCCCATTTGGACATTACAATTTTTTACTCAATCCTACAAGTCCATTACATTTGGCTTAAAGCCTTATAACGTATAATTTACATATTAATCTCGTATTCGACTTCGTATACTTATTCAAATACGACATACCATCATTCATTCATACTCGTATAACACATCGTATTATACTTGTATTCATTATCTCGTATAATACCTACGTACTATACGATCAATGCTTTAATTCGTTATACGTATTACATTTTCTTCTCGAAACTCACTTTCCCTAATCGTTAGTTTTTAAGTCCATAGGCGAAAAACTGTGTTTGTCATAACTGAAATATTATTGGATATTCTATCTCACCTCTATATTCTATCATTACGTATTTCTCAGAAATTCAAAAATAATTCCCGAGCAGAAATGCGTGAATAACTCATATTCAACTCCTTCTGTGTGGAGATATATTTCAAAGTCTTAGAGTCCGTGTATATCTCACACTTCTCACCGTATAAATACTATCTTCAAATTTTTAATTCAAAAACTACAACTGCCAATTATAGATCATAAGTAGGATAGACCTTCTCATAATCCATTAACTGGTGTGATGCATACCTAATGACTTTTCCATGCTATATAAGCACGCAATCTCGCCATCTATGCGAAACATTGATATACACTACAAAATTACCCATACCGTCCGATAGAGACAATACATGTACCTCACTTAACTTCTCTTTTTAGTTCCTAAAAACTATTTTTCCCACTTCGTATTTTGACAATACCAACTTGTGACACTAGTGGTACTTTTAATCATAGCACCTCATAAGGGTACCTATCAATTTACCCCCGACTTACTCAACACTTCTTACGAAGAAATCTAGCTTCTGTACATTAGTGCACCCAATGACATAACCAGAAACTTGTCATAACTATAATGAGTTCTGAATGTCATCATAGGTACCTCATCCTTCTTCCTTACTTTCAACAGACTATACCTCATACGCAAATCTATCTTAAAAAAATTCTTTGCCCTCTTTAACTGATCAAATAGATCATTGATGCTGGGCCATGGGTATTCATTCTTAACCGCTAACTTACTCCTATTACGATGGTCGATACGCAACCATAATGATTCATCCTCTTACTTAACATCCTCCTAACTTGCGTCACTGTTAGACAACAAGAGCGCCGCGGTATTTTATTACCATAAAAAACTACCTTGGGTTACATAGAAAACCGAAGATCCATACTTTTATTCTAACAATTTATTAAAGTTCTATAGTTACTCAACTCATTCGTACTGAGAATTACTTCAAATTCTCTCAACTTTATCGGTACTTATCTACCGATACTTGCTTACATTCCTTATTCATGAAGCCATTTCCACGAATATAATTAACGAAAGCCATTTCCTTATTCGTGGCCTTTTACTGCTTTATTTACATTCCGTCCCGCCTGGAGTTTACTTCGTGGCGGTTGATAATTTTTACTTCTTTATTTACATTTTATCCCGCCTGGAGTTTACTTCGTGGCGGTTGATCGTATTTATTGCTTTATTTACATTTCGGATCCCCCATGGAGGTGCTTCGTGGTGGTTGATCATGTCTGTATATATATATATATATATATATATATATATATATATATATATATATATATATATATATATAATTGCATACTGCTTTTCATAAAAAAATGCGACATCATGTGAGCCTAGGAATCATGTGATCATAGATTCAGTCCACTAAATCTAGATTCGGTTCCCGTGATGGACATTTTCAGTTGTAAGCAGCTAATAAATTATTCACGGTGTTTGAATTTCCTTAGATGGCTTTCATGCCCATGAGGAGTTTGGCACTGCTATATATTATTTTCTTGGAGATGCTTCGCATCTCGAAAATAAAAGCAAACAAGCCAAGAATTTAATGCTTTACACTATATCTGCATACGATATTAGTGCTTTGCACATGTCAGCATTCCCATAACGGTGAGACACGTTGCATGTGAATGTATGTTGTGTGGTTCCTCCACCAGGAGGCTATCCTGGCGGTGTTTGTTTAATGGACTCATAGGGAGACTAATTCCAACGAGGCTCAGGAAAGGCACCACCCAGATTCGCTCCAATTGAAAGACCGGATTAACTTTCCGTCAAGTAGATTGCGATGATCTAGGAACCTTCATGCCAAAAAACCGCAAGAGTAATCCTAAGATAGGTTAGCCTCTGATAAACCAAATGCGGAGGAAAGTCTCTTCATGTTTTCCATTTTTCTATTACTTATAAAAACATTTGTAATTTTATTCCATGCTCGTATTTATGTAATGGAAAATGTGAAGAATATTTGCACATACATGACATGCTATCAAATGACACCCGTTTTTGCAGGATAATATTCCTAAAATGGACACTGTCGACGTCGGGATTTCTTTTAGTGTCCCTTTTCGTTACTTGCTCTTTGGTATTCTCATGTTAATGTGAGATTTGTTTGAAAAAAAAGTGAAAAAGGTCCGACATGTATAATATCGACGATTTGACTTTAAGAGTCGCTAGTTGGTGTATTTAACTGGTTGCACCAACGCAACCAAAAAAGGTTTGCACATTAACCCAGTGGTGCGACACTTCTAAACGGGTCTGTGAAACCAAGATTCATTTGGGTTCGGGGACTTTATTATGCGGAGGGAAGGTGTTAGGCACCCCCCGACATCCGTGTTGCCACAGTGACCGCCACTTTTTAAAGAAACTGTTATATGAATGTGTGTGTGTGTGGATCAATGTGCAATTATTTGGAAGTAGTGATACACCTCGTTCGCACCTATATACATAGGGTTTGAATTTATGAAAAATTCTGTTTTAAACAGGATATAGTATTGAAGTTTTATAAAAAGAGGTTTTTCCAACCCTGCGCTCAATAGTAATTGAGGCCTTTGATACTTCCATTTTATTATTATATGTTCGTCTTATCCATGAAAATAATATACAGCAGTGCCGAACTCCTCATGGGCATGACAGTCATCCAAGGAAATTCAAACACTGTAAAATAATGTACAAGCTGCTCGCAGCTGAAAAAGGTCCATCATGGGAACCGAATCTAGATTCAGTAAACTAAATCTGTGATCACATGATTCCTAGGCTCAAATGATACTGCAATTTGTATGGAAAGCAGTAAGCAATTATATACATAAAAGCTGTAAATATATATATACAGACTTGATCAACCACCACGAAGCAACTACATGGGGGATCGGAATAGCATTTTCAGGTCTTCGTCAGACAGTCGATTGAGCTATTTTGCGTAGTTTACGTTCGGAAGTTGAGATATGGTTCTTGAGAGACTTCTTTTAAAGCAATATGAGTTGATATGAGTGTATTTGGTTTGAAGTGAAGTTGAGTTAGCAAAATGACTATTTTTCCCTTACCAGGGTTATCTCCGGTTTTCGCACAGTTGTAGCGGGTTTTTCCCAGGGTTATCTCTGAGATTGTCATGTTGTTGACTCTGAATGTACTTAGGGTTATCTCTGAGGTTGGAATTGATGTTGTGGTCCTCCAGGATTACCTCTGGAGTATGAAAATGACACTTTTGCCCTCCTGTATAGTTAGTAACAGGAAAAGAAAATTTTGAGTGTATACAAATGCCCCTCTTTATCATGTTCATGCAAAGAAATGGAATGGACATGATAAAGATTAGTAGAAACTTGAAACATGACAATGTATTTTTAATGATGCCGATTGAATTGTAGTGAATGTGATAATGAGTGATCTGCTAACAAAACAACAACTTTAAAACATTAGAGATATACTATAAAGCAATGTACTAGTTATAGAGTCCCAAAACTTTGTGGCTGATGAACCAAATGAAGATCCATAGTCAGTAGAAACGACTCAAAACGTACTACTGATAACCAGTCAACCACCAAACTCAAAATCGTGGAGAGCCTACGATCAAACATCTAATCGTAGTGTAAGAGCAAAAGGAAACCACGATTACAACAATGCAAATGTCTAAAGGTGGTAGAGGATCTCTCCAGTAGAAAAGGTCAATTGAGATAGTAGTACAAAACACTTCTAAAAGGTTTTTCATCTGGAAAGCGCCTCAGGGCAAACCTGACCCTTAGTTCACTCTAAGAGGTTGGCCCTTCCTGAGCTATCTTAACCTAGAAGGAATGCTTAGTAAAATTCATCTCAAGGACCAAGTCAGTCAACGATCGTAGAGTACAGATTGAAGAGAACTCAACGATCGTGGAGCAACCTCAGCGATTGTAGAAGCAGACTCGATGATCGCAGTCTTACCAGAGGATACCCTAGCTCATAATAAGCTTGGAAGAATTGGATACTTGCTCAATTACTTAGATCACGTGGAGATAAATACGATCATAGTTTGGAAAGACATCATGCAAATGCACCTCAGACCTTAAGTTCCCAAATTGGTTTGGGGTACATCAGTGATAGCTTTATGCAGTTTCAAAATGAGGATTAGTGCCAAAACCATCCACTGCAGCATCTCTCTGAAGAAGATCATTGAGCCAACAAAGGAAAACGTAGAGTCCATAGCTTCCTCACCAGGATACTCTATGAACCAAAAAGGTCAACGGTTAATCCACATCAGTATTGCTTATTCTCTTAAAAGGAATATAAAACTGAAAAGGTTATGGGGAGTTGCAGCTCATTACTGAGCATTGTGCAACCAATGGCTAGTTGACACATCACAACGCATGCAGAGTCAAAAGGGACTGCCATAAAGATAAATTCAAAATCTGCAAACAGTTATAAAAAATTATCGAACCTTTCTCCCTCCCAAATTTTCAAACCCTGGAATCCTTTTCTAAGCTAGAATCCCTTAACCCTCCAGAGCATTGCCCAAATCACATTCATCGATCTCTCAAAAGATTCTCTAAATCAAATACCCATATTATTTGAACTCTTCAAATGGCAGATTGGCAAGTAATCACTGGCATACAGCTAGGAACCAAGTTGTTTGACAAATCTGAAAAGAAGTTCAGAGACATTCTTGAACTTGTAAAGAAAGCTGGATTCTCAGAATGTCTTGAGGCAAGCACTCGAGTATATACTGAACTGGTTAAGGAGTTTTACTTAAATGCATCCATAAATTTTGGAACCCTTTCTACCAAGGTCAAAGGTCAGTCTCTAAAGATGAAATCATCTGATATCAATCAATGCTTAGACTTTCCTGACCAAGGACTAAAAAGCCTTGATGAGATCGACACTGAACACGCGAAGAAAATTATGGGGTACCAAAGAAACCCTAGTCTGAAGGACATGAAGAAAAAGGAGTTTCTAGAAAATTTCGAGTTCCTTGCTGAGAAAGTGGGAAAAAGTATACTATACAAGAACACTGCATATGACACCGTGCTTGATCAACAACTGAAGATTATGTCTGTAATAGTTCTGAAGAAGCAAATAAACTTTGGAGCTATCTTGTTCGATCAAATCTCCAAATGGGTGGAAAAGGATGAGACGAAGAAGTCTACGAATAAACCTCTCACAAAGGTTTTCCATGGAAGACTATTGAGCATTGTGCTAAAGAAAAAATTGGGAGGCAAGATCAAGGATAATGAAGGAGAGCCTCTAAATGTTCAAAAAGTAATGTCTCCACAACTGTTTGTTAACTGGAAGAAAAACCCAAAGGAAAACAAGAGGTTAACAACAACTGGGAGCAGCAGAAAGAACTCTGCGAAGAAGAGGAAGGAAAAAGAGGTGGAAAGCTGATCTAGCATTATTCATCTAGTCACGACAGGATGGGTTAGTTTATCTCTCTAGAAATGTGCTCTCCCTTCTCACTAGGATCCTAGGCTTCTTTCCCCCACCTTTTTGCTTCTTCCTCTTACCGTCAACTCCTTTCCTTTTTTAGCCTCCCGTCCTCCCTCACCTACCTTTTCCATCTTCACCAACCATTCTGTTTACCCGTTTGGACCTTCCTCCTCCTCCACCCTCCTTTCTCCCTCCCGTCCTCCACCGTCATCCTCCTTTCTCCCGTCTTCCCCCGTCCTTCCTCTAGACTTCTGCGGTGCCTCTGCTATCCAGAGCCATGGTCGACCACCCCCATCTCTTAACTGAAAACTCCGTGAGAAGCCCGTCCCGCGATCTTTTTGCAGAATATGGAGTTTTAAAGCCGAGTTCCCCCACTGAATCTGTGGAAATGGTGGAGTCTGAGCCTAACCCCTCGAATATTTCTATAAGCACGGACGAATCAAATGCTCTTGAAGCTCAGCTTGGAGAGAACTTTAGCCCAGCCACTAGTTCGGAAGCTCAAGATATCTTTAAAGCAGCTCATTTCTTCTCTAGGAATGCCTGAGAGGAGGCCCTAGCAGAAAGGAGGAAGAATGCAAAGTTAATAGAATATATATCTACCTTGGGTCTCACTTTAGATGATGTTAATAACCTTTCCACTATAGGGACTTCCGCTGCTCTAACTAATGCCCGTAAGGTTCTCGAATCCGGTCCCTTATTTGGACGAAGTTCACCAAAGGAAGCATCGTCTCCTCCCCTTACCTTCCTGGCCACTACTTCGGGTAGTCTTCCGAAGTCTGTGGCTCCTCCCCTTCCGATCCTGGAGATAGCCGACAACCAGCCCATTCATCCTAAATCTTGGAGCTCGATTGTTTCAAACTCTGTCCCAGAGAAGAACTTGGGTCTGAGCTTCTTCGCCCTACCTTGGCTGAAGGGAGTGTTAAGGTGAACCCGCCAGTTGAAGTCCTAAAGATTGGCCTGCATAAATGGTCCACCAGTCTAGTTAGTTATTTCATTCAGTCGAAACTGCCATTCAAGCTTGTCGAGACCTCTGCAAAGAAGCTTTGGGGACACTTGGGTTTGGCTAAAGTTTATCTCCAGGACAAGGGGTATTTCATATTCAAGTTTGACTCAGAAGCTGACAAGGACAATGTTCTAGCACTGGCCCATGGTATATAGCATCAAAGCTTCTCCTTCTGCAGCCATGACATGAAGGGGTTAAACTTGTAAATGTCGACTGTAGCAAAGTCCCAATCTGGGTAAAATTTAGCAACATTCCCCTCTCTTACTGGACAAAAGAGGGTTTGAGCTACCTGGCGAGTGCTGTCGGTCGTCCTTTATTCGCAGATGATATGACATCTAAGCTTGAGCCAATGAGCTATGCTAGGATTTGCATCGAGATGAATGCTTCGTCGAAGTTCCCGGCCTTAATTAAAGCAGTTGTTTTCAATGGAGCGGACTTGGCTGAAGATACCGTTGAGGTGAAAGTGGAGTATTGGAGTAGACCTCCTTCTTGCTCAAATTGTAACTGTTTAGGTCATTCCTTGCTCCGATGTCCTAAATCAAACTTTCAGTGGGTACCCAAGGCTTCGCTTTGTCCTCCTGAGGCCACTTGTCCGCCCATCTCAATTGCTACCAATGCCTCTCCTCCCCTTGATCCGGAAGGTTCCTGGACAGCTGTCTCTAAAGGACCTAAAAAACCATCCTCTCCTCCTGCTGTCCACCCAGTTCCTTTTTCAAATACCTTCAACCCTATTGTTTATCCCCTTCTTCTCGACGACGACTCTAAATCTCCTGTTCCCCCCAACCCGCTGGTGGATAGGCTCAAGAAGGTCGACGAAAAGGAATGTATGGACCTGAAGAATAAATCCAGGCCTGGGAAAGAGCCACTTCAAAATTCTAAGAAGAGAAATAAAGGTCCAAGGAGGTCTTCCCCTTCTTGATTAAGCTTATCCCCCATTCACTATGACATATTTTTGTTCCTATAATGTCAGGGGTTTAAATAAGAAGCCAAAGCAGGCGCTCGTTCGTAACCTTTTGTTAAACAACCATATCTCTTTTGTGGGCCTTATTGAAACTAGAATCAAAGCTCCAAAGGCTCTCAGGATCTCGAGAGCCTTGTGCCGTAACTGGGTTTGGACATTCAACTATGATCACCATCCGAACGGGAGGATCTGGGTGCGGTGGGATCCTAATATCTGGAGAGTGGATAGCCTGTTTCAGTCTTCTCAACTATCCCATTTCAAACTTACCCCTATTCATGGAAATACCCCTATTCTGGTTTCGATCGTTTATGGCTTGAATTCGGTAGTGGAGCGTAGGCAATTGTGGGATGACCTCAAATCTATATCCTCTTCGGACACTTGGTGTATCCTGGGAGATTTTAACACTGTCAAATGGGTTTCTGAATTTGAAGGAGGTGATCCTTCCTGGGACGCTGGCATGACGGATTTTAATGATTGTTTAGACACTATCGGAGTAGATGACATTCGAGCTATTGGGCCTCTGCATACGTGGTCGAATTGCCAGGTAGGAAACCCAATTTTTAGGAAGCTGGACAGAGCTATGGGCAACAGTTCTTGGTTTAGCACCATGTCTGATTCCCAAACCACATTTGGTCCCAGTGGCCTTTCCGATCACTGCCCAGTTATTCTCAACATAGGTTATCATCTAAGGCGGCCTAAAAAACCCTTTCAATTCTTTAATTTCATGCTCGAGTTAGATGGGTTCAAAGAAGCTGTTTCGGATTGTTGGACCAGTAGTATCCATGGGAATTCTTTTTACATCCTTAATGAGAAGTTGAGGAGAACCAAGAGAGCTCTTGTTGCCTTGAATTCTTCTATAGGTAATCTGTCGAGCAATGTAAGCAAGCTTCAAGGTCTTCTGGACTCCGTCCAAATGTCTCTCCAGGCTAATCCCTTGAACCCTCTTTTATTAGCTCAAGAATCGTCAACTATCCAATCTTTATGGAAAGCAATGGCTCTTGAAGAATCCCTCATGCTCCAGAAATCTAGAGCAATTTGGCTAGCCCAGGGAGATAAAAACACTAAGTTCTTTGCAACTGTCATTAAGAGTAACTGAAACCACAACAAAATTCTTTTTATCTTCAACAACTCGGGGTGACTTGATTGAGGACCAGCAAGGTATCCAGCAGGTAGCGGTGGTATATTACCAGGATCTTTTGGGATCATCCCCTTCATCCTATCCGGGGCGTGATGATCTTAAAAAATTTATTTCTAAGAGGATCTCTCCATCCCATGCAGCTGCTTTAACCACTCCAATCCTTGATTCTGAAATTAAGGCGGCCCTTCAGTCCATGAAATAGAATAAGAGCCCAGGGCCTGATGGTTTCAATGTTAACTTCTTCCTTCACTGCTGGGATACAATCGGTCGAGACTTCACTGCTGCTGTCCACTCTTCCTTCAGAATCGGTCTCCTTCCGAGGGGAGTGAATGCTACGGTCATAGCCCTGATCCCGAAGACAGAAAACCCCTCCAATATGGCTGACATCAGACCCATTTCTTGTTGCAACACAATATACAAATGTATAGCAAAGATTCTTGCCAATAGGCTAAAACTAGTCCTCCTGTCCCTTATAGACCATGCTCAGTCAGCTTTTATCTCGGGTAGAAGTATTAGCGATAATATTCTCCTTGCTCAGGAGCTGTTCAGAAACTATCATCGCCTATCCGGCCCGGCAAGGTTTGCTCTAAAAATTGATATAAGGAAAGCTTTTGACACAGTTGACTGGGGTTTTCTTCTAGACCTGCTGAGTTTGCTTCAGTTTCCTCCCATTTTTATAAACTGGATTAGAGAGTGCATCACAACGCCAATGTATTCTGTTAAAGTCAATGGCTCCCTTGCCGGCTACTTTAAGGGAGAAAGGGGTCTTCGTCAAGGAGATCCTCTGTCCCCTTATCTGTTTGTTTTAGCCATGGAAGTATTCTCTATGATTTTGAATAAGGAAACTCTCCTGCCTAACTTCAAGTTCCATTGGAAAATAGAACCATGCAACATTACTCATTTATGTTTCGCGGATGATATTATAATATTCTGCCATGGAGACCTGCCATCTGTTTCCATTATCCACTCGAGCATCCAAACATTCTCAATGTTCTCCGGATTAATCCCCAACGCTCTTAAAAGCCTATGTTTTCTAGCAAATGTCCCAAATGATGTCAAGGAAAGTATAAATCAGCTGCTGGGTATACCGGTTGGAGTTCTTCCAATTAGATTTCTAGGAGTTCCCCTCATCTCTTCTAAACTTACACACTCCGACTGCCAGCCTCTGATTCACAGAATCACCGCGAGAGTCACCTCATGGACTTCCCGCTACCTCTCTTATGCCGGCAGAGTGCAGTTGATAAAATCAGTGCTATTTGCCATTCAATCTTTCTAGGCTGCCCATTTTATCTTGCCTAAATCGGTAATGCGTGCAATCCAATCTTTAATGTGCAGATTCCTTTGGAAGGGCTCCTCTTTTCTAAGGTATGGTTCTAAAGTCGCTTGGAAGGATTTGTCTACCCCCTATGCGGAGGGAGGCCTTGCTATAAAAAACCTTGTCGATTGGAACTCAGCCCTCATTTTATCCCATTTGCTCAGAGTTATTTCCCCTTCCCCATCTTCACTATGGGCAAAGTGGGTCAAAGCCTCAGTTCTTCCAAAGATTAATTTCTGGCACTGTTCTACTCCTTCGGACTGCTCTTGGATTTGGCGTAAGATTCTTAAACTGCAACCTTTAGCTTTAACTTTTCTCATCTTAAAGTTGGGAGTGGCAATTCCTTTAGGTTCTGGCATGACCCATGGTTGAATGGTCAGGCTTTAAGCCCTTCCACGCATCTGCTTTCCAACTCACGAATCCCAGTAAACGCTCTTGTCTCTTTTGTCATCTCATCGGGAACTTGGGCTTTACCGGCAAACAATCATCATGAAGTGCAACAACTCCGAGGCCTTATCACTTCTCTTCCTGCTCCGACTGCTGCCGATGACAAGATCTTATGGGAATCCTGTGAGCTGAAATATGTAAAGGCCTCTCTTATCTGGGAATCTATTCGGCCACGTGCTCTGCTAGTTCCATGGGCTGCCCCTGCTACGGCATTATCTTCACATTCTAAGATTTTCCTTTACGCTCTGGCTTGCTCTTCGGAATAGATTACCCACGAATGACCGATTTTCTAGTTATTGTAGCTTCCGCCAGCTGACTTGCCCCCTCTGTGATTCCCATTTGGAAACATTCCCTCACTTGTTCTTCGAATGCCCCTATTCTTCCTATGTTCTCTCCACTATTTTAGCATGGGTGCTTGGTCTAATGCTCCTATGAATTGGGACAACCTTGTGGACTACATTATCCAATATCGAGGGAGCAAACTCAGGTCGGATATTCTAAAGCTGGTTCTCTCCACCACAGTATACAAAATCTGGTTAGTCAGGAACTCTATTGTCCATAACAAAACCAAGATGCCTATGGGGGTTCTCTCTAGGGAGATTACCAATGTCATTAAGGCTAGGTTATCCTCTTCTTCTGTTTTCTCTAAAAAAGCCCAAAATAGGCCCAACCTCTGGGGGTGGTTGTAGGGTTGCGTTCAGTTCATGGGGTGTCGTCTACTCCGCCGCTTCGGCGCTGCCGGGAGAGTAGGTGGCGGGGCTCGTCTCAGTAGCAAATGTTAGCTATGGCTTCGGCTGGGGTTTTTATTGGTCAAGATCAGAGTTGGCAGGGTCTATCCAGAACTTGCTCAAGTTTATTCAGCTTGGTCTTTATAGGGGTTGGCCTACGCGCCTTCTGGCCATTGGTTCAATCTCAGCTTCGGGGTCTGTCTAGGGGTTGGGTAGGATAGGCATTAGGGAGTTCGGCCTCCGGGGTTGTTTGGAGGCAGAGGGTTTCAGTTCTTCTGCTGGGTTCGGCTAGCTGGTTCTAGCAGCATCTTCAGCTCGTTGATGTTTGTGATGGTAGTTCAGCTTCTCTAGCAGTTCGGTCTCTTCAGCAGCAGAGTTCGGCTCTAGGGACAATGCAATGCTGCTTCGATCTCTGGGCACGTTACCCTGGCCCGGCTAAGGGGGTTCGCTGGTTTTGTTTTGGGGCTTGGGGACCCCTCTATAGCTTCGGGGGGGGGGGGGGTGTTCGTATGATAGAGCGCTGGTTGCTGTCTTCCGGTTTCGGCCTTCGGTGCTCCCTCTTCGACCCGGTAGTCCAGTCTTGAGATGTTCGGGCTTCGGGGCTCCCGGATTTGGAGCTGGGTGGGCGAGTGTTCATTGGGTTAGGCTGCAGGGCGCTCATAGTTCATTCAAGGGTGCAGCATTCTAAACTTCGACAGCTTTGGGTTTTCGGCTGCCGCTTCAGTTCGGATAGGTTCGTCAATTTGTTTCAGTCCGGATTGGTTCGGATGCTGCCTCCTTCTGAATTGATTATCGGTTCGTCTTATCGGGTCAGTGAAGGGCCAACTTTGTAGCTTGGGTTGGGCTCCTTGGTTTAGTCTTGGGAAGCTGGGGGATCTGGGCTGCAGTTCGGTTGATTCTGCTATCTTCGGCAGTTCTATTTTGTAAATGGCAGTTTTGCAGCTTCATTTCATCACCAGATTGTTTCATTTGGATGCTTAGTTTCAGCTAATTGGTTGTTTAGGCTTCAGCTTGCTTCCTTATGCTTGCAGCTCTGTTTTGTAATGTTCATTGTTGCTTTGGCTTGGTTATTAGTCTTTAGTTGTCCATTTTGGGGGTTGTCCCATGTGGTTCAATCCTAAAACTTCTGGGGTATTCCCTTTGCGATTGTTATATCTCTTTTTCTTCTCAATATACAAACAAATTTAGCGAAAAAAAGAGAGGTGGAAAGCTCTAAATCTGGTGAATCTGTACCAATGGAAACCACACTAGCAATGAAGAAATCCAAGGGTGTGAAGAAAACTGAGTCCTTACCAAGATGTCTCCCCACAGAAGACAAGGATGAAGATGAAAAGGTCTCAACAGCAGAGACCACAAAGAGAAGGAGTAACAGATTACTTCAAGAGCCATCCAGAAAGAAAGCCAAGGTGGTAAACAGGTCAGCCCCAATTTCCCAAGAAAGTACATCTGACGAAGAAGAGGACCTAGAGTCAGAAGAAGGGAAGGGAACTGATGGTCTCAAGACTGAGTCCCCAAAGAGCAAATCCAACGATGAAGGTGGAGTTGGATTTATGAAAGAAAATGTATACCCTGTTGATGAAAAAGAATATGCAAGCCCTATGGCTAACTCTCAAAGCATTCACTCTAATGATGAAGAAAAGCTACACGATGAACTAACTGCATCTCCAAATGCAAATGCTCCAACAAGCCCAGATGATGAGTCAAATGGTGTTGATTCGGAAGAAGGACTTGCCCCTGCCAATGCTTAACGTCAAGGAAGTTTGCCTGATGATATAAAGGCCTCAGAGTCTGAAGAGGAAGAACAGTCTGACTCTCCTATAGTTGAACCCTCAAGGAGAAGAAAGAGCTACAGACTACTTGCTAAATTTTCCCCTAAGAAGAAAAGTGATCACTCTACTACAGTCATTGAATTAAGTGATGATGAATCTGAATCAAAGGAGAAATGTGCTAAAGGTGGGACTATTAATTAATAGTCTGAATCCAATGGAAAAGATGCTGAAGAAGATATTAGTAATGAAAATCAGCAAGAAGGATTCACTGATGAATCAGATAAAGGAAGTCAACATGATTCAAGTTCAGAAGGTGAAGAAATGGGAAAAGATTCTGGTTCTGTAAATCAGGAATCAGAGGAAACAGCAAACTATCTTGTTCTCTCTCCAGCAAGAATTAGCAGAAGAATAGTGGTGGAAGTTTTTGATGAACCACCAACTGAACCAGTAGCAAGATAGATAAGTAATGGAAATGAACAACTTAGAGTTGTAAGAATGACTACAGATGAGGTGCTTCACAATTGGAAAAATATGGAGTTAGAATGCCCAACAATATTGTACAATTCGGAAGATCTTCTAATGAGATGGTTCTTTCCATGGATGCCTTGGCTAAAAGCACATACTGATAGAGATGAGAGCTACTTTAGCTGGTGCTACTCTCAGCTTCCAAATCTGGAGCTGGTGTCAAAAAACTTCCCAAGGGTAAAGATGTTTGCAACCATGATGATCAAAGACCAACCTCACTACAAAGTCTATCGACATGCTGGCAACCATTATATTCCTTATGATCATAGAGTGGACTTCAATGTCAAAAGGATTATGGCCAAAGAGATGACCGTAGAGTTTGTTCACTCTACCAATGATTTTGATCAAGTCCAAATGAGAAGACTTTCTCGGCCCAAGCACTATTAACCGACATTCCTTCATCCTCCAATAGCAATTGGCACTCAACGATTATTAAGATTCTCAACGCTTTCAAAAATTTGTCCAAAGATGAAAATCATAGAGCCCAATCTAGTGTTCAACAAGGATGCCCAATCAGATAACCAAATTTCCTTTGAGAATGAGCTATTGAAGAATTTTGATAAGCTGGTTGAGAAGATATCTCAAATCAGTGAAGAATCAAAGATGTTGAAAGCGGTAGGAGATAATTCAGCTAAAGATAGACTTGAAGCCACTATGGCTGATGTATCTCTCACCATCAAAGAGAGAGATCAAATTTAACTGAAGGCCATATATGATCAGAAGGTAGAAGCTCTACGAGCATAGAAGGCCAATGAAGAGAAAATTCAAGTCTTCTTTGACAAGATCGATAACCTGAATCAGTCTTTATCCATGCAACTTGAGTTGAGCCAACAAAAACTCAAGAATGAAGTTGGTAACTCCTCTTATTTAATAGAGCAGCTTGTGTCCAACATGGAACAACTCTCTCAAATGATTGATGACAAAAAGGGGGAGAAAAAAAAGCATGAAAAAAGGCACTCAAGGTGGAGTAGGGCAAAAAGAATAAAGTCAAAAAAGAAGGAGAAGAAGAAGATAGCAGCAGAAGCAGAAGAAGAATCATCATCTAAGGGGAGCCAAAGGATGATGATCCCATGACAGCAAAGTTTGAGGGGGAGCCAGAAAATGAAAAAGAAATGAAGTCAACATCCCAGGGGGAGCAGGAGCAAGAAGGTCAAACAGATGAGTAACTGATTAACAAAACATCCTCAAAACACACATGGAGCCAAAGAGGTACATCTCTAACCACTAGGTATGTTCTGGATCCAGGATGTAAAAGTGTCATAGCTTATAAAATTCTATATCATTATAAAATGACATTTATGATTATCTATTTTTAGAAATATAGCTGCTCACTGTATATAAGATTCATTCATATCATGCATATGCACTTATTGTTTTTGTCATAAGCAAATAGGGGGAGATTGTTAGGAATAAGCATGTGAATGATATTCCTGTTTATATATGATTTGACTATGATATATATATATATATATATATATATATATATATATATATATATATATATATATATATATATATATATATATATATATATATATATATATATATATATATATGCAAGTATGCTTGCATTAAGAAAAGCAGTAAAGTCCTTGATAAAGAATAGAAACATATGTACAAGGACTTAGAATGAATTGATCAAATGTGTTTGGTTGATCCTACATAAGCAAAACAACTTTGTGATTTCCTTAAAAAGAAATAATGTACAAGGAATATAAATATAGAAAGATCAAGCTTGTTACGTTGATTTTATGATGTAATAGATAGGCTTGTCTGATCATCGAGCACTGCACCAAAAATCATAGTCTGCCAGGAGAGTCAAGGAAAACTCGAGAGCTATCGAAGCAGAATCATAGTCTACAAGACAGTAGATCTCAGAGTTCGCAGACTGCCAGGAGAGACGAGGAAAGATTGTAGTGTGTCGAAAAGAACTTCCTCAGAGCCATAGTTTGCTGAGGAAGTCATGTGCAGAATAGTAAAGACAGCCTGGCTACGAGTCGACTGAGCATCTGCCGAAACCAAGTCAAGAATTATAGACTACACTCAGAGTCGTAGAGTCTACTGATGTCGAAGCCAAGTAAATAATTATAGACTACACTCAGAGTCGTAGAGTCTACTAATCGTATCAGAGGCAGAGATCGTAGTTGAGCAAAATCAGATGAAGATAACAAGCACAACGATAGAAATCGTAGAGTGTCACGATCTGATCTCGGAGTCATAGTGTTTGCATAGCCGAAGCTGAATCATAGAATGTAGAACTGAGATTTCAACAGATGTGCTCACAACGCCAAGGCAGAATCGTAGAGTGATAAGTGGTATTTTTACCTACTTATTGAATAGCAATTCATGCGAATTGTGCCCATCTCAAGTACATTTTATTGTGTTTTAGTTGCATTTCACGTTATTTTGCATTGTATTTACTTAAAACTCCTTTCGGTTAATAAGTGCAGGAATCGACTTAATTTTGGTTGTATTAGAGGGCACGAGGCGAATGGATGCATGAAGACGAAACTTAAATGAGGATGTACATGGCATGGAGGTACAATGAAGCATGGAGACTAAGCGAACAAGAGGATCAAGCATGAAAGAGCAAGTAGCATCAACAGTAGCATAACAGAAACAAAACCATAACCAGAACTTGCAAGCAGCAAGCCGCGCGGCATAACAGCTTGGGGAGCGTGCGCCCGCGCGAGGACTCGACTGGACATGTGAACTTTTTGCAAGTCTCGCACCCGCGCGAGTGATATACTAGAGGAGCGCGCGGCCGCGCGCGATGCTGAAGCTGTGCAGTTGTTTTAATTTTAATTTTTAATTAAATGATTTGTAATTGGTTTTAAAAGATTCTGACTGGTGTCAGACGTACACTTGATAACTTTTAGCGTATTTTCATCATAGAAACTAGGTTTTACACTTTGGGAGAGATTCCAATGTAGAACAAAGCCAAAACGTCTACTTCTCCAATTATTCTTGGGATTCTCTATCATTGTGGATTTTTATTATTATCTACTGGATTGCTATGAGGATTTAAACGTTGATTATTATTTTTTTTTGCTAAATTTAAACTATATAACCAAAAAAAAAAACGTGTTACAAGGGACATTGGAGGACACCAATAGGATATAGTATAGACATCATAGGACATGCCCTATGATGTCATGACTATAAAAAGTAGGCCCGGAAACAAAGCCAACACGAAGGAACAAAACCACAAGGGAACAACAACCCCATAACACAGTAACACTAAGACCGAACGACAAAAGCAACTAGATCAAAACAAACTATCCGAACCCGAAACAAAGCATCCGACCAGACCTAGAGACCGAAGATCCAATCTGAGAAAGTGTACCCAACCATGGGGGCCCAACCAATCAAGAAACTGAAACAGAAATAGCCCGAAGCCTAACCTAGTTAACCAACATCCATCCTTCCCGAAGCCGTCCTACTCGAAGCAACTAACACAGCTTGCCGAAGAGAGAAGAGAAAATAGCCAGAAGCCAGGAACCGAAGCCATCCTACCTGCAGAGGTGTGACGACATACCACCCGAAGTGAAAGGGAGCAAAAAGCTGAAGTCCAGATCCACCAGACCAATAGCCATCTTACCCGAAGTTGGAAAGCCGAAGCCGGATACCACCCCCAGTTGCATAGATGCAGCCAAGGCACGCATCAAAAACCCACCCAAAACCAGACCGAGGTACTGAGACACCGAGACCGAAATACCGAGCACATCAAGCATATCTGCTCGCCCGAGACCGAAAGTACCGAGCACATCTGCTCGCCCAATATGACACATCAGCTCGCTCGAGACTGAAGTACCGAGCACATCTGCTCGCCCAATATGACCCCTCCAACGACTCGCTCCAAAAGCTTCCCCTCCTCGCCCAGCATCTCATGCTGTCCCACCCGGCCCAAAATGCCTTTTTAAAACAGAGAGTGCAAAACCCAACTAGACAACCGAAACTCTAGCTAAATGGTTGCAGAGATCACCAACTAAAGCTAAGTGGTTAGCCCAGCCGTTAGGAGTAATAGAACAGGAGGTCATGACTGCTGTTAAGGTGAGCCCAGCACAGTAGCACATTAACCCAGCACCGAAGCTCCTAATCTTATGAGGTGCAGTGTAACGCCTCGCCCATCTCAGCCTCGCCTAGTCCACCTCGCCCAATATGCAAGAAGACCCATAAAGTCCCACCCGAGGCACCCTAGCAGACCCAATATGCAACCCGTCTGCACCCAAAAGGCTAGCAGACCCATCTCCTCAGCAACCCACATATACCACATATACCACCTCAATCTTTACACACAGCTGACACTTACCATCTTATGCTGAACACATGCACATCTGCTCATCACAGAACATTTGCTCGCCCAAACACCTTTTCATTTCATTGTGCTCGCCCGCCCACTCCACAGCATACACCGAAGATGATGAGGAAGCAACCAAGTCCAAAGCTATATGGCCCACTAGCACCAACTCTCTCCCAAGCCGAGCACTTCGCCCATAAGCCCATTCACTACTAGACTCAAGCACTAGAAGTAAGACTCAAGCAGTCAAACCCAGGCTAGCAAGAAGTATCATCAAAACCAAGTCATAGTAACCAGTTGCAGTAATAAGGAGAGGAATGAGTTGCTTTGATAAAGAGAGAGTAAGAGGACAGCCTTGATTTAATGATATGGGTAATGTCCTTTGCAACAATCGATGGGGGGGGGGGTGAGCTGATCAGAATGTGTCTTTTTGTTTCTCGCTTCCCAAATCTTGTAAAAGGTAGCAGCAAAGGTAAGATAAAGGATAAGCTTTGAGAGTTTCCTACCTTGGAAGGAGAAGATGAACGAAGAGACACCAGTCCAGTCCATGGGGACGTTAGACCAATCACCCAATGCAAGAGTTTTTTGCAGAATGGAGGAGGAGTATGTGCATTCGAAAAATAGATGGTCAAAACTTTCATCATGGCGCTGACAGAGGGGGCAAGGGGAAGTTCTGCCAGACAGGTAGTGCCTAGTGATATCATTAGTAGGAAGTTTTCTAAGAAATCCCAACCACAAGATAAAGGAGAACCGGGGGACATATAGCTTGTTCCAGACAACTTTATGCCAATTAGGAATAGACTTTTTAGTTCTAATGCAATCCCAGACGTGTCTAGCTTTGAGATTCGAAATAGAGAGACCATTCCATTCAATGCGGTCATTAGATAGAGGATGGATAGGTTGAGTCTCAATAAGACGTCTAAGTTCAATCATCTCATGGTGATAACTCGGAGGAAGGAACCAAGAGGAATTAAAAATGATATCAGCTACAGTTGCCTTGGCTGAAAGCCCAGAGTTGGCCAGCAGAGTCTGACTAGGATTAATGGGGTTACCGTTTATCCAGGGGTCAAACCATAAACTTGTGTTAGAGCCATTACCAACAATGTAGGAAACATGATTTCTAGCCGTTTGTCTGAGCTTGAGGACTTGTTTCCAGATCCAAGAGCAATCTGAGGGGGCCTGATAATTCCATATGTTTCTCCCTTTCAAGACAGTGGTGCGAATCCAATTGGCCCATAATGAGGACGAATCCACTCGGAAGATGTTAAGCAAGTGCATCATAACCAAAGATTTATTCCATTCAATGATGTTTTTTAACCCTAATCCCCCCTCAGAGACGGGGAGACATAGCTTATGCCATGCAACACGCGCACCAAATTTCCCCAAAGAGGGGCCTTTCCAAAGGAACCTGCATAAAATGGATTGAATAGCTCTGGATACCGCTTTGGGAAAAATAAAGTGAGCACTCCAGAAGGATTGAATGGAGAATAAGACAGATTTTATGAGTTGAAGACGACCAGAATAGGCCAAGGCAATGGAAGTCCAAGATGTAACTCTAGAAGTGATACGGTGGATAAGAGGAATACAGTCCATGTAAGAAAGCTTAGATGAAATAAGAGGGACCCCGAGGAATTTGATAGGAAGGGTACCCACTTGAAATCCAAGCAGAGATAGGATAGTAGTGGATGTCATCTGATCCGAGTTAGCCAGAAAGCATCGGCTTTTGTGTTGATTTCTATTCAGTGATTGGGTTTGATCGTTCTATCTTTCTTATTTCAATTGTTTGCTTATTGATCATGTTTGGCGTTGATCCCATAATGGCTTTTGGTTCAGTCATGAACTAAACTCCATTATGGGATTCTAACGGATTTTAATATGTAGTTTGGTTGTACGCTTAAATGCTAGAGATGTTTTGCATATCATATGGAATATCTGTCATAATTGTTTTACATGCATGAATGCCTCATCAACATTCATCTCAGTATTTGTATGGAATTGACAATGAACATGCAAGTATGGATTGTAATCATGATAGCATGTGAATATGGGGCTGTTGTATATGGCTTGCGTATTTTGTGATCCAGATAGACATATACTGTTTCATCGTATGAGCTAGAATAAGGGCTTAAGCTTAAAATCAATATAATTGCAATTTCACATAGATATATAGTGATTTTGGTTGTATTGGTGATTACATAGAGTCTAACATCTGTAGATGTTGTGTAAGTAGGTTATAGTGCATTGAAAAATGGTTATAACTCTATTCGTGCTTTTGGCTATTTTCCTGTGATGTGTGAACACTTCTTGCATGATAGCGGCGAATTGATGAAATATTAAATGAAGTTAGGGTCCCATTATTTCCAGATTATATTTATTCCATTTGTATTCTTATTTCTAGTTTGTTAATTGCAATTAGTTCAATTCAACAATTTTAGTCATTAGTCTAAGCATATAAATTTGGTGAGTTAATTGATGCATGATAGTTTAAATTTAACAACTTTCTTTGTGGGATCAATATTCTACTTACTCTGTATTACTTGTTGACCCGTGTATGCTTGCATGAGTTAGAGCTCTTTTATTAGAACTATAAAAAAGGCAACATAGAGCAAACACGATTCTCAACAATTGAGCACTCCCAGAATATCCAAAGGAATGAAGCCTCTGGTTGGTACTGCAAAGATACATCCCACTTAAAGGAAGCCAGAGAGCACTCAACGAATGACATATAAGCTAACAGAAGATCTAAGCACCAATTCAATCTACATCCAGACTGAGTTGTGAAGCCATTCGAGATGAAGTCTTCCACAAGTTGATTAGAAGAAGACTTCAGTAACTGACTCAAGAAAGTTAGCGAGTACAGTAGCTGTCAAGAAAATAGAAGACGGAGATCTTGAAAGCAACCAGGATCGTAGTGTTTGCCAAACAAAGAAGGAACTGATGAAGTATACACAAAGATACTGGTCTGCCTTTGAAGAACAAGACTAAAGTAATTAAGCATTGGGTCATTCCATTGATGATAAATGAACGAGAGATCACAAGGAGAAAGCGAGCTGGACACGCCACAAATCTAAAGTGTCTTGCTATTCAGAAGGGGCCAGAACAAAGAGTCAAGCCATCAGTATCTGAGAGCAGTCGAAGCAAACAAAAGTGTTGAAGCACTGTACAAGAAAAGGAAGAGATGTTCTACATCAAAGATCCAATCAACACTCTTCAAGAACGTAGTGTTGACTCTACCTGTCAACTAGACACTATGATCAAGTCCAAGAAGATTTGCATCAGAATCGTAGAGTTCGGTCGTCTGAAGGTTGAAGCATTGGCAACGGTTCAATCTGAAGATTGATGGTCGAACAGACCTTATTAAAGAGCATCGATGCAAAAGGACAACCTCTGATCGAGAAATCAGAAGGAGGAAATAAAGTTGACTACCTACCTGAGACATCAAAGTGACATCTCTGACAGAGTAGGTGAAATAATAGACTGCAATGTCAGAAAGTCAGAAAAGGGGATGTCATGTCACATCTGCAGTCTACACCAAACAACTCGAGATTTGCGAAACAATTCAAAAAGATTTTAACGGCTACTTTCCAATGGGAAGATTGGGAAGGAGTATAAATCAATAGAGCTTCAAAGATCAAGAGTTGTTGATGATTGCTAAGTTGCAAATCGTTGATTTGTTGGAATGCTATCGTTAACTCTACGAGTTCCACCAGAGATCAAAAAGAATAAGTCTCAGTGACAGTGAGACTACATTGGTGGAAGAGAAGTAGCTTTGAAGAAGAACTTAAATAGATTAGAGCTTCACTCAATAAAGATGAGAATGCCACTGAAGATGGTAGCTAAGCTGAGAGCCGAGAAGGACAAGAAGATAACATTCAAAAAAGTGGCATAGTACAAAGAAGAACAAGAGAGCCACTCTACAGATCACCATGAACCAAAGGCTAAAAAAGAACAGAAGCAGAATCATGTCTGCAAAACATTTAAGAAGGGTTCAGGGATTGCTAAGTGCCAAACGAAGTCTACCAAAAGCTCAGAGACTTAGCAAATCCAGATGGCGATGGTGTATAGTTGACATCAAATGAAGATGAGCAGAAAAGAAAGGTGATCAGATGCACTAGAAAAGATGTGGTCCAGACTTGAAGCAGAATGCAAAGAGGACCACGCCAAGCTGCATAGTACATAAGATGTTCAAGCTTAAAGACATCTTAGCAGCTCAGCACCAACACCAACAACAATAATAACAACAAGAAACTAGGGCCTGAGGGGTCCTTGTCCAGAGGGACTAAATGAAGTTTCAATCCTGCTGGGCTTGAAGAGTTCCTAGGGAACTAGAGGAGTTCCAAGGCTGCTGGCCTTGAAGAGTTCTTAGTGAATTGAAGTTCCAAGGCTGCTGGCCTTGAAGGAATCTTAGTGATTTAGGGTGTTGCCCTTCCTTAGTGGAAATCCTACTAGTTGAAAGCAGAAGAGTGGATTAGGAGCTTGAGTCTCTGAACCACTTAAAATCCCTTGTGTCTTTTACATTATGTTCCTAACTGCCATAACTGCTATGTATGTATTAACTGCTTACAACTTAACTAACTCTAAGAATAATGTTTGTCTGATTATGTATTTATCAATGAAGGGGATCTTTTACCTATTCTGCTCTGCTTGAAAAGATTCTTATGTTTTTTTTTTTTTTTTTTTTTTTTTTGCTAAATTTAGACTGAATAAAAGAAAGAATAATTACAAAGTAAAAGGGTCAAAACCCCAAGTAGTATACCATAGCCATCATAGGACATGCCCTATGATGGCTATAGTAGACCAAACTAGATACTAGCAAACAGGGATATAACAAGGAACATAAAACAACAAAACAACCAACAATATGCTAGAACTAACTGCGAAGACAGATAGCATTCACCAGACCAACACCAAGCTGCAACAGCACATAGAATAGACGGCAACTGCTCAAGACCCTGAGCAAATCAGCTAAAACCTGCTGAACCATGAGCAAAAACACATCCCTCCCTAGCACAAACTAAGGATAGACTGCAGCTTCTCAAGACCCAACCAGCGCCGAAACAGCAAGTAGCCAGATTAGACCACACCTGCCTAACCAAAGTCCAAGCTGCCTAACCAGACCAGTAGCATCCAGAGCAGAAATTAGGCACAAAAAATCCCAGCAATACAGCAGCCCAGTCCAGCAGTACTAACCAGCCAAGGGCAGCTATGCACAACTAGACTAGCATAGAGAATCAACACATGCCAAGCTTCTGAATACAGCCAAGTTGGCAGCCAAGGGTAGCTAAACCAGCACAGCACAGCAGAAGCTAAACCAGCACAACAACACGGACCAGATAACTAGCCCATCATAATTAGCCCCAGTAAGAACTAGCAGAACCCATCCGACAATCAGCAGAATCTGCAGCAGAACCCAGCAGCAGAAATAGCAAGGCAGCTGCATACTGCAGAGCCCAACCCTGCAGAGCAGACCCACAACAGTAGCTCTAAACCAAACACAGCTGCACCCATGCGACTAACCCACAGACTGTAGAGCCCAACCCTGCAGCAGAAGCAGAAAGCAGACCCCAGAAAGGGACTCATGAAAAGGCAGACCCACAGCAGTAGCAGAAAACAATAGCATAAACCAACACAGCAAGCAGCTGCACCAAAACAAGCTCCAACCAAAGCTCCAAACCAGACCAGCAGCAAGCAGCTAGCAGGGGATTGAAGAAATCATATGACTAACAGAACCAAATCAGCAACACAGCAGCAGCAGTCCTTTGCACATAGAAGAACTACTCATAACAGTCCAGAGCATATAGCAGCAGCAGCCAACACACAGATATCCCAGGGCAGCTGCCGAGAGAAACAACAGAATCTGCCGAGATACCAGTAACCCAGAAAGCTGCCAAGAATAGCAGATAATGCCCAACGAAAACCAGCCAAACAGAAATTACAGACCCATCAGCAGAAAGCATAGTAACTCATCTGCAGCATCAAATGCAGCCAGTAGCAGCTAGCAGAGATGCATAGCAAACAGGACACCAGCAACAAGGAGCACAGCAGAACCAAGCACCACACGACCAACCATAACCCAGCACAGCCAACATGAAAATGAGAACCATGTGAAGCACAGACCCATAATCAGAAGGCCATCTACAACAAAGCAAATGCCTCACAAAATATAACCAAAGGAAGACCAGCAGGCCCAACAACAGAACCAAAGGCAACACAACAACAGATCAATGAACACAGCTAAACCAGCTAAAACAGGCTGCGAATAACAGCAGAGCCTATTAAGTATTGTTTAAAACAAGTTGCCTAAGACCATATCTTGTCTTAACTTTTTGGAATCTAGCATTTGTATGAAGTTTACACTTGAGCACATGGAGTATGTCGGTAACAAGATTACGAACTGTGCAGGATTTAAGATTGAAAATTCGCGCATTCCGCTCATTCCAAATACGGTATACCACAGCTGCGAAACCAAGATGAAGTAAACTGTGGTGGAAAGAAGGATTTGAATAATGAATGAGGTAGCCCGTAATGGAGCTCCAAGCCCGACTAGAACCCCTCCACCCACAGTGACGAAGAACAGAAAGCAGGACCCTAAAAGAGTAGTCACATTGGAAGAATAAGTGGTCAAAGGTTTCCAGTTTGGAGGAGCAAAGAACACACGAGGGGTTTACAGACATTCCAAAACTGACCAATTTGTCCAAAGTACGAAGCCCTTGATGGAAAGCCAACCAGAGGGTAAAAGAGTACCGAGGGATTAGGATCTTAGGCCACACTAATTTGTCCCAAAGAACAACAACTCCCACCTGTCTAATAGTACGCCAAAGAGTAGAAGCTTTTACCTCATTAGAATTCAAAGAACCCCATAGTATCTCATCCGGTTTAGTAGAGTCACAAACCCTATTGAGGTCAAAGGAATCCCGAAAGACAATAAAATCATTATGGTTAGAAGAGGGAAGATGCCAGGCAGAATCGCGAATAATATCACTAACAGTAGCATTTGGACTCAAACCAGAATTCATGATCAAAGGGGAATGAGAGCTTGTAGCTAGAGGGTTCGCATTAAGCCAAGGATCGAACCACAGACTAGTACTTTCCCCATTACCAATCCGGAACCGAATATGGGTCAAAGCAAGAGGTCTCAACTGCAGAATCTTTCTCCATATCCATGAGCAGTCATTTGGGGTCTTCAAAACCCAAAAGTGTTTAGAGCTTAGATGATACATTCTAACCCAGGAAGCCCAAAGAGACGGAGAATTAGGATTAACTACTCTCCAAAGCTGAAGTAAGATTAGAGCTTTATTCCAGTCCTCCAGATGCTTTATAGCTAGACCTCCTTCAGAATAGGGAAGCGAAATTTTACTCCAGGCAACTTTGGCTCCATACTTCAACAAAGAGGGGCCCTTCCATAAGAATCTGCTCATAGTGGACTTAAGATCTTTAAGGACAGACGCAGGGAGAATGAAGTGGGCAGACCAATAAGATTGGATGGCAAAGATAACCGATTTAATAAGCTGAAGGCGACCAGCATAGGAAAGGAATCTATTAGTCCAAGAAGAGATTTTGGATTTAACCTTTTCTAATAGAGGATGACAATCAGCAAGGCTGAGCTTCGAGGTGATCAGAGGGACTCCAAGGAATTTAGCAGGGAACCGACCCACTTGAAACCCAAGAGAATTGTATATAATCTCAGCATGACCAGGAGAAACATTGGAAAGAAAACACATACTCTTCGAATCATTTACATGTAAACCCGAGAGAGACGAGAAGTGGTCTAAACAGATTTTGATGACTCGGACCGAGTTCACATCACCATGGCAAAATATGAGCAGATCATCAGCAAAGCACAAATGGGATAAGGAGATAGATTTTGTTTTCCAATGATGCTTGAAGGAGAGGGACCTGGTTTCCTTTAAGAGAATAAGAGAAAGGATTTCCATAGCAATAACAAATAGATAAGGAGAAAGAGGATCTCCTTGGCGCAAGCCCTTTGATCCTTTGAAATACCCACAAAGGGCACCATTCACTCTGACAGAGTAGAAGGTAGAACAAATACAAGCCTTTATCCAGTAGATGAACTTGGGAGGGAATTTGAAAAGGCGCAGAGCGGCAAGCATGAAATTCCAAGACACCGAATCAAAGGCCTTACGGAGATCAATTTTCATAGCACAACGAGGCTGGCCAGAGGACCTATGATAGTTTCTGAATAACTCTTGAGCCAGTAAAATATTATCACCAATCCTCCTACCCGGAATAAAAGCAGATTGAGAAGGAGAGATTAGGGAAGGAAGAATACCCTTGAGCCTAACTGCAATAATTTTAGCAATGCACTTATAGGTTGTGTTACAGCAGGAAATAGGCCTATAGTCAGTCATGGAGGATGGATTAGGAACTTTAGGAACCAAAGCGATAGCTGTAGAATTTGTACCCCTGAGTAGACAGCCCTTTTTGAAAAAGGATTGAACAGCCAAGGTAAAATCACGCCCCACAATGTCCCAAACGAGAAGGAAAAAGTTCACATTGAAGCCATCAGGACCAGGGCTCTTATTTTTCTTCATCGATTTCAGAGTTGTCAAGATTTCGCTATCAGTAACGTCTCTCTCCATCCACGAGGCTTGGGTGCCAGTAACAATATTGGAAACAAAGGGGGCAAAATCCATTAGATCGGGGTCCTCCCCTATAGGAAGAGATCCTAGCAAGGAGGAGAAGTGGTCCACTGCAATATGTTGAATATCCTTTTGATCAGTAAGGAGGACACCCGCCTCATTTTCAATAGCTAGGATTTTATTTTGATTCCATCTATTCTTGATTTGATTGAAGAAGAAGCCCGAGTTTTTGTCACCATCCTTAAGCCATTGGATTCTAGATTTTTGCTTAAGAAATTTCTCTTCACATCTAAGGGCAGACCACAAATTTCCAGAGTGAAGCCGTTGAGCCTTAAGGAGAGAGGGATCATTCGGATTGGAAGCAATAGCATTCTGCGTAACATGGAGGAGAGCTCTGGCCTTATCCACATTAGAGGTGATATTACCATTATCTTTGTTCAAAGTGGAGAGAGCCCATTTGACCGATCTAAGCTTTCCAGCTAGAATTTGAAGAGGATCCCCAGAGGCATAGATATTCCAAGCAGATTGGACAACCTCATGGAAATTTTCAAGCTCACCAAGGAAATTAAAAAACTGGAAAGGCTTGGGAACTCTAGGCAAGGTCAAACCAGTTTGAACCACCGCAGGGCAGTGATCCGAGAGGTCCCGAGGAGAGAAGATTACCTGAGAAGCATGGAAGTGGTGCAACCAGTCACAGTTGACCATAACTCTATCAAGCTTTTTGTACTGGGGTTTAGAATCACTAGAATTCCACCAAGTGTGAGTAGGACCAACAGCACGAAGATCAGACAAGAGGATATCAGTAGTGCAGTCCAGGAAGTCCTGCATACCCCCATTCCAAGAATCATTTCCACCCTTTATTTCAGTAACAGATAGAACCTCGTTAAAATCCCCAAGCATACACCAAGGCAAGTTGATCGAGTTACAGAGGGAGCGAAGGTCACCCCAAAGGGATTTTCTCTCAGAGGGGGTATTAAAACCATAAACAAAGGTGACAAAAAACTGCATAGAAGAGGCAGTAGATAGAACTAAACAATGCATAAATTGAGAAGATTTAGATAGAATATTTACAGTCCAAAGCGAGGGGTCCCAACCTACCCAGATTCTACCATTAACATGATGCTCATAATTAAAATGCCAACACCAATTTTTACATATAGCTTTGGAAATAACATTGGCTTTTGGGCTTTTGACTCTAGTCTCAACTAGGCCAACAAAAGAAATATTATGCTTACGCAAAAGAGCAAGGACACTATCCTGCTTGGACTTCATATTTACACCTCTAATGTTCATAGAGCAAAAATTAACCATAAAACGGTTAAGGTTAAAGTGGAGCAGGACGCCCCCCTCCTTTGATTTTTTTCTTTGGAGACTGGCCCGGAATCAAACCAACTCGAGCTTTCGCCTTTAGGTCACGACCAGCCTTTTCATCGACCATCTTTAACTTTCCCACAAGGGGATTAGGGGTAGGAGAGAGGTCAGTGTCCGAGAAAACCTCCATAGCTTCCCCAGCCCCAGCAATAGGCTTAAAAGAATTGGAGCTACTGACCAAGGGGGAACAGCTATTGGGAGCTTGCTGTTTAGGTCCTTTAGCCACCAAGGTCCAGTCCGAATGAGAAGATACAGACTGAGGGATAGCAAGAGAGGGTTTAAGGCCATCCAGAGCAGCAGGGGGATGAGGAGTAGTAGAAGCAACCGGAGGAGGATCTGTAGCAGTGTTTAAGGTTTTTGGCAGCCACCGATAGTTCGCTTTAGGACAACGAAGGAGAGAATGCCCGAATGATTTACAGTGGGAACATATTTGCGGTTTGTTCTGGTATTCCACTCTGACAGTCACAAACTTTTCAGAGTTAGTAACTTCATCCAGTACAGCCACTTCTAGCGATCCAGGAAGAGTCGACGAGGGTGTTATTTCAATACATATCCGAGCAAAATGCATAGGTTCTAATTTTTCTGTGATTTTATCTACAAACAGCGGAATGCCTACCCCACTCGCAAGATAACTGAGCCCAGCAGATGACCAATAAGACATGGGTATGTTATGGAATTTAACCCAGACCGGAGCTTTTGTACATGAGTCAAAATGGAAGTCCATGCCTTCCTTCCATAGTTTAAGACATAGCAATTTATTTGAGATATACCAGGGACCAAGAGCAAGCACATTCTCACGGTCCTCCGGCTTTGCAAATTTGAAGACAAAGAAACCCCCTTCTTGAAGAAAAACACTTTTCAGGCCGTATTTATCCCATAGATTGTGGACATTGGCTTCCACAAGCTTAAACGGCATTTTGGAGTGAAGAAAACCACCCACCAGACAAGAGGACCAGAGAGAGTTACCTTGGAGCAGGATCTCAGGAGGTGGCCTAATAACGGTAGAGCCATTATCCGTGCTGGGAGAAGACGGAGGGAAGAAATCAAGCTTCAAAGAAGGGACTGCCGGAGAGGCCTGGGCCACAATGTTACTCCAAGATTTCGGGGGACAGTCCGAGGCTGCAGCAGGAATTCCCCTTGCTCCCGAGAAGTTCCCAGCAACCGGCCTAGAGCACTCACCTTCTTCAAGAAGAGACCCATCACTGGCTGGTTTGGGGTGAACACCACATTGACCCAAGGAGGGAGACGTCGGTTTTGACAAGAATGGCTTCAGAGGACTTTTCTCAAACAGGTCATGGTCATTGACAGAACGAACAGATTTCCCAGAGGAAGCGAAAACATTTACGTCATTCATAGTGAACCCCTGAGCTTTGATAAAATCAAGCAGCATAGAAGACTTCTTTCGTTCGTCAGCCGCATCAAGGTGGCCCTGTTGCGAAAGAGCTTGAGCAGCTCTGAAGATTTCCTTCATGGGAGAACCCTCTTGAAGCCCAAGGCTGACTTCTGCAATGCTATTAGTTTCAGAGGTAGATTCAGAGCTACCGGATGGTAGTTCGGCAGCGACAAATGGTATAGCAGAGGATTCAGCCATAGCATTATCATCAATCACTGGAGAGCTAGGGCGAGAGACTCCAAACTCGTCGAACAGGTCCCTAGAAGGGCTGCTAGTGGAGTTTCCGGCAGACAAGTGAGAGAAGTCCACCATAACGCAGACCTTACACAGAGAACCGAAGGGGGAAAACAGATTTGAAGTAGAGAGAACGAGGCGAAGATGAGAGAAGGAACGAAAATATAGGAGAACAAGGAAGAACGAGAAAAGAAAGCTGGCCGGAGAAATTAGGTGGGCGAGTTATCAGATGTTAGGACAGAAAAGGAGGAGAGAGGGCAGAGCAAATATCCTAGAGAGAGAAACATGATTCCCTCTGTCCAACTTGAGACATTACTGGTCGATTCTTATGTTTGTCATATGCTAATTCATTAGCAATACAAAATAAAAGTGAAAAGTATTTGAAATTAATAGGATCTATTCAACCCCCCTTCTAGATCTATTGTGTGCCTACTGGGAACTAACATAGGCTTATCAATTGTTAGAGACGATGGCCAACAACAATTATCAGTGGCCCATGACAAGGTCTAATCCCCTGAAAACATTAGGAAAACTCAAACTAGATGCAGTGGAAGCTTTAACAGCATATGTTTCAGCGTTAATTAAGAAGATTGAAACATGAGGCCCACCATCAGTAACATAAGTAGCAATGGTTTGTTAGTTGTGTACTGGGAGTCATGCTACAGATTAATGTGCCATCAGTGCTGAATCGGCTCAGTTCGTGGGAAGTTATAATAGATTATCACAACCTTATCAAAATCAAAATGCATATAACTCGGGGTGGAGAAATCATCCAGGATTTTCATGGAATAATAATCAAGCTCAAGCCCCTAGACCGCAAAATCCACCCAAATTTTAGAATCAGCCTCCACAACAGCTAGAGAGAAAAATAAATTTAGAAGAAGCATTGGCTAAATTTATTGTAGCTACCGACAAGAGGATGAGCGAGCAAGATAAATTTTTAATTCAGGTAGATATGAATGTGAAAAGTCAAGCTATTTCGATAAAAAATTTGGAGAATCAGATGGGTCAGATAGCGCATGCTTTGAACAGATGTCCACAAGGAGCACTACCCAGTGACACCGAGATTAATCCAGGTAGAGATGAACATTGTAAGGTCGTGACTTTACGAAGTGGAAAGGTACCGCAAGAGACAGTTAATGATAAGGACAAGATGGACAAAGTAATTTTGGAGAAAGAGGAAGTCTCAGAAACAAAAAAACTTTACAAACGTATTAATCTATTACAAGAAAGCCCCTAAACAAAGCTTTACAATGCTGTGACGCCCTAAAATTCGGGTACTTTCAACCCACATATATGGTGCTACACGGTACTACTATCTATACATTCATTCCATTGAAACAACATCAAAATAAACATACTTACTACATTCTTATTACAATAATAATAATCATCCCATTCCTAGGTTTTGAAACTGATACATTCTTTGTTATCATAATATGTTCCTTACAAACGTATTAATCTATTACAAGAAAATCTATTTATCCATCTTAGCTTTTCCTTTATCCTTACTAGGATCATCAGTTCTTTTGCCTTAGCTGCAATCATATAATTCAAACAAGAAGTGAACATAACACTTGTCGATTGTATCTGTTTGAAAATACTTGCTTTTCAAGAAGGAAAGATGGGTTAGTCTCTCTCTAGATTTGCTCTCTCCTCTCTCTAGTTTTTTTCTTTTCACTGTTTTTGTTCCATCCGTCCCTTCCTGTTGTATTCTTTCCGTTCCCTTTCCTTTTCTAGTCTCCCGCCCTCCCTCACCTTCTTTCTCCATCCAAACCAAATTTCTCTGTTTACCCATTTCGGCTGCCGTTATCTCTCTTCTCCCTCGCTTAGCTTCCCTTTCCCCTCCTCCGGCCTCCTCTTCTCAACCATCTAAACTCATCATCCTCCTCCTGTTTAACCGTTAACTTATGGTTGATCATCCTCATCTTTCCGCTGGTAACTCGGAGAGTAGCTCTTCTCGGGATCTGTTGGCAGAGTATGGTTTTTCTGCTCCAAACTCTCCGTTGGCCTCTGTGGCAATGGAGGAATCTGAGCCTATACCCTCGAAAGGTTCTCTCAGCTCTGATGAATCCACGGCATTCGCCGCTCAGCTGGAGGAGTCCCTTGGTCATGCCACTTCCTCGGCAACTCAAGATATCTTTAAAGCAGTCCATCACTTCACAAAGAACGACCGCGAAGAAGCCATTGCGGAAAGATGAAAGAATGCAAAGCTCATGGAATATATCTCTGCTCTGGGTCTTCCTCTTGAAGATATTAACAATCTCTCATCTATTGGGACTTCTGCTGCACTAGATAATGCTCGTAAGGTGCTCGAAATTTCCTCGGCAACTACTTCCTCCCCCCTGGCCCCTACTGCTGGTAATGGGAGTCATGTCTCCGTCCCCCAGCACTCGACCCCCCAGGCAAATGTAGCTGGCTGTCAACCCCTAAAGTCCTGGAGTTCCGTAGTTACTAACTCAGCTAGCGATAAGAGCTTGGGCTTGAGCTTCTTTCCCCCGTTACCGTCTGATGGTAGCGTTACGGTTAAACCCCCAGTGGAAATCCTTCAGCTTGGACTTAATAAATGGTCAACTAGCCTTGTTGGTAATTTTATTCACTCGAAACTTCCGTTCAAGCTAGTTGAAAATTCTGCCAAAAAATTATGGGGACACATGGGATTATCTAGAGTTTATCTTCATGATAAGGGCTATTTTTTATTCAAATTTGATACGGTGTTAGAACGAGACAACGTCTTAGCCTCAGGTCCATGGTATATGGCGTCCAAGCTTCTTTGCTTACAACCGTGGCAGGAAGGGGTTAATTTCAGTTTACCCGACAGTAGCAAAGTACCGATATGGGTTAAACTCAGCAATATTCCCCTCTCCTATTGGACAAAGGAAGGTCTAAGCTATCTGGCAAGTGCAGTTGGTCGGCCCTTATTTGCAGACAACATGACCTCAAAGCTAGAGCCTATGAGCTTTGCCCGAATCTGTATCGAAATGGACGCTTTGTCTACATTCCCCTCCTCTATCAATGCTGCTGTGTTTGACGGTAAAGCAATGGTTGAAGAAACTACTGCCGTGAAAGTGGAGTACTGGAGCAGGCCTCCCTCCTGTTCAAAATGCAACTGTTTTGGTCATACCCTTCTCAAATGCCCAAAGAATAATTTTCAGTGGGTTCCCAAATCATCCCCAGCTCCTTGTGAAGCCCTTTGCTCCACTATTCCTAGCACATCCAAGGACTCTCCTTCTCTCGAACCGGAGGCTTCATGGACAGCCGTTTCCAAAGGGCGTAAGAGTTCCTCTCCCCCCCTTACAACTCCCCCAGTCCCCTTTACTAACGCCTTCTCCCCTATAGCTCCTCCCCTTAGTGATGAGCCTGAATCCCCTATCCTCCCTAACCCCCTCCTAGATAAGCTCAAGCATGTTGATGAAAAGGACGGTAGAGACCTGAAGCAAAAGACCAGACCTGAGAAGGAGCCTCTACAGAATTCTAAGAAGAGGAACAAAGGTCCAAGGGGTCTACCCCTTTTAGAATAAAATTCTCCCCATATTATGACATTTTTTTGTTCTTATAATGTCAGGGGACTAAATAAAAAACCAAAGCAGGCCTTTGTTCGCAACTTTTTGTTAGACAACCATATCTCCTTTGTGGGACTCATAGAGACCAGAATAAAAGCTCCAAATGCAGCCAGAATATCGCGGGCCATCTGCCGTCGCTGGGTTTGGGTCTTCAATTACGACTATCACCCGAATGGCCGGATTTGGGTGGGCTGGGATCCTGCTATCTGGAGAGTGGATACTCTTTTCCAATCTGCCCAAGTATCACACTTCAAGCTCTACCCTCTCCATGGCAACCACCCAATCCTTGCATCTATAATCTATGGTCAGCACACTATAGTGGAACACAGACAACTGTGGACTGACCTGACCTCCTTGTCCTCCTCGGACACTTGGTGCATCCTTGGGGACTTCAATACCATCAAGAGTGTTTCTGAATCGGAAGGAGGCGATTCCTCTTGGGATGCTGGCATGACAGATTTTAACGAATGCTTAGACACCCTTGGTGTAGATGACATTCGAGCAATTGGGCCTTTGCACACATGGTGGAATTGTCAGATCGCAAATCCTATTCATAGGAAGCTGGATAGAGCAATGGGTAACGGCTCTTGGTTCAATGATATGCCGGACTCCCTAGTCTCTTATGGTCCACGTGGACTTTCATATCACTGTCCGGTTTTACTTAATACTGGCCAGCGTCTTCGGAAAGCCAAGAAGCCATTTCAATTCTTTAACTTCATGCTGGAATTGGTAGGGTTTGAGGCTGCAATCTCAGATTGTTGGAACCTCAGAATTCGTGGCAACCCTTTTTTCATTCTAAATGAAAAACTTCGTAGAGTCAAGGGAGCCCTGAAAATCTTGAACTCTTCTAATGGTAACTTATCGAGTAATGTTAGCAACCTGCAGGCTCAGCTATCTACCGTCCAGCTCTCTCTTCATGCCGACCCCTTAAACCCCCATCTGCTAGCCCAAGAAGTCACCTGCTCCCAGTCCTTATGGAAAGCATTGGCTCTTGAAGAATCCCTCTTACTCCAGAAATCCCGAGCCACTTGGCTTGCCCAGGGCGATAAAAACTCTAAATTTTTTGCTAATGTTGTCAAGAGCAATTGGAACCACAGCAAAATTCTCTCAATTTATAACAGCTCTGGTGTTCTCATTGAGGATCAACTTGGTATCCAGCAAGTGGCGGTGGACTTCTTCCAGGATCTATTGGGGTCCTCCCCTCTTATCTATCCCGGTCGGGATGAGTTGAAAAACTTTGTTTCAAAACAGATCACCTCTGCTCAGGCAGCAGCCTTAACTACTCCAATTCTTGATTCCGAAATCCTTGCTGTCCTCCAGTCCATGAAAAAGAATAAAAGTCCTGGTCCTGACGGTTTCAATGTTAATTTCTTTCTCCATTGCTGGGACACTATAGGTCATGACTTCACTGCTGCTGTCCATTCATTCTTCATCTCTGGCCACCTTCCGAGTGGAGTAAATGCTACAGCTATTGCCTTGATTCCCAAAACAGATAATCCATCCCAAATGTCGGACTTTAGACCTATTTCTTGCTGCAACACAATCTACAAATGCATTGCAAAGATTCTTGCTAATAGGCTTAAGCTTGTTCTCCCTTCCCTTATCGATCATGCTCAGGCTGCCTTCATCTCGGGGAGAAGCATTAGTGACAATATCCTCCTTGCTCAGGAGCTCTTCAGGAACTATCACAGACTTACTGGTCCTGCCCGATGTGCACTCAAAATTGATATTCGGAAAGCATTCGATACAGTTAACTGGAATTTTCTTCTGGATCTGTTGGAGCTCTTTCTATTTCCCCCTATTTTCATTAGCTGGATTAAAGAGTGCATCACTTCGACTATGTTTTCTATTAAAGTTAATGGAGCTCTAGCTGGCTACTTTAAAGGAGCAAGGGGCCTTAGACAAGGGGATCCACTATCTCCTTATTTATTTGTCCTAGCTATGGAAGCTTTCTCCATGATTCTAAGCAAGGAAACTTTGTTACCCAACTTCAAGTTTCATTGGAAAACAGAAGCGTGTAACCTATCCCATGTTTGCTTTGCCGATGATATTCTCATATTCTGTCATGGGGACCTAGCCTCTGTCTCCATCATTCACTCGTGCATCCAATCCTTTTCAATGTTTTCTGGCCTAATCCCTAATGCTCATAAAAGTCTGTGTTTCCTTGCAAATGTCCCTAATGATGTTAAGGTAAGGATAAACTCCTTGTTGGGTATTCCTTTTGGAGTTCTACCAATTAGATTTCTTGGGGTCCCTCTTATTTCCTCTAAGTTATCCCACTCCGACTGTCAGCCCTTGATCCAACGAATGACAGCAAGAGTCTCCTCTTGGTCTGCCCGCTTCCTATCCTATGCCGGAAGAGCTCAGCTAATTAAATCTGTTCTCTTTGCAATCCAGTCATTTTGGGCCTCCCATTTTATCCTTCCTAAATCGGTTCTAAGAGACATCCAATCTATCATGTGTAGATTTCTTTGGAAGGGTTCTTCTCTCCTCAAGCATGGTGCTAAAGTTTCTTGGAAGGATCTGGCTCTCCCCCTTGATGAAGGAGGTCTCGCGATAAAGGACCTTTCTGATTGGAACAATGCTCTCATTATTCTCCAACTCCTCAAAGTCATTTCCCCATCCTCTCCCTCCGTTTGGGCCTATTGGGTCAGAACCACAGTGTTACTTAGGTCTAACTTCTGGCATATCTCGACCCCCTTGGATTGTTCATGGATTTGGCGTAAGATCCTTAAGCTTCGTTCCATAGCTCGCCCTTTCCTTACATATAGAGTTGGGAATGGAAATTCCTTCAGTCTCTGGTATGACCCGTGGTTGAATGGGCAGACCTTAAACCCCTCTCCATCCCTGCTCTCCAACTCCAGAATTCCTGCTAATGCGCGTATCTCGGAAATCATTTCCATGGGAGCCTGGGCTCTGCCTTCAAGTAACCATCATGATGTTCAACAATTCCGATCCTTGATCTCATCTCTTCCTAATCCTACTGATGCTGAGGATTTGATTCTTTGGGACTCTCGGGCGGTAAAAAATGTCAAAGCATCCACAATTTGGGAATCTATTCGCCTTCGTGCTCAGAAAGTCTCGTGGGCTAACCTTCTATGGTATCCCCACCATATCCCCCGATTCTCCTTTACCCTGTGGCTTGCTCTTCGGCATAGATTACCTACAAACGATAGGTTCTCTGCTTACCATAGCTTTCGACCTAAGAACTGTCCTTTCTGTGATATTCATGCAGAGACCTTCGCTCATTTATTTTTTGAGTGTCCCTACTCTATCTCAGTTCTCTCCTATGTTCTTACCTATGGTGGCTGGGCAAATGCACCAAGGAGTTGGGAAAATCTGGTGGAATATATCATCCATTTTTCAGGATGCACTATCCGGGCTGATATTCTAAAGTTGGTCTTCTCCACCACTGTTTACAAACTTTGGGCTGCAAGGAACTCATTTGCTCATAGAAATGAAAAAATGCCGATGAACGTTTTGGCGAGGGAGATTATAAATATCACCAAGTCACGGTTATCTTCTTCTTCCAAGTTTCTCAAGGCTACGCTGAGTAGAAATGACCTCAGCATTTGGATGTGAGGCATGATATAGGCCGGTTGGTAAAGCTGTCAACTCTGGTGGGAGATCCTTTTTAAGTAAGATCTGATTCCTTCTGGGCATGGTGAAGCACCTTTTTGGTTGAGTAAGTTTGGCGAGGTACATGGTGCTGGGTCATAAAGTCCGGTTCCCTGCATATGGTGGCAGTTCCATTTAGCTTTCGTTGCTGTCCTCGGTTGTGTGGTTGTCTAGTTGTTATTATTTTTGTTATTATTTTTTTATAGATGCTTTGTTTCCCTACTAGAGTGGTTGTTTTCTTGCAGGCTATTGAGGGGGCTGTCCCTACTGGTTCTATTCTAGTTTTTCTGGGGTATGCCCCTGTGCGATTGTGATATCTCTTTTTCTTTATAAACAAACAAATTTAGCGAAAAAAAAAGAAGTGAACATAACTAGCTCATCAAGTCTAACAAAGGATAATATAAATACCACGTCGAGAATTATATGATTATCTTCCATAACTGAACAAGTATCTATGAAGTACTATGACACATTAACTAGCACTTCTGATTTCATAAATACAATCCCAAAGTATATACAATAGCTTAGGAAGTCTGAACTGGTCGAAATGCCATGAACATTCTCTTTTCATTTTCATACATGAAAAGGACATCCCGACACTAAGTCCGTACATTCGATATATCTTACGAGCACTTCTAGGTGATCAGCCTACTCTATGTTGATCAACAATCATCCATTAAACATATTTATATTTAATTTTTGGCAACCTCACGTGCCCATCGAATAATCAATAAAAATAAATTTGTTTGTTCATATACAAACTTACCTTGAATCCGTACCAAATACTTGGCATAGGATATCGTTAATAGTTCTATATCGAAAGACTTCTAAACAAATCAATCTAACTCTTAAGAAATAGTCTAGCCGAGTTAAAACTAGAATTGACCCTTTCGTAAAACAATTCATGCATCTCAGAACATGAATCACAAAAAACTTGGCTAACACAAAGGTTAGACAAGCGTTGAGAAAACTTACCTTCAAGCGTCTTCGAATATAATTTTAAACAATTCTTGGTATTTATAGTATCTACATGATATATTCACATAGCACACTATAATTAGCTACCAAACAATCTAATCACATTGTTTTTACCAACTTCTTTCTCTTCTATGTCTTAAGTAAATTTATTTCATTAATAAAGGTTAATTCGACTTATTAATCTTCCTTACAGCTTGTTAACGTTCTTACGTTACTAACCGAAACTCGATAGTCATTGGTTAAGTACACTTATTGAATACCGTTCACGGTTTACTTACTTACACTTCGCGTTCTTCATTTACTTACTATTAAACCCTATTTACATTCCTAAAGTCATCACTAAATAAGTGATTTAAGATTGGTCTTACCATGTATATTAAGTACATACATGCTCCTCTATTGGTTTACAATCAATTGGAATTATAAACCAACTTGCTCAACAAATTCTCACCGTCGGCGATGCAGCGCCACACATTAGTACAACATTGGCGCTGCGACGCCAACTAACAGTAGCTAAGGTCCGGTCTCGATGCAGTGGCGCGAGATCCCTTTGTAATAGTGGCGCTGTGGCACCACTCTCTAGTAACTTAAGATGCTATTACCGGCACTGCAGCGTGGCCATTTATGCTTGGGTGTGCGCTGCGGCGCCTCCCTCAGCCTTTGAAGTTTTTTTCAAATTTCAACTACGATTCTTCCCAGACTCATAACTTAGTCATTTTAAGTCAGAATTTGCTCGTTCAAAAGCCATTTTCTTACACATAACATATAATACGATTTCATCCAGACAAAACTAATTTTCAAATCCGTTAATGATGAATTCACTATTAACGTCCTAATAACGTGTTCGTTATACATTCTTGAGCGTGCAAAGCTCGTTTTCTTCGCTATAAGTCAGAATTTGACCGTTCTTGAGTCCACGACTCTTGAATACGTTATACTATGCCATGCCATCAAAAACTAGTGTTTCTAAACTAAACGGAAATTTTGACTACTAATCCGAAATTATAAAATTTTGACGTTTAACGTCTATTTTCATAAAATTTGCCATAACTTTGTTACTTGTGTTTTCTACGCCAAATCAAATGGAACCAATCCATTGATTCATTGTCTACATCCTAACCAAACAATATGCACATACCCTATCAATGATGGTTTTCAATTTGTCCATCAAGAACCAAGTAAACGTTCAATGGTTTCCTCGGTTTAACTTACGTAAACACTTACGATTTCTACTTACACGTGACTTATCAATGTTTTAATCATTAATAGCCATCCTTATTCCTCCAGAAGAGACATGCTCCACCAATCTATGATTCTCTATGAAAAATAAATTTAGACGAATCGAAACTAAGGCTTTACGAAATATTACCTTTACGTTCTTCGCGTTCACGCTAAAAACTCTTATGATTTGGTTCAAGATCACTTGATTACTTATTTCTAGCTCTTTTCTCTCTCTCTCAAATATGTTGGCTAATGTTTGTAAAACATCAAATGAACTAGCCAAGCTTCCTTTTATAGGAATTTCAAATGGAGGGTATTTTGGTCATTAGGCCACCTCCTTATCAACTTAGCTACCAAGTAAACCTTTACTTGGTGACCAATTGGACAACTCACCTTGCTCTTTGAGTCACCCATTGATGACAGATTGCCTAGGTCAGAATTTTTCGTCAATTTATCGATTCGAGTGTCAAGTGTTCAACGAATGATTTCAATTAATTGGGCTAATATTTATTCAAGGAAATTCTGTAAAAGAGTTGTGCTTCAATTAATGAATTTACCCAAATATTATTGGACCAAGGGACCGACAAATTTAACTCAGTACATGTGGACTAGTACACGGATTGAAGGAGGAGTTGTTTTAAGCTACATGAAAGGCTACTTTCTATATCATGTGAACCCTTTTAAATTCAGCCAAGACATGCAAAGGAAATATTCACGTGGGCATTTCTTTAACATATAGTCATGTGGGCCTTTTCCCTTAACATATTCATATCATGGGTTTTTATTCAGCAAGCATACATCAGCGTTTTTTTCCTCATCAAGTTCACGTGAGGGCAGCATGCAACCAAACATATTAGACTTCAAGCATAAAGTGATTTCACGTGGTGGGCCCATCAGATCTCAAAAAGGAAAGCAGCAGACATAGATTACATGGAATTTTGTTCTTACCTTGCCAGCCATGAATTTGATTCCTATTTAATTTACGCGGCTTAATTGAAAAATATCAGCATGATTCACGCGGCAATTATCAGATTATCCACGCAGCAAAGAATTTGGTTTACTTGGAAGGATTTTTTTTTTAGATTTTTATAATTCTATTTTTAAATTAGAATTCTTTTCCAATTTGATTTCTATTTCCTTATAGAAATTAGGGTTATGGTTTATAAATTCCTATTAGGATTTGGATTGTTTTGAGTAGTATAAATAGATGTCCAAGTTATGTAATCAAATACATTATACATTATTATTATTCAATATATTTGTGAGGTTATTCTCTACTTTTGGTTCTTTGAAGAATTCCTAAGTATTTTTCTTAGTTATTTCTTTGAGATTCAATTTGACTTATCATACAACAATTCATAGTTGTGTGTGGCGTCTTCTACCGCATCAATCGTCGATTGTACCGAGATTACCGCTTCAATATAAGCGAGGGGTCAAGGTGTCGTTGGTGTCCATTCAACGCAGATTTCCAAACACGAGCAATTGTACCAAGATTACCGTCTAAAGTATAGACGAGGGGTTAAGGTGTTGCAAGCAATTCACCCAACAACTGTGCTAGAAACGGTCCGGGCGACGACCACCTCACGCAAGCGTGCCGTGGAGTCTATCATTTGGTATCAAAGCTAAGCCTTTCTAGCAAGTTACTTATCTTTAATTTTCTGTCGAAATATATATTGTAAAAAAAAACAAAAAAAAAGAAACCAAAAAAAAGAGAGCAAAAAAGAAAAAAAAATTCATATTCTATTTTCATTGTGCTAACCAAACTTGTAGCACACCATCAAACCATCAAATTTCAACGAAGATTTCATACCGTTCCGTCATCATCAATTCTGAAACGGAGCTACAAATTACAAATCTGATGCATACAAGAGGAGAGTACAAGGCAATCGATTGGTGATTTTGTGATATTCTAATAGTTACACCATCTATAATTTTGTTTCGTGATAAGTAATTTTTGAATTGATTAGTAAAACCAAGAATTTTGCTAGGGAATTCAATAAGAACCTATTAGAGAGAATATTGAGGTAAAAGGCTTAGTGGTGAGATTAATCGAGGGTAAAAGCCAATTTATTGAGAGTATACACGAGTGAACCATTAATTCGAGCGAAACACGTAAGGGAGTGTGTGAGGAAATTGTTTTTATCTACTAACCCTTGTTTTGCAGTAAATTAATATGTTTGGCTATGAGGAGCCATTGAAAAGAAGACCCAGAGTTCGTATGAAGTCTGGCGTGGATGAGTGGTGGAGATCATGGGATGAGGATTATGAGAGGCATCATAATTATAATGGATGTAGGGAGCAACCTCATAAACCTATGGAGCATAGGAGGGAACATTTATTCTCTATGGAAATAAAAGTTGAAGAAGATCATGCGATTCTTGGAGAGTCATGGGAGACTAGGAAAGCTACAAGTGAGCAAGCTAACGAGGAAGAAACAATGCAACAAAAGAATATGTTTTATACTAGGTTTCTAGTACAAGAAAAGGTATGCATTGTAAAAATTGATTGTGAAATTGGTACTAACATTGCTAGCGTGTCTTCCTCTTGGCAGCAACAAGTGCAGGGAAACCCTTTTCGTATCTTCTCAGAAAAACTCAAGCTTACCAAGCGTGCCCTTGTCAGCCTTAACCAATCTGCTGGAAACCTCTCTTCGTCTGTCAAATCAATCTCAGTTGAACTTCACAGAATCCAACAACTTCTGACCTCTCACCCTCGTGATCCAACTCTTCTTGCCCAAGAAAAATGTTACCTCCAATCCCTTTGGAAAGCTCTATCTCTAGAGGAAACTCTTTTTCATCAAAAATCTAGGGCCAACTGGCTTGCTTCTGGAGATAAGAATACTAAATTTTTCTCAAACCAAATGAAGAGTAGATGGAACTCCAATAAAATTCTTTCCATACAAACTTCTGCTGGAGTTACTGTCTCTGGTCAAGAGGATGTTGCTAATGTGGCTGTTACTTACTTCACGGACCTTTTCAACCCCAGCTTGCCAAATCCTTACTCGAGCATGGAGGATTTCGGGCTTACCCCTTCAAAGCAAATCACCTCTGTTCAGGCTTCAATCCTCTCTGCCCCTATCTCGGCTGCCGTTGTGCTGAGTACTCTCCAGGCTATGGGGAAAAACAAAAGCCCAGGGCCAGACGGATTTAATGTAAACTTCTTTCTCAATTGTTGGGACATTGTGGGAGCAGACTTCACAAATGCAGTCCTTTTCTTCTTCTCCTCTTGCAAGCTCCCGAAAGGCATAAACTCCACAGCCATTGCTCTCATCCCCAAATGTCAAAACCCCTCCTCCATGACTGACTTCCGCCCTATCTCATGCTGCAACACAATTTACAAGTGCATCTCCAAAATTCTCTCGGACCGACTAAAATCTGTTCTCCCTTCTATTATTGACAAAGCTCAGTCGGCCTTCATCAAAGACAGAAATATCAGTGACAACATTCTGTTAGCTCAAGAGCTGCTCCGAAATTACCACCGTAGCTCAGGTTCACCTAGATGTACCTTCAAAATTGACCTGCAGAAAGCTTTTGACTCAGTTAATTGGAGTTTCCTCTTTGATACTCTAAAAATTTTCAATTTCCCAACTCCTTTCATCAAATGGGTGCAAGCTTGCATCACAACTGCCATGTTCTCCATCAAAGTAAATGGAGCCTTGGCTGGTTACTTCAGCAGCTCCAGGGGACTTCGGCAAGGTGACCCCCTCTCTCCTTACCTCTTTATCCTAGTCATGGAAATGTTATCCATGAAGCTTCATTGGGGTGCAAGTAAACCTGATTTCAGTTTCCATTGGAGAACTAGAGACCTGGGCCTACCCACCTTCTCTTTGCCGACGACATCCTCGTTTTCTGCTATGCAAATATCAAATCTATCAGCATCATTCACTCGTGCATTAGCTCCTTCTCCTTATTCTCTGGCCTTATCCCAAACATCCACAAAAGTCAGTGCTTTCTATCTTGTGCCGATGCCGAAACCACATCATTTGTTGTCTCGACCCTTGGCTTTACCCTTGGCTCCCTCCCCACTAAGTTTTTAGGTGTGCCTCTCATCTCCTCAAAACTCTCCTTCCATGATTGCATGCCTCTGATGCACAGAATCACTCATCGAGTCACTTCTTGGACCACTAAAGTTTTAGCATACTCGGGCCGGCTTCAACTCATTAAATCGGTCCTTTTCGCTATCCAACACTACTGGAGTGCTCACTTTATCCTTCCTAAGGCTGTCATCCGATCCATTCAATCAATTTTGTGTCGGTTCCTGTGGAAGGGAGCTTCACTCTCCCATTATGGAGCAAAGGTGTCATGGAACAAGATCACTCTCCCCATTGAAGAGGGAGGGTTAGGCTTAAAATGCCTCCTGGATTGGAACAAGTCTCTCACCCTTCTGCACCTTACCCGCCTCTTGCATGCTCACCCTAGCTCTCTGTGGGCTAAATGGGTTCAGTCCACGGTCCTTAAAGGTAAGTCTGTTTGGCAGATTGACATACCCTCAGATTGTTCATGGACTTGGAGACAAATCCTCAAACTTCGCCCCCTCGCTCTCATGCACCTGCATTATAAAGTTGGATCGGATAGCAACTTTAGCCTATGGTTCGACCCTTGGCTCAATGGCCATGCCATTAACCCTTCTATTTCCTTGCTAGCCAATTCTCGTCTCCCTGTTACTGCTCGAGTTTCAGACATTTTGAGCACATCACACTGGAACCTTCCTAGCTCCAATCACCACGACGTTATCACCTTTCGCAACTCTATATTATCTGCAGCTGTTCCCTCTGGCAACCGTGACCTTATCCTTTGGTCATCTACTGATATTCTCCGCATCAGGGCTCGTCACATATGGGACAGCATCCGAAAGAGGAATGCTACTGTGAATTGGCACAAAATTGTTTGGAACAAATTTCATGTTCCACGGTTTTCCTTTATCCTTTGGCTGGGATTTTTGGGCAGAACTCAAACAAATGATATTACTAAATCCTATACTGGCCGAGTTTTCAACTGTCCTCTGTGCAACACTTTCCCCGAAACCTTTGCCCATCTTTTTTTCATATGCAGGTACTCTAGCACAATCTTACAAGCAGCTTTATCGTTGGGACTTTGGAACTCCTTTCCTTCGGACTGGATCAGCCTAGTCACCAGGATTATTTCTTACCAAGGCTCGGAACTGTCAAAAAATATCACGAGGCTCTCACTTGCAGTTGTTTTCTACAAAGTCTGGGAAGCTAGGAACAAGAAACTCCACAATGGCACTCTCACCCCTCCACATTGTCTTGCAGCAGATGTTGTCAATATCATTAAGTCTAGATTATCTACATGCACCTCCTTCAACAAAGCCACAGTTTTTTGTCATTATTATTGTAACTGGCTTGTTTAACCTTACTGTCCTTGGTTGATGTCCCTCTCATGAGACGATCGTGTTGAGTGTTTTCTTTTTTCTCACTTAGTAAGGTCCTCTGTGGATACCTTTAGATGCTCTTGCTTTTGCCTGGGGTATGCCCCTTAGATGTTGTACCCTTTGAGTTCTTTTTTATACACTTACCAAATTAGCAAAAAAAAAAAAAAAAAAAAAACATTGCTAGCACTACAATGGTGGATAAACTAGGGTTGTCAACAGTTGCACATCCTTGGCCTTACAAGATGCAAGGGATCGTCGATTGTGAGGAGGTAATGGTGACTAGACAAGTGTCAGTTTCTTTTCACATTGGCAGGTATGAAGATGAAATATTATGTGATGTAGTTCCAATCCATACTTGTCATTTGTTACTTGGGAGGCCATGGCGACACAGCAGGCGCGCGAAGCATAATAGTTGTACTAATAAGTATTCATTGGTACACAATCGAATAAGAGTCAACCTTTGTCCTATGACGTCCGAGCAAGTTCATGACGATCTAATGTATTTACAAAAAGATCGTGGTCAAATGCAAGAAGAAAAAAAAGATCGACAAAAAGAAACTGTTCAAATGATTGATAGTGAGAAAAGAAAATTTGAAAAGAATGAGAGAGAAAAGAAAAGGGAGAATGAAAATAAACGAGAGAAAAACAAACGAGAGGGTGAGCATAAAGAAGAGAGAGGAGAAATATGTGACTATAAAAAAAAGAGTGAGTTGAAAAGTGAGTTATATTTTGAAAAGCCAATGACTGTACATTCGTACAAGACGGATCTTTTGAATACTAACACTAATGATTCTTCTTTGTCTAGTTTTGTTTTGTCTCTTGTACAGATTGTTGATGAAATACCCCGTACTATCATTCCGTACCGATCAGCTGATAGTTTTCCCGAGGAGACGACGGAGTTACCGAGGCGGGTTGGAGAGTTGGTGAAAGTGGGTATCGTGAGAGAAGACATGAGTTCATGTGTTGATTATGAGATCATAGTATCTAAGGAGGATGAGACAACGAGTTTGTTCGTCGACTTTGAATTGGTAAAAAAGTATCGTTATTCTTTTCTTTATTTAGATAATATGTTTGATAAATTGCATAGTTCTTATGTTTTATCTACATGTGATAATAATCATGTGATGACAATGCCTAATCAATTTAGCATGAAATATTGTGATAAATGGAAAATTATTTTAGCATGTGAGTTATATAGGTGGTTAGTTATTTCTGTTAGATTAACTGATGCATCTAGTGTTTTCATGAGTTATTTAAAACATGTTTTGCATGCTTCCGTTGGAAAATTTGTTGTTAGCTATTTTGATGGTAGAATCATTTTTTTCATAAACTATGGAGGATATTTGATTTATGTTGAGTTAGTTTATGATCATGATATATATTCTCGTTTTCAATGTTGTTACTTGCATGAAATTAATTCTAGGTTTTCTTATCCATATGTTGAGTTAGGTTTTCATGCTAATCAATCTTTACATGAATTATCGATAGCTGACAATGGTAGTTATCATGTTGTTTCGTTAGAGCAATCTTCATTGCATGATTTGCTATTATATGGTTTTGATTCAAGAAGTGTTTATCATCAAGATTGTTTGAGAGATGAGTTATTTGCATGTTTAGTTAGTTCACTTAGATTAGCTAAGGCATTGCATACTTCCATGGAATTGTTGAATTATATTTTGAATTCTTTCATGGGAAAATTTGTTATTCTCTATTTTGATGATATTCCGATTTTTGTCAACATTTTGAGAAATTCTTTAGCATGTGTTGAGTTTGTTTGTGATCATCGTCGATATGCTATTGAATTTTTAACTTATGATTGTGATTTTTTTAGTTCGTTGGTGCTATTTTGTGATTTTGACTGTGTTAATGTCAATGGAAGGAGAAAGGTTGGTTGTGTTTTGCAGATTCGTGATAGGATCACATTCATCGAGGGAATCATAGATCGTGCAATTCAATTTGATCAATGCATTGAGAGTTTACAGGGAAGTATTTTGAATATTATTTTAGTAGACTATGCATGTGATTTTGATTTATTTGATTCCTTTGTGATTAGACAAAAGGAACTTGTTGAATTGTTTTATTTTGTGTTTAATCCAGGGATTCAGGTGTATGGGCTTATGCGACCTGACAAATTTCAAGTATTGATATTTGATCCAGGTGCATTGACGAATGTGTTTCTACGAAGGATTGAGATCATTATATTGACTTTTGATCCAGGAATTCGTCATTGGGAGAATCTACCACATGAAGAGTTTTTCATTTTAATATTTGATCCAGGAGGAGTTGGAACTTTTCAATTTCTTGCTTGTGTCGCTGATATTGCTTATTCATTTAAATTACCAGGTAAGACTTGTGGTTATGTTTTGTTTGGTGATTCTAACTTTGTTTGTTTTGATGTAGGATTAGATTTGTGGATAAATCCTTTTTAAGGGGAGCGGATGCCAGATTTGAGGACAAATCCTTTTGAAGAGGATGGGAATGATGACAGATTGTCTGGGTCAGAATTTTTCGTCAATTTATCGATTCGAGTGTCAAGTGTTCAAAGAATGATTTCAATTAATTGGGCTAAAATTTATTCAAGGAAATTATGTAAAAGAGTTGTGCTTCAATTAATGAATTTACCCAAATATTATTGGACCAAGGGACCGACAAATTTAACTCAGTACATGTGGACTAGTACACGGATTGAAGGAGGAGTTGTTTTAAGCTACATGAAAGGCTACTTTCTATATCATGTGAACCCTTTTAAATTCAGCCAAGACATGCAAATGAAATATTCACGTGGGCATTTCTTTAACATATAGTCATGTGGGCCTTTTCCCTTAACATATTCATATCATGGGTTTTTATTCAGCAAGCATACATCAGCGTTTTTTTTCCTCATCAAGTTCACGTGAGGGCAGCATGCAACCAAACATATTAGACTTCAAGCATAAAGTGATTTCACGTGGTGGGGCCATCAGATCTCAAAAAGGAAAGCAGCAGACATAGATTACATGGAATTTGGTTCTTACCTTGCCAGCCATGAAATTTGATTCCTATTTAATTTACGTGGCTTAATTGAAAAATATCAGCATGATTCACGCGGCAATTATCAGATTATCCACGCAGCAAAGAATTTGGTTTACTTGGAAGGATTTTTTTTTTTTTAGATTTTTATAATTCTATTTTTAAATTAGAATTCTTTTCCAATTTGATTTCTATTTCCTTATAGAAATTAGGGTTATGGTTTATAAATTCCTATTAGGATTTGGATTGTTTTGAGTAGTATAAATAGATGTCCAAGTTATGTAATCAAATACATTATACATTATTATTATTCAATATATTTGTGAGGTTATTCTCTACTTTTGGTTCTTTGAAGAATTCCTAAGTATTTTTCTTAGTTATTTCTTTGAGATTCAATTTGACTTATCATACAACAATTCATAGTTGTGTGTGGCGTCTTCTACCGCATCAATCGTCGATTGTACCGAGATTACCGCTTCAATATAAGCGAGGGGTCAAGGTGTCGTTGGTGTCCATTCAACACAGATTTCCAAACGCGAGCAATTGTACCAAGATTACCGTCTAAAGTATAGACGAGGGAGGGGTTAAGGTGTTGCAAGCAATTCACCCAACAACTGTGCTAGAAACGGTCCGGGCGACGACCACCTCACGCAAGCGTGCCGTGGAGTCTATCACCCATGGGTTGCCCCATGGTTTTAACCATCCGGTGACCCATCGGTTCGTTCCGTGGTTCGGTTTCTTGGATCGAGCTTTAGAATTAATTCATATCGGGCCTAACTTGGGCTTGATTACACAATTCATTGGGCTTGATATAATCCAAATCCAATTGGATTCTATAAAGTCCTTAAACTCAAAGTTCATTAAGAAAATCGTATTCTACGCGTATAACTCACGTATTCTCGTTGTTTAGTATTCTTATGATATCCGTATTATATGTCATAATATTCTCCATACCATTCCCGTATACTAACTAGTATCATACTCGAATAACACACGTATAATAACCCTAATCATTATACGCATTTCATTTTCTTCTTGGAACTCACTTTCCCTAACCCTTAGGTTTTGAGTCCGCAAGTAAAAACTTTGTTTTCCATAACTAAAATATGATTAAATATTCCATCTCATCTTAGAATTCTACCATTACACGTTTCTCGAAATTTCAAACTTAATTCCCGAGCAGAAACGGATGAATAGTGTTTTAACAAAAATTTCTTGGAAAACTTTTATTTTCGTCTTGGAAATTCAAAACAATTAATCCTAGCACATAGCCAGAATCCTAACCACATTCTTACATTCTAGGTCATAGAACGACTTTCATACAACTTACTCACATAAATAATCAATTAAATTCATTTAATCCACATAATCAAATAAAAATTTAATTCATATAAAAATCCTATTTTCTCGGATGTTACATTCTCTCCCCCTTATAAGGATTCTGTCCCTAGAATCTCGCTATATAATTACATAAACAAATGAGGAAAATTTTCCTTCATTTTACTCTCCACGTTGCTTCTTCGATATTGTGGTTCCTCCAAACCACCTTCACCAAAGGTATTATCTTATTTTTGAAGACTTTTTCCTTCCTATCAACAATCTGAACTGGAAGTTCTTCATACGTTAAATCTTTTTCTATCTGAATAGATTCGTACTCTATTACGTGTTTGTAGTCCGGTTTATAGGGACGCAACACTGACACGTGAAACACATTGTGTATATGTTCCATCTCTGGAGGTAAAGCTACTTCATAAGCTACCTCTCCTACCCTTCTTAAAATTTCAAAAGGTCTTATAAACCTTGGACTTAACTTTCCTTTCTTTCCAAAACGTATCTTCCCTTTCCAAGGTGATACTTTCAGAAAGACATATGAACCTACTTCAAATTCTCTCTTCTCACAGTGAGGATTTGCATATTTCTTTTGTCTATGTTGAGCTGCTACCAATCGAGTACGTATCAGCTTTACCATGTTTCCTGTCTGTTGTACCATCTTAGGTCCCAACATTCGATGTTCCCTTACTTCATCCCAACACAGTGGAGTTCTGCACTTCCTCCCATATAACGCTTCATACAGAGGCATGCCTATACTAGCGTGAAAATTATTGTTGTACGCGAATTCCACCAAAGGTAGATGTTCGTCCAAACTCCCCTTAAAATCCATAACGCAATATCTAAACATATCTTCTAGCCTTTGAATTGTTCGCTCACTTTGTCCATCCGTCTGATGATGATACACTGTACTCAACTTCAGCTGCGTTCCAATTTACTTTTGCAAACTCTTCCAGAAATTCAATATGAATCGTGGATCACGATCTGACACAATCGAAACAGGTACTCCATGTCTAGAAATAATTTCTTAGACATAAAGTTTAGCTAATTGTTATAGGTTATACCTAACTCCTATTGGTAGAAAGTGAGCCGATTTTGTCAACTGATCCACTATTACCTAAATAGCATCATATCCTTTCCTTGTTGTTGGAAGTCCCACCACAAAGTCCATTGTGATAAGCTCCCATTTCCACTCTGGAATTTTTAGTGATTGCAACAACCCACTAAGTAGCATCCTGGGATCGATTCCCGCCTGCAACAAGTGTGAGGGCCAATTAAAAATTGGTTTGTGTGGCCACGGATCGCACATTTCTGGGCAGAGCCATGTCTTAGGCCGAGCCTATGCGTAAAGCCTGGTCCGGGGTGGGGAGACTTAGTCCGACTGCGGTTGGGAAACTCCACATTATCAAAAAAAAAAAAAAAAAAAAAAACCCACTAGGTCGTTGGTGTTCAGCCTTAACTTTCTGACAAGTTAAGCACTTACTAACATATTATGCTGTCTCCCTCTTAATGTTTGGCCACCAAAAGTTCCGTCGAAGGTCTTGATACATCGTAGTACTAACTGGATGTATCGAGTACCTTGAATTATGGGCCTCACTCATTATTTCTTCTTTTAACTCGGAATTATCTGGAACCCAAATTCTTCCTTCAAAACGAAGCAATCACTCCTTGTCGTGGTTATACTTAGTCTTCTCTTCATCTTCCATCATCTTCCTCATTCGTTCGTAGTCCTCATTGTCTAATTGCACTTCCTTAACCCGTTACACTATGGTTTGTTGGGTCTCCATTACGAATAACATTTCTACCGCTTCACCCGGTAACTTAACTTCTAACTCCATCCTCGTAATCTCCGTTTTTCTCTACCCTACCTACTTAGCGCATCGGCTACTACATTTGCTTTCCCCGGATGATATAAGATATCACAATCATAATCTTTTATCAAGTCTAACCACCTTCTTTTTCTCATATTCAACTCCTTCTGTGTGAAAATATATTTCAGACTTTTATGGTCCATGTATATCTCACTCTTCTCCCAATATAAATAATGTCTCCATATTTTTAAGGTAAAAACTACCACTGCCAATTCTAGGTCATGAGTAGGATTTGCCTTCTCATAATCCTTTAACTGACGTGACGCATACGCAATGACCTTGCCATGCTACATGAGCATGCAGCCCAGTCCTCTATGCGAAACATCGTTATAAACTACAAAATTCCCTGTATCGTCTGGCAAAGACAATACAGGTGCCTCACTTAACCTCCTTTTTAGTTCCTAAAAACTATTCCCACACTTCTCCGTCCACACATACTTTACTAACTTCCTCGTCAAATTCGTCAACGGAGTAGCTATTTTAGAAAAGTCCTGGATTAACCTTCTATAGTATCCCGCTAACCCCAGAAAACTCTGAACCTCAGTTGGCGTTTTTGATTGCTCCCACTCATTAACTACTTCTACCTTTGCTGGATCCACGTAAATGCCATCTTTATCAATAACATGTCCTAAAAACTGCACTCTTTCAAGCCAAAATTCACACTTAGTGAATTTTGTATACAACTTCTCCTTCCTTAATGTTTCCAACACTATCCTTAAATGTTCAGCATGATCTTCTGGTGTCTTAGAATAGACTAGAATATCATCAATGAACACTACAATAGACTTGTCCAAATACTGTTTGAACACTCTGTTCATTATATCCATGAATGCGGCTGGCGCATTAGTCAACCCAAACGACATAACCAAAAACTCGTAATGACCATAACGACTTCTGAATGCCATCTTAGGTACATCCTCCTTCCTCACTTTCAACTGATGATACCTTGTACGCAAATCTATTTTAGAAAAATACTTTACCCCTTTTCAACTGATCAAATAGATCATCAATCCTGGGAAATGAGTATTTATTCTTAATCGTTAACTTGTTCAACTCTAGATAGTATATACAAAGTTGTAACAACCCATCCTTCTTCTTTACAAACAATACCGGTGCTCCCCATGGAGACACACTCAGTTGAATGTACTTCTTGTCTAATAGTTCCTATAGTTGAATCATTAACTCCTTCATATCTTCTGGCACCATCCTATACAGTGCCCTTGAAACTGGTGTCGTACCCAGTAACAGATCAATCACAAACTTGACCTCCCTATCCGGCGGAAGACCCGATAATTCATCCGGAAATACATCCACGAACTCTTAAACTATAGGTATTTGTTCCAATGATGCTCTCACTCTTTTGGTATCCACAACATGGCACAGATATCCTATACACCCCTTCCTCAACATTTTTTTAACTTGTGTCTTCGTTAGACAACAAGAGCGTCTCGGTGATTTATTACCGAAGAACACTACCTTGGTTTTCTTAGTAAGCCGAAGGTTCACACTTTTCCTATTCTCTATGATAGGCTTATGGTTAATCAACCAATCCATACCAAGAATTACATCGAATTCTTTCAAACTTATCGGTACCAAATCTATCGATAATTTGTTACCTCTAATATCTACGCAACAATCCCTATGAATATGTTCATTGGGAATTATCTCTTCGTTTGCTACCTTAACGTTTAAAGGTATTTCTAATCTTTTTGGGAATAAACCTAATCGCTTAGCAAATTCACATACTATAAAAGAACAAGTAGCACCCGAGTCAAATAACACATAAACATTTATTTCATTGACTGAAATGATACCTGCTACTATATCCACTGATGCAACCGCATCTTGGACATCCATATTAAAAGTATGGGCTGAGGGTCTACCCGACGATGGTGTTGGTCCAGTTATGGCTATCTTACCACTACTAGAACCCTTACTACCCTCTGACCCCTTCTTCGGGTAATTTCTGGCCATGTGGTCCATCGACCCACAAACAAAACAGCCATGGTTTATCTTAGGATTAGTACAATTGGGTGATATATGACCCTCCTATCCACAGTTATAGCAAACTAACTTCCCCTTCAAACAGACTCCTAGATGAGTCTTTCCGCATATCTTGCATGTCTCCATCCTACGCTTAGGATCCCCTTGTTTTACTCTAGTATTCCTGGAGTTAAAACCCTTCCACTTGGACAGACTTCCACTGCCACTAGCTCCATCCACCTTGGGTCCTCCTTCACCCTTGCCCTTATTCTTCCTATCCTTGTGGTATTGGCTCAATGCCTCACTACCATCATCTGCAATGATCTCCTTCTCCAGAATGGTCCCATAAGAGGCAATCTGGAAAACAGAAATCCTACCATAGAGCCAAGGTTTCAGGCCCTGCTCAAACCTATGAGCCTTCCTCTCCTTAGTGTCCACTTGGTGTGGAACAAACCTTTCCAATTCATTGAATTTGGCCGAGTATTGGGGAACCATCATGTCCCCTTGTTTAAGTTCTAAGAACTTAATCTCCATTCTCCCCTGCATGCTAGTAGGAAAATAGTTCTCGAAGAATACCTTCTTGAACTGTTACCACGTAACCGCATCAGTTCTTGCCCCACCCTGGTGAGCCTCCCACCAAAAGTTGGCTTCCCCTTTCATCATATAAGTCGGAAAAGAAGTCTTTTGCACCTCAGCTACGTTTGTAATAACAAACGCCTTTTCTATTTCCTTCACCCATGTCTGGGTCTCTATTGGGTCTGTCATTCCTTTGAACTTTGGCGAACCTACACTTTTAAACTCTTTAAAGGTAGTCATTCTAGCTACCGTAGGTACTGCGGGAGCTCTACTCCCATGTGATGCCCCCAAATTCGAGTATCTTCCAACCCGACATATGGTGCTACACGGTGCTACTGTTCACATATACATTCAATTGAAATGCCTCAAAAGAACGAATATGTCTTAAATATATTCCAAACAATATTACCATTCCCAAGGTTCTTAATAACCATTACATTTATTCTTGTTATAATATCAAATAATATCAACATTCAACCTATACTATTATAAAAGCAATCTATAGGTTCGCCTTAGTCTTCCCTTTATCTTTTTCGAATCCTTCGGTCCGTTCGGTCTTAGCTGCATTCATATGGTTCAAGCAAGAATGAGCATAACTAGTTCAGCAAGTATGATAAATCCATTTAAACAATAGGCTTGAAACATATAAATTGTATATCTTCAATAACTGAACAATAGTTACGAAGTACTATCGATAATTCAAAATAACACTTCTCTTTTCTTTAAAATGTTTCATAATGAACAACATTCAGTAAAACATCAATTCCGGTCCAAGACCTTGAGTATTTTATACTTTCTTTGAAAAGGACAACCTGGCACTAAGTCTGTAAGTTCGACATTACTTACGAGCATGTCTAGGTGATCAGCCTATAGTACTCTATGTTGTACAACACTATTTTCTTTAAACGTATGTACGTTTAAGTTGTGGCAACCTCACGTGTCTGTCGTTTGATGACAAAACATTGGTTTAGCATACTCAGTCTTTATTTAAAAATCATACCAAATTAGACTTCCATTCCAAGAATTTCACGATTTCGACGATTATCGCCTAAACTCGTGAATTTTGCCATAACTTCGTTACTTGAGATTTTTAAACCATTTCAAATGGATTCATTCCATCATACTATCATCTTAACCAACATAATTCATTACATCATATACATGATAAGTACTTACTTGGTCTTCATGAATTTATAACTTATAAAAATATAAATTACTTATTCATAGCTTATTAAGGCTTAAGTCCTTTGATTAGTCATTCTCATCACTTCTTAGCATACATACTTCACTAATAACCACTTCTCTATCAAACTACAATTGAAGAGATGGAAGATTAATGATATAGGATTCTTACCCTTGAAGATCGCTTGGTTTTCCTTCTTTTCTACTTGGATTATCAAAGTCCAGCTTTTCTATCTTTTTCTCTTTAACAAATAAGCACTTAAATGTTTGTTGGTGGAATAACAAGTGAGAAATGAACTAGCAAGTTTCTATTATATAGGAAATCCAAGGTTAGGGTAGTTTAGTGATTAAACATGAAACAACCCGGGTCAAATCCCGAGTCCGGAACAAATCTTGGGTCAAATCCCAAGTCCGAATCGAATCAAATCCATCCAAATAAGGCCTCAAACCACTGGCCCAATAGTATCTTCTTGGGTCATCTAGCCCACCACAGGCTCCCAAAAGGTCATGACTTGAAGGTACTATTGGTAGTAACTTAATTTCTTATATGCACACAAATTTTTTCCCTATCTTTCGATGTGGGACTGGGGTGTTACAAACTCCCCCACTTAAATTTCTGACGTCCCCGTCAGAATCGATCACACACACGGCCCAAAGATCTTTGCCTCTCTAGCCATTGTGGGATAATACCGGCTGGCTTCGTGTCCCCACCTCCGGACCTTCATCTCTCCATTGTGGGATAATACCACCAGCCTTCGTGTCCCCACCTCCGGCAACTCGATCGGATGACCCGACCCGAGCTTTCGAGAGTCGGCTTTGATACCATATGAAACAACCCGGGTCAAATCCCGAGTCCGGAACAAATCTTGGGTCAAATCCCAAGTCCGAATCGAATCAAATCCATCCAAATAAGGCCTCAAACCACTGGCCCAATAGTATCTTCTTGGGTCATCTAGCCCACCACAGGCTCCCAAAAGGTCATGACTTGAAGGTACTATTGGTAGTAACTTAATTTCTTATATGCACACAAATTTTTTCCCTATCTTTCGATGTGGGACTGGGGTGTTACAAAACAACTCCACCTCCTTATTCCACCTCCTTAACCACCTCTTTACTATTCATCACTTGGTGATCAAGTTTACTTGGTCACCAAGATCAACCATGTGCTTATGGGGTCCACATGGGTTGCCCCATGGGTTATCTTTATCAATTGGATCGATGCACGGATCCGGTTCTTACTTTGGACTTTTAGTTTAATTAACTTAACTTATACTTTGGGCTTGCATTAAACCAACATTGGCTTGTTAATTAATTCACATTGGACTTAACCATTCCTACCATTGGGATTTACAACTTCCTACACAATCCTACAAGTCCATTACATATGGCTTAAAGCCTTAGAACGTATTGTCTACGTATTATTCTCGTATTCCAACTCGTATAGTTTTTCATTATATACAACATACCATCATTCATACATACTAGTATAATACTCCGTATCATACTCATATTCATTACTTCGTACAATACTTACATATCATATGATCATCGTTTAACTCCTTAACGCTTTATTTTTCCTAATGTTCTCAAATTAAGTCTGCAGGCAAAAAACTGCGTTTGTCATACTCGAATTATTATTACATAATCCATCTCACCTCGATATTCTATCGTTACGTATTTCTCGGAAGTTCAAAAATAATTCCCGTGTAGAAATCGGTGAATAATGTTTTTCAAAAAATTTCTCGAAAAACTTTTATTTTTGTCTTAGAAATTCAAACACTTTAATTCCTTCACGTAGTCAAAATACTACGACATTCTGACATTTCTAGGTTATAGAATGACATTCATCTTGCTAACACATAATAATAACATATAATATAATTTTATTCATTATTTAATTAAATAAAATTATTTTACAATAAATCCAAATTTCTCGTTCGTTACACCCCAGTTTAGTTAAATGCACCCATTAATAAATTAACGAACTCTTGCATAGGGTTATTCTGACCCCCTTGGTTATCATTATGTGATTCTGCTTCCTGATTACGTTGTCTTCTTCTTGGTGGCATTATTATGATTAAATAAATAAAATTTCATTATTATCTATTTACTTACTTAGTTATCATTCCACAATAATAACTTATACCATAACAAAGCACGTTAAATAAAAACTTCATTATATTAATATGCTTCCTCATAGTTCAAAACTATTTACAACTTGATTCCATAGCCAAAAGCTATTACAGTACTATCCCGCGATTGACTTCTAAAAAAATTGGGATTTACAAAAATATTGTCCTTTAATTATACAAAAAATGGTTTTGCGTCACTACACATATAGAAAAAGATCTACCAATCTACTAACACTGTCTCACAACATTCTCATGCTTCTGATTCACCAGAATCGAAATAATATCCCGACTAATAGTATGTCGAGTATGTCCCGACTCAATAGAATAACAAGCAATTTTCAGCTTGAAATCCTCATGAGCACTATTATGGATGTAGGACATCCATGCTATTTTCTGGTCCTTCTCCACCAGTTTCTTACGAAGCTCTATGGTCTCATTCTTATAGTCTCTTGCCTTATCCATCATAAGCACCTTCTAATCGCGTTCTAAATCAAAATTTGCTTCTGCAGACCCTTCGCCTCATGAAGAGCACTAATCTCTTCATGCTGGTTATGCACAACAGTGTGCAGTTGCACATTACGGTCAAGAAACGCTAGATACAATGCCCTTATTATGTCTAGAGACGTTGGCTCTAGTGCAGGTACCACTGTATTGAACGATGCTACCTCCATCTCCCCATCCCAATCGACCGCCATATCGAGATATGACGCCGATCCTAGGTTCTCCATATTCTCCTTAGAATACTCCTCCTCTGAAAAGTACTCCTCTGGCTCGAACTCTTCTAGAATCACTACTGGTATTCCCGCCACGGGCATAGGTACAGACTCTACTCTGTTCACAGACTCTTCGCTCACCACGTGTATATCTCTACACATCAAGCTATCGATGGACATCTACAATAACACATAACATGTTGATTAGTACATAATACACAATAATATAAGCACAAATCATATTTAATTTATTTAGGGTTAATTTACATCTTTTAAATCTTTCGATACCGAGTTTCCTACGCTCGAGTTTACTTCCTTCTGACTTCTCCTTTTCTAACGAGGTTATTAGCCTAAGGTTCTTCCCCCCTTAAGTTTTATAACCTAATGCTTTGATACCAACCTGTGATGCCTCCAAATCCGGGTACTTTCAACCCATATATATGGTGCTACACGGTACTACTATCTATACATTCATTCCATTGAAATAACATCAAAATGAACATACTTACTACATTCTTATTACAATAATAATAATAATCCCGTTCTCAGGTTCAGAAACCGATACATTCTTTGTTATCATAATATGTTCATCACAAACATACAAATCTATTACAAGAAAATCTATTTATCCATCTTAGCTTTGCCTTTATCCCTACTGGGATCATCAGTTATTTCAGCCTTAGCTGCAATCATATAATTCAACAAAGAAGTGAGCATAACTAGCTCAGCAAGTCTAACAAAGGATAATATAAATACCACGTCGAGAATTATATGATTATCTTCCATAACTGAACAAGTATTTATGAAGTACTATGAAACATTAAGTAGAACTTCTCATTTCATAAATACTATCCTAAAGTATATACAATAGCTTAGGAAGTCTGAACTGGTCGAAATACCATGAACATTCTCTTTTCGTTTTCATATATGAAAAGGACATCCCGATACTAAGTCCGTACATCCGTAATATCTTACGAGCACTTCTAGGTGATCAGCCTATAGTACTCTATGTTGATCAACACTCATCTGTTAAACATATTTACGTTTAAGTTTTGACAACCTCACGTGCCCATCGAATAATCGATGAAAATATATTTGTTTGTTCATATACAAACTTACCTTGAATCTGTACCAAATACTTGGCATATGATAGTGTTAATAGTTCTATATTGAAAAACTTGTAAACAAATCAATCTAACTCTTAAGAATAGTCTAGCCGAGTTAAAACTGTCATTGACCCTTTCGTAAAACAATTCAAGCATCTCAGAACATGAATCACAAAAAACTTGGCTAACACAAAGGTTAGACAAGCGTTAAGAAAACTTTCCTTCAAGCATATTCGAATATAATATTCAACAATTCTTGGTCTTTACAAAAGCTACATGATATATTCATACTAGCTGGGTCTCGTGCCTCCGGCACTGTATAGACAGTAAGATTTATCTTAAATTTTAAACGGCCCAGATGATTTATTGAGTGAGTGATAAATTCAAAATCATTTGTATTTTATTAGATAAATAGAGAGATGTATTTTATTAGATAGATGTATGGACGGTGGGATTTATCTCAAACTTTGGACGACCAAGATGATTTATTGAGTGAGCGGGAAATTCAAAATCATTTATATTTGATTAGATAGATTTATTAGATATATGTATGGACGGTGAGATTTATCTTAAACTTTGGACGACTAAGATGATTTATTGAATGAGCGGAAAATTCAAAATCATTTGTATTTTATTAGATAGATAACACACTGTAATTAGCTACCAAACAATCTAATCACATTATTTTTACCAACTTCTTTGTCTTCTATGTCTTAAGTGAATTTATTTCATTAATAAAGGTCAATTCGACTTACTAATCTTCCTTACGGCTAGTTAACGTTCTTACGTTACTAACCGAAACTCGATAGTCATTTGTTAAGTACGCTTATTAAATACCGTTCACGATTTACTTACTTATACTTCACGTTCTTCGTTTACTTACTATTAAACCCTATTTACAATCCTAAAGTCATCAATAAATAAGTGATTTAAGATTGGTCTTACCATATATATTAAGTACATACATTCTCCTCTATTGGTTTACAATCAATTGGAATTATAAACCAACTTTCTCAAAAAATTATTACTGTCGGCGCTGCGGCACCACACAATGTTCACCATTGGCGCTGCGGCGCCAATTAACAATAGCTAAGGTCCGGTCTCGGTGCTGTGGCGCGAGATCCCTTTGTAATAGTGGTGTTGTGGTGCCACTCTCCAGTAGCTTAAGATGCTATTACCGGGGCTGCGGCGTGGCCATTTATGCTTGGGTTGGCGCTGCGGCGCCTCCCCTGAGCCTTTGAAATTTTTTTCAAATACAACTACGATTCTTCCCAGACTCATAACTTAGTCGTTTTAAGTCAGAATTGGCTCGTTCAAAAACCATTTTCGTACACGTAACATATACTACAATTTCATTTAGACAAAACTATTTTTCAAATCCGTTAATGATGAATTCACTATTAACATCCTAATAACGCGTTCATTATACTTTCTTGAGCGTTCAAAGCTTGTTTTCTTTGTTATAAGTCAGAATTTGACCGTTCTTAAGTCCACAACTCTTGAATACATTATACTACGCTATGCTATCAAAAACTAGGGTTTCTAAACTAAACGGCAAGTTTTGACTACTAATCTGAAATTATACGATTTCGTCGTCTAACGTCTAATTTCGTAAAATTTGCCATAACTTCGTTACTCGTGTTTTCTATGCCAAATTAAATGGAACCAATCCATTGATTCATTGTTTACATCCTAACCAAGAAATATACACATACCCTATCAATGATGGTTTTTAATTTGTCCATCAACAACCAAGTTGACGTTCAATGGTTTCCTCGGTTTAACTTACGTAAACACTTACGATTTCTACTTACACGTGACTTATCAATGTTTTAATCATTAATAGCCATCCTTATTCCCTCAGAAGAGACATGCTCCACTAATCTATGATTCTCTACAAAAAATAAATTTAGACGAATCGAAACTAAGGATTTACAAATTATTACCTTTACGTTCTTCGCGTTCTTGCTAAAAACTCTTATGATTTAATTCAAAATAACTTGATTACTTGTTTCTAGCTCTTTTCTCTCTCTCAAATATGTTGGCTAATGTTTGTAAAACATCGAATGAACTAGCCAAGATTCGTTTTATAGGAATTCAAATGGAGGGTAAAAGGTCATTAGGCCACCTCCTTACTATTCACCGTCTCCTTAGCAACTTAGCCACCAAGTAAACCTTTACTTGGTGACCAAGTGGCCGGCCCACCTAGCTCTTTAGGTCACCCATGGGTAGCCCCATGGGTTTTAACCATCCAATGACCCATCGATTCGATCCGCGGTTCGGTTTCTTGGATCGGGCTTTAGAATTAATTCATATCGGGCCTAACTTGGGCTTGATTACACAATTCATTGGCCTTGATATAATCCAAGTCCAATTGGATTCTACAAAGTCCTTAAACTCAAAGTCCATTAAGAAAATCATATTTTACGCGTATAACTCATGTATTCTCTTCGTTTAGCATTCATACGATATTCGTATTATATGTCATAATATTCTCCATACCATACTCGTATACTAACTAGTATCATACTCGTATAACACACGTATAATAACCCTAATCATTATACGCATTTCATTTCCTTCTCGAAACTCACTTTTCCTAACCCTTAGGTTTTGAGTCCACAAGTGAAAACTTCGTTTGCCATAACTAAAATATTATTAAATATTCCATCTCGTCTTAGAATTCTATCATTATGCGTTTTTTTTTGCTAAATTTAAACTGAAATAAAAGAAAGAATAAGTACATGGGTCAAACCCAAACAGAATACTATAGCCATCATAGGACAGGCCCTATGATGGCATCAGTAAACCAAAGCTATACAGTAGCAAACAATGGCTCAACTAAGGAACAAAAACATCAGAAACCCAACCGTGAAAGAAGGCTTGAAAACAGACAAAATTGCAACAAATCAACATGATCAAAATTACAACTACATGACAACAAAAGCCAAGCTGCCAAGACCAGAGATATTGCAAATAACTGCATACCCAGCAGACCAAACCCAGAGCAGCAGAAACAACCGAGGATCCCCAGCAGACCAACAGTTGCTGAAAACTGCAGCAGAAGAACCCATAGCCAGCCGAGGATCCCCAGCAGAAGCAGCTCCGCATGCAAGATCACAAAAAGCAGCAGCAGATCCGTAGCCAAACTCATGCAGAAGTGGTGTAGCAGAGGTAGGAAGCAGACCATAACACAGCTAACCTATAGCAGATCAACCAAGATCCATCAACAAGCAGCAGCAGCAGACTTCAGAGCAAAGTGACCCACCAGCAGACCGATTAGCAGAATTGCATCCAAACCAAGCCCACAACTGAAGCAATATACCGCAGATCAAAGCGACCCACCAGCTGACCAAAGCAGACTAGCCCAAAAAACTAGCAAACCAGCAGACTGCATCACGAGTAACCAAGCCAGCAGACTAGACAGACCACCCGCAGACTAGCAGTTCCCCTGAAGACCTCAAAAATCAAATCAGCATGCATCATGATAGAATCCAGCAGTTGTGGGAGAAAAGCAGCCCTAGATCCAGCAGCTGCCAAGATGCAGAACGGGAGCAGGGAAGCTAGGCCCAAACCAACCACCAGCTGTCAGCTGCCAAAAACATATTGCAAACACATCAAGAAAGAACACACCAGACCATATGGCCCAGACCCATACCAGACCAGTAAAGCCCATTCAGAGACTAGGAAGATCAACAACCAGAAAGTTAAACATTTGTTAAAATAAACTCTCTCTCTTGGATGTGTTCTCTCCCTTCTCTCTAATTTTTCCATCCCCTCCTTCCACTTCCGTCATCTCCCTTTTCCTTTTCTGGTTTCCCGCCTAGCCTCACCAAACATTTTCATCCTTACCTAATTTCTCTGTTTACCTTTTTGGTCCTTCCTCCTCCTCCACCCTCCTTTCTCCCGTCCTCCTCCGTCCTCCTCCTTCTCCAGTTCTCCTCCGTTGCCTTTTCAAATTGACCGTCCCCTTTCCGTCCTTCATTTTGGATTTCTGGCTTCTACTACCTTACTTCCCCATCCACACCAACTTCTTTCGTTTTCCTTCTTGGTCCTTTCCGGCCGGTCCTCTCGTGCAATCTCTCATTCCGGGCAAGTCCTCTCCTTGGTGCAGACCATGGTGGACTACCATCACCTCTCCGCGGGAAACTCTGAGAGCAGTCAATCTCGTGACCTCTTCGCCGAATTTGGTGTCTCTAACCCAAGTTCTCCCTTAGCTTCCATTACTATGGCGGAATCTGAGCCTCATCCCTCTAATGTTTCCATCAGCTCCGATGAATCCACTGCTTTCGAGTCTCTATTAGATGCTAATTTGGGTCTTGCCTCTCCTTCGGCTACCCAAGATATTTTCAAAGCAGCTCACCACTTTTCTGCCATTGGCAGAGAAGAAGCGTTCGCCGAGCGAAGAAGAACGCCAAGCTCATGGATTACATCACAGCTCTAGGTCTTCCGCTTGACGATGTTAATAACCTTCCTTCTATTGGAGCTCCTGCTGCCCTCGCCAATGCTCGGAAAGTGCTTGATTCTTGTCCCGTTACGGACCTGAGCCCTTCTCAAGCCGCTGCTAGCACTCTTCAAGTCCCCGTGGACCAAAAACTGGTCCAAGCTTTCTGTGTTGGGGAGACGTCTAACCCGTCCTTCTCGGGTACCCCCCAAACTGTAAACACTCGACTGCAAAGGTCTGTGGGGCCTCCCCAAACTTCTCCTCAGAAAGCAGTGAGTGTCCCTATACCCCCTATTTCTTGGAGCTCTGTTGTCTCTAACTCTGCTAATGAGAAAAATCTTGGGTTAAGCTTCTTCCCTTCTAACTACTCGGATGGGAGAGTCACCGTGAATCCTCCTGTTGAAGTCCTCAAGCTAGGACTTAGCAAATGGTCTACCAGCCTGGTGGGCCAATTTATCCACTCTAAATTGCCTTTTAAGCTGGTTGAATCTTCGGCTCTGAAACTTTGGGGGCATTTGGGGTTGTCTAAAGTCTACTTGCATGATAAGGGCTACTTTATTTTTAAGTTCGATTCTCTGAAGGATAGGGACAATGTCCTAGCTTCAGGACCTTGGTATATTGCATCGAAACTCTTGTGTCTTCAACCGTATCAAGAAGGTGTCAACTTCCTAAAATCTGACTGTAGCAAAGTTCCCATTTGGGTTAAGTTTAGCAATATCCCTCTATCCTACTGGACGAAGGAAGGTTTAAGTTACTTGGCTAGTGCCATTGGAAGGCCCTTGTTTGCTGATGAAATGACATCTAAGTTGGAGCCTATGAGCTACGCCCGCATCTGTATTGAGATGAGTGCCTTATCTACGTTTCCTGTATCTATTAATGCCGTTGTGTTTGATGGTAATGCTCTAGTGGAAGAAACTGTTGCAATTAAGGTGGATTACTGGAGCAGGCCCCCTTCTTGTTCTGTTTGCAAATGTTTTGGACATTCTCTTGCTAAGTGTCCTAGTGCCAATATGAAGTGGGTCCCCAAGGCCCCCACTAATGTTCCTGTTGTTCCTCTTGTAGCCGAGGCTCCCCCTCCCTCTTCCTTGGATCCTCCAGATCCCGAAGGGGATTGGGCTACTGTTTCTAAAGGCATTAGAGCGCCTTCTCCTTCTGCTTCGGCCCCTTGCTTAGCAGTGAACTCGAATTCATTCTCTCCTATTTCTTCACCTGTAGCTGATGAGGAGGCTGAGTCTCCTATCCCGTTTAACCCTCTGGTGGATAAGCTCAAACAAGTCGATGAGATGGAACGTAGAGAGCTTAAGCACAAGTCTAGCCTTGGTAATGAGCCTCTTCAGAAATCTAAGAAGAGAAATAAGGGGCCTAAGGGGCCTTCCCCTAAGTAATCTTTGTAGTTCCCCCTTTTTTGGTTATGACATATTTTTGTTGCTATAATGTCAGGGGTTTAAATAAAAAGCCTAAGCAGGATATCGAGGGTAATTTGTAGCCAACCATATTTCTTTTGTGGGGCTTGTTGAGACTAGATTGAAAGCTCCTAATGCCCCCAGGATATCGAGGGTAATTTGTCGCAATTGGGTTTGGGTCTATAACTATGACTTCCATTCGAATGGCAGAATTTGGGTGGGCTGGGATCCTAATATTTGGAGGGTGAGTACTATATTCCAATCTTCTCTGCCCAACTTTCGCATTTTAGTCTCTTACCTCTCTATGATAATAATCCAATCTTGGTCTCCATCGTTTATGGCCTGAATTCTGTGGCCGATCGTAGGCAGCTTTGGGCAGATTTGGAATCCTTGTCCTCCTCGGTCTCTTGGTGTCTCCTCGGGGACTTCAATACTTACAAGAGTATGTCTGAAGCGGAGGGGGGAGACTTGACCTGGAATTCTAGAATGTCTGACTTCCTGGATTGTCTGAATAATATTGGGGTGGCCGGCATCAAAGCTATTGGTCCGAGGCACACATGGTGGAACTGTCAATTGAATAACCCTATTTTTAGGAAGCTCGATAGGGCCATGGGCAACTCTACTTGGTTCTCTTCAATGCCGGACTCCCAAGCTACTTTTGGTCCTAGGGGTCTCTTGGATCATTGCCCGATTATACTTAATACTGGCCTCAATTGTAGAAGACTCAGGAAACCTTTCCAATTTTTTAACTTTTTGCTTGAGCTAGATGGGTTCAACCATGCTGTTTCAGATAGTTGGAATACCAATATTCGAGGAAATGCCTTCTTTATCCTCAATGAGAAATTGCGCATTACCAAAAGGTCCCTTATTTTACTAAATTCTTCAAACGGTAATCTCACAAATAATGCTAGATGCTTACAAGACCAATTGGCTACTGTCCAAGTTTCTCTTCAGGCTGACCCCCTTAATCCTGCTTTGCTCTCCCATGAATCTATATGCTCCAAGTCTCTTTGGGAAGCCCTTGCTCTTGAAGAATCTCTACTTCTCCAGAAATCTCGTGCTATTTGGCTGTCCCAGGGAGACAAGAATTCGAAGTTTTTTGCTAATGTTATCAAGAACAACTGGAACCATAACAAGATTCTATCCATTCTTAACATCTCTGGTTCTCTTATTGTTGACCAGCTGGGTATTCAGTAGGTGGCGGTCGATTATTTTCAGGATCTGTTTGGATCCTCTCCTTGTTCCTACCCTGGTCATGACGAGCTTAAAAACTTTGTAACCAAGAGGATCTCTCTTGAGCAGGCCTCAGCTCTGTCAGCTCCCATCCTAGATGCGGAAATTCTAGAAGTTCTCCAGTCCATGAATAAGAATAAAAGTCCCAGTCCTGATGGATTCAACGTTGACTTCTTTATTCATTGTTGGGATATTGTAGGTCACGACTTCTCAGCTGCTGTCCATTCCTTTTTCTCTTCTGGGCATCTTCCCGGTGGAGTTAATTCTACAACCATTGCTTTGATCCCGAAGACCGATAACCCATCTTGCATGTCTGATTTCCGGCCCATATCTTGCTGTAATACTACCTACAAATGTATTGCGAAAATCCTTGCCAATAGGCTCAAGTGTGTTCTTCCTTCCATCATAGATCATGCTCAATCTGCCTTCATCTCTGGTAGAAGTATCAGCGACAATATTCTCCTTGCTCAAGAACTCTTTCGCAACTATCATAGGCTTTCTGGGCCAGCTCGCTGCGCGCTTAAAATCGATATTAGGAAAGCTTTTGACACTGTTGACTGGGGATTTCTTTTGGACCTGTTGAGTCTTCTTCAATTTCCTCCTATCTTTATTCATTAGATCAAAGGGTGTGTCACTACTCCTATGTTCTCGGTCAAAGTTAACGGTGCTCTTGCTGGATATTTTAAGGGTGCCAGAGGGCTTCGGCAAGGTGATCCCTTATCTCCGTACCTGTTTGTCCTAGCTATGGAAGCACTTTCAATGATTATCTCTAAGGGAACTTCGCTGCCTGATTTCAAATTTCATTGGAAAGCTGAACCTTGTAAAATTTCGCATGTCTGCTTTGCTGATGATATTCTCCTCTTCTGTCACGGGGACTTGGCCTCAGTTACTATTATTCACTCTTGCATTCAGTCCTTCTCTATGTTTTCTGGGCTCATTCCTAATGTTCTCAAAAGTATGTGTTTTTTGTCTAATGTTCCTGATGAGGTAAAGGGAAGTATTTACCAGATGTTGGGTTTTCCGATAGGAATCTTGCCAATCAGGTTTCTTGGAGTTCCCCTAATTTCCTCTCGCTTATCCCATTCCGATTGCCAGCCTCTGATTCATAGAATTACAGCCCGGGTTTCGTCGTGGACATCGCGTTTCCTCTCCTATGCTGGTAGAGTAAGCTTGATTAGAGTTGTGCTCTTTTCTATTCAATCATATTGGGCAGCCCACTTTATCCTGCCTAAATCGGTCTTTCGTTCTATTCAATCTATTCTTTGTAGATTTCTTTGGAAAGGCTCTGGAGCTAAAGTAGCCTGGAAGGATTTAGCCCTCCCTATTGCCGAAGGAGGTTTAGCCATAAAAAATCTCTCAGAGTGGAATTCAGCTCTTATTATTCTCCACATTCTTAAGGTTATCTCCCCTTCTCCTTCCTCCTTGTGGGCTAAATGGGTCAAGTCAACCGTGCTCACTCGGCGTTGCTTTTGGCATTTACCTATTCCCGCTGACTGTTCTTGGATCTGGCGTATGATCCTAAAATTTCGTCCCATTGCCCTTAACTTCCTTCATTATAGAGTTGGGAATGGATGTTCCTTCAGTCTCTGGCATGATCCGTGGTTGGATGGTCAGGCCATTAACCCTACTGAGGCCCTTATCTCAAACACTCGTCTTCCCTTGACTGCTCATTTATCCGTAATCACTTCTCCTGGTGCTTGGGCATTGCCTCCTAGCTTTCACCATGAAGTTATTCAATTATGGAATAGGATTGCTTCTCTCCCAGCCCCTTCGTCCTCTGAGGACAGAATCTTATGGGGATCCACTGATATTAAAATTGTTAAAGCCTAGATCATCTGGGAATCCATTCACACTTCTGCTCCAAAAGTCCCATGGGCTCACCTGCTTCGGCACTCTCTCCACATTCCTAGATATTCCTTCACCACATGGCTGGCCCTTCGTGGCAGGCTGCCGACCAATGATCGCTTCTCCTCTTACTCGAGGTTTCGCCCTACATTTTGCCCTTTCTGCGCAACTCATGTTGAGACCTTTGCCCACCTTTTTTTTGATTGTATCTTTTCATCTTCTGTCCTATCCTCTGTTCTAGCATTTGGGGGCTGGACTAATGTCCCAATGAGGTGGGATAATCTAGTTGATTTTATTATCCAGTTTGGTAGAAATAGCATTAGGTCCAATATCCTCAAGCTTTCTTTCGCTTCAACTGTGTACAAACTCTGGGCGGCTAGGAATTCCTTTGTTCATGATCAGATTAAAAAGCCTTTGGGTGTAGTGGTCAGGGACATTTTGAGTATCATTAAATCCAGGATGTCTTCCTCTTCTAAGTTTCTCTTGGCTGCTCAGGGCAACCCTAACATTAGTATGTGGTTATAGTTGCTGGGGTGTGCAGGTTTGGGCGAGGTGATGGTTAGGTTCGGCCGGTATGTTCTGGGGCATGAAGGTGGGCAGGAAGGTCTGGGCTGCTCTGAATCGCTTGGCTGGTCTTCAATCAGCCTTTGGTTCAGCTTAATGGTGCTCGCAGTTCTCTCTAGGCTTCGGCATTTTCAGTTCGAATGAAATGGGGAGTTCGGCTGCTGGTTCAGTACGGTTTGTTTATCAAGTCGGATTGATTTGTTGCATTTTATTGCGGGGTGTAGGATCGAATTTCTTGATCAACCATCTTTGGCCATTATTGGGGTTGATCTGGTCCGACTGAGTTCGACAAGGTAGGGCAGGTCTGGTTGGAGGGTCCTTCTATTTGTTCGGCTTCCTGGCATGCGCAGCAGCTTCAGCTCAGTCCCGTCTGTGTTGTCAGTAAGTCTTTCATTTCGGCCTCTTCTGCCGGTTGGATTCGGCTCCGGCCTCATCTGTGTCTGGGTTCGGCTGGCTCAGCTTCGGGTCACCCTCATCGGCTTCGGGGTTTTATTCAGCTTCATCTTCGGTTCGGCAGATAGGCAGTTTTCTAGGCGAATTGAGGCTTTCATGGCTTTTCGGCCTCTTCAGCCGGTCGGGTTCAGCAATGGCCTCTTCAGCGGCAGTGTTCGGCTGGCTTGGCTTCGGGTCACCCTCATCGGCGGTGGTGTTCTCTGGTTCATCTTCGGTTCGGCTGATTGGCAGTTATCTAGGCGAATTGTCTCTGTTTCAGTTCACTTCATTTTATATGCTTGTTTAGGCTATCTGACTGCTCTAATTATATGCTTGTATTTTGTTATGAACCTTGTGCTTTTTTTGGCTTTTGATCTTAGTAGGTCTTTAGGGGGGTTGTCCCTAAAGGCCCTCTCTTAAGCTTCCGGGGTATGCCCTTTGCGATAGTGTAATCTCTTTTCTTTATACAAACAAACTTAGCGGAAAAAAAAAAATTTAGAGTTTGTGTGAAGCTTGCATTTAAGCATATGGAGAATATCAGCAACAAGGCTACGAACCGGGCAAGATTTATTTATTTATTTTTGCTAAATTTTGTTTGTATAGAAAAGAACCAAATTACATAGACAAGGGGCATACCCACAGTATAGCTACATCATCTATAGACAAGCCCAAGATGAGGAAATTATACAAGGAACTATACCAGAAACCAAACTAGCTAGTAATAGGCCTATTACAGAATCATGAAATATTTCTATCTTTGATAAGAGGCCTAAAAACCCTTGCATTACGCTCATTCCAAATACGATAGACCACAGCCCCAAAACCCAGGTGAAACAAGCTATGATGAAAACTACGATTAGAGTAATGGATTAGATATTCTGTTAAAGAAATCCAACTCCTACTAAAACCCCTCCACCCACAATGTCTAAGGACAGAAATCATTATGCGTTTCTCAGAAATGGATGAATAGTGTTTTTACAGAAATTTCTCTAAAAAGTTCTATTTTCATCTTGGAAATTCAAAACAATTAATCCTAGCACATAGCCTGAATCCTAACCACATCCGCACATTCTAGGTCATATAACGACCTTCATACAAACAATTAAATTCATTTAATCCACATAATCAAATAAAAATTTAATTCATATAAAAATCCGATTTTCTCGGGCGTTACAAATTCCCCGTACCATATCCGCAAAGATTTTAGAAATCAAAAATAGATAAGCAGTTTTCACGATTCCTAGATATTTTAAAAAAATTGCATATCAATATACCTTTTGCAGAAGCCCTGGAATAGATGCCTAGTTATGCCAAGTTCATGAAAGAGGTTTTGTCGAAGAAAAGGAAATTGGGTGAGTTTGAGACAGTGGCGTTAATCGAAGAATGCAGCGCAATTATACAAAATAATTACCACCAAATTTAAAAGATCCAGGTTGTTTTACTATTCCATGCGAGATTGGTAACCAATTTTTGGGAAGAGCGTTATGTGATTTGGGGGCCATCATAAACTTGATGCCACTATCCATCTACACCAACTTGGACTTAAAGCCCCAAAACTAACAAATATCAGTTTGCAGTTGGCAGATAGATCAGTTACATATCCAAGGGGCATTGTGGAAGACGTGTTGGTAAAGGTTGATAAATCTATCTTCCCAGTGGATTTTATTATCCTGGATTATGAAGTAGACAAGGAAATTCCCATCATCCTCGGGCGACCATTCTTAGCAACGGGTAGAACTTTGATAGATGTTCAAAAAGGTGAGTTAACAATGTGAGTTGAAGACCAAGAAGTAACCTTTAATGTATTCAAATCAATGTGATTCCTAAAAGAAGAGAGTGAATGTCTACGGGTAGATGTAATGGAAGAGATAGTGAATCACAAACTCAACGAAAGTCATTTTGATGATCCGCTAGAAGCTGTTTTGGTCGGGATGGACGCCTACGATAATGAGGAAGAGATATGTTATGTCAAATGGTTAGATGCATTACTAGTTTCCAGGAAGTTCAGACAACTGTTTGACACTCTTGACCGAACCGAAGCAGAAGAGAAAAAGTTTAAGTCATCAATAGAAGAGCCACCAGTGCTAGAGTTAAAACCTCTACCTTCTCATCTAAAGTATGCATATTTGGGGAAATCTGACACCTTACCAGTTATTGTATCGACGAATTTGATTGACACTCAAAAAGATAAACTATTAAGGATATTGTGAGAGTATAAAACTGTAATTAGATGGACTATAGCAGATATTCAGGGAATTTGTAATACCCCAAAATCCAGTCTATCTTCACACCCGGATTTCGTGCATCACGAGTACATCTCCTTCCAAACATACATCATTATATAGTTAAATATAATAACATACATTCTCAAATCCCCGGTTCTAATACCTTATAACCTCATTCATTACAAATAATGATAACCACATTCGAGGATCATAACTCAAAAATTGGCATGGGTGAATTTTTTGCTCTTCCCTCTCTCCTAAAATTTCAAATCCTGCCGGCAAACTCCCTCCTCACCTAACTTCCGACCTCCTCCTCTCTCACCTAGGTTTTTCCGGCATCCTCCAGAATCTCCTTCCCGCCCTCTTTCATTTAATTTCCTCCTCAGACTTGTTTCTCTCTCTCTCTCCTCGGCCTTTGTCTCAAATATGGTCAGCCATAATCACTTATCGGCTGGTAACTCTATCAGTAGTGCTTCTCTTGACAACTTAGCTACCTTTGGAGTCTCACTTCCTAACTACCCTAACCTTCCTTTTCTTAAAGTTGAGAAGATGGGTGAATCAGACACACTTGGTCTTTAGGTTAGTTCTGGTGATTCCTCTTCTCCGGTTCTTCCTTCGGAAGTCGATTTGGGCCATCCCCTGGGCGAAAATGCTAAGGCTATCTTCTCGGCTGCTCAACACTTTTCCCGGAAAGACCGTGAAGAAGCTCTTTTTGAAAGGAAAAAGAACCTCCATTTAATGTCATTCCTATTTGCTCATGGCGTTTCCACTAATGATGTGCAAGCCTTTCTCTCGGAAGGGAAAACGATAAATTTTGGTAATGCACCCATGCTGTCTGATAATAATCCTAATAGAAAACTTTTGGAATCTTCACCGGTGGGTGGCCCTCTCTTTCCTGCCACATGCTTGGGGGAAGTGCCTATCCCTGCCTTGATTTCCCCTGCCATTAAAGTACACGATCCTTCTATTGTAAAATTGGTTGCTCCTATTCTTGAGGAGGGTGAAATTGTTACTGACTCGGTCAGAGAACCCACCAAAACTTGGAGTGATATTGTGGGCAAGAGATCCACTCACAATCTTACTTTCCACCCCCCTAGGGCTGATGGGAACATAACGGTCTGCCCACCCTCTGAGGTGCTTAACAGGGTTATTCAGCTTTGGGCTTCAAGCTTGGTTGGTTACTTTATGCAATCCTCCCTCCCGTTTAAGGTTGTTGAACCGATTGCAAGAAGGTTATGGGGACATTTGGGCCTTTCTGATGTGTTCCTCCATAACAAAGGGTACTATATTTTCAAATTCGACTCCATTTCTGATCGTGATAATATCCTCGCCTCTGGTCCATGGCATTTCGCCTCTAAAGGAATAGTCCTACAGAAATGGAAGGAGGATGTAAATTTCTCCAAGTCAGAATGTGATGTGTTTCCAGTTTGGGTCAAGTTAACCAACATTCCCCTATCCTACTGGGCGGATGAGGGGATAAGCTATATAGCTAGTGCTATTGGAAAACCTTTATTCACCGATGAAATGACCTCACAAAATGATTTTCTGCAATATGCTCGTGTATGCATTGAGGTGAAAGCTTCCTTCTCCTTTCCTCCCTCAATTCGTGTGGCTGTAAAATCGGAGGATTCTATGGATACCATTTATGTACCTGTTGAGGTTGATTATCAGAGCAAGCCCCCCTCATGCCCATCTTGCAATGTGTTTGGTCACTCTCTGCAAAAATGCCCAAAGGCAAATTATCAATGGATACCGAAAGCTTCAAAAAAATCCTTCGGTCGGCACTTCTGATCCCACTCTTATGAAAACTGCACCCATTGCTTCCTCGTCTGAGCCACTGGTTCCGACACCTTCTAATAATGATTGGGTGAATGTTTCTCGTGGTGCTAAAACTAGAAATGGTCTCTCTGGCTCCAACCCTGCCTTGTACATTTCTAACTCCTTTGCTCCTATTGTTGAGGATGATCATCAGGATAACTCAGATTTTGACTCCCCCGGTGTCCCAAACCCTTTAGTCTCTAAGTTAAAATTGATTGACGAAAAGGAAGGCAAAGATCTTAAGAACAAGCAGAATCATAATAACGAAAATCCTCAAGCTGCTAAGAAGCGGAAAGGGAAAGGCAGAGCTGGTTCGTCCCCTACATAGTTATTTATGTTAGCTTCCTATAATATAAGAGGTCTCAATAAATTGCCTAAGCAGGCTTTTGCCAAACAGCTTATTGCTGATAATAAAATTACCCTTTTGGGTCTTCTTGAAACCAGGGTCAAACAAGAAAAGGCTTCAAGAATTTCAAGCAACATTTGTAAGTCTTGGAAATGGGCCTTTAATTATGATTCTCATATCAATGGCTGAATTTGGGTTGGATGGAATCCAAATCTTCGGAATTTGGATGTTATTTTTGTTTCCTCGCAAGTGATACATTGCAAAGTTCAATCGGTGGACATGTTTAGCACTACTTTTCTGATCTCTTTTGTTTATGGGCTGAATACTTACTTGGAAAGAAGGGACTTATGGCATGATTTACTCTCCTTCTCCCCCTCTTTTAGTTGGTGCATGTTGGGCGATTTCAATGTTATAAAGGACCTCGCTGAAACCAACAATGAAAATGTTTCTTGGGATATTGGGATGGAAGAATTTAGATCTTGTACCACTTCGATTGGCGTTGATGACATTAGAGGATTTGGTCCTTTGTTTACTTGGTCTAACATGCAGTTGGCCCGGCCGGTACACAAAAAACTGGATCGTGCTATGGGTAACTCTGACTGGTTCTCTAATTTTAGCATGTCTCTGGTCACCTATGCCCCTCGTGGATTATCATACCATTCTCTTCTTCTGCTCTGGACTGGGATCAGGCTCCCTCAATCTAAGCGCCAGTTTCAATTCTTCAATCACATGCTTCTTCTTGAAGGTTTCAATGAGGTTGTTGGCAATGCCTGGTCTACTTCCATTTCTGGGAATCCCTTCCATGTTTTCTCTGAGAAACTCAAACTTACCAGACATGCTTTGGTGTCCCTCAATACTACCTCTGGGAATGTTGTGACGCTAGTTAGCTCGGCTAAAGAGGAGCTACACGTTGTACAAACACTGCTCCATGATAATCCCTTGGATCTTGACCTGCTAGAGCGAGAAAAATCTAGCCATCACCTTCTTTGGACTGCATTAGAAAGAGAGGAAATGTTTCTTCAACAGAAATCTCGAGCCAATTGGTTGGCTTTGGGCGACCATAACTCCAGCTATTTTGCGAACTTAATGAAAAATCGTTGGAACTCCAACAAAATCTTATCCATATTAAACTCGGCCGGTTCATTAGTGCAGGGCCAAAAAAACATTGAAGAGGTTGCAGTTGGATATTTTGATCATCTTTTCAACTCTGTGGAGGAGTCCTATCCTGGGTTCGGAAATTATGATATCCTTCTATCCAAACAGATCAGTAGTGACATAGCCTCTAAATTGGGATGCCCTATCTCGGATACTGAAATCCTTGAGGTTCTCAAATCCATGAAGCGTAACAAAAGTCCTGGTCCAGACGGGTTTAATGTCAACTTCTTTTGTTAGTTGTTGGAATATTGTGGGTGTGGACTTCCTTAAAGCTGTCCACTACTTCTTTGAAGTTAGTAGGTTGTCGAGAGGTTTCAATTAGACTGTTCTTGCTCTCATTCCTAAAAGCTCCAATCCTACTTCCATGTCTGATTTTCGACCCATCTCATGTTGCAACACAATATAAAAATGTATTGCAAAAATCTTAGCCAATCGATTAAAGGAAGCTCTCCCTTCTCTTGTGGACAAAGCTCAATCTACTTTTGTTAAAGGGCGACGTATTAGTGACAACATTCTTATTGCTCAAGAAATGTTCACAGGCTATCTCAGATCGAATGGTCCCTCTCGCTGTGCTTTAAAAATTGATCTCACTAAAGCTTTTGACACGGTAAGATGGGATTTCCTCCTGGATACACTTCAAGCCTTCAAATTTCACCTTCCTTTGTAGGCTGGATCATAGCATGTATCTCTAGTGCCATGTTCTCGGTAAAAGTTAATGGCTCTCTTGCAGGGTTCTTTGGAAGCTCCAGAAGTCTCAGACAAGGAGACCCTCTCTCTCCTTTCCTTTTTGTTCTGGTCATGGAAATACTCTCCCTCAAATTGAATAAGGCTACCTCAGTTCCTGAGTTCAACCATCATTGGAAAGCTAAAGATTGCAATCTTACCCACCTCTTCTTTGCGATTGACATCCTGATTTTCTGTCATTCATCCTTGCCTTCGGTATCCATCATTAACTCATGCATTCTATCTTTCTCATTGTTCTCGGGTCTTATACCAAACGCACACAAAAGCCATTTTTTCCTCTCTAATTCAGATACTTCAGCCATTATGGAAATTTCCTCTTTGCTTGGTTTTCCGATGGGAACCCTTCCCTCAAAATTTCTAGGCGTTCCCCTTTTATCAAAAAAACTCACGAAGGTTGATTGTATTCCTCTAATTCATAGAATAACTAACCGTGTAACATCTTGGACTTCTAAAGTACTCTCCTATTCGGGAAGGCTCCAGCTGATTAGAACTACTCTTTTTTCCATTCAAGTTTTTTGGAGCTCACATTTTCTTCTTCCTAAAATGGTGCTCAAAGAAATCCAATCCATTTTATCTCGGTTTCTATGGAAAGGGACTAATCTTGGGAAATATGGTGCGAAAGTTGCTTGGGACAATATAACACTTCCCCTAGCTGAAGGTGGTCTTGGCATTAAAAGCTTATCTGACTGGAACAAAGCTCTTATCATGCAGCTCCTTGTTTGCATCATCCAACCTCAATCAAATTCTCTTTGGGTCAATGACCAAAGCCACAATTCTCAAACATAAATCTTTCTGGCAGATAAATCTCACTTCAGCTTGCTCTTGGATATGGAAGCAGGTTCTTAAGCTTCGGCCTCTAGCATTACAGCACCTTCATTATCAAGTTGGAAATGGTCTGGACACAAGCATGTGGTTTGACCCTTGGCTCTATGACACTGCCATCAACCCTTCAAGCTATCTTATTTCCAATTCTGGGATCCACATATCTGCAAAGGTCAGTTCTTTCATTAGAGGTACCACCTGTATTCTTCCTACGGGCAAACATCACGACATCATCATGTTGCGTAGAGATCTTGAAAGGCTTCCCCCACCCACACAGCAACGCGATAGGATCCTTTGGGATGCTTGGGATTCGAAAAATATCAAAGTTAACCAAATTTGGGAGTCCATACGGTTAAGACAACCCCTTATTCCTTGGTACTCATTGGTGTGGAACAAATGTCACGTCCCCAGATTCTCCTTCATTTTGTGGCTTGGCATTCTGAAGAGGCTGCCCACAAATGACCGGATTTCGAAATTTTCGGGGATAACTTAGGAATTTTCCTCTGTGCAACCTTTGTCCGGAAACTTTTGAACATCTTTTCTTTGAATGTGCTTACTCAAAGCATGTTATCCTTACGGCTGCTAACCTTGGGAATTGGCCTTCTTTCCCAAACTCTTGGGAGGCTATTATGAGCTTTCAAGCAAATTTTAATGGCTCCAAGATCTCTAGAAATATTCTTAGCCTAACTGTGGCTGTTTGCTTCTACAAAATATGGGAGGCTAGAAATAAAAAGCTTCACCTTGACTCTATTCCTCCTATGTTTTGCCTTGCGAAGGATGTTATAAATATTATTAAGTCTAGATTATCTACATGTAAATCCTTTATCAAAGCTACAAACAGTCAATATTTTTGTAATTGGTTAATTACAAACTAGTGTGGTGGTGTAATCCTTGAAGTGCAGATGTCTTGACTGCTATTTGTCGCTTGGATGCTGGTAATTCTGCTCCGGATTTGGTCCTGCCTTGATTGCTGGATTGGTAGTGTAGCTGGTTAGTTTTCCGGATCTTGGGGTGCTGCTTCGGGAAAGGTGGCTAGAGGTGCAATGGTCTGGGTTGGCGAGCTGCTAGTCTGGGATGCTTTGGACGAGCTGGAATGCCTGAGCTCCTAGGCTGCTTCGGGCTGCTTAAGGCGAGGGGCTGGTTGGCGTGCTGCTGTTTGTGCTGCTGCTGTTCTGCTATTTGGCGAGGTGCAAAATTTGATTTGGTTTCCAATGGTCCTTTATGGATCGATGGATCAGTCCTTGTGGGCTCATGTTCTTTGTTTATTTGGATAGTTTATATATGGGATTGCTTTATTTCTAGTTTTCTAGATGTTTTAGTCCCCCCGGGAGATAGTGGACCCATTATTTATGTATCTGTCTTTTTAGCTATTTTGTTTCTGGTAGTTTCCTTGTTTAGCTTCCTCATCTTGGGCCTGTCCACAGATGATGTAGCTATACTTCGGGGTAAGCCCCTTGCCTTTGTATATTGGTTCCCTTTTTTTATACACAAAAAGTTTAGCAAAAAAAATAATGATAATAACATTATTCTTTACATCTTACAAGATTGAATTCTATTCGCCACCAAGGATACATAACAATTCATTAAACTATTCTACAGTTCAATTGCACTATTCTACATTACAAGTCTTGGCTTGATCTTCACGCTCATTCACATACTGAATGGGACTTCGTCTGTATACTAGTTAACTTGATCTTTACGTACGAGATCCTTAAGTTCTTCTACTCGTACGCTGAAAATGTTTTTCATTTAAAGCAAGTGAGAGCATTCAATTGCTCAGGAAGTCATAGCAGTTGAATACTCAACATCTAGAATTTTAAACATTCTTTTAAGACTTAAATAACCGAACAACGGTTATGCAGCTTGAATAATAGGAATAATCCCGATTCCTATCATTTTAAAACATTTAATCACATTCACTCTGAAATACTTTCATTCTTCTACCTTTTTCATACACATTCTGTCTGGCTAGAATAATTAGCACAGACTTAACAATAACATTTCATGTATAAACAGAATAATTTAATATTGAACAGTTCAATCACAGAACAATTCATCTCACAGAAACACCAAATGTTAAAACTGTGGCACAAGGCCTCATACATTCTACCACCTTATATAAATATCACACATTTGCATAGAGATAAAACTTCTCATGTTCAACATCTGAGAAGTTTAAGGAAACTAGAATTCATTTAAAATATGAATGAAGTTAGGAAACTTGCTTATGCACAGCTACAACTTAGAGTTTATGCTGAACTGCTCATTCTAATCCCTATATAACACATAAGGAATACATGCACCTATTAGTCATATACTTGACTTACGCATCGGTTAAACTTGACCTTACTCCTTATGATTGGTTTTTATAACCTAAGTTTACGTAACCGTCTTTCTTTATCGCTTTACGACATTACAACATACGAAGATGTCTCAACTCATATAATAACCACAGCACTTAGCGCAGCGGTAAGCTTCGACCTGGGGTGAGCCGTAGACCCGGACATCCTGGGATCGAGTCCCGCCTGCCTCAAGTGTGAGAATTCTTTAATTCGAGTGGCCACGGACGGCCAGCGCAAGCTGGTGCGCAAGCCAAAATGGTTGAGTCCGGCCTGGGGGGATTAGTCCAACCGCGGTTGGGAAACCCCACATTATCAAAAAAAAAAAACTCATATAATCATCATCTTTGATGATTTATACTCTTATCTTCTTCTTATAACCTTTCTAGGACTTAGCACACATCGAATCTCTACTAATATTCCATATGGTACTCTTAGTGGTTTCCCACAAACAACTAACAAACAAGTTTCCCATCTCATCTACACTGTCTTTCACAGTGGGTTAGATCGTTTTCCAGTTTCGTATATACCTCCGCTCTCTGAAAAAATTGTTTAGCTCAGCTCCCATATGTCAATCATTAAATATTACGATTGTACAACAACCTAAACTTATCTTAACTTATCCGAACCATTAAAACTATAACGTTCCTTAAGTTGATTTCTCATTCCGTATGTCTTTCTGGCAACTAAATGCCATACCTCAGGATTTATTTCTTATCGTATAATTCATACAATTTTTTAGTATGTTAACTACGATCATTCAATGCTAATACTATGCATTCATAGCGTTAAACATGTTATATTACCTTATTCATATCTTATAACGTCTGGTTCATTCGACTCGGAACGTCCTCCAGTTTATTATTACTAACTCGGCTGCTTAACGTTACATGTCATTATCATTAATTCAGTTTCTTCACCACTAACAGGTTTAATCATTATTATTCATTGTGACGCCCCCAAAATAGGTATATATCACCCATCTTGAGTCGCCAGTTACATGGTACTGAATACAAATACAAACTAATTATACAATAGTCGTGTAAAATACGACAAAACATATGCTGTGAGTTTTAATACAAATATTGTCATCTAGGCAATATCAACACTCAATGGAGTCCTCATTATATTTATTATTATACTATTTTCACATAATAGTGAGGACTACTAATGCACCATCTAGGACCATCACTCTGTTCCCTGACTAGTTGCAGCTACGTTCTCATTTCCTGAAGAGAATAATGAAAGAAAGGGTGAGCTCAACTAGCCCAGTAAGAAATATTATGACTAAAATAATGCAGAATAAATTATCGTTAGCCTGCAACAGTGTTAAACTTATAAAATCTAATAGACATCAAGTTTAACTACAGCAGAACAAATAATCCATTAAAAGAGTCAAGTAGAGAATAAAATCTTCTATCTTTTATGATTTAAAAAGTTTTTCATCACTTTTATCCCAGAGACTTAGCTTAATAAATAATCCACATCATCAGATCATCCTTGCACTACAGGCCAAGGATATTATTTAGTATCTGAGACCACGAATTATCCATGCACTACGGGCCAAAGATAATCGTGTTTTCATCAACGGTCCCGATCATGCCATAAACCAATTCACCTTTGCACCCTTGGCCGAAGAGAATTCATAGCTGTAATCATACCAAAAACTGTCCATCAATGTACTACGGGCCAATGAGGACTTTTTTCCACATCATTTGTAACATTACGGTCATGATTATACCGAATAATCCCTGGTCATAATCATACCAAGTCCATCTATGCACTACAGGCCACATATGACTTTCAACAAAATATAAACATGAGGATGATGACAGTGATATAAGAATTCAATAAAACAAGTTCAAGAATTAAATTATCTAAGAACTAATAACGTCCAAATTGTCAACATGATACTTCTTTGTAGAGTAAAATTCAAGAATGCTCAGAAGTATATTTCCATGAAAAGATACTGGATGAAGCGCAAATATCAAGGATATTCCACTAATTTCATGAAGTATAGAAGTCAAAACTTTAACCAACTGAATATAATAAAGAATGAAATAACAAAAGAAATCACCATGCATGCGGTATTTTTCATAGACATGTTATTCCAACATAATAATAAATAACGAAACCAAGTCAGACGTAATACGCACCGACATTATATTCCAACAGGATAATAAAGAATGGAATAACAACAGAAATCACCATGCATGCGGTACGTCCAATAGACAGGTTATTCCAACAGAATAATAAATAATGGAACCAGGTCCAGCGTAAAATGCACAGACGGGATATTCCAAAAAAATAATAAAGACGGAACCAGGTCCGGCGTAAATTGCACAAACAGGATGAAATAACCCAGGTCAAATTCTGAGTCCAGAATAAATCTTGGGTCAAATCCCAAGTCTGAATCGAATCAAATTCATCACAATAAGGCCTCAAACTACTGGCCCAATAGTATCTTCTTGGGTCATCTTAGCCCACCACAGGCTCCCAAAAGGCCATGACTTGAAGGTACTATTGGTAGTTACTTAATTCCTTATATGCAGACAAAATTTTTCCCTATCTTTGGATGTGGGACTGGGGTGTTACAAACTCCCCCACTTAAATTTCTGACGTCCCCGTCAGAACCGATCACACACACGGGCCAACGATCTTTGCCTCTATAGCCATTGTGGGATAATACCGGCTGGCTTCGTGTCCCCACCTCCGGACCTTCATCTCTCCATTGTGGGATAATACCACCAGCCTTCGTGTCCCCACCTCCGGCAACCCGATCGGATGACCCGACCCGAGCTTTCGAGAGTCGGCTCTAATACCATCTCTGTAACACCCCCTTCCCGAAAAGGAAAGGGAGGTCACGTGCAAAGCACAACAAACCTCAAAATAAATAAACAGGGCACTAATAACTTTAAAATATTAATAATGATATCCATCAATGAAGTACTAAATATAATTCTCCAACTAGAATCAAAATAATCAAAACAAAAAAAAATCAAAACAACCTAGATGGTCAAAGATAACTCTCTCATCACACTAGCCCTGAATCACCCCTACAAACCAGTCGGAAGAAAAACACAGCATGAGCCAATTGCCCAGTACGAATATAGATATACAAAAGATATACAATTGTTATACGAAAAAAACTGAGACAAAATACTGAACAAAGAAGGTACAAATACGGACGAAAATATAATATCCAAGGATCTGAATGGAATATATCTGAATCAACATAATTAACGAAACCAATAAAAAAATAAAGAAGTAAAGAACTGAAGTAACTAACTCAATGACTTGAACTGAACAAAAACAAACAAAACCAATACAATGAGATAATAGGCTGAATCAAATGGCTTGGGTTATTTCATACCGAGTGAGCTCAAGAATATATCTTGCCACACAGGCAAGTCAAACTAATGCCACACATGCAAGTCAAATGATGCCACACAGGCAAATCACACATTAGACCGCGAATCCAAATATATGCAAATCGGATAGGTGTGTTTGGCACAACATCACCAATCCGCAGAACAGAAAACTAGGGTTAACCCATACGCCTCCTACAAAAAAACACCAAATTGTCCACTTCCTCCGGAGCCCAAACGGAGACGTCGTGGACTAATCACACTGCCACGGAGAGTGTCATGCCTCTCGTGCCAAGACGACATGTCTGTGGTACCCCCACATGTGGTTATAGCTCAGGTATACCCTACGGTATATTCTAACAAAAATATCATGTCACAACACATGCGACATAATACCAACAAAAGGGTTGTATATGTACGTGTTGAACCAACTCAAATTATAGTCACAAGGTTTCAAAAGGAATGTAGCAACATGTACCGCTCTACCATTATCAAAAATAAATACTAAACATGATATCCTAATTCAAAGAGTACAAATACGAGTCATATGTATCAACTCCAAAATAAAACTAATATATTTATTTCACAGGAAACAATTATGTGAAATCATAACAAAATTCAAAATAAGGAAACAAACGAATAAATCAAATTTAATAAGAGTATCGCTGAAAGAGTATGGAATCCGTACATGATACTTCCAAACCATTTATAGCACATTCCACCAAATCTTACCCTCAAATGTCAACGATATCAAATACGAAACGTCATTCACGACCTAAACATATTCACCTCAAATTAAAAACAATCCAAACTAATAATTCTCAAAATAATTTATAATTTATTTAATATGCTTTTAATCAATTATTAATACTCCAAAATTTATATTCCAAAAAAAATAACTCTTTAAATTCCCTCCGTTCAATTTAAATAATTTAATAATATTTTATCACAATCCCATCATTAATAACATAGTACTATTAAATTTATTATTAAAACTTTTGTAACTATGCCGACAAAATTAATTAATTTAAATTAAAAATACATACTTCAATTGATTTACTAATTTCGTTAAAAGTTTCATGACCAAAAGTTTATTAACATAATATATAAATATATATATATATATATATATATGAAAATAAAAAAAAATGAAAAACCCACTTGCAGGCAATTCTGCAATCTCTATATATATATATATATATATATATATATAAACTCCCTAATATATGACAGTAGCTTTTCATGATTTTTTTTCTTATTTTTTTAGAGCAGCAGGTTCAATAACTTCCTACCAAAAAGTATACACACACATATACCTGACAAGCAACAATTTATATATCTACTAATATATATACCCTACTTTCATCACTGCTAATAAAACTCACCGAAAAAGAAGAAAAGGTATAGGTTCCTCTTCTCCAAATTGCAGTGTAACTTTTCTCCTCCTTTTCCTTAGTTGCGGCTGCGTCTCTTTCTTTTCTTTCAGACGGTATAAAATATGATGAAGTAATTAGGTTTTGCTTATTCAATAATAGATTTTTATTAATATTTATTTTTATTATTTTTTTTTCAAAAAGATTTTAATATTACCCACAAATATAATTTAAACCCAATAAATTTTTTTTAAGGCCTAATTTGTACTAAATTAATTCACCCATCTCTTATTAATATTTAGTAGCCCACCCAAACTAAATAACTATTTTGACCCAAAATAATGGACAAAGTCCAATTAATATATTTTCAAACAAAATAATTTTTATTATTTAATATTATTTTGTTTTTTTTTCGGGTATTACATCACCTACCCCTTAAAATAATTTCGTCCTCGAAAATCAAAAGAATGGAACGCATCTAATTTTTTAAAAAGATGCGGAATGTATCTAATTTTTCAAAAAGATGCGGATATTTCACTTTCCGAATTTTTATTTATTTATTTATTTTACCGGGCATTACATCACCTACCCCTTAAAAATAATTTCTTCCTCGGAATTCAAATAAGATACAAAAAAAATAATTTAGTTACGACGTAGCACCGCCATTTGTAACGATCAACGCGGATAAGTCATTGGTCCACGTAATTATTCATGTACTCGTAAAAGATTTGTTAGCTATTGTGTCAAGCCTTGGTAAGGTTCTTCGCGTTGCATCAAATTAGATCACATGCTCCACGATTGGTGTTGGTCGTCGCTAATATCTTTGAGTTTCATTCTTGCAAACGTACGTACTCTTCAGAACATAATTCGAAAGCACAAAAATTTTCTTCATCTAAATACGATTCGAATACCCAAAATATTTAAAATTATTTTTAATTCGTAAAACGTTTATGTTCCACACATGACAAAGATTTAATAAATTATTTTTATTTAATTTTACATAAATTCATGCAAAGCTCTAAGGGCATCAGATAAACACAACAACTTAAATTATATCACCAACTCTCACCAAGTCCTCAAGAGTTTCAAATTATCATAACCTCAAATCAAATTAGTTCTTAAATATTATAATACCAAAAATATACTTCTAAGATCTCCTTATCATCATATCAAACTCCAAGTCATCTGCATACGCGAACTACAACCTTTCAAGATATCTCAAAATCAATTGAATTTCATCACTTACTATTTAATAGTATATCAAATCAATCATCCTTTATCGCAAACCTTAATCTAATAAATTTCAATGTCTCCATATACTATCACAAAGAAACTTCACAGAACATAACTCCAATATCCTACTAGAAATAGTCACAAAATTGATCATTAACACCAAATGATTAATCTAATTACCTCGAACATCAACAACTCAAATTACAAGAAATCATCTATACTTACTAATTTTCACTTTATCATAATATGTCATCAATACACAAACCAAAAATTATCCACAAACTTAACATAAATCAAAACCTAACTCAACAAATTTCAAAATCTCATCTTACTACCACAAAGAAATTTCTTATAAAATAATTTCAATATCTTACTAGAATAACCGAAAAGTCTAGAATAACCAGAAAGTTGATTTAATCCAAAAGATTAATCTTATTACCTTAAACCTCTAGAACTCCTCAAAATTACAAGAGATCCTCTATATTTAACAGCTTTCACTTTTTCATATTATCTCACCGATATACATACCTCAAATTATCCACAAATTCAACAAAATTAACGCACAACTCAAAGCAAATCAAATCCTTAATTCTAATATCAGAATAAATTGTCACCAAAAATAACTCTAACAAATAATTTTCCAAAATCAAATACTCGTTGATACAAATACTCACATCATAATCGCATCTCATAAAAATCATTTCTTATCTGTACAAAGTATAGTTTTATTCACCTCAATGATTCAATCACCATTATTAACTAATATCATTGCTCCAACGCATAACAATGATAATCTTAACAAATTATCTCACATTTCTCAAATCATCTACAACTCGAAGACTGGAGGACACTTCGTCAAAATTAAGACACACCAAACAAAGAACATCAAATCAAACTCCTACGTCTACCCAGTGATATACCCATAACTCACAGGTCAAACCTAAATAGGTTTTCTATAAGAAAGAACATAAGCTTTGATACCATATGAAACAACCTGGGTCAAATTTCGAGTCCAGAACAAATCTTGGGTTAAATCCCAAGTCCGAATCGAATCAAATTCATCACAATAAGGCCTCAAACTACTGGCCCAATAGTATCTTCTTGGGTCATCTTAGCCCACCACAGGCTCCCAAAAGGTCATGACTTGAAGGTACTATTGGTAGTTACTTAATTCCTTATATGCACACAAATTTTTCCTCTATCTTTCGATGTGGGACTGGGGTGTTACACAGGATATTCCAACGGAATGATAAAGAATGGAATAACAACAGAATTTAACCATGTATGCGGTACTTCGCATAGACAGGTTATTCCATCAGAATAATAAATAATGGAATAACAGAAGAATTTCACCAAGTATAGGGTAGACCGCGTATACAGGTTATTCCAACAGAATAATAAAGAATGGAATAACAGAAGTTCTCTTCATGAATATGAAAAAAAATAATACCCCTTACAGGTACAACAAATAATATCACTTACCTTTGAAAGAAGAGTACTCCGACTGGTAGGACGAGGATATACTCAAAGAAAACTTGCACTACGCTCAAAGCCTTCTTAAACTCCAAAGAAATACGCTCAAGATTATAGAAGAAGAATTCTCTCTATAGTTTCTCTCTCTAGAGTTTCAGTGAATTCATAAGAAATAATGAAAGAATGAGCTTCTATTTATAGAAGAATGGACTGCATAGTAACTAATTCATGATTGGTCCAGATTGATTTACTTTTAATCGGACGGTCTAGATTTAAAGCAAAATCTTTTAAATAAAATATAATATATTCTATTTATAATCTAATAAAACGAATAACTTTATAAAAGTATTCTAGTTTTATATAAAAAGATTTTACTATGCAAAATACTATGCATGCACTATGCAACACTATGCATAATAAAATATAATATATATATATATTCTATTTATAGAATAACTTTATAAAAGTATTCTGTTTTATATAAAAAGATTTTACTATGCAAAATAATATGCATAATAGAATATAATATATTCTATTTATAGAATAACTTTATAAAAGTATTCTGTTTTATATAAAAAGCTTTTCTGTTTTATTACATTAATAATATCAATAAAACCAAACTGATTGACTTATCACGTAAGCATCAATAATCAATACTGTGTGCTACTATGCAACCACGCGTATTACTGTACTTTTAACACCGAGTGTTTCAACAGTATTAACAGTAAAATTTCCGCCATTATTTTTATAAAAATATTTTTGCCGTTTTCTCAATCCAACAATAATTCCGTTGTGGGGTCCACCAATGATTGTGTCGTCGTACGAATATTTCCCGACACAAAGAATATTCCCCAAACCAATCGAATATAATATAAAAACTTGCATACTTCGCAAAATTTATAAATATTACCCACAACTATAACATTATATTAAATCCACACCATAATATTCAAAAAACAAATTCGAGAAATTTAAATCTTTATTCGTAAAATTTGGGATTTTACATTAATTACCTTGCGTCAAACCATACATGGTGTGTAGGTTCTACCCGTTTAATTTTCGCATACACTCAACCCTCATCTCTCAAAGTCTAAGGAATCACAGTCATAGTAATCCCACACATTCATTTTATCACAACTACGGTCCCCGATTATTGGTTACGTATTTTGCGTTTACATTGTTTGCCTTTTAATAACGTTCAACCTTTACAAAAGGTTTAATTCACTTAATTAAGTGTTAAATTAGGTGAACTATATGTTCATTATCTTTTCTTACACTTTCCCCAGAAATTGAGCAATTAAAAGCTCTTTTCTGGGCTTTGCCCTGCACCGGCACTGCGGTGCCGGTTCCCTTGTTATTTCTGACACTGCAGTGCGAGTCTTCAGTAGCTTAGTCCTTGGGTTGGCACCGAGACGCCGCTTCCCAAAGTATAACTGGTGCTGCGGCGACAGTTCTAAAATTCAGAAAAAAAATTCCAACTGTTGAAAATGTTTGAGATGTTTACTTCACAATCTCATAACTTCTTCATTATAACGAGGAGCGAGGGCATTCCAGAGCCCTTTTCTTACTCTCATTACGTACTTTAACTTCCATCAGATAGAATTTCATTCTGAATCCATTAAAATGCCATTCAATAGGCTAAATTTCACCCTTCGTTCATTTTACGTTATTAACGTTCTTCGTTCGTTTGTCCACAATTCGGTCCTCTGAACTCGGAATTCATTCGTTATGAAGTCCACGACTCATGTTTTCTACATTTTCTTACATTCTTATGAAACCCTACACATTCGGGTTCATGTGTGACGCCCCCAAAATAGGTATACATCATCCATTCTGAGTCGCCAAATACATGGTACATAAATAACTACAACTTCATTAATAAAATTGTCGTGCAAAATACGACAACACATAAACTGTGAGTTTAAATAAAAATATTATCTTCTAGACAATATCCACACTCACATAAAGTCCTCATTACAGCTATTGATACACTATTTTACAAAAATAGTGAGGACTATTAAAACAACTGTATATGACCATCACTCTATACCCCGACTTGTTCCTGCTATATCCTCGCTTCTGAGAAAAAAAATGGAACAAAAAGAAAAAGGGTGAGCTCAACTAGCCCAATAATGAATATTATGACTAAGATAATATATAACAAATTATCCTTAGTCTTCAACAGGAAAAATCTAATAAAATATAATAGACAACAAGTTCTAGATCAACAACTGCAGCGGAAACAATAATTTATTAGAATAGTTAAGTAGAGAATGAAATCTACCATCATCTATGAATTTAAAAGTTCATCATCAATATTTTATCCCTGTAACATCAATTAATATACATTTTGCATCAAATATTCATCTTGCACTACGGGCCAAAGATATTCATTTGTATCAACAGTTGGTCATGTTCATCTCAACAGTTGTTCATCTTTGCACTACGGACCAAAGACATTCATCATGTAATTATTCATCTTTGCACTACAAGCCAAAGATATTCATCAAGTAACCATAATACCATAATAGATCAAAACATGAATAGACATCTGGGACAAAGAAGAGAGAATTTCATTTTTCAGTGAATAGTGTTGTATTTGTGAATAGTGTCGTATACGTGAATAGTAATTCCGACACAAAAAGGTAGAAATTCCACAATAAAATTCATAACAATATTTTAGCAAAATGATATTGAAAGAAATAATATCATTTAAGAAGAAAATAACATCCCTTACCTCAAAAGAACAGTATTTCTGAATGGAATATCGGATATGATGCTGAAGGAAAACTTGCAATGAATAGCAACTCTCAACGTATCTAAATACTCACAAAATACGCTCGATAATATATAGAGAGAGAAAACTTGTTTCTGGTGTGATTTTCAATTCTAACTAAGCACCCTATTTATAAGAAAATACAAGAACGCCAAAGGAGACTAAATTAATAAAATATTTTTTTCCTTCTTCTACGCACCAACCAAGACTAGCAACCAGCCCTGCACCTTTGAAAAACATTCGAGCACATGTTTTAACCAAAAACAAAAGTGGGTCCCACCCATAATTTTAATAAAAATATATAATTTTTGAAACTTCAATAATTCAAAATAATAAAACCAAAAGATTAAATAAATGGCCCAAACTAATCCCACTTGTGAGAGAATAATAATAAAAGTACAAGCCCAAAAGATTAAATAAATGGCGCAATTTTAAAACCAATTAATGATGGGCATTTTGGACATTCAATAAAGTAATTAAAAAAAAGATGTGGGAGATAAGAGGCCACATGACCGGTTGTATGAGTGGAGGAAAAGGAGGAGATATGTAGATATTTTTTTAACATATCTTATTTCTTCTTTCTCTCTCATCCCTTAATTCTTATTTTCCTTATTAGCTAACAAGAGAGAGAAAGCCGTGAGGCAGAAAGAGGAACGGAAAAAAAAATCGAGAGGGAAAGAATGGGAAGAGGGCGGCATCCCTTGAAGGAGATGGAGAGGAGAGGAAAGGTCATCCATGGAAGAAGGAAGAAGGAAGAAGGAAGAAGGAAGAAGAAGAAGAAAAACAAAGGTATAATTCCTCTAATTTATTTTTTTGAAAATGGGTTTTTGATTTGGAAGTTCAAACCCTTATAATCTATCTGTTTTTCATAGATTCAAGTATGGATTTACCAATATTGGGTGTTGATTTGGTTGTAAATCAAAAAAAAAATAATTTTCTAGTTTTGAAAACCCTAACTTTTAGGTGCTTTGAATATCCACCATTTTTGATTTATGCATTCTTTTCTCGATCCGTCGAAGAGAGGTGCTAGATATAAGTGTTGATTGGTAAACCCAAGTGGTAGAACTCAAAAATCACGTTTCTAAAAGTCGTGGTGTTGATTTTGGTGAAAGTTGTCCCGTTTTCTTAAAACTATTTTCGACCAGTCAGCAGCGGGGGCATTTTCATCAACTTTTTATGTTTTTAAAATTCTGGAAAACTTTGGAGTGATAATATCAGAAGATATGAAGGTTGTGTAAAAATCAAAGAATTTTTGGCCATACGGTTTGAGAGATATAGATTTTACAGTGAAGGGCTACTTTTATGAAGCCACACGAATAACTCTCCGTGTATAAGTCTAAAAATTACAAATTATTTACTGGAAAGTACATGTGTATAATTAGAACATACTGTAAAAATTTCAAAATTTTTGGAGTTAATCTCGATTTATGAAAAATCTAAGAATATTTGGCTATTATGGACTATTTAAATATAGTAAATTGATTTTAAAAATTTCGGGAAAAATATATGTTCAATATGGAACTATATTCTGTCAAATCCCAAAAAAGTAAAAATTTTGGGACTGATTTGGTATTTTTCATCTAAATGATGATAAATGGATAAATGGATTTAATTAAATATATGATGTCCAAAAATATAAAAAATACGATTTATGACTTGAGACCCTTAAGCATGATTTATGACGAAAGTTTTGGGTCGGGTGTGAAGTGTTGTGATGTTTGTGGCATTTTAGAATGTTTAATGAGTTAATTAAGGAAAGGAAAATAATTGAACTAAATTGTTTATTAATATGACTAATGACTTAAATTATTTTTTTATATGACTAATAATATTGGATTAAGATATATTAGTAGTATTTGACTGGAATGTTATTAAAAGGTTAATAACCTTAGCATAAAATATTATTACATAATTAATAATATTCGACGAGAGATTAAAATAAGAGATTTATATTATTTTTCAATATAATTGTTGAATTTGGTATTCAATGAACTATGTTATGCTTGTAATAGATTAAAATGAGAATTCAGGGTGCTGAATTGGATTTTGGATTGCTGAAATGGTTTCAGTCTACTAAAATATTTTGTGGTCTGCTGAAATAGTAATTTCAGGATGCTGAAATGTAATACTGTTTACTGAAATGATATTTCAGTTTACTGAAAGGTTATCTAGCTTACTAAGATAACATATAAAGGGAAAACTTATAAGTATAAGTTATAAGTGATGAAAAGATTATCAAAGTATAATGATAATACTAAGACTAAGGTGTAATGTCTAATACTTAACTTTGTGAGTGAAGGTTAGACAAGTTAATATAAGATGATTAGATTATAAGTAAGTAAATTAATATGGCGGTAAGATGATCTAATATGTGACTTTGTGATTAAGTGTTAGATAGTATTATGGAATAAGGTATGATATGCTAATTGAAAGATCAATCTTATACTTGATTGGTCTTTTCAATAAAGAGAATAAATTAAATTGCGTAGATGCAAGCAAGTTTCCTTAACTCAAACTTGAGTTGTATGTTTAAAGCATGTTGGTGAATAATTATTGTTGATTATTCACATCTATACTGATTATTGATTCGCACTTAGTGCATGTTGTATATGTTTATCAGGTATTAAAGGCTAATCACCTTTATTACCATGAGGTTCAGTTAAATTGTTCAGGGTCATTGTTGACCTTCAAACATTATTGATTCAGTCACTCAATTATTGACACTTAATTTATGTTATTTCACAATTATTATATTGTTGAAAACTTGAAAGCTTATTCATTCTTTTAAATCATGATATATCCTCAATTAAATTTAAACTTGTTGGGCAAACTTGTTGCTCACCCTTGCTATATCATGATAAAAATTTTCAGATTAAGATGAAAGCTCGAGTAAATATAGAAGCAAAGACAAAGTGCAAGATTAAATTATGGTGCAGTTAGATTTATTAATTTTTCTGACGAAAATAACATTGTAAACCTTTTTAGATATTGAAGGAATATTTTTTGTTAAGGTTGTAGACCTTGAGAATGATGTGTAAAAGTTAATATATAAATAATTTATGTTTATATCTTCCACAATAGTTATAGAAATGATGTACCAGATTTGAGGTAAAAAGAACCCGGATTTGGGGGCGTCACAGTATGGATTGATTGATTAACCATAAGGCTATAATAGATTGCCATAGGAAAAGTGTGAACCTTCGGCTTTCTAAGAAAACCAAGGTAGTGTTCTTCGGTAGTAAATCACCGAGACGCTCTTTGTTGTCTAACGATGACACAAGCTAGGAAAATGTTGAGGAATGGGTGTATAGGATATCTGTGCCATGTTGTGGATACCCAAAGAGTGGGAGCATCATTGGAACAGATACCTATAGTTCAAGAGTTCGCAGATATATTTCCAGAGGAATTACTGGGTCTTTCGCCGGATAAGGAGGTCAAGTTTGTGATTGATCTATTACCAGGTATGGCACCAGTTTCAAGAGCACCATATAGGATGGTGACAGTAGAAATGAAGGAGTTAATGGTTCAACTACAGGAACTATTAGATAGGAAGTACATTCAACCGAGTGTGTCTCCGTGGGGAGCGCCGATATTGTTTATAAAGAAGAAGGATGGGTCGTTATGACTTTGTATCGACTATCAAGAGTTGAACAAGTTAACGATTAAGAATAAATACTCGTTGCCCAAGATCGATGTTTGATCAATTGAAAGGGGCAAAGTATTTTTCTAAGATAGATTTGCGCACGGGGTATCATCAATTAAAAGTGAGGAAGGAGGATGTACCTAAGACGACGTTCAAGACTTGTTATGGTCATTACAAGTTTTTTGTCGTGTCGTTTGGGTTGACTAATGCGCCAGCCAGCCGCATTCATGGGCATGATAAACAACGTGTTGAAATAATATTTGGAAAGTTTGTTGTAGTGTTCATTGATGATATTCTAGTTTATTCAAAGTCGCTAGAAGATCATGCTGAACATTTAAGGATAGTATTGGAAACACTAAGGAAGGATAAGTTGTATGCAAAATTCACTAAATGTGAATTTTGGCTTGAAAGAGTGCAATTTTTAGGACATGTTATTGATTAAGATGGCATTTCCGTGGATCCAGCGAAGGTGGAAGCAGTTAATGAGTGGGAGCAACCGAAAATGCCAACTACGGTTTGGAGTTTTCTGGGTTTAGCGGGATACTATAGAAGGTTCATCCAAGACTTTTCTAAAATAGCTACTCTGCTAACAAATTTGATGATTATGTCAGTAAAGTATGTGTGGACAGAAAAGTGTGAGAATAGTTTTTAAGAACTAAAAAGGAGGTTAAGTGAGGCATCTGTATTGTCTTTGCCAGATGATACGGGGAATTTTGTAGTGTGTAGCGATGCTTTTCATAGAGGACTGGGTTGCGTGCTAGCTCATGAAGCATGGCAAGGTCATTGTGTATGCGTCATGTCAGTTTAAGGATTATGAGAAGGCTTATCCTACTAACGACCTAGATTTGGCAACAGTAGTTTTTGCCTTAAAAATATGGAGACATTATTTATACGGGGAAAAGTGTGAGATATACCTGATTGTTACATTGATTGGATCAAGGCCTGTGTCACTTCCGCTATGTTTTCCATTAAGGTCAATGGCACTCTTGCAGGATTCTTCGGTAGCTCCAGAGGCCTCAGACAAGGAGACCCCCTTTCTCCATTCCTTTTTGTGTTGATTATGGAAATGCTATCTCTAAAGCTCAACAATGCTACCTCGAATCCAGAGTTCTCATACCATTGGAGAGCAAAAGTCTGCAAACTCACTCATTTATTCTTTGCAGATGACATCTTGATTTTCTGTAATGCAGGCTTGCAATCCATTGCAATCATTAACTCCTGCATTCTCTCCTTCTCCTTATATTCTGGCCTTATCCCTAACTCTCACAAAAGTCATTTTTTTCTATCAAACTCGGCAACCATAGCAGAGAATGATATTTCTCACATTCTTGGGTTCCAATCTGGAACTTTGCCTTCAAAGTTTTTGGGAGTTCCACTGCTGTCAAGGAAGCTATCATCTTCTGACTGTATACCCCTTATTCAAAGGATCACAAACCGTACATCCTCATGGACCTCAAAGGTACTCTCTTACTCGGGCAGACTTCAACTTATAAAATCCATACTCTTTTCTATTCAAGTCTTCTGGAGTTCCCACTTCCTAATGCCAAAAGAGGTCCTAAAAGACATTCAATCAATCTTAACCCGGTTTCTTTGGAAAGGTGCAACTCTTGATAAGTATGGGGCAAAGGTTGCTTGGTCCACTATTTCACTTCCACTATCTGAGGGTGGTCTTGGAATCAAAAATCTGGTGGAATGGAATTCTGCCCTTATTCTACAGCACTTGGTTCGCATTGTTCAACCTCATCCCTCTCCCCTCTGGGCGAATTGGGTCAAAGAAACTATTCTGAAAAACACATCCTTTTGGCAATTTTGTATTACAGCAGCATGCTCATGGATCTGGAAACAAGTCTTGAAACTTCGACCACTGGCTCTTCAACACTTACACTATCATGTGGGCAATGGGAAGGATACAAGCCTATGGTATGACCCTTGGTTAAATGACACAGCTATCAATCCCTCCCTGTCCGTGCTATCTAACTCTGGGATTCCAAGGTCTGCAACAGTCAGCCACATTATTAGCTACAACAATTGGGTTCCTCCTCAAGGCAACCACCATGATTTGTTCCTTTTGAGAAGGAACATGGCCCACCTCCCCCCCGCCTTCTCAGCAGTTGGATAGGATCCTTTGGGACCATTGGGACACTAAGAATATTAAAGCAAATCAGTAATGGGAATCCATTAGAACAAGACAACAAGTGGTTCCATGGTGCTCCATTCTCTGGAATAAATGCCATGTTCCACGATACTCTTTCATTATGTGGCTGGGAATTCTCAAGAAGCTTCCCACAAATGATAGAACGATAAGGTACTCCAATATATCATGGCTCTGTCCTCTCTGCAACCTCCATCCCGAGACATTTGATCACATGTTCTTTAATTGTGGTTTCTCCAATTCAGTTCTTACAAAGGCCTTAAGTCTTGGCAATTGGATTTCCTTCCCTATATCTTGGGATGCCATTATGAATTTCCTAACTACATTCCAAGGCTCGACTATGACACGAAATATTCTAAGCTTGACTGTGGCTGTCTGTTTCTACAAAATTTGGGAGGCAAGGAACAAAAAGCTTCATGACCATCATCTACCTCCTATCACCAGCATTCAAAAGGAGGTTATCCACATCATTAAGTCTCGGCTTTCCACATGTAAATCATTTGCTAAAGCCACCAATAACCAGTATTTTTGTAATTGGCTGTTTACTAGTTAGTTTTGGTTGGGATCCTTCCTTGTATAGTTTCCTCTTCTTTGGGCATGTCCTTAGACGACGTTGCTATATCCTGGGGTATGCCCCTTAGCCTTTGTTATTTGGTTCCTCTTTTATACAAACAAAATTTAGCAAAAAAAAAAGATTACGATTGTGATATCTTATATCATCCAGGGAAAGAAAACTTTGTAGCCGATGCGCTAAGTAGGAAGGGTAGAGAAAAGCTGTCAATGTTAACGACTCAGAATGAGTTAGTAACAGAGATGGCAAGAATGGAGTTAGAAGTTAAATTATCGGATGAAGTAGTAGAGATGTTATTCTCAATGAAGACTCAACCGACCATAGTGGAACGGGTTAAAGAAGTGCAATTAAGAAATGAGGAATACAAATGAATGAAGAAGAGGATGGAAGATGAAGAGAAGACTAAGTACAACCTCGACAAGGAGGGATTGCTTCGTTTTGAAGGAAGAATTTGGGTTCCAAATAATTCTGAGTTAAAAGAGGAGATAATGAGTGAGGCCCATAGTTCGAGGTACTCGATACATCCAGGTAGTACTAAGATGTATCAAGACCTTCGACAGAACTTTTGGTGGGCAAACATGAAGAGAGAGATAGCAGAATATGTTAGTAAGTTCTTAACTTGTCAAAAAGTTAAGGCTGAACACTTACCTAGTGGGTTGTTGCAATCATTAGAAATTCCAGAGTGGAAATGGGAGCATATCACAATGGATTTTGTGGTGGGACTTCCAACAACAAGGAAATGATATGATGCTATTTGGTTAATAGTGGATCAGTAAACGAAAATTGGCTCACTTTCTACTAATATGAGTTAGGTATAACCTAGAACAATTAGCTAAACTGTATGTCAAAGAAATAATTTCAAGACATGGAGTACCTGTGTCAATTGTGTCAGATCGTGATCCACGATTCACATCAAAATTTTGGAGGAGTTTGCAAGAGAAAATGGGAACGTGGTTGAAATTGAGTACGGCGTATCATCCTCAAATGGATGGACAAAGTGAACGGACAATTCAAACTCTTGAAGATATGTTAAGATCTTGCATGAAGCGTTATATGGGAGGAAGTGCAGAACTCCACTGTATTAGGATGAAGTAGGTGAACGTTGGATGTTGGGACCTGAGATGGTACAACAGATGGCGAACATGGTAAAGTTACTACGTACTCTATTGGTAGCGACTCAAGATAGTCAAAAGAAGTAAGCAGATCTTCACCGAGAAAAGAAGGAATTTGAAGTGGGTTCATATGTCTTTCTGAAAGTATCGCCTTGGAAGGGGAAGATAAGTTTTGGGAAGAAAGGGAAGTTAAGTCCAACGTTTATAGGACCTTTTGAAATTTTAAGAAGGGTAGGAGAGGTAGCTTATGAAGTAGCTTTACCTCTAGAGATGGAACGTATACACAATGTGTTTCACGTGTTAGTGTTGTGTCCCTATAAACTGAACTATAAACACGTAATAGAGTATCAATATATTCAGATAGAAAAAGACTTAACGTATGAAGAACTTCCAGTTCAAATTGTTGATAGGAAGGAACAAGTCTTAAGAAATAAGATAATACCTTTGGTGAAGGTGATTTGGAGGAACCACAATGTCGAAGAAGCAACGTGGGAACTCGAAAGTAAAATGGAGGAAAATTTTCCGCATTTGTTTATGTAATTATAGCGAGATTCTGGGGACATAATCCTTATAAGGGGAGGAGAATATAACGCCCGAGAAAATCGGATTTTTAAAAGAATTAAATTTTTATTTAATTATGTCAATTAAATGAATTTAATTGATTATTAATGTGAGTAAGCTATTTGAAGGTTGTTCTATGACCTAAAATGAATTTAATTGGTTATTAATATGGTTAGGATTCTGGCTATGTGCTAGAATTAATTGTTTTGAATTTCCAAGAAGAAAATAAAAGTTTTTCGAGAAATTTCTATAAAAATACTATTCATCCATTTCTGCTCGGGAATTAAGTTTGAAATTCCGAGAAACGCGTAATGATAGAATTCTAAGACGAGATGGAATATCCAATAATATTTTAGTTATGGCAAACGAAGTTTTCGCCTGCGGACTTAAAACCTAAGGGTTAGGGAAAATGATTTTTGAGAAGGAAGTGTAATGCGTATAATGTTTAGGGATATTATATGTGCGATGTATGAGTATAATACTAGTTATAATATGAGTATAATATGAAGAATATTACAACATATAATACGAATATCGTATGAATACTAAACGAAGAGAATACGTGAGTTATACGCATAGAATACGATCAATTCTTAATGAACTTTGAGTTTAAGAACTTTGTAGAATCCAATTGGACTTGGAGTATATAAAGCCCAATGAATTGTGTAAGAAACCCCAAGTTAAGGCCCAATATTAGGTTAAATCAAGCCCGATCTAAGAAACCAAATCGCAGGATCGAACTGATGGGTCATCGGATGGGTAAACCCCATGGGATAACCAATGGGGAAGACCCATGGGAAAACCCATGGGGAAGACCCATGGGGCATGTGGGCCGGCCACTTGGCCACCAAGTAAAGTGGTTACTTGGTGGCTAAGTTGTTAAGGAGGTGACGAATAGTATGGAGGTGACCAATTGACCATTTTGCCCTCTATTAGATTTTCCTATATAAAGAAGCTTTGATAGTTCATTTGTTAAATTACAAACATTAGCCAACATAATTTGAGAGAGAGAAAGAGCTAGAAACAAGTAATCAAGAGCAATCCAAAGCAAATCATAAAAGTTTTAGCAAGAACACGAACAAAAAGGTAATATTTCGTAAACATTAGTCTTCGATCTTTTCGATTTATTTTTTGTATAGAATCGTAGATTGATGGAGTATGTCTCTTCTAGAGGAATAAGGATGGATATTAATGATTAAAACATTGATACATTATGTTTAAGTAGAAATCGTAAGTGGTTACGTAAGTTTAAACCGAAGAAACCTTTGAATGTTAACTTGGTTGTTGATGGACAAATTGAAAACCATCATTGATAGGGTATGTGCATATTGCTTGGTTAAGATGTAGATGATGAATCAATGGAGTTGTTCCATTTGATTTGGCGTATAGAACACGAGCAACAAAGTTATGGAAAAATTTCCGAGATTCGACGTTAAACGTTGAAAATGCAGAAATCTCGGATTAGTTGTCAAAAGTTTTCGTGTAACTTAGAAACTTTGGTTTCCAGTGGCATCATGTGAGATAATGTATTCAAGAGTCGTGGACTCAAGAACCGTCAAATTTCAACTTAGAAAGAAGAAAACGAGCTTTGAACGCTCACGAATGATAAACGAACACTTAATAATGAACTATTCAGTGAATTACATGTTAAAAGATTCGAAAATAAAATATTTTCTGATGAAATCATAGTGTACATGATTTAGGAGCTAATGGCATTTGAATGAGCCAATTCGGATGTAAAACGAATAAGTTATAAGCCCGAGAAGTTCGTAGAAAAACCAAACTGTCAAAACCAACTAAGGCTCAGGGGAGGCGCTGCAGCGCCAACCCCAGTATTAAATGTCGTGCCGCAGCGCCGGATAAAGGGAAATTTATTACTGAAGAGTGGCACCGCATCACCATTAGTATACTAAGATCTCGCGTCGTAAGCCCGAGAACGGGTAGGACACACTGTTAATTGGCGCTGCAGCGCCTGTGACGGCCCCAAATCCGTGGATCCCAAATCACCATGGATCTGGTACAATCATTCTATAACTATTGCGGAAGATATAAATATAAATTGTTTATATATTAAACTTTACACACTATTCCCTAAGCTGCACACATAAACTTAAAGCTGGAACTGTCTTTTTTTTTGCTAAGTTTGTTTGTAAATAAAAAGAGGACCAAAAACAATGGCTAAGGGGCATACCCTAGAATATAGTAACATCATCTAAGTTGATAGATGATGATATGATATACGGAAGAGAATCCAACATAACAAGTTAAACTAACAACAATAACAGTACTGATTACAGTTTGTGGCCTAGATGAAATTTACTAGTTGAGAGCAGCCGACCCAGCTCGCCCACACACACACACACACACACACACACACACACACACACACACATACACACACACACACACACACTCTCTCGAAGAGCAGCATCTGCTTAACCACCATGCCCAAAGGCCAAAACATGGGCACAATCACCACCTCCAGCAACCACCTCATTCGACCTCGCCCAAAGACCTCGCCTTCTCTCCCGAAGAACACCTCGCCTCCTCGCCCGAAGACCTCCTCGCCCGAAGACCACCTCGCCTCCTTGCCCGAAGACCTCCTCGCCTTCTCGCCCAAAGACCACCTCGCTCGAAGATCACCTCGCCGGAACCCGAAACTACCTCGCCCGAAGACCACCTCATGCGACCTCGCCCGAAGCCATAATATGGGCTCGCCCAGCTAGGCCCCCACATGCTTGCCCGAAGCCACCTCAAGCACGCCCGAAGATGAAATGTACAATGGCTAAAGGGCATACCCCAAACTATAGCAAATCATCTATTGACAGGCCAATAGCTGAAAGGACTATAAGAGAGAAAAAATCTCAACATAAAGAAGCCAAGCCAAGCTGCTGCAATTAAATAAGCCAGTTACAGTAGAATGAACAAAAAGAAGTTGCTTTAATAAAGGATTTACATGTAGAGAGTCTAGATTTAATAATATGAATGACATCTTTTGCAAGACTAAGTGGAGGGATGAAGGTGTTTTTGTGGAACTTTGAGTTCCTAGCTTCCCAAATTTTGTAGAGAGAGACAGCAACCGTGAGGCAAATAATGTTCTTTGTAAGCTTTGTGCCTTAGAACGAGGTGATATAGTCCATAAGGTCTTCCCAGTCCAGTGGTATGTCAGTCCATTGTCCCAGATTTAGAGCATATTTGAAGATGACAGTGGAGTAATCACAACTGAAAAACATATGGCCGAATGAACTGTCTTTAACCTTTCCTTATATCCGAAGCATTCATCTTAATCTGCAATGTTTTATCATGATATAGCAAGGGTGAGTATGAAGGTTGTCCAACAAGTTTAAAGTTATTTAAGGATATATCATGATTAAAAGAGTCCGAATAATAAGCTGGCTATAATTCTTCAATATAGTTAAGAACTAGCACGAACAAACTTTTGACTGAACAAGTATTAAACATGAACAAATATATCTGGACTGAACAGTAATGAAGGTGATCAACCTTTCATACCTGACTTATACATGCAATATGTACAGAGTACAATTCTACACTTACAATCAGCAATGATTAACCATAAACATATCTGAATGAAACAACTCTAAGTAAAGTTAAGAAAAACTTGCCTGTTCGATTGGTTACTGCTATGCAATTTATAACGCTTTATCTGAAGACCTAATATTAGTAATATAGATCTCCAATATTAGAATAATATTATCACAATATAATACTAAGTAGAGAGAGAAGGATTGAATGCAGGAATTGATAATGTTGATCGAGGGTAGGCTCGCGTGACAGAAGATGAGGATGTCGTCTGCAAACAATAGGTGGGTAAGTTGGCACTCTTTGGTCCTCCAATGAAAAATGAATTCTTGTGCAGAGGTCTCCTTGTTGAGTTTTAGAGAAAGCATCTCCATCACAAGAACAAAAAGGAACGGTGAAATGGGATTACCTTGACGAAGCCCCCGTGAACTCCCGAAGAAACCTGCAAGAGTCCCATTAATCTTAATGGAGAACATGGCTGATGAAATACAGACCTTAATCCAACCAACAAATTTTGGTGGGAATTGGAACGCTTTAAGAATATCAAGAAGAAAGTCCCATCTAACTATATCAAAAGCTTTCCTAAAGTCAATCTTGAGGGCGCACCGAGAGGGACCAGAGTTCCTTGAGTATCCTTTGAATAGCTCCTATGCCAGAAGGATGTTGTCACTAATGCTCCTGCCTTTAACAAATGCAGATTGTGCTTGGTCAATTAGCATAGGTAAAACCACTTTCAACCGATTTGCTAGAATTTTGGCAATACATTTGTAAATTGTATTGCAGCAAGAGATTGGACGAAAGTCAGCCATAGCAGTTGGATTGGGACACTTGGGAATCAATGCCAGAGCCGTTGAGTTTAACCCTTTGGTCAGCCGATTGGAAGTGAAGAAATACTGAACAGTCTTTGTGAAGTCAACTCCAACAATGGACCAGCAGCTTATGAAAAAATTCTCGTTGAACCCATCCGGACCCGGGCTCCTATTACGATTCATGGAGTTAAGCACATTGAAGATCTCAGAATCAGTAACAAGAGAACATAGAAGAGAAGCTTGAAATGGGTTAACCAATTTGGATGGAAGAATGTCAAACTCAGAAAACCCACTATATTGTGATCCTGTATCTGAAAATAATTTAGTGTAGTACCCCACTGCAACTAACTCAATCTGGTCCTTGTCATTAACAATATTGCCTTCATCATTAAGAAGTGAAAGTATCTTGTTTGAATTCCACCTTTGCTTCATTATATTAGCAAAAAACCTGGAGTTACGGTCCCCTAATGCCAGCCAAGAAGCTCTGGATTTCTGCTGCATAAGGACTTCCTCTTTATCAATTGCCTGCCAGAGTTGTTTGGAGCAACTCTCGTCCCTTGCCATGAGGTCTGAGTTATAAGGGTTGTCATGGAGTAGAGATTGAACCAAGTGAAGTTCCTCTTTTGCATTCCTCACCAACGTGGCTAGATTTCCCACAGATATGTTGAGGGATATTAAGGCCTTTTTTGTGCATTTCAGTTTTTCAGAGAAAACAAAGAAAATATTCCCATGAACATGGGTGTCCCAAGCCAACCTCACAGTATCATGGAAGCCATCAAGAAGTGACATGTGATTGAAATATTGGAAGTTTCTCCTAGGTTTAGTAAACTTAATACCAGAATTGAGTAATACCAAACAGTGATCAGAAAGACCTCGATGAGCAAAGGTTACCTGTGCTAGATCAAACTTAGAAAACCACTCTGAGTTACCCAAAGCTCGATCCAGTTTCTTGTGGACAGGATTTGCAAGTTGGTTGTTCCACCAAGTAAAAACTGGACCCGTGGTTCGAATATCATCCACAGCAATATCAGTAATGCAGTCTTTGAACTCTTCTTTGCCAACGTCCCAGGTAGCATTAAGTTGATTAGTTTCCTTCAGGTCTTTGATCACATTGAAATCACCCAATAAACACCAACATTCATTTGAAGACATTGATACCAGATCAGTCCAGAGACTCCTCCTTTCAGAATAAGTATTGAGTCTGTACACAAAGGAAACCATGAAACTAGTTCTAGTAAAATCTAAAGATTGAACTTTGCAATGAATAATTTGAGAGGAGACAAAAAGGATATCTAATTTCCAAAGGAGAGGATTCCACCCTACCCAAATTCTCCCATTATCATGGAAATCATAATTAAAAGCCCATTCCCAGTTCTTACCCAGTCTTCTTGAAATTTTGGGAGCGTTAGAAGATTTGACTCTAGTCTCCATTAAACCAAGAATAGAAATGTTGTAGTCTACAATGATTTGCTTAACATAAGCCTGTTTTGGCTTTTTATTTAATCCTCTAATATTGTACGAGGCTAACATTATTAAATTGGGCGGTGCAAAAACTCAATTTTGATCAAAAAACTGTAGGAGAGAAGAGATTACTTCAACTGAATGAACTCGACGAGTTTCGCCTTCACGCCTATGAGAATGCCAAACTATACAAAGAAAAAGTTAAAAGATGGCACGACCAGAAAATTTTGCGTCGAACATTCGAGCCAGGCCAAACAATATTACTTTTCAACTCAAGTTTGCGATTGTTCCTCGAAAAGTTTAAATCAAGATGATCGGGACCATTTACAGTCAAGCGGGTATTCCCTCACAGTGCGGTTGAAATTTACAGTCGCAATCCACTCGAAACAGTCAAAGTCAACGGACACTGTCTAAAGCATTACTGGGTGGCAAAGCCAACACCGACGTGATCACCATCACATTGGCTGACAAAACTTAATCAGAAAGTAGTCAGGCTGAACGACTTAAAATCAAGCGCTAATTAGGAGGCAACCCAATTTTTAGCTCATTATCTTATTTTATACTCATAATTGCTTAATTATAGTTTGCATTTCATTATTAGGTAGACGAATAAAAGAAAATTTCATTAAAACTCTTCACAATACATTATGTTATTGACAACTCACTAATCTTCGTGCGATATGTCATGTAGGTCTGAAACAAAGCATTAAGTGAGCAAAAGTGGCTGCAAATTGCTCTACAGTGAAACAAAAGATAGGGACTGACAGTGGCATAGCCCGCCGGGGCGGGCGTTTTTTGTACTACAACCCCCGCCGGGGCGGGGTTCCTTTACCTTAGAAAACAGTGGCATAGCCCGCCTGGGAGGACCTTTTTAGTTTAATACCCCCCCGCCAGGGCGGGGGTCCTGAAACTCAGACAAATGTGGGTAGTTATTTGGTCTTCTCCCCTTCCCCATAATACACCACTAACCCACTTTCTCCACTTCCCCATTTCAGCTATTAAGTTCCATAACCACCACCCACTACCCACTACTACCATTCCCATTAATTCCTTAACTCCATAACTCCTCTCCACCTCCTCAATCTACCAATGCCATCCATCCTTCTCCCTCTATAAATATCAACCCATCTCATACAAACTCTCTCACCACAATTGTTATAGAGCTAACATATAGAATACTTGAGAGCTAGAGAGGAGAAATTTGAAAAGTTAGGGCATAACCAGCAATTGTGAGAGACATGGCTTCACAATCATTGTTAAAACGCCAAAGGGGGGAGAGTTCACGGCCATCCCAACCAACCCACACCTTCGATCGTCAGAAATTTGTAAGTGCCACCACCGCCAACCGGTATGACTACATGCTCACCAAAGCCCTTACACTGGAGAGGGGGTTGGCACCGGATCCTAACGACGGGGAGCTTATACCTCAAATTTACCAAAAGGGATGGACCAAATTCACTGAGGAGCTGGAACCAGCAGTTGTCATCATCGTCAAAGAATTCTACGCAAATGTTGTAGGCAAAGAACCATTCCAAGCATTTGTGCGTGGATGGTTGGTTCCATTCAGTGCCGACGCCATCAACAAATACTACCAACTGCGGGTGCCTCGCCACTACCAGTATGAGCATCTCCGTACTTCTGACCGGATTTTAATGCCATTATCACAGAGATGACAATGCCGGGAACGTCATGGATGAAAGGTCGAAAGGGAGGCACCGTGTTCCACAGCAAGGACCTTAGCCGGTATGGCAAAATTTGGTATGCCTTCCTCTGAGCGAAATTGCTTCCGTCCCAACACACTTCGGACGTCACCAGAGAGAAGGCGTTATTGTTGTATGCCATTGTGCAAGATTTTATTATTGACGTCGGAGCTATCATTTGCTTCTCCATCCGCTGGTGCCTACGTGGGAATTTTTCTGGAGGCTTACCACACCCATAACTTATATGTTGGTTGTGCTGTCAAGTATGTGTACGATGGTCCTATGAAGAGCCCACACAAATGTCACTCGCATTGCTTGATTCGAGAATGATAGCGCAGTATTCTGTATGGGCAGGGGGCGAGTCACATCCACGTGGTCTGGTGTTCATATTTTCTTCATCATCGGAAGACGACGTGGAAGCTACAGAAGCATCAGAGGACGATGATGAAGAAATGGGTGATCAAGGGGATGAGCAGGTACCACAGGTCGAGGCTATATCTAGATCTCAATTCCTTGAATTCCAAAATCAACTGAATGCACACACACCATGGCAACTCGTCGGGAAATGCACCAATTGGCAATGAGGCAAGAACATATGTTCAATGCTATGCACACATCTTTTGCCTCGTTGAACACAACTCTTCAAAGTTTTAACCCGGTGGCACAATTTCCATACCAACAGCCCGGACCAATGCCAGGTTCCCACCGAGTGATTTCGATGAAGAAGAACAACAACCACCTCCTCAGACTTAAGCGATAAAGGGAAGTCCTCATGTCCTTATTTTGTTTATTCATCCAATGAGGACATTGTCTAAATTAAATTTGGGGGATTTAAATACATGTTTGCATGCATTTAGCTCATTTAGGTTGAATTTTTAATTTTTGTCATTGTCATTTAAATTTCTGTATTGCATCTTAATTTTAGTATTGCATGATAGCTTAGGTGCATTCACAGTAGCTTAGGTTAATGTTAGTCAATGCATAGTAAAAAATATTGTAATGCAGTTTGCAATATATATATATATATATATATATATATATATATATATATATATATATATATATATATAATTTAGTTAGTAAATATTGTGTTTGAGTAAGTCCATCAATGTTGTAGTTTATATTATTTGTGGGCCAATGATGTGATTGATAATAAGTTAACAAATACAGTATTGAGTATTAGAACTGTGACACAATGATCGTTTATGAATCGAATCTTGAGCTTGTTTGAAATTGGTATAAAAGGATAGCACGATAAACAAACAACTATGTTAAGTGGGCAATTTAAATTGGTACATAAATGGTCTCTAAAGGATAATACTAGAGTAAATGACAAATCGACAAGGATGGACAGTAAAGGCTAAAGTTAGGCAAGAACCTAAGCTTGGGGATAAAAGGTGGGATATATAAGCTTCATCTAAAAAAAAGTATGAATGAACATCGTGGCTTGCTTGTTTTTGTAGCCTTTGTTACTTGAGTAAGTAAGCCCGAGGGGATTATTTTTACACCTAGCGCCCTAAGGTCTTAATGGTTTGGGAGTCGTTGGTCGAAAGCTCGTTAAGGTAGCATTGAAAAGCTTAAGGGAATAAGACATTGCATGCCTATGTGTATAACAAGGATAAAACGGGAAATAAAGAGCAAAAAGCCCCCGTGGATCTAAGAAAAAAAACGAGAGAAAAAAAATGAAGTATAAGTACCTTGCTTGAACCCCTGAGATTATTGATTACTTAATTTTTGTCGGAACTATCTATTTTTGATATTTTTGATTTTAGGCTGCAGGATTCCTTCTAAGAAATTGATTATGTATTGAATTTGAGTCTGAATCGGTTATCATGGATGTTGTAAACACACTGTACCAGTGATGATGGCTTGAGATTCGAGGATAAAAGCGTAATTGTAGATTTGTTTTTGATGGTTGATATTGTATAGTTGCTTATTTTCGCTGAGGTCGTTAAGTAATCTTGACTATGCGATATTGTTGGATTTGAAAGCATATAAGTTAAGTTAGGTAGTATCATTTCTTTGCATTGCATTGCATGTAGTTGTTTTTGGTGCTCGAGGACTAACACGGTTTAAGTTTGGGGGATTTTGATAAGCGTATTTTATATACACGATTTAATATCCAATTCATGCTTATTTGTTGCTAAATTCTTGTGATCATATTCACTTTTACTTGTTTTGTGTTATTTCATGTGTAGAATGGTGGTTGTGGCATTCAACGTACATTTGGAGATATTTGGTGTAATTTGGAATCAAATGGAGCATAATTGAAAGCAAGTTAGCAGAGAAGCAAAATCAGTTAACAGAAGATAGGCCAGGCGGGACGGGCATGAAAAGCTTATAAACCCTTGCCCGTGCGGGGGGTCTTACACTCCAGTTAATAGGAACATAGCCCGCCGGGGCGGGCGTTATTGAACTACACACCCCCGCCGGGGTGGGGGTCTTCATACGAGCAAGTCAAGAGACTAGCCCACCGGGGCGGGCTTACATAGTACATACACCCCCGCCGAGGCGGGGGGTGGAAAAGATGTGTGTCCTGTTTTGTTTGCAATACCAATTGGGCACGAATTTTAGCTATTTGCATGGCAATATAACTCTATTTGATAGAGAATCCGGCTGGGCCTTCTGTGTTGGACATGATATACTAAAGGAATAACAACTTTAAGATGGAGAGAGAGATATTACGAAGATCTACGTTCAGTTTTTGATAGCAAGTGTGGAGAAGTATTTCGAGGAGTTTTTTAAGATAATTGCAACTATAGACTACATGAAGGGTGTTTTTCAATATTCTTCATGTTAGATTATTATTTGTAATTAGAAGAATGATTTCTATGATTTATTCAGTGTTTATTTCATTTATTATGAACTAATTCACTTTTTAGGCTTGTGATGGATCCTTAAGTGAATCGATGGTTTTGTAAACTTTGATTTCCAATTTAATAATCTAATTCCAGTTTATCTATATTGATTTGTGCTTTAATCTATGAATTGCCTGATCAACAATTCTTCGTGGAGTTGGATGGAATCGAGAGAGGATATTCAAATCTAGACCTAGTTGATATAGCATGTGTTCAGGATTTTGTTAGTAGCTTAAACTTGATGAGTGTTAAGGTAGAGATATGCTTGACACCGCATGTAATCGGATAGAGAACTTATTCTTCAACCTTCTTCAATTGTAATTCACATAGAGATATAGGGGTTAGTTGATTAAGGTGTTTAACGGATTTCTATCTTAATTGTGGATTGATGTTAATACGGTATTAGTGCATCGAGAGGTGGTTAATATTATGTTCGTGTTCTTGATTAATAAACTGGAATAGTGCATTGAATTGGGATAAAGGTGTTAAAATCAAAGTGAAGCTTAGGGTGAAATCATAAGTCTAATTCTCCATTAATTGTTTGAAATTTCTGATGTTGATATTCGTGGTTGTTTTGTGTTAAATTAATTTTTCTTAATTTTAGTTGCGTTAATATAAATTATTGATTTGATTTGTTTAATAAAATTAGGGTAAATAGAAGACTGGTAATTGTAAGTTAAGGTTACTGCTAATTAGTCTCTGTGGGAACGATACTCTACTCATCACTCTATTACTTGTTGACCACAGTATACTTGCGTGTTGTACGTATATAGATTTTACCCAATAGATCCCTGCTGGGTGCATTGTCAAGGTTACTTGACCTTCATTGATGTGTGTGTCAATGGCAACATCGTATTGTAACCCCCGCAAGGGATACTTGTATAAGCTGCTTCGATGGGTTTACTTGCCATCAGCTGACATGACGTCAAGGTTGCTTGACCTTCATTGATGTGTGTATCAATGGTAGCATTGCGTTGTAACCCCCATCAGGGATACGTAGATGATTAAAAGATGTGCATTGTGACCCCCGCTGGGGATACGTCATCAGTTGATAACTTCGGCGTTGTAACCCCCGCCGGGGAGGTTTAGCATTTCGCGGTTTTGGCGTTATAAACCCCGCCTGGGAGGTTTAGGGTTGTGACCCTACAATGACGACATCAGACCTTTGTGGGTTATTGTCGAGCATGATTTGTGAAAGATGAGCTCATCGGTATAGTATACCTTGCATTCATGCGAATACCAATGAGATGACGGGAGTTTAATTCAGACTCGTATGAAATCAAGATTCCAGGCTATTTCGCTCAATCGCGTAGCATTTTTATTCCTGATTTGACCTTTTCAGCTTGTGAGACATCCTTTGCAACTCTAACTGGAGCGAGCCGGAGGAATGGGACCAACTCATAAGTCATTTTCAAGCTGCGATGCGAAGGAAATCTAAGAGCTCTTCTTCAAATTTGCTGAGTCCGGGCAACTTTCTGCATATTCTGCCACTTTACAAGCGTTCTTTACTGTCCTGGTAACATATGCATTTATTTTTTTCTAATTTCTATCCGTTGGAAAATGACTTATCACATGAAATGCATTTAGACACATAGTAGTGAATATGCATGCAATTTGACTTTTAAAATAGTCAAATTGGCACCTTTTACTGTCATTTCTTATCCTATCCGAGGACAAATGAGTAAAGGTAGAAAAGTAAAATAATCCTGGTAACTAGACTACACTTACGGATTTTTTACTGTGATGTGATAATGCATATAGGATGTATATGACTGTGCATAGGTGTGCTACTGAATGGCCACCTAGTCATTCCTATGTGCATGTGGATAATCCCATTTACAAAGGGGGCTCTATGGCAAAATTTTTCCAAAATGTAGGCACTAGGTAGTCATGCATTTTTAACTCTACTGTAGATGTATGTTCAAAAAATGCATGCATGCATGTAATCATAGAATGCATTTTGAAAAAGCTCTAGGTAAGGATTTTATCAAGAATGGAAATTTTGACAGAAACTAAAAATGAAGAACGAGAAGAATTTTATACCTTTGCAATTTGCTTTCCAAATCACACTCCTTTTACTAATATGTATACAATCACTCACACTATCTTAGCTTTCAATCCCACTCCTTAGAAATTCTCAACAATGGAATTTAGAGAAAGAGAGTTCATATTTATAGAAAATCTAATACACAAACAATGCATATGTTCATCAAATTAAACCAATGAGAAAGTTAGATTACATGAGGGTTAACAAGGAGTTGGTAATTGGTAGTTGGAATCCATCATCTTTCCCACTCCCCCCCCCCCCATAATTATGACCTAGATTGCTAGCTTGAGCTTGGAAGAAGGAAGGGACAATAGGCTTTTAGCCTTTATGTTTTTTTTTTGCTAAATTTTGTTTGTATAGAAAAGAACCAAATTACATAGACAAGGGGCAAACCCACAGAATAGCTACATCATCTATAGACAAGCCCAAGATGAGGAAATTATACAAGGAGCTATACCAGAAACCAAACTAGCTAGTAATAGGCCTATTACAGAATCATGAAATATTTCTATCTTTGATAAGATAATTACAAGGACCTCGCACCGCCACTTGCCCGAAGGCGAAGACCAGTACCACTACCTCTTTCGAATCCGAAACTACATTTCCTTTTCCACCTCGCCTGAAAACTTGGGTTCTGCCTCAAGCCCGAAGCCAGAAGCTCGAAGCCCGAAGCCCGAAGGACCTCGATCAATGGACCTCACCCGAAGCCCGAAGCCCTATAGCCCGAAGCCCACCTCATAGACCTCGCTCGGAAGACTTCGTCCGAAGCTATAACATGGCTCGCCCAGCGCCGCCTCACTCAAAGGATCTTGCCGATATTTGCCAGAAGCCACAAAAGAAAGAACGCCCAAACTTCTCTTACTAGTTAATAGCCAATTACAAAAATATTGGTTATTTGTGGCTTTGATAAATGATTTGCAAGTGGAAAGCCTAGACTTAATAATGTGGATAACATCCTGTGTGATCCTGGAGAGTGGAGGGAGTTGATCATCATGAAGCTTTTTGTTCCTTGTTTCCCAAATTTTATAAAAACAGACTGCCACTGTCAAACTAAGGATATTACGTGACAGTTTAGAACCTTGATAAGAAGTGAGAAACTCCATAATGTCATCCCACAAACTGGGAAAAGCGGTCCAATTTCCAAGGCTTATAGCATTCAGAAGAACCGATTTGGAGAATGCACAGTTGAAGAACATATGATCAAAGGTCTCCAGATGAAGGTTGCATAGTGGACAGTTCCAGGATCTGTTAGAGAATCTGACAGTTCTGTCATTGGTGGGGAGCTTTTTAAGAATGCCAAGACACAAAATAAAAGAGTACCTTGGAACATGGCATTTATTCCAGACAATGGAGCACCAAGAAACCGACTGCTGCCTCGTGCGGATAGAGTCCCATAACTGGTTTGCTTTTATATTCTTCGTATCCCAAGAGTCCCAAAGAATCTTATCCATTTGCTGAGAAGGAGGGGGAAGGAGAGCTAGTTTTCTCCTCAGGATGATCATATCATGGTAATTTCCTTGGGGCATGACCCATCTATTGTTACTGATAAGGTGGCTAACAGTTGCAGATCGTTGTATCCCAAAGGAAGACATAAAACATTGGGGAGGATTGATAGTTGTGTCATTTAACCAAGGGTCGAACCATAGGCTTGTATCCTGCCCATTACCAACATGATAGTGAAGGTGTCGAAGAGCAAGTGGGCGAAACTTTAAAACTTGTTTCCAGACCCAAGAACATGTTGCTGTGTTGCGAACCAAGTGTTGGAGGATAAGAGCGAAATTCCATTCCACCAGATTTTTGATGCCAAGTCCACCTTCAGCGAGTGGAAGTGAAATAGTGGACCATGCAACCTTTGCACCATACTTGTCAAGAGTTGCTCCCTTCCAAAGAAATCGGGTCAAGATTGATTGAATATCTTTGAGAACCCCTTTTGGCAGCAGAAAGTGGGAGCTCTAGAATATTTGGATAGAACAAAGAATGGATCTGATAAGTTGAAGTCTACCCGAGTAAGATAGCACCTTTGATGTCCAAGAAGAAGCCCGATATGTGATCTTTTGGATTAAGGGGAAATCAGCCGGCGACAGCTTCCTGGACAGGAGAGGAACACCCAAAAATTTTGAAGGTAAGGTTCCAGAGTGGAACCCAAGGATGAGAGAAATATCACTAACATCTATGTTTGCCGAGTTTGAGAGGAAAAAATGACTTTTGTGGGAGTTGGGAATCAGACCAGAGTATAGAGAGAAGGAAAGAATGCATGAGTTTACGATAGAAATTGATTGCAAGCAAGCTTTACAGAAGATCATGATGTCATCCGAAAAAAAATAAGTGAGTAAGCTTGCATACTTTAGCTTTCCAATGGTAAAGGAAGCCCGAATCAGAGGTAGCATTATTGAGCTTTAGAGAGAGGGGTCCCCTTGTCTGAGACCTCTTAAACTACCAAAAAAACCGGCTAGAGCACCATTAACCTTAACTGAGAACATGGCAGAGGTGACACAGGCCATGATCCAACCAACATAGCAGTCTGGAAATTTGAAAGCTCTTAAGGTGTCAAAAAGGAATTCCCATCTTACCGTGTCAAATGCTTTGGTGAGATCAATCTTGAGAGCACACCGAGCAGAACCAGAATAACTATGGTAGCCTTTGAACATTTCTTGGGCCATAAGGATGTTATCACTAATGCTTTTTCCTTTAACAAAAGCAGATTGAGCTTTATCAATAAGAAAGGGAAGAACCTCCTTCAAGCGGTTAGAGAGAATTTTAGCAATGCATTTGTAAATTGTATTGCAGCAAGAGATGGGTCGGAAGTCAGTCATTGAAGTAGGGTTGGAACCCTTAGTAATAAGAGCAAGAGCCGTGGAATTGAGGTCTTTAGAAAGTCTACTATTGGCAAAGAAGAAGTGCACAGCCTTTAAAAAATCTGTCCCCACAATGTCCCAGCAGCTGAGGAAGAAGTTGACATTAAAACCATCTGGACCCGGGCTTTTGTTCCGTTTCATGGATTTGAGGGTCCCCAGAATTTCCAGATCAGTGATAGGTGCAATTAGCTTAGAGGCTTGGTCCGAACTGAGCAATTTAGTAGGGATTATGGCATAATTATCAAACCCAGGATAGGGATCTTCAGAGGAGTTGAAGAGTTTGAAAAAATAATCCACCGCCACATCTTCAATGTTCCTTTGACCATGAATCGTATTACCTTCATTATCAGTGATTGACAAAATCTTATTTGCATTCCATCGATTTTTCATCATATTGGAAAAGAAGCTAGAGTTTCGGTCACCCAAGTCTAACCAGTTGGCCCTTGATTTCTATTGAAGAAGAGTTTCTTCTCTATCCAAGGCTTTCCAGAGTTGCTGTTGGCTGGATTTTTCACGAGCCAGAAGGTTTAGATCCAATGGATTGTCATTTAGAAGAGACTGCACTGCGTGCAGGTCCTCTTTTGCAACCTTTACAAGAGTGCTAAGGTTCCCATTGAGAATATTGAGAGATACCAAAGCAAGTCTAGTACTTTTCAATTTCTAAGTGAAAACATGAAACGGATTACCCGATATGGATGTGGCCCAAACGTTGCTGACCGAGTCCCAGAAGCCTTCAATCAGAAGCATATGGTTGAAGAATTGAAACTGGCGTCTAGGTTGATTAAGATGGATTCCAGTATAAATAAAGTCAAAGAATGATCCGAAAGACCACGAGGACCATAGGTGACATGTGACATGTGACATGCAGAAGATAGAAAACCAATCTGAATTCCCCATTGCACGATCCAACTTTTTGTGAACTGGCCGAGCAGTTTGCATGTTCCACCAAGTGAATAAGGTACCAACTCCCCTGATATCATCCACCCCAACAGAGGTAATACATGATTTGAATTCTTCCATCCCAATATCCCAAGTTTCATTATCCTGATTAGTTTCCGTTAGGTCCTTAATTACATTAAAATCACCCATCATACACCAGCTAGCATTGGAAGACAGTGAGAGTAAATCATTCCATAAGTCTCTCCGTTCCAAATAGGAGTTCAGCCTATAGACGAAAGAAATCAAGAAAGAGGTGCTATTAAGATCAACAGATTGGACCTTACAATGTATGACTTGAGAGGACACAAAAAGGATATCAACAAGCCATAAACTTGGATTCCATCCAACCCAGATTCTACCATTGGAGTGAGAATCAGAGTTAAAGGCCCAATTCCAAGAGTTGCAAAGATTCCTAGATATTCTTTGAGCTTTATGTTGTTTGACCCGTGTTTCAAGGAGACCCAAGATAGAAATTTTATTATCAGCTATTATTTGCTTAACATAAGCCTGCTTAGGCTTTTTATTTAGACCTCTAATATTATAGGATGCTAACATTAAGGAAACTAAGAAGTAGGGGAATGACCAGCCTTTCCTTTCCCTTTCCTTTTCTTCGCTGCCTGCAAGTTGACAAAACTAGAGTCTTGTTTGTTCTTGATCTCTTTCCCTTCCTTTTCATCAATAACCCTGAGTCTGGAGACTAGAAGGTTTGGACCAATAGGAGATTCATCATCCGAGATACCTGCATCGTTTATTGGAGCGAAGGCATTGGAAATATTCAGAGCTGGTTCAAGGGAAATATGTCCCGATCCTTGTTTGACACCTCGTGAGACATTTACCCAATCATTTATAGGAGGAGGGGGGGGGGGGGGCGAGGCCAGAATGCCTGAAGTGGTGACATTAAGAGGAGGAGTGGAAGATGTGGTAAGGCCAGGGGTAGATTTATTGGTGACTCTCGGCACCCAGATATAGTGAGCTTTGGGGCACTTAAATTGAGAGTGCCCGAATACATTGCAAGAAGGGCAAGAAGGAGGTCTACTCTGATATTCTACCTCAACTGGGACAAAGATGTTGGCCGAAGAGTCATCATTTTTAACAGCAACACGGATTGAAGAAGGAAAGGAAAAAGAGGCTTTGACTTCTATGCATATCCTTGCAAAATTTAGGAAATCATTTTTCACAGTCATTTCATCAGTGAACAGAGGTTTCCCAACAGCACTGGCTATATAACTTATGCCCTCATCGGACCAGTAGGAGAGTGGTATATTGGATAGCTTCACCCATATAGGGAACACATCACATTCGGTCTTTGAGAATGCCACACCTTCTTTCCATTTTTGCAGGACAATGCCTTTAGAAGCGAAATGCCAGGGACCGGAGGCAAGGATGTTATCACAATCAGAGATAGAGCCAAATTTGAATATGTAATATCCTTTGTTATGTAAGAAGACCTCAGAGAGCCCAAGATGTCCCCATAAACGTCTAGCTATAGGTTCTACAACTTTGTATGGTAACGAGGACTGTAGAAAGTATCCTACAAGACTAGAAGCCCAAAGCTTGTTGCCTCTAGAAAGTACTTCATCAGGAGGGATGACAGTAAGGGTCTTATCAGCCGATGACGGAGGGTGGTAAGAGAGGAGACGTGTGGATTTACCAGGAGATTTGCCCACTATATCGCTCCAAGATTTGGCAGGCTCTTTGACCAAGGCAGCAGGTATTTCACCTTCCTCCAGAAGGGTGGCAGAAGGAGTAGCTGGAATTTTGAAAAGAGAGGGACCCTCTGACCCAATAGCAGGGAAAGTCTTGTCCATGATGGACTTCTTAGAAAGAATAGAAACATTTGCCGGAACAAAGTCTTCTCCCACACAAACTACCGGAGAGATAGTATTCCCTAACATCTTGTGGGCATTATCAAAACTAACAGTTTTTCCTTCGGAAAGGAAAGTTTGCACGTCATAAGAAGAAATGCCATGGGCAGATAAGAAAGACATAAGGTGAAGGTTTTTCGTTCTTTCAAAGATAGCCTCTTCACGATCCTTATGAGAGAAATGTTGAGCAGCAGAGAATATCTCACGAGCATATCTCATGATACTGCGAATCATCATGTTTCTTCTCTCTAGATTTTTTCCTCTGCCTTCTCTCTACATTTTCAAAACTTCCCCCGCCTTTCTCCTCACCTAATTTTTCTGGCCTTCACCTAACTTTTCCGGTCTTCCCTCTTCTTCTCCCCTCTCTACTCCCGGTCTTCTCTTCTCTTCCTCTCCTCCCCTCTTCTCTATATTCGACCTGGTCTGCCTCTATGGTGAGTTATAATCATCTTTCAGCCGGTAACTCTATTAGTAATGAGTCTAAGGATACCTTTGGGGTTTATGGGGTCTCCAAACCGGCTTCGCCTAGCCACTCTTCACTTCCTCCAGTGTTAGACATAGAGGAAATGGGAGAATCTGATGCCCTCCTTATTCCTCTAGGTATCCAAGCTAGCTCTGAAAACTCAGTTTGCCTTTATGTTTTACACGTGAAGGAGAAAATGAAGAGTAAATGAGACTCTAATTTTGGGACAAGCAATTTAACTCAGCACTCTTGCAACATTAGACCATATACTAGTATACAACTCTTATTCTTATGCTATATTGTATACATATATCAACCATACATTATAACTTAGTGCCACAATATGATTTACATATTTAATATTTCAAGGTAGTAGATGTAATATGAAAATGTAACATATAATCCATGTATTTTAACTACACACGGTAAAATATCGCGGTTAGGCATTATTGTCCAGATAGTTCCATAATTATCTCTACTACTCACATAACCTATATAATAACCTTATTATATTATTTATTCGTATAGTTATAAAATATGTACACATTTTCATGATCACATAGGCATCATTTGAATAACTTTTGCATTCTATTAATCTTATTATATAACATCTATGGTATATAATATAGCTATTATTAGGTGTCATATTTCACACTCTTCTTAATGTAATTACTAACATTGCTACATGCTTGGCACACATAAATTAAATAAATAATACATACCCTAGTTATGCAATTTACATTACTCATAATAATTAATTAATAATGACAATTTATTAATTAATCACCATAAGTATTTAATTGATATAACCATTAACAATTAATATTTCTTAGTTGCTCACTCAATAATTCCTTCGTTGATTAATATCAACATAATGTACCCTTAATGTTACACATATAATATTAATGTTTCATTTTATTTCTACAGGAAAATTAATTTTCAACCACAGCACTTGGCGCAGCGGTAAGCTTCGACCTGGGGTGAGCCGTGAACCCGGACATCCTGGGATCGATTCCCGCCTGCAACAAGTGTGAGAATTCTTTAATTCGTGTGGCCACGGACCTGGGCCGGGCTTAGACCCGGAACAACCCACGAAAGCCTTGTTCGGGGTGGGGGATTAGTCGGACTGCGGACCGAAAACCCCACATTATCAAAAAAAAAATTAATTTTCTCCAACTGACCACTGGCTCAACTGCGCCAATTTGACAGTACCAAGACTGGTTTAGCTTCAAACTAGTGTCAATCTTCATCACCATACTCGTTCACGACATGGATTAATGTCCACATGAGTGATATTGCAAATCTAAGAGTGTTTTTATTACTCATCATGATAATCCTAATAATCATATCATAAGATACAATAATCATATATTCACAGAAACTAAATAATAACTATTTTCATTACACCATAATTTTATTATAAGAATATAATCTATAATGATCAATAGTTCTAAAAAAAGAAATTAGTTACATCTAATAAATAATTTTATTTATCAGATATATACATATACTTTACTTTGCACATATTCCCACCCTTATCTATATAAAAAAATTATTCGCAAAATTTCTTATTGAAAATATTGGAATATTACTTCCACCTTCCCTTATATGGATTCCGTCCCCGGAATCACCGCTTTAAAACTTATAGATACTAGGGCAATTAGCATACACAATCATTTCAAGTAGATCTCGATCAGATTCGATCGAACTGATCTTTATCTATTCAACATAAAACCTGTCTATCTAATCATACAGAAATTTGATTTCTAGCAGAACTCAAATTCCTCCTTCAAATTTCTTCATAACATAATTTACTATATTTAAGAAAAATCATATATACAAAAATAAAGTTCGTACGAATAATACTCGAAGTTCCATCCTCGGCTGCTACGTTATCCTGAACCGTCATGTTGAAGACTCTTATAGTTAATTTCGTCGAAATTGGTCCCGTTATCGCCATTGTTCCACTGCCTTTCCCCGTATTCATGCTCCCTATATCCATTCTCCTTTTTGGACAATCCTTCACCTTATGCTCTGTTGATCCACACAGAAAACACCCATTGCTCATCCTAAAATTGGGACAGTTAGGAGAGATGTCTCTCCTGCCCACACTTGTAGCACACAAACTTACCCTTCAGACACTCACCTGAATGACTTTTCCCACAATTCTTACACTACACAACATGTTTTTCACACCTTCCTGCTTGACTTGGACACTCCCAACATTGTTCCATTTTCTTTTCTCACCCCTACTTCCACTACCTACTTCTACCTTCCCAACTCCCTCAACCTTATTTCTTTTTTGCTAAATTTGTTTGTATATTAAATGCAAAAAACTTTGGATATTACAATAAAGATCAGAGCATAGTCCACTTCTCCCGAGGGGACTAAAACACCTAGAAAGCCTAGGAAACAACTTACCTAACCTGATATCATATATTTCCTCACAACCCGAGGTTAGGCAAATGAAACTACTAAGATTATTTAGATTTCAAAAACATGTTAAACTGCCCAAACAACAGCTTAAGAATTTCGAGGGCCCAAAAGTTATCCACACAATAATCGTGCGTAGTGAACCAGCTAACCCAAGCGTGATGAAACCCAATTTAAAATCAGCATCCAAAATTCAAATTTCGGTGGGGCCCATCAGTCTGCCACACACTGCCCCAGATAAGCAGCAAGCAAAACTCCTCCGGTAGAACAGAACTGGCGAGAAGCAAAACCCAAAACAACATGCAATTAAGCCACAAGGATAACCATCCAAACTCGGGGCCAAGAACAACATGATAAACCAATAAAGTCAACCAAAAAAATGAGTCAAATATGGAAGAGCTGCAAGTAGGAACAACCACACAACCCAAAGTCCGGTCAAACGAAAACATTCGCAAGACCAGAAACCAAAAGGAACTAGCACAGACGGAAAATAACAAGGGTCTCGATTAGGAAAACGAATGCGCAATGCACAGAAACCAAATTGAAAAGGACCCAAAGTAAGAAATCAGAGCATCAATAAAAGACGCCCAACATAATCAGAACTAATTTATGGGTAAGATGTTCAATAAGCTCCAATAAACTAGATTTGTACGCAAGGAGGCCTTCTTCCAGGCACTAACCACCAACAAAAAACATCAAGATCCAGATTCCCATACCTTGAGCCCCTAGAAGATCCTACATTTAAGATCATCTTCCAAGACCCCACCACACAAGGATCATTACCCCCTACTAATCTAACTGAGAAGCCCACGATCTTTAGCCCTCGGACTTGGCCCAACACAGACCGGAAAGAAGATTTTCAAGAAGGTTCCAAATTTAGTCGCCGGAAAACTAGAATCAGAACCCAAGCAAGATGAATGAGGCGGACGAGGAAAAGGAAGGTGGTGGGCCGAAGTGGAGGAGAAGGGAAGGAAGGGAGAGTGGGTTGGCCGAATGAAGGAGGTGAAGGTTGTGATGGAAGAAGGTCGAAGAGGGGGGGAGAAATTTTAGAGAGAAGGAAGAGCTTCTCTCTCTAACTTTCCCTACTTGGAACCCTCTCTTATTCTTTCACTCCTTATTATAGAGACTCATGGCCTCACTTTTCCCTTTAGCTATGATAGCCTTTTCTAAGAGTGTGGCAAACGTATTGATCACCAATACTGCCACCTTATTGTAGAGCCAGGGTTTTAGGCCTAGCTCAAACCTCCTTGCCTTCCTTGCTTTAGTATCAACTTGATGCGGGGAGAACCTAGTTAATTCATTGAAATTTACGGCATACTCCGTAACTGTCAAGTTCTCCTGCTTCAATTCCAGAAACTTCACCTCCATTCTAGCATGCACACTAGACGAGAAATAGTTCTCAAAGAACAGCGTATTAAACCTAGTCCATGCTATCACTCCTTCTCCCACCCTAGCTTGATTTGCCTCCCACCAGAAATTAGCCTCTCCTTTCATCATAGAGGTGGCAAAAGCTATCTTTTGCCCCTCATCTACCCTAGCGACTACAAACGCTTTTTCTATTTCCTTAACCCTAGTTTGGGCTTCTATCGAGTCAGTGGTACCTCTAAATTCGGGCGGTCCTACGACCTTAAAATCCTTGAAGTTCGCAAATCGGTTGTCTGGTTGATTTCCCGCCGCTGGCATTCCATTCTGCATGGCTTGAGCTACCATGTTCGCAAAATTCTGCATCAGGTCTGGTTGTTGTCCTCCATCATTATTGACAGACTCTTCTGCCTTTTGGTTTCAAGTTTGATGTCTTGGCGGCATTTTTTGGTTAAACAAAATAAAATCTATATTTTATTAACTTTCATTCTAAACCTTATCGTATATGTTTAATATTTCAAACTTAGTCCATTAATCAAACATAGATTCATATTCTTTTGACTAATTCATAGTATATAGCATAACACTTACTGCTTTAAACATCTGATATCCCTTTGTGACCACAAAAGTCGGGAATCGCTACCACAACTTACACCAAAGTTGGGATTATTATAATACACACGTACATTACCAAACATACATAATCAAATACTAATTCTACTTATTTCCTACACCTCTTTCTTGATTCTAGACAACCTTTTGCTTGATGACCTTCTAATCCACAAATAACACATGCACCTGGTTTATAGTCGGCATAATACATAGTGATATGTCCTACATAACCGCAAAGATAACATATCTTTTTTTTCCATTTCTTCTTATCGAATTTCCTAAGTCGTGCCCTTCTATCTTTCTTTTCCCCTTCTTACTCGGAGCTGCACACGATGTGTTACTTGTGACTCCCATTTGATCAATTTGGATCTTAAGCTTATCTTGTTCTTCCATTGTTTCTAGTAAGGCTTTTCGCAACTGACTATTCAACAACATTTATATTTCCCATAGCCTTTCCAGAGAAGAAACCTTTTTCCTCAGATTCTGCACCTCCGTTGATACATAATCAGCTTCAACTTTAGTGTCTGAATCACTATCTGTTAGTTCCAACGTTTCTGGGTCCGGTACCATATTTTCCAAAATGATCACCTCATCAAGGTTATCTTCAACGTGAGCCTCTACTTCAGCTATTGGCCTTGATATTGGCTCCTTCTTTACGATCTTAGGGTATCCTAATCCTTTTCCTCGTGACATCTACACATAAATTATCTTGATTAGCATATATACACAGTAAATAATAATTTTTATTTAAGTTATCTTTTATTTTTGTTTGACGATGAATTTATTCGATTCATCACCTTTTAAACTCTATATGAATTATTTGTACTTTCAACGTTTTCCTCTGCTCTAGGGTTATAGCCTAAGGTCTACCCCCACCTATGGTTTCTAACCCTAAAGCTCTGATACCAACCTGTGACGCCCCCAAATTCTGGTACTTGAAACTAGAACTCGGTGCTTCACGATACCATTTCTATGAGCGGAATAATAATACTAATAATAATAACAATAATATAAATATTAAACTTAATTTACATATCAGAGTCTGAATCCCAGGTACGCGACCTTTAAACATTCATTACATGATACTTAATAGTTATCATAGTCTTAATAAGGTTATACTATTACATAGAATACCATAAATCTTATACTGTTTGCTTTCCTTTTCCTTTGTTTCTGCATGAGCCTTCTAGTTGTTTACACTTTGCTGAAAACATTTAATTTAAGCAAGGATGAGCATTTGAGTGCCCAACAAGTAATAACAATTATAAATATTAGCTGGAAGGATTAAATGTTTTCTTCGTACTACCCTTCTACAACAAATCAATGGTTATAAAGTAATCTGAACCGATAATAATAACATAACAACTCTGTATCAAATTTTTGAAACTACATACTGACTATAAATAGGGTTAAGGTGACATACTATAAACATTGTTCTCAATTTTCAAATAGGTTTAGCAGAACTTCATCTGCAAACCGTCATAACTTACGGGCACGCAGGGTGATCAGCCCGTTATGCCCTGTATTGATCAATACTACATGCAAGAATGATATTATCGTTCACTCTGTCCACCGGCGCATAAAAGTTTTCCCATGTTTGGGATGTTCATACTTAGTTGGGAATCTGAACCAAAACAATTTGATTGGATACAAATTTTTTTTATCATATTCAACGATATTTCTAAATCTGTGTCTAGCTGGTCAAATAGCTTAGACGACTATTACTTCATGTATACATACTGGTATCAATAGGTGTGTATGTGTATATATATATATATATATATAAATTACAATATAGTACCATGTTGATAATCAATGATCGGATATAACATATATAATAATAGGGTTAGTAATCTATCATAATAATAATATAATTCTGAAACTTCCTTACTCATGTCCATTGCATAATGAAAATGCAAGGGTAAAGATACTTGCTCAATAATAATTGGAGTAAGTATAGAAAACTTGCCTTAAGCGTAGATTATCCATGTTTAATAAATCAACACTCTTGAATCCTATTTATAGCGTATTATATATACACGATGCTCATTAGCTAACACATTCGTTAATCAAGCTCGACATGATTCAAGTATGCACATATGGTACAAAATCATCTTATATGTTTATCACGAAATCCATTATCTAGTCAAGTCATAAGCAATTAAGAGTGCTCAAGTTTAAAGTATTTTCACCCATGAACTTTCATTATCTAAAGAAACACTATCTTATTACTTAGTCCTCACATATATACATGCATCAGTATGCTTTAAACCATCTATAGTAATATAGGCATCCTAAAAGTTAACTGTAAAAAAAAATCAGATTACACAATTTCAAATTCCAGATCGGCGCAGCTGCGCCATGGCTAAGCCTAGGACCGGCACAGCTGCGCCATCCTCTGGCCAAGCCAAGACTCAGCTGCTGCCTTGTGGTTTCTGTCCGGCTCGTACACAACATTCATACATAATATATTTTGTCATGTTAAAGGTCTTTTTCATGCTCCTCAAGTCAATCTAATTCCCTTCTTTCACAATATAATTCTAAGTTAAACATTTCAACAAGTTAAGGCCATTCGTGGTCATGAAACCACAAAGTCTAACTTGTTTTCCTTCTAAACACACAAGATAGTCATATAACTCATATTAAGTATGTTTGTGAGTATTCATATCACATATGTGTAATTAACATCATTTTGGTTGGAAATATGCTTTGTTTAGGCTTTACTTGAATTATGATACACAAGTATGGAATATATATGTTCAAGTTACACGAGCGAGTCTAAGAGTATCATCAAACATGATCACAATTATCAGATTTTAACCCTCTAGGTTTGTTAACATTCTCGTTCAAAGTTAGTATTTTCATTAGTAAATTTACTAGTAGGTTCTATATGTTCAATACATATGGATCATGTATAGGGATATTATAGACATAACATGACATCTCAACCCTTTAGAATCTAGATATTTATGTGATGCAACTATGTTTTGAAAATATGTTCAAGTTTGCTTTTGAAACTATTTTAAACTTGAACAAGGTAATTTAACACATACAAGGCAACTCTTAAGGCTTTAATCATATGTAGTCAAGTCATGTTATCATGCTCACAAGGTCAGAATTTAAAGCATGGAGTAGTCATGCATGTTAGCTCACTATACTAAGTTAATTTTTTTTAATACAAATCCTAAGTAAAGTGGTCATGAGCTATGAATCATATAAACACAAGTTAACGGTTTATTCATGCCTTTTTAAAATCATAACAACATGCTTACAAAGTCAGTATATGAACATAGCATACATACATCTCAAGTTCCTTTCTAAAGTCCTAAATCCATTTTAAACTCTACACCTTCGTTAATCATGCATGCTAATCTACACATTCTCTCGTTAGGTTAACTATACCTATATATACACATTACACATATTTCCATGCTAGCTTAAGTCATAATAATTGACTAACATTGATCAGATTTTTAACAGAAAGCAAAAATTGGAAACAGAGACTGGCGCAGCTGCGCCGCGCTTCAGTGTAAATCTGGCGCAGCTGCGCCGTGCCTGGTTCGAGCCAAGAACAGTCTGCTTCGGCAGAACTTTAGCCCAACCACAAAAATTATACACAAACTTGATTCTAAACATCCATATATCAGTTTAAACATGCTTGTATGATTATATAACAACTAATTAAACATTACTCAACCTCATCATCATCTAATTCCACATAATTAAGAAATTGAAATTTTGACAAAAACTGAAAATGAAGAACGAGAAAGAATTTTATACCTTTGCAATTTGCTTGCCAAATCACACTCCTTCTACTAATATGTATACAATCACTCACACTATCTAAGCTTTCAACCCCACTCCTTAGAAATTCTCAGCAATGGAATTTAGAGAAAGAGAGTTCATATTTATAGAAAATTTAATACACAAACAATGCATATGTTCATCAAATTAAACCAATGAGAAAGTTAGATTACATGATGGTTAACAAGGAGTTGATTATTATCCTAATAATCATATCATATATACAATAATCATATATTCACGGAAACTAAATAATGACTATTTTCATTACAACATAATTTTATTATAAGAATATAATCTATAATGATCAATAGTTCAAAAAAAAGAAATTAGTTACATCTAATAAATAATTTTATTTATCAGATATATACATATACTTTACTTTGCACATATTCCCACCCTTATCTATATAAATAAAATTATTCGCAAAATTTCTTATTGAAAATATTGGGTTATTACATACAAAGGGTTTGAATTTACATAAAAATTCAATTTTAAACATAATATAGCAAGGAAGTTTTGTAAAAGAGGTTTTTCAAACCCTGTGCTCAATAGTAATTGAGACCTTTTCATACTTCCATTTTATTATTAAATGTTCGGTTTGTTTGCTTTTATTTTCGAGATGCGAACCATCTTCGAGAAAATAATATATAGCAGTGCCAAACTCCTCATGGGCATGAAAGCCATCTAAGGAAATTCAAACACCGTGAATAATTTACAAGCTGCTTACAGCTGAAAATGTCCATCACGGGAACCGAATCTAGATTTAGTGGACTGAATCTGTGATCACATGATTCCTAGGCTCACATGATGCCGCAGTTTATATATATATATATATATAGAGTCCGGATCCAGTCCGGGATCCCGGACTCTACTAAAATACGGACCTTTTTTTTTTTTTTTTTTTTTTGCTTTTTTTTTTTTGAAACAACAAAAAAAAAAAAAATTTATGGAATTGAAATTTTTCCATAATACAGTGTTTTGGGCGTGATTTGGATGCCTATAACGAAATATGTCTGTACAGTCTGGGCAGACTGTACATACATTGGTTGGGGTAGGTGTTAAAAACACACCCAAAACACTTTATTTTGGAAAAATTTCAGTTCCATAATTTTTTTTTTTTTTTTTAGTTGTTCTACCAAAAAAAAAAAAAAAAAAAAAAAATTTTGGGGTCCGGATTTGATCAGGTCCGGGAGTCCGGACCTGATCAATTCTGTATATATATATATATATATATATATATATATATATATATATATATATATATATATACAGACATGATCAACCACCACGAAGCACCTCCATGGGAAATCGGAAATGTAAATATATAAAAGCAGTAAATATATATATAGAGACATGATCAACCACCATGAAGCAGCTCCATGGGAGATCAAAAATGTAAATAAATCAATAAATGTGATCAACCACCATGAAGTAAACTCCAGGCGGAACAAAATGTAAATAAAGTAGTAAAAATGAGCTACAACCAACAAAATCAAGCTTCACGACAATCATATCCACCAGGATTTCAGAACCAGCAACACCCAGTTCAATATCAAGAAAGAAAACCCGATCTGGAGGAAGTGTTGGCAAAATTCATGACTACCACCGAGTTGGCTATAAAAAATCACACCATGGCTATGAAATCACAAGAGATAACGATCAAGAATCTAGAGAATCAGATGGGTCAAATGGCGTTGGCATTGAATAATAGACCACAAGGGACACTACCAAGTGACACCATGAAAAATCCTAAGGGTAATCACGAGCAGTGTCAAGCCATTATGTTGAGAAGTGGAAAACAGCTTGTGTGTCAAGAGCTAGGAATTTTGGTTACAAAGGAGGTTGAACTAGAGAAAGAAAATACAATGGGTGAGGAAAACCAGGGAACGAACCAGCTGTTTATCCTCCCCCACCATTTCAACAAAGAATTCAAAAACAAAAAGTAGACAAGCAACTTTCAAATTTTTGGAAGTATTTAAGAAACTTCAAATCAACATACCATTTGCAGAGGCCCTAGAACAAATGCCAAGCTACGCAAAATTTATGAAAGGGATTATGTCAAGAAAGAAGAAATGGGAAGATTTTGAGACTGTGGCACTAACAGAGGAGTGTAGTGCGGTATTACAGCAGAAATTACCATCAAAACTCAAGGACCCGGGGGGCTTTAGTATTCCATGCACGATCGGGGAGATGCATTTTTTTTTTTTTGCTAAATTTGTTTGTATATTAAATTGCAAAAACTTTAAATATTACAATGAAGATCATAGCATAGTACTCTTCTCCCGAGAGAAACTAAGAAACTAAAACACCTAGAGAGCCTAAGAAACATTTTACCTAACCTAATAATATATTCTTCACATCCCGAGGTTAGGTAAATTGAACACTTAATTACAATAAGAAACAAACACCACATAAATGTGGGACCCCTAACTTAGCAACACAGCCCACGAACTGACCAAGCTGCTGAGATCATCACCACGTGGGGCCAAAACCACCGACGAATTTCCATTGACTGGCTGAAATCTCCTGCGAGCTTCTCGGCATGCCATAGATTCCGGCCAAAACATTAGTAGCAAAACCGAAAGCAACCTCCATTATCAGTCGAGCAAAACAAAATCATATAAACTGAAATGGAAAAGGCAAAATCTAGAGAAACAGTGATGCTCGGTCAAAACATCCCCAAAATCTGAGAACCAAAAAATCTGAACAATAGAGACAGACCCAGATCGGGGGAAGCATAGCAACAAGATCTGATGAGAAGGACAGATCCAAATCTACGGATAAGGACCAGATTCAAAAAATATACAGATAAAGACCTAGAATCTGGCCAAGAAATCCCATCACACGAAAATTAAATCTAAAAATTGGACAAAGTCAAAATGATTTTCGTTGATGAACACACAAGGATAAAGGAAACATCCTTACACAAAACACCAAACAACACCAACCACAAACCACGCAGAATTAAAAAGGTCCAGAGCCGAACCCAACCCCCAAAACAAATCAGATCATGACTCCCAGCCTAGCACACGCATGATCAACACTCCTACTAGTCTTGCAAGAAAAAACCCCAGAATCTATAAGCCCCTCGGACTTGGCTTAGCATAGATCGTAAAAGAGAGTTTCGAAGGTTCATATTGTAGCTGCCGGTAAGGCTCAACAGAACCAAGTGAATCAATGAGGTGAGAGAAGGAAGGGAAGAGATGGTGGGCCGAAAATTAGAGGGCCAGAAGAACGGTGAAGGAGGAATCAACCTGCTGCCATCTCGAAACTAGTCCCAAATCATCCCAAAATCATCCAGTTCAGATCCGAGAACGGGTGGGCCGCAGAATGGAGGGGAAAATCTGTGAGCAAGGAAGAGAATGGACGGAAGTGGAAGGAGAGGTGAGGTGGGGGGAGGGGGGGTTTCCTAGAGAGAAGAAGGAGCTTCTCTCTCTACCCTACTTGGAGCCCTCTTTTCAGCAAGTGTTTATGTGATTTGGGGGCGAGTGTAAACCTTATGCCATTGTCAGTTTACTTAGAATTGGGTTTGCCTGCACCAAGTCCTACAAATATGACATTACAGTTGGCAGATAAGTCAGTCACATATCCGAGAGGCATAGTAGAGGACGTCTTAGTGAAAGTGGATAAGTTTATATTCCCCGCAGAATTTATCATTCTAGATTTTGAGGAGGACAAGAACATCCCACTTATCCTAGGGAGACCATTTTTGGGTACAGGGCGGACACTCATAGATGTACAAAAGGGAGAACTCACTATGAGGGTTCAAGATCAAGAAGTGAAATTCAATGTGTGTTTAAGGCCATGAAATTCCCTAAGGATGAAGAAGAATGTTTTCGAATGAATTTAATTGAGCAAATCATTAGTGATGACATGAACAAAAGTTTGGTGAATGATCCGTTAGAAACAACGTTATTGGGAGATGAAGAGATCGATGATCTAGAATTGGTGGATTACCATCAATTGCTAGACTCATTGCCATGAGTACCAAGATTTAGAACACCGTTTGAACCACTGCACACAGAGGAGGTAACCGCAGAAAAACTGAAACCATCATTGGAAGAGCCACCAAAGCTGGAACTTAAGCCACTTCCTAAGCACCTCAGGTTTGCATATTGAGGCTATTTAAATTCTTTACCTGTTACTATTTCAGCTGCACTTAACGAATTGCAGGAAGAAAAGTTGCTGAGGGTGCTTCGGGAACACAAATCAGCTATTGGGTGGACAATCGCAGACATAAAGAGAATCAACCCTTCATTTTGCATGCACAAATTTTTAATGGAAGATGAGGCAAAACCAACGGTGGAGCAACAACGGCGGCTCAATCCAATTATGAAAGAAGTTGTGAAGAAGGAAATTTTGAAATGGTTAGACGTCGGCATCATCTACCCGATTTCCGACAACAAATGGGTTAGTCCAGTACAGTGCATACCGAAAAAAAGAGGAATGACGGTGGTGAAGAATGACGACAACGAGTTAATCCCAACTAGAACAGTTACAAGTTGGTGGGTTTGCATGGATTACAGAAAATTTAACAAGGCAACCCGAAAAGATCTTTTCAAAGATGGGTTAGTCTCTCTCTAGATTTGCTCTCTCCTCTCTCTAGTTTTTTTCTTTTCACTGTTTTTGTTCCATCCGTCCCTTCCTGTTGTATTCTTTCCGTTCCCTTTCCTTTTCTAGTCTCCCGCCCTCCCTCACCTTCTTTCTCCATCCAAACCAAATTTCTCTGTTTACCCATTTCGGCTGCCGTTATCTCTCTTCTCCCTCGCTTAGCTTCCCTTTCCCCTCCTCCGGCCTCCTCTTCTCAACCATCTAAACTCATCATCCTCCTCCTGTTTAACCGTTAACTCATGGTTGATCATCCTCATCTTTCCGCTGGTAACTCGGAGAGTAGCTCTTCTCGGGATCTGTTGGCAGAGTATGGTTTTTCTACTCCAAACTCTCCGTTGGCCTCTGTGGCAATGGAGGAATCTGAGCCTATACCCTCGAAAGGTTCTCTCAGCTCTGATGAATCCACGGCATTCGCCGCTCAGCTGGAGGAGTCCCTTGGTCATGCCACTTCCTCGGCAACTCAAGATATCTTTAAAGCAGTCCATCACTTCACAAAGAACGACCGCGAAGAAGCCATTGCGGAAAGACGAAAGAATGCAAAGCTCATGGAATATATCTCTGCTCTGGGTCTTCCTCTTGAAGATATTAACAATCTCTCATCTATTGGGACTTCTGCTGCACTAGATAATGCTCGTAAGGTGCTCGAAATTTCCTCGGCAACTACTTCCTCCCCCCTGGCCCCTACTGCTGGTAATGGGAGTCATGTCTCCGTCCCCCAGCACTCGACCCCCCAGGCAAATGTAGCTGGCTGTCAACCCCTAAAGTCCTGGAGTTCCGTAGTTACTAACTCAGCTAGCGATAAGAGCTTGGGCTTGAGCTTCTTTCCCCCGTTACCGTCTGATGGTAGCGTTACGGTTAAACCCCCAGTGGAAATCCTTCAGCTTGGACTTAATAAATGGTCAACTAGCCTTGTTGGTAATTTTATTCACTCGAAACTTCCGTTCAAGCTAGTTGAAAATTCTGCCAAAAAATTATGGGGACACATGGGATTATCTAGAGTTTATCTTCATGATAAGGGCTATTTTTTATTCAAATTTGATACGGTGTTAGAACGAGACAACGTCTTAGCCTCAGGTCCATGGTATATGGCGTCCAAGCTTCTTTGCTTACAACCGTGGCAGGAAGGGGTTAATTTCAGTTTACCCGACAGTAGCAAAGTACCGATATGGGTTAAATTCAGCAATATACCCCTCTCCTATTGGACAAAGGAAGGTCTAAGCTATCTGGAAAGTGCAGTTGGTCGGCCCTTATTTGCAGACAACATGACCTCAAAGCTAGAGCCTATGAGCTTTGCCCGAATCTGTATCGAAATGGACGCTTTGTCTACATTCCCCTCCTCTATCAATGCTGCTGTGTTTGACGGTAAAGCAATGGTTGAAGAAACTACTGCCGTGAAAGTGGAGTACTGGAGCAGGCCTCCCTCCTGTTCAAAATGCAACTGTTTTGGTCATACCCTTCTCAAATGCCCAAAGAATAATTTTCAGTGGGTTCCCAAATCATCCCCAGCTCCTTGTGAAGCCCTTTGCCCCACTATTCCTAGCACATCCAAGGACTCTCCTTCTCTCGAACCGGAGGCTTCATGGACAGACATTTCCAAAGGGCGTAAGAGTTTCTCTCCCCCCCTTACAACTCCCCCAGTCCCCTTTACTAACGCCTTCTCCCCTATAGCTCCTCCCCTTAGTGATGAGCCTGAATCCCCTATCCTCCCTAACCCCCTCCTAGATAAGCTCAAGCATGTTGATGAAAAGGACGGTAGGGACCTGAAGCAAAAGACCAGACCTGAGAAGGAGCCTCTACAGAATTCTAAGAAGAGGAACAAAGGTCCAAGGGGTCTACCCCTTTTAGAATAAAATTCTCCCCATATTATGACATTTTTTTGTTCTTATAATGTCAGGGGACTAAATAAAAAACCAAAGCAGGCCTTTGTTCGCAACTTTTTGTTAGACAACCATATCTCCTTTGTGGGACTCATAGAGACCAGAATAAAAGCTCCAAATGCAGCCAGAATATCGCGGGCCATCTGCCGTCGCTGGGTTTGGGTCTTCAATTACGACTATCACCCGAATGGCCGGATTTGGGTGGGCTGGGATCCTGCTATCTGGAGAGTGGATACTCTTTTCCAATCTGCCCAAGTATCACACTTCAAGATCTACCCTCTCCATGGCAACCACCCAATCCTTGCATCTATAATCTATGGTCAGCACACTATAGTGGAACGCAGACAACTGTGGACTGACCTGACCTCCTTGTCCTCCTCGGACACTTGGTGCGTCCTTGGGGACTTCAATACCATCAAGAGTGTTTCTGAATCGGAAGGAGGCGATTCCTCTTGGGATGCTGGCATGACAGATTTTAACGAATGCTTAGACACCCTTGATGTAGATGACATTCGAGCAATTGGGCCTTTGCACACATGGTGGAATTGTCAGATCGCAAATCCTATTCATAGGAAGCTGGATAGAGCAATGGGTAACGGCTCTTGGTTCAATGATATGCCGGACTCCCTAGTCTCTTATGGTCCACGTGGACTTTCAGATCACTGTCCGGTTTTACTTAATACTGGCCAGCGTCTTCGGAAAGCCAAGAAGCCATTTCAATTCTTTAACTTCATGCTGGAATTGGTAGGGTTTGAGGCTGCAATCTCAGATTGTTGGAACCTCAGAATTCGTGGCAACCCTTTTTTCATTCTAAATGAAAAACTTCGTAGAGTCAAGGGAGCCCTGAAAATCTTGAACTCTTCTAATGGTAACTTATCGAGTAATGTTAGCAACCTGCAGGCTCAGCTATCTACCGTCCAGCTCTCTCTTCATGCCGACCCCTTAAACCCCCATCTGCTAGCCCAAGAAGTCACCTGCTCCCAGTCCTTATGGAAAGCATTGGCTCTTGAAGAATCCCTCTTACTCCAGAAATCCCGAGCCACTTGGCTTGCCCAGGGCGATAAAAACTCTAAATTTTTTGCTAATGTTATCAAGAGCAATTGGAACCACAGCAAAATTCTCTCAATTTATAACAGCTCTGGTGTTCTCATTGAGGATCAACTTGGTATCCAGCAAGTGGCGGTGGACTTCTTCCAGGATCTATTGGGGTCCTCCCCTCTTATCTATCCCGGTCGGGATGAGTTGAAAAACTTTGTTTCAAAACAGATCACCTCTGCTCAGGCAGCAGCCTTAACTACTCCAATTCTTGATTCCGAAATCCTTGCTGTCCTCCAGTCCATGAAAAAGAATAAAAGTCCTGGTCCTGACGGTTTCAATGTTAATTTCTTTCTCCATTGCTGGGACACTATAGGTCATGACTTCACTGCTGCTGTCCATTCATTCTTCATCTCTGGCCACCTTCCGAGTGGAGTAAATGCTACAGCTATTGCCTTGATTCCCAAAACAGATAATCCATCCCAAATGTCGGACTTTAGACCTATTTCTTGCTGCAACACAATCTACAAATGCATTGCAAAGATTCTTGCTAATAGGCTTAAGCTTGTTCTCCCTTCCCTTATCGATCATGCTCAGGCTGCCTTCATCTCGGGGAGAAGCATTAGTGACAATATCCTCCTTGCTCAGGAGCTCTTCAGGAACTATCACAGACTTACTGGTCCTGCCCGATGTGCACTCAAAATTGATATTCAGAAAGCATTCGATACAGTTAACTGGAATTTTCTTCTGGATCTGTTGGAGCTCTTTCTATTTCCCCCTATTTTCATTAGCTGGATTAAAGAGTGCATCACTTCGACTATGTTTTCTATTAAAGTTAATGGAGCTCTAGCTGGCTACTTTAAAGGAGCAAGGGGCCTTAGACAAGGGGATCCACTATCTCCTTATTTATTTGTCCTAGCTATGGAAGCTTTCTCCATGATTCTAAGCAAGGAAACTTTGTTACCCAACTTCAAGTTTCATTGGAAAACAGAAGCGTGTAACCTATCCCATGTTTGCTTTGCCGATGATATTCTCATATTCTGTCATGGGGACCTAGCCTCTGTCTCCATCATTCACTCGTGCATCCAATCCTTTTCAATGTTTTCTGGCCTAATCCCTAATGCTCATAAAAGTCTGTGTTTCCTTGCAAATGTCCCTAATGATGTTAAGGTAAGGATAAACTCCTTGTTGGGTATTCCTTTTGGAGTTCTACCAATTAGATTTCTTGGGGTCCCTCTTATTTCCTCTAAGTTATCCCACTCCGACTGTCAGCCCTTGATCCAACGAATGACAGCAAGAGTCTCCTCTTGGTCTGCCCGCTTCCTATCCTATGCCGGAAGAGCTCAGTTAATTAAATCTGTTCTCTTTGCAATCCAGTCATTTTGGGCCTCCCATTTTATCCTTCCTAAATCGGTTCTAAGAGACATCCAATCTATCATGTGTAGATTTCTTTGGAAGGGTTCTTCTCTCCTCAAGCATGGTGCTAAAGTTTCTTGGAAGGATCTGGCTCTCCCCCTTGATGAAGGAGGTCTCGCGATAAAGGACCTTTCTGATTGGAACAATGCTCTCATTATTCTCCAACTCCTCAAAGTCATTTCCCCATCCTCTCCCTCCGTTTGGGCCTATTGGGTCAGAACCACAGTGTTACTTAGGTCTAACTTCTGGCATATCTCGACCCCCTTGGATTGTTCATGGATTTGGCGTAAGATCCTTAAGCTTCGTTCCATAGCTCGCCCTTTCCTTACATATAGAGTTGGGAATGGAAATTCCTTCAGTCTCTGGTATGACCCGTGGTTGAATGGGCAGACCTTAAACCCCTCTCCATCCCTGCTCTCCAACTCCAGAATTCCTGCTAATGCGCGTATCTCGGAAATCATTTCCATGGGAGCCTGGGCTCTGCCTTCAAGTAACCATCATGATGTTCAACAATTCCGATCCTTGATCTCATCTCTTCCTAATCCTACTGATGCTGAGGATTTGATTCTTTGGGACTCTCGGGCGGTAAAAAATGTCAAAGCATCCACAATTTGGGAATCTATTCGCCTTCGTGCTCAGAAAGTCTCGTGGGCTAACCTTCTATGGTATCCCCACCATATCCCCCGATTCTCCTTTACCCTGTGGCTTGCTCTTCGGCATAGATTACCTACAAACGATAGGTTCTCTGCTTACCATAGCTTTCGACCTAAGAACTGTCCTTTCTGTGACATTCATGCAGAGACCTTCGCTCATTTATTTTTTGAGTGTCCCTACTCTATCTCAGTTCTCTCCTATGTTCTTACCTATGGTGGCTGGGCAAATGCACCAAGGAGTTGGGAAAATCTGGTGGAATATATCATCCATTTTTCAGGATGCACTATCCGGGCTGATATTCTAAAGTTGGTCTTCTCCACCACTGTTTACAAACTTTGGGCTGCAAGGAACTCATTTGCTCATAGAAATGAAAAAATGCCGATGAACGTTTTGGCGAGGGAGATTATAAATATCACCAAGTCACGGTTATCTTCTTCTTCCAAGTTTCTCAAGGCTACGCTGAGTAGAAATGACCTCAGCATTTGGATGTGAGGCATGATATAGGCCGGTTGGTAAAGCTGTCAACTCTGGTGGGAGATCCTTTTTAAGTAAGATCTGATTCCTTCTGGGCATGGTGAAGCACCTTTTTGGTTGAGTAAGTTTGGCGAGGTACATGGTGCTGGGTCATAAAGTCCGGTTCCCTGCATATGGTGGCAGTTCCATTTAGCTTTCGTTGCTGTCCTCGGTTGTGTGGTTGTCTAGTTGTTATTATTTTTGTTATTATTTTTTTATAGATGCTTTGTTTCCCTACTAGAGTGGTTGTTTTCTTGCACGCTATTGAGGGGGCTGTCTGATGACAGATTGACCGGGTCAGAATTTTTCGTCAATTTATCGACTCGAGTGTCAAGTGATCAACAAATGATTTCAAGTAATTGGGCTAAAGATTATTTAAGGGAGTACAATTCAAGTGTTATTGGAGTGGTCCAATTCACCAAATCAATTTAGCAGCATAAATGGGAAGCTTGAATTAAAAAGTTGTGGGCTGCAGTTTATTGTTTGATCACGTGGTCTTCTCAATATTGATATTCATGAAGTACATGCACGGATTCCAACTTAAGTCCAATAAGTAATCAGAATGGCATGATCAATATATATATTTCTTTTGTGGGCTACGTGTACATATCAACAAGGAAAAGGCTGGAGAATAATAAGTCCTGTACACGTGGGCCACCTTGCAACGGAATATCAGTAGTATTTAATTTACAAGGTTTCTATATAATCTGTACGCCGCATGGAAATTCTTTGGCATCTAGAATTAATTTTAAATTCTATTTTAAAAAGGATTTCTTTTTTTTTTAATTAGAATTCTTTTTCAAATTGATTTCTATTAGGGTTATAGTTTATTCCTATTAGGATTTGGATTGTTTTGAGTAGTATAAATAGAAGTCCAAGTTATGTAATCAAACACATTATACATTATTCTTATTCAATATATTTGTGAGTTTATTCTCTACTTTTGGTTCTTTGAAGAATTCCTAAGAAATCAGTAGTTTCTTAGTTTTTTTCTTTGAGATTCAATTTGACTTATCATACAACAATTCATAGTTGTGTGTGGCGTCTTCTACCGCATCAATCGTCGATTGTACCGAGATTACCGCTTCAATATAAGCGAGGGGTCAAGGTGTCGTTGGTGTCCATTCAACGCAGAATTCCAAACGCGAGCAATTGTACCAAGATTACCGTCTACATATAGGCGAGGGGTTAAGGTGTTGCAAGCAATTCACCCAACAACTGTGCTAGAAACGATCGGGGCGGCGACCACCTCACGCAAGCGTGCCGTGGAGTCTATCATTTGGTATCAAAGCCAAGCCTTCTTCTAGCGAGTTACCTATCTTTAATTTTCTGCCGAAATATATATTGCAAAAAAAAAAAAAAAAAAAAATTAAAAAAAAAAATATAAATAAAAAAATAAAAATCAAATTCTATTTCCATTGTGCTAATCAAAATTGTAGCACACCATCAAATCATCAAATTCCAACCAAGAGTTCATACCGTTCCATCATCATCAATTCTGAAACGGAGCTATAATTTACAAATCTGAAGCATACAGGAAGAGTACAAGGCAATCGATCGGTGATTTAATTTGTGATATTCTGATAGTCACACCATCAATAATTTTGTTTCGTGATAAGTACTTTTGAATTGATTAGTAAAACTAAGAATTTTGCTAGGAGAATTCAAGAAGAACCTATTAGAGAGAATATTAGAGGTAAAAGGCAAGAGTGTAAGATTATTAGAGGGTAAAAGCCAAATTTGAGCGATACACGAGTGATTCATCATTATTTGAGCGAAACACGTAAGGGAGTGTGTGAGAAATTTTTTTATCTACTAACCTTTGTTTTACAGCAAACATGTATGGCTACAATTATGAAAGTTATTATGGGTCTCGAAGGAATACTTTCCAAGGCAATATTGATACAGAGGCATATCTGAGATGGGAGAGAAAAATGGAGCGAGAATTTGACTCTCATGATTACTCTGAGAGGAGGAAGGTCAGACGTGCAGTTCAAGATTTCTCCGATCATACAATTATATGGTGGCAGCTTATCAAACAAAAACATGGGGAGCGACCGTTCGAGACATGGGCAGAATTAAAAACAGCAATGAGAAAGCGATTTGCTCCAGTACATCGTGATAGGAGGGAGAAATATACATCTAAAAAATTTGTAGAGCAACCTTCAAGGCGATCTACATTAGAAGATGATATGAGGGTTCACAGACATGTAAACAAAGAGGATTCACATTGGAGACAACCCCAAGACACTCTTAAGGCATCCAAGAACTTAAAAGAAGACATCAATGAGAGCTTTAGGGAAGTGGAAGAAATTATAGAATATGCAGTCCAAGGAGAGTTATTGGGTTCGAGTGTTCAAGATGAAATCCATGATCAAAAGCAAGATGGTGAACATCCGAAAGAAAGTAATCAAGGAGATGAGTTTGTAAAAGAAAATGTATGTGGAAAAGATCGACAAAAAGAAATTGTTCAAAAGGTTGATAATGTAAAAGAAAAAAGTGAAAAGAGTGAGAATGAAAAGAAAAGAGAGATTGAGAAAAAAGAGAATGAAAAGAGTGACCTTGAAAATAAACGAGAGAAAAACAAACGAGAGGGTGAGCATAAAGAAGAGAGAGAAGAAATATGTGACTATGAAAAAGATAGTGAGTTGAAAAGTGAGTTATATTTTGAAAAGTCAATGACTGTACATTGGTACAAGACGGCGCTTTTGAATACTAACACTAATGATTCTTCTTTGTCTAGTTTTGTTTTGTCTTTTGTACAGGTTGTTGATGAAATACCCCGTAATATCATTCCGTACCGATCAGCTGATAGTATTTCCGAGGAGACGACGGAGTTACCAAGGCGGGTTGGAGAGTTGGTGAAAGTGGGTATCGTGAGAGAAGACATGAGTTCATGTGTTGATTATGAGATCATAGTATCTAAGGGGGATGAGACAACGAGTTTGTTCGTCGATTTTGAATTGGTAAACAAGTATCGTTATTCTTTTCTTTATTTAGATAATATGTTTGATAAATTGCATAGTTCTTATGTTTTATCTACATGTGATAATAATCATGCGATGACAATGCCTAATCAATTTAGCATGAGATATTGTGATAAATGGAAAATTGTGTTAGCATGTGAGTTATATAGGTGGTTAGTTATTTCTGTTAGATTAACTGATGCATCTAGTATTTTCATGAGTTATTTAAAACATGTTTTGCATGCTTCCGTTGGAAAATTTGTTGTTAGCTGTTTTGATGGTAGAATCATTTTTATCATAAACTATGGAGGATATTTAATTTATGTTGAGTTAGTTTATGATCATGATATATATTCTCGTTCTCGTTGTGCTTACTTGCAAGAAATTAATTCTAGGTTTTCTTATTCAAATGTTGACTTAGGGTTTCATGCTAGTCAATCTTTACATGAATTGTCGTTAGTTGACAATGGTAGTAATCATGTTGTTTCGTTAGAGCAGTCTTCATTGCATGATTTGCTATTATATGGTTTTGATTCAAGAAGTGTTTATCATCAAGATGGTTCGAGAGATGAGTTATTTGCATGTTTAGTTAGTTCACTTAGATTAGCTAAGGCATTGCATACTTCCATGGAATTGTTGAATTATATTTTGAATTCTTTCATGGGAAAATTTGTTATTCTCTATTTTGATGATAATTCAATTTTTGTCAACACTTTGGGAAATTCTTTAGCATGTGTTGAGTTTGTTTGTGATCATCGTCGATATGTTATTGAATTTTCAACTTATGATTGTGATCTTTTTATTCCGTTGGTGCTATTATGTGATTTTGATTGTGTTAATGTCAATGGAAAGAGAAAGGTTGGTTGTGTTTTGCAGATTCGTGATAGGATCATATTCATCGAGAGAAACATGGATCGTGCAATTCAATTCGTTCAATGCATAAGACATCTACAGGGAAGTGTTTTGAATATTGTTTTAGTAGACTATGCATATGATTTTGGTTTATTTGTGATTAGACAAAAGGAACTTGTTTATTTGTTTTATTTTGTATTTAATCTAGGGATTCAGGTGTATGGGCTTATGCGACCTGATAAATTTCAAAAGTTGATATTTGACCCAGGATCATTGACGTGGTTATGTTTGAAAAAGATAATGATCATAAGATTTCCGTTTGATCCGGGAATTTGTCATTGGAAAAATCTATTACATGAAGAGTTTTTCATTTTGATATTTGATCCAGGAGGAGTTGGAACTTTTCAAATTCTTGCTTGCGTTGTTGATATTGCTTATTCATTTAAATTACCAGGTGAGACTTATGATTATGTTTTGTTTGGTGATTCTAACTTTGATTGTTTTGATGTAGGATCAGATTTGTGGATAAATCTTTTTCAAGGGGAGCGGATGCCAGATTTGAGGACAAATCCTTTTGAAGAGGAGGGGAATGATGACAGATTGACCGGGTCAGAATTTTTCGTCAATTTATCGACTCGAGTGTCAAGTGATCAACAAATGATTTCAAGTAATTGGGCTAAAGATTATTTAAGGGAGTACAATTCAAGTGTTATTGGAGTGGTCCAATTCACCAAATCAATTTAGCAGCATAAATGGGAAGCTTGAATTAAAAAGTTGTGGGCTGCAGTTTATTGTTTGATCACGTGGTCTTCTCAATATTGATATTCATGAAGTACATGCACAGATTCCAACTTAAGTCCAATAAGTAATCAGAATGGCATGATCAATATATATATTTCTTTTGTGGGCTACGTGTACATATCAACAAGGAAAAGGCTGGAGAATAATAAGTCCTGTACACGTGGGCCACCTTGCAACGGAATATCAGTAGTATTTAATTTACAAGGTTTCTATATAATCTGTACGCCGCATGGAAATTCTTTGGCATCTAGAATTAATTTTAAATTCTATTTTAAAAAGGATTTCTTTTTTTTTAATTAGAATTCTTTTTCAAATTGATTTCTATTAGGGTTATAGTTTATTCCTATTAGGATTTGGATTGTTTTGAGTAGTATAAATAGAAGTCCAAGTTATGTAATCAAACACATTATACATTATTCTTATTCAATATATTTGTGAGTTTATTCTCTACTTTTGGTTCTTTGAAGAATTCCTAAGAAATCAGTAGTTTCTTAGTTTTTTTCTTTGAGATTCAATTTGACTTATCATACAACAATTCATAGTTGTGTGTGGCGTCTTCTACCGCATCAATCGTCGATTGTACCGAGATTACCGCTTCAATATAAGCGAGGGGTCAAGGTGTCGTTGGTGTCCATTCAACGCAGAATTCCAAACGCGAGCAATTGTACCAAGATTACCGTCTACATATAGGCGAGGGGTTAAGGTGTTGCAAGCAATTCACCCAACAACTGTGCTAGAAACGATCGGGGCGGCGACCACCTCACGCAAGCGTGCCGTGGAGTCTATCATTTGGTATCAAAGCCAAGCCTTCTTCTAGCGAGTTACCTATCTTTAATTTTCTGCCGAAATATATATTGCAAAAAAAAAAAAAAAAAATTAAAAAAAAAAATATAAATAAAAAAATAAAAATCAAATTCTATTTCCATTGTGCTAATCAAAATTGTAGCACACCATCAAATCATCAAATTCCAACCAAGAGTTCATACCGTTCCATCATCATCAATTCTGAAACGGAGCTATAATTTACAAATCTGAAGCATACAGGAAGAGTACAAGGCAATCGATCGGTGATTTAATTTGTGATATTCTGATAGTCACACCATCAATAATTTTGTTTCGTGATAAGTACTTTTGAATTGATTAGTAAAACTAAGAATTTTGCTAGGAGAATTCAAGAAGAACCTATTAGAGAGAATATTAGAGGTAAAAGGCAAGAGTGTAAGATTATTAGAGGGTAAAAGCCAAATTTGAGCGATACACGAGTGATTCATCATTATTTGAGCGAAACACGTAAGGGAGTGTGTGAGAAATTTTTTTATCTACTAACCTTTGTTTTACAGCAAACATGTATGGCTACAATTATGAAAGTTATTATGGGTCTCGAAGGAATACTTTCCAAGGCAATATTGATACAGAGGCATATCTGAGATGGGAGAGAAAAATGGAGCGAGAATTTGACTCTCATGATTACTCTGAGAGGAGGAAGGTCAGACGTGCAGTTCAAGATTTCTCCGATCATACAATTATATGGTGGCAGCTTATCAAACAAAAACATGGGGAGCGACCGTTCGAGACATGGGCAGAATTAAAAACAGCAATGAGAAAGCGATTTGCTCCAGTACATCGTGATAGGAGGGAGAAATATACATCTAAAAAATTTGTAGAGCAACCTTCAAGGCGATCTACATTAGAAGATGATATGAGGGTTCACAGACATGTAAACAAAGAGGATTCACATTGGAGACAACCCCAAGACACTCTTAAGGCATCCAAGAACTTAAAAGAAGACATCAATGAGAGCTTTAGGGAAGTGGAAGAAATTATAGAATATGCAGTCCAAGGAGAGTTATTGGGTTCGAGTGTTCAAGATGAAATCCATGATCAAAAGCAAGATGGTGAACATCCGAAAGAAAGTAATCAAGGAGATGAGTTTGTAAAAGAAAATGTATGTGGAAAAGATCGACAAAAAGAAATTGTTCAAAAGGTTGATAATGTAAAAGAAAAAAGTGAAAAGAGTGAGAATGAAAAGAAAAGAGAGATTGAGAAAAAAGAGAATGAAAAGAGTGACCTTGAAAATAAACGAGAGAAAAACAAACGAGAGGGTGAGCATAAAGAAGAGAGAGAAGAAATATGTGACTATGAAAAAGATAGTGAGTTGAAAAGTGAGTTATATTTTGAAAAGTCAATGACTGTACATTGGTACAAGACGGCGCTTTTGAATACTAACACTAATGATTCTTCTTTGTCTAGTTTTGTTTTGTCTTTTGTACAGGTTGTTGATGAAATACCCCGTAATATCATTCCGTACCGATCAGCTGATAGTATTTCCGAGGAGACGACGGAGTTACCAAGGCGGGTTGGAGAGTTGGTGAAAGTGGGTATCGTGAGAGAAGACATGAGTTCATGTGTTGATTATGAGATCATAGTATCTAAGGGGGATGAGACAACGAGTTTGTTCGTCGATTTTGAATTGGTAAACAAGTATCGTTATTCTTTTCTTTATTTAGATAATATGTTTGATAAATTGCATAGTTCTTATGTTTTATCTACATGTGATAATAATCATGCGATGACAATGCCTAATCAATTTAGCATGAGATATTGTGATAAATGGAAAATTGTGTTAGCATGTGAGTTATATAGGTGGTTAGTTATTTCTGTTAGATTAACTGATGCATCTAGTATTTTCATGAGTTATTTAAAACATGTTTTGCATGCTTCCGTTGGAAAATTTGTTGTTAGCTGTTTTGATGGTAGAATCATTTTTATCATAAACTATGGAGGATATTTAATTTATGTTGAGTTAGTTTATGATCATGATATATATTCTCGTTCTCGTTGTGCTTACTTGCAAGAAATTAATTCTAGGTTTTCTTATTCAAATGTTGACTTAGGGTTTCATGCTAGTCAATCTTTACATGAATTGTCGTTAGTTGACAATGGTAGTAATCATGTTGTTTCGTTAGAGCAGTCTTCATTGCATGATTTGCTATTATATGGTTTTGATTCAAGAAGTGTTTATCATCAAGATGGTTCGAGAGATGAGTTATTTGCATGTTTAGTTAGTTCACTTAGATTAGCTAAGGCATTGCATACTTCCATGGAATTGTTGAATTATATTTTGAATTCTTTCATGGGAAAATTTGTTATTCTCTATTTTGATGATAATTCAATTTTTGTCAACACTTTGGGAAATTCTTTAGCATGTGTTGAGTTTGTTTGTGATCATCGTCGATATGTTATTGAATTTTCAACTTATGATTGTGATCTTTTTATTCCGTTGGTGCTATTATGTGATTTTGATTGTGTTAATGTCAATGGAAAGAGAAAGGTTGGTTGTGTTTTGCAGATTCGTGATAGGATCATATTCATCGAGAGAAACATGGATCGTGCAATTCAATTCGTTCAATGCATAAGACATCTACAGGGAAGTGTTTTGAATATTGTTTTAGTAGACTATGCATATGATTTTGGTTTATTTGTGATTAGACAAAAGGAACTTGTTTATTTGTTTTATTTTGTATTTAATCTAGGGATTCAGGTGTATGGGCTTATGCGACCTGATAAATTTCAAAAGTTGATATTTGACCCAGGATCATTGACGTGGTTATGTTTGAAAAAGATAATGATCATAAGATTTCCGTTTGATCCGGGAATTTGTCATTGGAAAAATCTATTACATGAAGAGTTTTTCATTTTGATATTTGATCCAGGAGGAGTTGGAACTTTTCAAATTCTTGCTTGCGTTGTTGATATTGCTTATTCATTTAAATTACCAGGTGAGACTTATGATTATGTTTTGTTTGGTGATTCTAACTTTGATTGTTTTGATGTAGGATCAGATTTGTGGATAAATCTTTTTCAAGGGGAGCGGATGCCAGATTTGAGGACAAATCCTTTTGAAGAGGAGGGGAATGATGACAGATTGACCGGGTCAGAATTTTTCGTCAATTTATCGACTCGAGTGTCAAGTGATCAACAAATGATTTCAAGTAATTGGGCTAAAGATTATTTAAGGGAGTACAATTCAAGTGTTATTGGAGTGGTCCAATTCACCAAATCAATTTAGCAGCATAAATGGGAAGCTTGAATTAAAAAGTTGTGGGCTGCAGTTTATTGTTTGATCACGTGGTCTTCTCAATATTGATATTCATGAAGTACATGCACAGATTCCAACTTAAGTCCAATAAGTAATCAGAATGGCATGATCAATATATATATTTCTTTTGTGGGCTACGTGTACATATCAACAAGGAAAAGGCTGGAGAATAATAAGTCCTGTACACGTGGGCCACCTTGCAACGGAATATCAGTAGTATTTAATTTACAAGGTTTCTATATAATCTGTACGCCGCATGGAAATTCTTTGGCATCTAGAATTAATTTTAAATTCTATTTTAAAAAGGATTTCTTTTTTTTTTAATTAGAATTCTTTTTCAAATTGATTTCTATTAGGGTTATAGTTTATTCCTATTAGGATTTGGATTGTTTTGAGTAGTATAAATAGAAGTCCAAGTTATGTAATCAAACACATTATACATTATTCTTATTCAATATATTTGTGAGTTTATTCTCTACTTTTGGTTCTTTGAAGAATTCCTAAGAAATCAGTAGTTTCTTAGTTTTTTTCTTTGAGATTCAATTTGACTTATCATACAACAATTCATAGTTGTGTGTGGCGTCTTCTACCGCATCAATCGTCGATTGTACCGAGATTACCGCTTCAATATAAGCGAGGGGTCAAGGTGTCGTTGGTGTCCATTCAACGCAGAATTCCAAACGCGAGCAATTGTACCAAGATTACCGTCTACATATAGGCGAGGGGTTAAGGTGTTGCAAGCAATTCACCCAACAACTGTGCTAGAAACGATCGGGGCGGCGACCACCTCACGCAAGCGTGCCGTGGAGTCTATCATTTGGTATCAAAGCCAAGCCTTCTTCTAGCGAGTTACCTATCTTTAATTTTCTGCCGAAATATATATTGCAAAAAAAAAAAAAAAAAATTAAAAAAAAAAATATAAATAAAAAAATAAAAATCAAATTCTATTTCCATTGTGCTAATCAAAATTGTAGCACACCATCAAATCATCAAATTCCAACCAAGAGTTCATACCGTTCCATCATCATCAATTCTGAAACGGAGCTATAATTTACAAATCTGAAGCATACAGGAAGAGTACAAGGCAATCGATCGGTGATTTAATTTGTGATATTCTGATAGTCACACCATCAATAATTTTGTTTCGTGATAAGTACTTTTGAATTGATTAGTAAAACTAAGAATTTTGCTAGGAGAATTCAAGAAGAACCTATTAGAGAGAATATTAGAGGTAAAAGGCAAGAGTGTAAGATTATTAGAGGGTAAAAGCCAAATTTGAGCGATACACGAGTGATTCATCATTATTTGAGCGAAACACGTAAGGGAGTGTGTGAGAAATTTTTTTATCTACTAACCTTTGTTTTACAGCAAACATGTATGGCTACAATTATGAAAGTTATTATGGGTCTCGAAGGAATACTTTCCAAGGCAATATTGATACAGAGGCATATCTGAGATGGGAGAGAAAAATGGAGCGAGAATTTGACTCTCATGATTACTCTGAGAGGAGGAAGGTCAGACGTGCAGTTCAAGATTTCTCCGATCATACAATTATATGGTGGCAGCTTATCAAACAAAAACATGGGGAGCGACCGTTCGAGACATGGGCAGAATTAAAAACAGCAATGAGAAAGCGATTTGCTCCAGTACATCGTGATAGGAGGGAGAAATATACATCTAAAAAATTTGTAGAGCAACCTTCAAGGCGATCTACATTAGAAGATGATATGAGGGTTCACAGACATGTAAACAAAGAGGATTCACATTGGAGACAACCCCAAGACACTCTTAAGGCATCCAAGAACTTAAAAGAAGACATCAATGAGAGCTTTAGGGAAGTGGAAGAAATTATAGAATATGCAGTCCAAGGAGAGTTATTGGGTTCGAGTGTTCAAGATGAAATCCATGATCAAAAGCAAGATGGTGAACATCCGAAAGAAAGTAATCAAGGAGATGAGTTTGTAAAAGAAAATGTATGTGGAAAAGATCGACAAAAAGAAATTGTTCAAAAGGTTGATAATGTAAAAGAAAAAAGTGAAAAGAGTGAGAATGAAAAGAAAAGAGAGATTGAGAAAAAAGAGAATGAAAAGAGTGACCTTGAAAATAAACGAGAGAAAAACAAACGAGAGGGTGAGCATAAAGAAGAGAGAGAAGAAATATGTGACTATGAAAAAGATAGTGAGTTGAAAAGTGAGTTATATTTTGAAAAGTCAATGACTGTACATTGGTACAAGACGGCGCTTTTGAATACTAACACTAATGATTCTTCTTTGTCTAGTTTTGTTTTGTCTTTTGTACAGGTTGTTGATGAAATACCCCGTAATATCATTCCGTACCGATCAGCTGATAGTATTTCCGAGGAGACGACGGAGTTACCAAGGCGGGTTGGAGAGTTGGTGAAAGTGGGTATCGTGAGAGAAGACATGAGTTCATGTGTTGATTATGAGATCATAGTATCTAAGGGGGATGAGACAACGAGTTTGTTCGTCGATTTTGAATTGGTAAACAAGTATCGTTATTCTTTTCTTTATTTAGATAATATGTTTGATAAATTGCATAGTTCTTATGTTTTATCTACATGTGATAATAATCATGCGATGACAATGCCTAATCAATTTAGCATGAGATATTGTGATAAATGGAAAATTGTGTTAGCATGTGAGTTATATAGGTGGTTAGTTATTTCTGTTAGATTAACTGATGCATCTAGTATTTTCATGAGTTATTTAAAACATGTTTTGCATGCTTCCGTTGGAAAATTTGTTGTTAGCTGTTTTGATGGTAGAATCATTTTTATCATAAACTATGGAGGATATTTAATTTATGTTGAGTTAGTTTATGATCATGATATATATTCTCGTTCTCGTTGTGCTTACTTGCAAGAAATTAATTCTAGGTTTTCTTATTCAAATGTTGACTTAGGGTTTCATGCTAGTCAATCTTTACATGAATTGTCGTTAGTTGACAATGGTAGTAATCATGTTGTTTCGTTAGAGCAGTCTTCATTGCATGATTTGCTATTATATGGTTTTGATTCAAGAAGTGTTTATCATCAAGATGGTTCGAGAGATGAGTTATTTGCATGTTTAGTTAGTTCACTTAGATTAGCTAAGGCATTGCATACTTCCATGGAATTGTTGAATTATATTTTGAATTCTTTCATGGGAAAATTTGTTATTCTCTATTTTGATGATAATTCAATTTTTGTCAACACTTTGGGAAATTCTTTAGCATGTGTTGAGTTTGTTTGTGATCATCGTCGATATGTTATTGAATTTTCAACTTATGATTGTGATCTTTTTATTCCGTTGGTGCTATTATGTGATTTTGATTGTGTTAATGTCAATGGAAAGAGAAAGGTTGGTTGTGTTTTGCAGATTCGTGATAGGATCATATTCATCGAGAGAAACATGGATCATGCAATTCAATTCGTTCAATGCATAAGACATCTACAGGGAAGTGTTTTGAATATTGTTTTAGTAGACTATGCATATGATTTTGGTTTATTTGTGATTAGACAAAAGGAACTTGTTTATTTGTTTTATTTTGTATTTAATCTAGGGATTCAGGTGTATGGGCTTATGCGACCTGATAAATTTCAAAAGTTGATATTTGACCCAGGATCATTGACGTGGTTATGTTTGAAAAAGATAATGATCATAAGATTTCCGTTTGATCCGGGAATTTGTCATTGGAAAAATCTATTACATGAAGAGTTTTTCATTTTGATATTTGATCCAGGAGGAGTTGGAACTTTTCAAATTCTTGCTTGCGTTGTTGATATTGCTTATTCATTTAAATTACCAGGTGAGACTTATGATTATGTTTTGTTTGGTGATTCTAACTTTGATTGTTTTGATGTAGGATCAGATTTGTGGATAAATCTTTTTCAAGGGGAGCGGATGCCAGATTTGAGGACAAATCCTTTTGAAGAGGAGGGGAATGATGACAGATTGACCGGGTCAGAATTTTTCGTCAATTTATCGACTCGAGTGTCAAGTGATCAACAAATGATTTCAAGTAATTGGGCTAAAGATTATTTAAGGGAGTACAATTCAAGTGTTATTGGAGTGGTCCAATTCACCAAATCAATTTAGCAGCATAAATGGGAAGCTTGAATTAAAAAGTTGTGGGCTGCAGTTTATTGTTTGATCACGTGGTCTTCTCAATATTGATATTCATGAAGTACATGCACGGATTCCAACTTAAGTCCAATAAGTAATCAGAATGGCATGATCAATATATATATTTCTTTTGTGGGCTACGTGTACATATCAACAAGGAAAAGGCTGGAGAATAATAAGTCCTGTACACGTGGGCCACCTTGCAACGGAATATCAGTAGTATTTAATTTACAAGGTTTCTATATAATCTGTACGCCGCATGGAAATTCTTTGGCATCTAGAATTAATTTTAAATTCTATTTTAAAAAGGATTTCTTTTTTTTTTAATTAGAATTCTTTTTCAAATTGATTTCTATTAGGGTTATAGTTTATTCCTATTAGGATTTGGATTGTTTTGAGTAGTATAAATAGAAGTCCAAGTTATGTAATCAAACACATTATACATTATTCTTATTCAATATATTTGTGAGTTTATTCTCTACTTTTGGTTCTTTGAAGAATTCCTAAGAAATCAGTAGTTTCTTAGTTTTTTTCTTTGAGATTCAATTTGACTTATCATACAACAATTCATAGTTGTGTGTGGCGTCTTCTACCGCATCAATCGTCGATTGTACCGAGATTACCGCTTCAATATAAGCGAGGGGTCAAGGTGTCGTTGGTGTCCATTCAACGCAGAATTCCAAACGCGAGCAATTGTACCAAGATTACCGTCTACATATAGGCGAGGGGTTAAGGTGTTGCAAGCAATTCACCCAACAACTGTGCTAGAAACGATCGGGGCGGCGACCACCTCACGCAAGCGTGCCGTGGAGTCTATCACTGTCCCTATCGGTTCTATTCTAGTTTTTCTGGGGTATGCCCCTGTGCGATTGTGATATCTCTTTTTCTTTATAAACAAACAAATTTAGCGAAAAAAAAAAGATCTTTTCCCGCTGCCTTTTATTGACCAAATGTTAGATAGATTGGCGGGACATCAGTATTACTGTTTGTTGAATGGATATTCAGGCTACAATCAAATAGTCATCGCTCTAGAGGATTAAGAGAAGACCACATTCACGCGCCCTTACGACACATTTGCATTTAAGAGGATGTCATTCGGACTATTCAACGCACCTGCAACTTTCCAATGGTGTATGATGGTAATTTTTTTGGACATGGTGGAAAAAAATGTTGAGGTCTTTATGGATGACATTTTGGTCTATGGGGACAGCTTCGATATTTGCCTACAGAATCTAGTTATGGTTTTGTAAAGATGTAAGGACACGAATCTTGTACTAAATTGGGAAAAATGCCACTTCATTGTTGAAGAGGGCATAATTTTGGGCCATAAGGTATCAGCTCAAGGATTAGAAGTTGACAAAGCTAAGCTGGAAACTATTGAAAAGTTGCCTCCATCGACCTTAATAAAAGGTATTAGGAGTTTCTTGGGACATGTTGGGTTCTACATGAGATTTATAAAGGACATCACTAAAATTGTGAAACCTCTATTCAGTCTTTTAGAGAAGGATGCAAAATTCAGCTTTGATGAAAAATGCAAGACAGCGTTTGACTTATTAAAGAGGAAATTGACTACAGCCCCCGTTATAGTTGCACCGGATTGGAACATGCCATCCGAGCTTATGTGTGATGCAAGCGACTTCGCGGTTGGGGCTATTTTGGGTCAACATCGAGATAAGGTGTTTCACGCTATATAGTATGCAAGCAAAACACTTACAGAAACTCAAATGAATTACACCACCACAAAAAATGAATTGCTTGCAGTGGTATATGAGTATGACAAATTTTGGGCTTACTTGATCGGGACTAAGGTGATAGTCTACACAGACCATGCAGCAATTTGGTATTTGATAGAAAAAAAGGATGCTAAGCCACACCTTATCCGGTGGATTCTCCTACTTCAAGAGTTCGATTTAGAAATAAAAGATAGGAAGGGGACAGAGAATCAAGTAGCTGAACACTTGTCTAGGTTGGAAAACCACGGGAAACAAAAAGACGATAAATATGAAATCAACGAATCTTTCCCAGATGAGCAACTGTTTGGGATTTCAGCAGAGATTTCGTGGTATGGCGATTATGCAAATTTCGTTGTGAGCAACATTCTAACACCGGACCTCACAAGGCAACAGAAAAGGAAATTCTTGCACGACGTGAAATGGTACATGTGGGATGATCCATATTTGTTCAAGCAGTGCACCGACAAGATGATTTGACGGTGCTCCCCATATAGTGAAGCGAAGAACATTCTACATGAGTGTCACTCATCGGCGTATGTCGGGCATTATGGGAGTGAGAGGACAGCAGTGAAGGTGCTGCAATGTGGTTTTTATTGGCCCACATTATTCAAAGATGCCCACCAGTTTGTCAAACAATACGATAGATGTCAAAGGGTGGGCAACATTTCAAAATGTAATGAGATGCCCTTACAAACGATTCTGGAAGTGGAAATTTTTGACGTATGGGGTATCGATTTCATGGGACTATTTCCCTCGTCATTAAACAATCAATACATTCTACTCGTAGTGGATTACGTGTCAAGGTGGGTTGAAGCTGCAGCTCTACCAACAAACGATGCCAAGGTGGTCATTAAATTCCTCCAAAAGAACATCTTCACGAGATTTGGCACACCAAGAACAATTATCAGTGACGAAGGTAGTCACTTCTGCAATAAGTCGTTTACTGCTCTTTTGGCTAAGTAAGGGGTCAACCACAAGATAGCTACATCGTATCACTCTCAAACCAGTGGACAAGCTGAAGTATCAAACAGAGAAGTCAAAAATATATTGGAGAAAGTGGTGAATCAGAGTCGGAAAGATTGGTCACTGAGATTGGATGATGCTTTATGGGCCTACCGGACTGCATATAAGACGCCAATCGGGATGTCACCATATCAACTACTGTACGGGAAGGCATGTCACTTACCGATCAAGCTACAGCATAAGGCATATTTTTTTTTTTGGCTAAATTTGTTTGTTTATAAAAAAAGACCAAAATACAATGGCTAAGGGGCATACCCCAGAATATAGTAACATCATCTAAGGTTCAAAGATGAGGATACGATACAAGGAAGAGATCCCGACCATTCTAGGAAGTTATCAACCAATTACAATAGTGATTACAATTAGTAGCCTTAATAAAAGATTTACTAGAAGAGAGTCTTGACTTTATGAGATTTATAGTGTCTTTGGCTAGAGACCGAGGTGGTATAATGATACCCTTGTGCATCTTAGAGTTCCTGGGCTCCCAAACTTTGTAGAAGCATGTGGCTACCGTTAGGCTTAGAATGTTCTTGGTCAGATTTGTTCCTTGGTAGTTGGTTAGGTATCCAATGAGATCATTCCATGCTATTGGAATGGAAGTCCAATTCCCTAAGTCAAGTGCACTTTGTAATATTACCGAAGAGTAGATACATTCAAAGAACATGTGCTCAAAGGTTTCTGGGTGTTGGTTGCACAGAAGACAATTCCATGATCTTCCAGAGTAGAGGATGGTTCGGTCATTTGTAGAAAGCTTCCTTAGCAGCCCAAGCCACATCATAAAGGAGTACCTTGGCACATGGAGATTATGCCAAAGGATAGAGCTCCAATACACCTGAGGTTCTCTAGTCCGGATAGAATCCCAAATTTGGTTAGCCTTAACGGTATTGATAGCATGTATGTCCCACAAAATCTGGTCAGCCTGAAGAGGAGGGATAGGAAATTGTAGAACTTGTTGCCGAAAGAGAATTACTTCATGATGGTTGCTAGCTGGGAGAATACACCTGTTGCTAGATAGGAAATTGCAGAATTCTTATATAAAATCTATATATAAGTAGTAAATGCTCCGGATATAAAATCCAGGTTCATCGGACAAAATCCGACAACAGTTGATATATATATATATATATATAAAAGCAAGTAAATGCTCCAGACATAAGTGTAGGCTCAATCGAGGCATAACTCGATAATGTTAGTCCATATATATAAATATATAAGTATATAAGTATATATATATACAGACATAAATGAAAACCACGAACCGAAGTTCGGGCATACACACACAACACGACTCTCAATGTAAAGAATAATGTGTGCAAAGATGAAGAGAAAGACTTTATAATGTATAAGAAGGCTTACAATGGGCTTCCAAAGAAAACTTATATGATTATAATGGGATGAACACTCAGCTCCCGCCGGTAAAAAATATAGCTATATGTGAGCTAACAGGTGTTTCAAATGATAAAGCACTAAATATGGGGTGTGTACATAGCAAATTTGACAGGGCTTCCTCGCATTTTCCTCTTTTAATATGGCCACCCCAAGCTCTATATTTATAGAGCTGGTAGCCGCAGGTGTACCTGGGGCAACCGCAGATGAAACTGCGACTGCCTAGGGTGACCCGAGCTCTGCGGGTTTTGCCGTCTCGAAGTACGTGTACTCATACATTATGACGTCCGCTCAAACTTGTAGAACTTCAATCCGAGCATTCGAATGACGTGTACAAGACCTTTCTCGGATCAATTTTGTCGAGAGTTACGCAATGACATGGGATTCGAGGTTGTAAGAAGTCAGGAAGAGGGGACCATGCCCATGGTCTTCAAGCTTCAAATTCTATCCGGTGTGCTGCCCTGCATAATAATCACTCGGGATTATAACTATTTAGCTCTTGTGGGACATTATTGTGTAGGAAATGTATATATGAGATGTTAAGACGGCACAATGTGGGGTTGAGGTGGCAAGATGATGATTTTACCCCTCACCTAAGTTATCTCCAATCTGGGCTGATAAACTAGACGTTGCACAAGGTTATCTTTGAGATTGGACTGCTGCAAGTGTTTGAATTCCTTAAGGTCATCTTTAAGTGTGCCTATCTTTCCAGTGTTAGCTCCGGGTCTTTAGAATAAGTGCCTCGGCGGGATTTTCGAGGTTGAAGCTGATTGCATGCATTTGAAACAAGCATTTTCGGGGTATCACCGGAACTACAACGACATTCCTTGGGGTTGTCTCCAAGGATGAAACTTGGGGTTATCTCTGAGTTTGGAACTGATAATCCCGGTGTGTGTTCTGGGGTTGAGACTGAACTTTCGGTGGTATCCAAAATGGTGTGCAGAAAATTTTGATTGTCTATAGATGCCTCTCTTTGTCATATTCATGCAATGCAAGGCATGGATAGGATAAAGAATCTTAGACACTTGAAATTCAACAAGATAAACATGATGTCATGTGCAGCAACATGATGCAAATGCATGATGCATGTGTTTTCTTGGATTATTTTCCAACATGATGGGATGACTGTCGGTTTCTTGTTAATCATGTCAGGGATGACAATCAAGGATGTCTTGGACATGCAATCCAAGTCTTCTAGGATGTTGACATGGGGTTATCACCAATGTCCTGAATCCTTGATACAAACTTTACTCTACAGATGTGCCTCTCATGTGCAAGAGATCTATGGGGATAAAGTTTTGTCTGTTTGAGGATGTGTATAACATATTCCATCATCGCTCCTCTTCGATGAGGATGGTCTTCTCTGGTTTGTGTCACAAACATATACCACGGTCCTATTGGAGTTACTGCCAACATTATGTACTGTCAGGGCTACCTGACCTTCGCTGATTTGTGTATCACCGGATAGATCCCCGTTGGGTGAACTGTCAGGCTGCTTGACCTTCATTGATGTGTGTATCAATGGATAGATCCCTGTTGGGTGAACTATTAAGGCTGCTTGACCTTCATTGATGTGTATATCAATGGTTGAATTACGTTGTAACCCCCGCCGGGGATTCGTTCATAGATGAAAAATGTGTTGTAACCCCCGCCAAGGATACATGGATGAATGAAAATATGTGTTGTGACCCCCGCCGGGGGTACTATTTTTGGTTACAACCATGTATTTGGCGGCATCGGACCTGTGTAAGGCATTGCCGAGTATGATTTGCAAAAGCTGAGCTCATCGGTATAGTGTACCTTGTATTTAGGCGAATACCAATGAGTGATATGTGAAGCCATAATTTGACTTGTAACAACTAGGATTCCAAGTTATTCCGCTCAATCGCGTAGCGTTTTTATTCCTGATTTGGCCTTTTCAGCTTGTGAGACCTCCTTTACAACTCAAACTAGACTGAGCCGGAGGGGTGGAACCCATGTAGGAGTGACGCAGGTACACCTACGGCAGTCGCAGGTGGACCTGCAGCTAACCGTGAATATATAAAGCTTGCAGGTTACTTTCATAAGTTACTTTCAAGTTGCGCTGTGAAGGAAATCCGAGAGCTCTTCTTCAGATCTGCTGAGTTCATCCGACTTTCTACAAATTCTGCTAATGTACAAGTGTTCTACACTGTCCTAATAACATATGCATGTATTCTTTTCCATTTTTTATCCGTTGGAAAATGACTTATCACATCAAATGCATCTAGACACATAGTAGTGAATATGCAGAGAAAGGATCAGGTTGAGGCACAGCCACCGGAGAAAGAGGGCCAAACGGGTTTAAGCCAGACATAGAAGGTGGAGGAGCACTGGTGAAGGGTTGCTTGTGAATAGGGGCCGGCCTAGGACCCTTAGCCACAACAGTCCACTCGTTCTTAATCCCCGGGGAATTTAAACCTGAGGGAGAAGGGCCCGAATTACCGATAGGAGGGATAGGAGGCTCATGGCTAAGAGCCAGATCCGCTAACAAAAGCTCAAAGAAGAAGAAAAAGGGGGGGAGCCCCATTTCACAATCTTAACTGTTTTATGATCAGTTTTTGCTCTATGAATATTAGAGGTGTAAATAATAGGGCCAAGCAGGCTAGTGTTAAAGATCTTATTTGTAAATACTCTCTCTCTTTAGTTGGCCTTCTGGAAACTCGAGTCAAAGCTCCCAAAGCCATTACTACAGCCAGGGCTATAGTAGGAAGGGATTGGAAATGGCTCTTCAACTACGAGCATCATAATAACGGGAGAATATGGGTTGGCTGGGACCCATCTGTGTGGGATGTTGCTACTATTTCTATGTCCTCTCAATTCATCCACTGTATGGTTACCTTTTTGGATCGCAACATCAGCTTCTATGTGTCCTTTATCTATGGGCTCAACACTTCCGTGGAAAGGAAACTTCTTTGGGGGGCCTTGAGAGATATTCTTGTGCTCACCGATAAGGCTTGGTGCATCCTAGGTGATTTCAATGAGGTTTTGAACTTATCTGAGATCAATGGGGGTAGTGAGCTTTGGGATAGAGGCATGCAAGATTTTAAAGACTGCATTGATGATTTATCCATGCTCGATCTTAGGGCAGTGGGCCCTTGCCACACGTGGTGGGACTCTAACAGTGTGAATCCTATTTATAGAAAATTGGATAGAGCCATGGTTACCTCCCAATGGTTACATAATTTTCCTCTATCTCAGGCCATCTTCGCTCCTCGTGACCTTTCTGACCACTGTCCGGTGATAATCCAGACTGGAATGTACTTGCCTCGTATTCCTAAACCGTTTCAAATTTTCAATTATATGGAGGGCGTGGAGAACTTCCATGAGGTGGTCAGAACTGCTTGGTGTATCCCTGTGTTTGGTGACCCTCTTCAAGTCCTCGCTGGGAGGCTCAAATCTGTTAAAAAGGCACTTATTGGTCTGAATAAAAGCATTGGTAACCTGACTTCAAATGTTGCTCATATTCGGTCCCTTCTCCATTTCACTCAGAACTGTATCGCTCATAACCCGAATGATCAGGCTTTGCTTGAGAGACTGAAGGATCTCACCAGCCGTCTTTGGGAAGCCCTCTTATGGGAGGAAAAGCTCTTCAGGCAAAAATCTAGGATTCAAAGGCTTAAGGAAGGTGATAGGAACTCTGGTTTTTTTCATAACCAAGTAAAAGCTAGGTGGAACCATCACAAAATTTTGTCCATTACAAATGACGAGGGAAACCTAGTGAGTGGGCAACATAACATCCAACAGATTGCAGTGGCCCATTTCCAATCAACTTTAGGTTCCCCATCTCTTGCAATCTCCTCAAATATTCAGCTCTTGGCAAGCTCCTTCAAGAAATGTTTCCCCCGTGGAAGCTGTGGCTATGGTTAGGGACATAACAGATGCCGAAATCCTCGCTACCCTCAAAAGTATGAAGCAAAATAAGAGTCCGGGCCCTGACGGCTTCAATGTCAATTTCTTTCTTGCTTCCTGGGAAACAGTTGGCTCAGATTTCTCTCTTGCAGTTAAATCCTTCTTCCAGCAGGGTTGTATTTTGCGGGGAACAAACGCTACGGCTATTGTTCTGGTTCCCAAATACCCAAACGCCTCCTCCATGAAGGACTTCAGGCCGATTGCCTGTTGTAACACTACCTATAAATGCATCTCAAAGATCCTAGTGAGTCGGATGAAGGGCTTCCTCCCCAAGATCATTTCTCCTTACCAAGCTGCTTTTGTCCCGGGCATGAGGATTGGTGACAACATTCTTATTGCTCAGGAGCTTTTTCGGAACTACCATAGGAAATTGGGCTCCCCTCGTTGTGCCTTGAAAATTGATCTCCAAAAAGCCTTTGATTCTGTTTCCTGGGAGTTTATTCTGGAAGCACTGAGAATCTTCAAATTTCCCCCAAAGTTCATCTTCTGGATAAAGGCATGCATCTCCACCCCCACCTATTCTGTAAAAGTCAATGGGGGACTTTATGGCTACTTTAGTGGTGCCAAAGGGCTTCGGCAGGGAGATCCTCTTTCCCCCTTCCTTTTTGTCCTAGCTATGGAAGTCCTTTCCGTTATCCTCACAAAGGAGACAAATGAGCCTAATTTCAAGTTTCATTGGAGAACAAAGCAGCTAAGGTTAACCCATTTATGTTTCGCTGATGACCTTCTCCTCTTTTGCCATGGAGACCTCCGATCAGTAAGCATCCTTAAAGATAGCCTCAACTTGTTCTCCTCTATCTCTGGCTTGTGTCTGAACCACTCAAAAAGCACTTGCTTCTTGTCAAATGTTCTCCCTGAAAACTCTGCATCCATCCTTTCCTTTCTAGAGTTCCAAGAGGGGACATTTCCTGCTAAGTTTTTGGGGGTCCCCCTCCTTACCTCAAAGCTTAGCCTGGCCGAGTGCAGACCTCTCCTTGACATGATTACTAATAGGATTTCCTCTTGGACCAACAGATTCCTATCTTATACGGGTCGCCTGCAGCTTATCAAATCCGTCCTCTTCTCTATCCAATCTTACTGGTCTTCAATTTCACCCTTCCCGCTGCTGCCTTAAAGGATATGAAATCCACCTTCTGCCGTTTCCTTTGGAAGGGCCCTTCTCTTTTGAAACATGGTGCTAAAGTGGCTTGGAGCAAAATCGCTCTACCCACCCATGAGGGAGGGCTGGGGGTTAAAAAACTGGATGAGTGGAATCGTGCCTCCATAATCCATCATCTGTGGGATATCATCAACCCCGGTTCTACTTCTTTGTGGGCTAAATGGGTTAGGACATTTGCCTTAAAGGGAAAACATTTCTGGTGCATGGACATTCCTGGAGACTGCTCCTGGATTTGGAGGAAAATCCTTAACCTTCGGTAACTTTCTTTGAACCACACATCATACCTCATTGGTAATGGTCGCCGCACTAAACTTTGGTTTGACCCATGGATCCTGAAGGAACCGCTAGCCTATTCAAATTCCTCTCCTCTTATATCCAACTCTGGATTGGGCCCTGACGCAATGGTTAGTAGCATCATCAGCAATTCCGATTGGGCCCTCCCAAGTTCAAACCATCACTCGGTTATTGAATTCAGACATCTCTTCTCTCCGGCCATAGGCTGTAACCCCTCCATAGAGGACTCGGTTCTATGGGACAACACTAATCCAGGTGGGAAAGCAACTTCCTTCTTTTGGGGTTCCATCCGATCCTATAGTAATCTAGTGACATGGGATAAATTGGTGTGGCACAAATATCTCCCTCCTAGATATTCTTTCTTCTTATGGCTTGCATTCCAGAACGGGTTACGTACCAAGGATCGGCTCTCAAATTTTGGGCTCATTGTAAACCAAACATGCCTTTTATGTAACTCCCACAATGAGACTTTTGACCATCTTTTCTTCAACTGCCCTTTCTCCTACAATTTACTCTTTTTCTGTACTCAGGAATTGTGGGTGGAAGGGATCCTCAAGGAGTTGGAACCCTATCACTTCCTTCCTCATTGCCCAACCAAATAATTCAGTTCAATATGGTATTCTTCTTCTAGGTTTTGCCATGGTTGCTTACCATATTTGGCAGGAAAGAAACGCAAGGATTCATGATAACGGTCCCATGCCGGTTAGGACCGTCATCCGTAATGTTATGCAGATTTTGAAATGTAAACTCCACTCCATTCGTAGATTTCAAAAAGTGAAAGACAGGCCATGGTTTTCTAATCTGGCCCTCTAGAGACCTGTCTATTTCAGGTTTGCCTCTGTCGCTGAGCTGAAGGGCTGCAATTGGTTGCTGATGTGCATAATGAGGACGAGGATGGTCTTGTTTGCTGATCAGGGTTGAGATGTCTGACATCCCTGTTGTATGGGTCTGTGTTGCTGTTAGGAATTTTAGGTTGCTAGGCTGTTATTGGCCTTTGCATGCAACCTTTTAGGAGGGGCACAAACGTGTAGCTTCGGCAGCAAGGGGATCAGAATGTATAGTTCTGGCTACGGCTTCGGCCAGTTGGGATGGTTTTCTGGAAGGAAGGCTTCGGATTCGAGATGGTTACGGCAGGGATGGCTTCGGCAATTATGGCTTTGGCTTCGGGCACCGTTTAGGTTTCGAGGTTTAGGTCTTCTGATAGGAAGGCTTCAGTTTCGGCTTCGGCCAGTTGGGATGGTTTTCTGGAAGGAAGGCTTCGGATTTGAGATGGTTGCGGCAGGGATGGCTTCGGCAATTATGGCTTTGGCTTCGGGCACCGCTTTGGCTTCGAGGTTTAGGTTTTCGACTGATTGTGCTCTGGCATCGGGCACCTTTGTTCCTGGCCTAGGCTCGGTCCGTATTCTGATTGGGTGTACTGTATTTGTTCTTTGGGTGATTTGTTTTATGTTTTGGGCGTCTGCCTGTAATCCTTTATAGTCCTTTCATCATAGGGGCTGTCCTATGATGTTTTGGCTATATTCTGATTGGGTCTCTCCCATGAGTTTTGTAACCCTCCATTTATTTATTTCAGTCTAAAATTAGCAAAAAAAAAAAAAAAAGTGAATATGCATGCTGATATGACTTTATAAAAAATATTCAACATAGTAAATGTTTGTATTAAACTATGCCGAACACAATGATGTGAAAAAAATTACTTTTGAAACTGTCAAATTGGCACCTTTTACTGTCATTTCTTATCTTATTTGAGGACAAATGAGTAAAGGTAGAAAAACAAAATAATCCTAGTAATTAGACTACACATATAGATTTTTTACTATGATGTATTAATGCATGTAGGATGTATATGACTATGGGTAGGTGTGCTACTGAATGGCCACCTAGTTATGCCTATTTGTATGTGGATAGTCCTATTTACAAAGGGAACTACGACAAATTTTTTTCCAAAATGTAGGCATTGGGTTGTCATGCATTTTAACTCTACTATAGATGTATGTTAAAATAGTGCATCCATGCATGTAGTCATAAAAACACATTTTGAAAAGCTCCAGATAAGAAATTACCACACCCTTTCTAAGGTGATTTGGAGACTTGTTGTCCAGATATATGGATCCGGACCAGTCGAGTTGTTCCCGTAGGACCACTTCTAGTGTACGGAGAAGGGTTTCTGAAGTTCCTCGACCCCGTTCTGTTAGACAGTCTCGTCGTTTGGTGGAGGCGATGATACATCTAGTTCAGGTCGATGTGCCGGACGTCGAGGATGAGGATGATGTACCGGTTGAGGTTCCCGCTCCTACTGCATCTGATCCCCGTAGGAATTTTCCAGACATTCAGGTGGTGAACCCATAGCTTCTGGGCAATTTGAGTCAACACCCTTCAGTTTGCCTGCACGTAAATGAGGTATAAAGTTAGATCTTAATCTTCCTTTTTTCCTATTGATGAGGAGTAAAGGATTATGATGTTGATTTTCATTTGATGTAGGTTCTCGACTTTACACAACCTCGAGGGAACTGGTTCAGCATACACTCTATTTATCAGGCTTTGTATGATGACTATAGAGCGATTGTACATGGTTGGGGATTCGGGACGTTCTTTTCCATTCTTCTCCGTCGTTGTCCCTGGGGTTACCTCAGGGCATTGTCTGAGCGCTGGTTTTATCAGACTCAGTCACTCCATTTGCTGGACTGTGAGGTGATGATGATGCCGATGGATTAGATGTTTATCACAAGTATGGAGTTTGGACGGGTACCAGTGCCTTGTACGGCAGATATTACCCTGATTGCCGTCAGATCCTTGTTAGGAGTTTTGGCGGAGGCGCTCAAGGGCAGGACTATTCGTACAGGTCCTTTGAGCGGAGATGCTATGAACGAGATGTTGAGTGAGCCTATACCCGATGATGTGAAATTCAGGGATCGCATTCTTCGGCGATTGTTCCTGATGATCATTAGGGGCTACTTCATAGCAGATAACTCTTCTACGGTATCCTTCGCTTTGATCACCGCCACTCAACACGTGGACCGTATTACAGAGTATGATTGGGGTTCCTACACCTTCGCCTACTTCCTCAGGGGAATGCGCATGCGCTCACAGGGCTTAATCGAGGCTTGGCTAGGATTCTACCTGTTTCTGCTGGTGAGTATTTCTCTTGTCTTTTCCAATGTACAAGTTAAGAGCGTTGACTGAGAACATATGTTTGCCTTTGTTTTGGTAGTTTTGGGCTTATGAGAGGCTCCCATGTTTGCGTCCTATGTGTGTGTTTGGCTTAGATACCTATCCACGAGGATGGAGATGGCATCATTCTATACTGGCAGAGGTCCCTGTTGCGAAGGGTTTCATTCATTATCGCCTACAGCTAGAGTTGTTGACAGCGGATGTCATCACATAGATTCCCTACTCTGGGGAGTATTTGAGCATTGGATTTGAGGATGGGTATCTGACTGGTGTCGAGTACGTAATTTCTTCCCATAGGATTCCTCTCTTCACATATGGAGGATGGGAGCTCTACTTAGGAGAGCGTGCTATCAGGAACACCACATAAGAGATTCGTATACCGATCTTACCTCCTACCAGGCGTTACTGGCCTGTTTTGCAGTCACCCGTTATTGATATCCCATTATTGGATGTTGATGGTTTTGCACTGTCAGAGGGTCCCTGCACTCAAGAGATGTTCCAGCAGTGGTGTTTCCCTTGTACCATTGGAGCCCAGACCCACAACACTCAGTTCATAGGGGATTTGGTTCCAAGATCCATGATGATGACGGATTGGCTAGCTTGTGTAGATGAATCATTTGACACAGATTGACAGTTTGACCCAGCAGTTGGACCGGGCACATTTTTCTATCTGGCACTTGGGCCGAGATCCTTCAGAGGCAGATACTTTTGATCCTTCCAGCTCTGGTACAGGCCCATCAGGCGACCCATATGGTTTTGCCGGTGCAGATCCTTCCTTGTATAGGCCTGACATCCCTATGGATAGAGATCCAGTGACTCAAGAGGAGTTACATCAGGTGGACAGGATTGATGATGTAGACATTGAAACCATTATCTTCTTCTAATGTATAATCTCGTTATTTCTTTTGATAGGCCTCTGTTAGACATTGGGGTATCTTTTCCCCATTCTCGATATCTCTTTTGGTAGGCCGCTGTTAGTTGTTGGGCGTCAGTGCCCCATTTCCCTGTATTTTAGTTGTACATAGATGTATTAGATGATTATATACTTAGGAATGTATGTACAATTTTCCATTCACTATATCATATTGCCATCTATTGTATCATGCATGTTGTTATGCTATGCATATGTATGTATGTCCAGAGATATCCAACATTGACCCCTAGATGGTCTTATGACACGGCCCGTACAGATGTCTTCCTCGACAGTTAGCCGTATTGATCATACCCCACCATTATTGGTGGTATCTAGTATGCCATCGTGGTATGATAGTATTTCACCATCAGACAGGGTGACTGTAGATCAACTGTTCCAGCATACTATTACCTTGTTGATGTTTCAGGTTCCCACAGGATTTGTAGAGGGTATGCTAGAACACTGGATATCAGAGAGGCAGGTTTTTCGATTTGGGACCCAGGAGTTGACTCCTACTATGGAGGAGTATACACGTTTAACGATGTTGCCACTGGACAGACCTTTGTGTGCATATGGCGATTAGAGACATGAGTTAGCAGTTAATGAACCTCACTAGATTGAGGCGTAGGGTGGTGTAGGATGAGCTCACATTCCACCACGTTATATACTAGCATTTCTATTTGACAAATTTGGCTCTGAGGATAGTTATACACGGCATTCTGGGGATTTCACCACATCGGAGGATCATTTTTTTTGTTATCCGTGGGTTTTCCGACCCGCAGGCCGACTAATCCCCCGAGCCCAGTACCAGAGCGGTTTGCTACCCGACTTGCGCCAGGGGTACCGTGGCCACCATGACCATTTCTGGCTTAACAAATGTTGCTAGTGGGGATCGAACTGAAGACGTCCGGGTTTACGGCTCGCCCCCAATCAATCTTTAACCACTGCGCCAAGTGCCGATGGTTCATCGGAGGATCATTGGTGTTTGGCCAGAGTGGATGTACTACTATTATGCGTATTGTCATATGTCTACATGCCACGGTACATGGATGAGTTGGATATAGGAGTTATCATGGCAATTAGAGCTCTCAGAGAGGGTCACACCATCAAACCGATGATTATAGCAGAGACTCTGAGGTCAGCTACGTACTGCTGTACTTATCCGACGGGAGTGTTTATAGGCAGCTTGGTCATGCTGTACGTGAGGTTTTTTTTTTTTTTTTTGCTAAATTTAGACTGAATTAAAAGAAAGAATAAATACAAAGTACATGGGGTCAAAGCCACCATAAGAATACCATAGCCATCATAGGACAGGCCCTATGATGGCAGTAGTAAACCCAAGCTAGTCACTAGCATACAAGGAATCAACATGGAACAAAGCAACAACAATATACAACCAAACAATGACTTGATATCAGACAGTATAACCTGCAACAATCCAAACCTATAGCAAAATAATAATCATAGCAGACCAAACCCCAGAGGGAATTTGCAGAAGAACAGGCCAACATAGCACAAAACTGCCTAAATTAAAGGTGTATAAGCTACTCATGACCACAACAGCAGAGAACAGCCAGCAGAGAGCAGCCAGCCGAAAACCACAGCAAGCAACAAACCTAGCAGACGAACATAGCAAGCTCTAGACCATAGCAATCTCAGCCCATGAAACCCCATGAACCTGAACCGACCCTCAAATTACTCTCGAAACCCAGACCTCAGATGCCTGATAGTAGACTGCAGCCAGCATATAAAGCCAACTGCAGACCCCGAACCCCTAACGCCAACAGCTGACCAAAACCAGACCCCACGCAAGCTAGCAGCTATTAGCCATGAGTAGCAAAACAACCCCATTGAAAAAATCTTCTAGACAGATCCTAACATAGAGCAACCAGACAAATCCCTAAACCAGATAGCTTGAGATAGCAGTCCTAAATAATATGCACTAAACCATTTACAGCAGCAGCAGCAGCAGCAGCTACATAGTGCAGCTGCCAAGAAACCAACAGACCGCAGTTCTAACAAGCATGAATCATAGTAAAAGCAACACATCCAACACAGTGCACAACCAGTGCTGCTGCCGAGAAACAGAGCAAACACAGTGCAGCTGCCGATAAATTCAGCATGAGCAGCAGCGAGGCGAGGAACCACAAAGCACTGACCCCAGCCTCTGCAGCAGCCCAGCAAGAACCCAGGTGCAGAATATGTAGAACCATTGCAACTCAGCAGCAGCAGATAGCAGGAACCACAAAGCAGCAGAGACGCTGCAACAAATTGGCTAGACTCACCTATAACAAGCAGCCCAATAACCCAGCTTGAGCAGCAGCCCATGACCACTACATCACAGCTACGCACATAGTCCCTCACCAACAGACTGCATTTAAAAGACAGTAAGCAAATCACCAGCAGACCTGGAACACGAACTTGAACAAACTGTCAACTGCCAAAATCAGAATCCCAGACCAAGTCATCATCCCAAAACTACAACAGCCCTCCCTAGCCCAAATAGAACACAGCAACAGTCATAGCAACACCCACTACATATAGCAGTAACCAAGCCACATCGCCTGATGTAGAACCCGACAGCAGATTGTACATAGCAATTCAAACAGATTCCAACCAGACTCCAAAACAGCAGTGTAGACACGGCATCCAAGCACACCAAAGGCTAACAATAGCAAACATCTCCAGCATATAACAACATCAGTGAAGTCACTGCACACAGCAGTCCATAGCAACAGCAGCCAATAAATCATGATACAAAGCATACCTACCCCACAGCCTAGACATCAGACCAGCACAAGGCATCAGGTTGAAAGCTCAGTTGTTGCCGAGATAGAGCAGGATAACTAGTCACAGGATAGCAACAACAGAACCTGTCAAGAATTGTTTAAAGAGAGATGCCTAAGACCATGTCTAGTCTTAATTTTTTGGAATCTTGCATTTGTATGAAGTTTACATTTGAGCAAGTGAAGGATGTCAGTGACTAGGTTTCGAACAGAGCAAGACTTATGACTGAAAATCCGCGCATTTCGCTCATTCCAAATACGGTATACCACCGCTGCAAACCCCAGATGAAGCAAACTGTGATGGAAAGATGGATTTGAATAATGAATAAGGTAGCCCGTTATAGAGCTCCAAGACCGACTAGAACCCCTCCACCCACAGTGCCGAAGAACAGAAAGTAGGACCCTAAAAGAGTAGTCACAGTGGAAGAATAAGTAATCAAAGGTTTCCGATTGGGAAGAGCAAAGAACACATGAGGGATTGACAGACATCCCAAAACTGATCAATTTGTCCATTGTACGTAACCCATGATGGAAAGCCAACCAGAGGGTAAAAGAGTACCGAGGAATCAGAATCTTAGGCCACACTAATTTGTCCCAAAGAACAACAACTCCCACCTGTCTAATAGAACGCCATAGAGTAGATGCTTTTACCTCATTAGAATTCACAGAATCCCATAAAATCTCATCCGGTTTAGAAGAGTCACAAACCCTATTGAGATCAAAAGAATCCCGAAAGACAATAAAATCATTATGATTTGAGGAAGGGAGGTGCCAGGAGGAATCTCGAATAATATCACTTATAGTTGCATTTGGACCCAAATCAGAATTTATGATCAAAGAGGAATGAGAACTTGTAGCTAGAGAGTTCGTATTTAGCCAAGGATCGAACCACAGACTAGTACTTTCCCCATTACCAATACGGAACCGAATATAGTTCATAGCAAGAGGTCTCAGCTGCAGAATCTTTCTCCATATCCATGAACAGTCATTTGGGGACTTCAGAACCCAAAAGTGTTTAGAGTTTAAATGATATACTCTAACCCAAGAACCCAAAAGTGTTTATGTCACACTTGAGACCGATTGGAACTTTTAAGACGGCATGGTTATTATTTCACCCATGATATAGCCATGTCATACTCCTTTCAACCTGCAGAGTGTATAGATGTTCCATCTTGGTCAGTTTTCCTGGCAAGGATCGGAGATTCGTTTGATATATTGCTGTGTACAGGGCTTAGCTCACCCTACAGCTTCATCACTCATGCTACGGGCATGGATTATCTCCCTCTGGTTGCTTTGAGAAGCATGATTACTTACCATCTACTGGCCGTGATGTGTCAGTTTGACCTAGTTCTAGGATTTTCATCCTTTTGAGGGGGCATTGAGTCAGCGATTCGCTTCTCGCCACTTATCAGCAGAGGATAGATCTAGGTCATATGCCTATTAGGATCAGCATGAGCTAGCTGAGTTTTCGGTCAGTCATCCGGGTTGTTCTTCAGAGTATTTCGCATAGATGGAGACAGAGACTACATCAGATGCGCTAGTATCCATAGTGCAGGGGACTGATTCTGACGATGAAGAACCTATGGAGGAGATTGATATTCCCATCGAGGAGGATTTGACTACTGGGTTGCCAGCAGTTGTGATGGATTCTCCCACTACGAGTGCTACCGTGATTGCTGCACAGTATCTGGAGCAGAGTCTACATCTGATGACCTTTGAGAGAGATCAGGCTAGGGCCTTGATGTTGACAGCTCTTAATGGGAGAGACGCAACTCCATTAGAGAGAAACTAAGCCAGATCAGCCAGAGATGCATTGATTGTAGAGCGGGATGCAGTACTATCTGCTCGGGATGTGGCCGTCACAGAAGTGCTTCAGTGAGATCCCTTACAACTGTCATCCTTGCCAATATGAGTGCATACATTGATGAGCATCATGCCACCATGCAGTTAGCCTCGAATATGCTAGCTCGTGTAGATACCATTGGGCAGGAGCTTGCAGCGTTACTTCCTTCTTGGGAGAGGGATGCTATATTAGATTTGATAGTCCGCATACATATAGATCCGTAGATAGACTTATATTTTCCTGCACAGACTATGTAAGACCCCAACTTTTATGAATAAAGAATAATGGGTGCGATCATACCAGCACTAATGCACCGGATCCCATCAGAACTCCGAAGTTAAGGGTGCTTGGGCGAGAGTAGTACTAGGATGGGTGACCCCCTGGGAAGTCCTCGTGTTGCACCCCTTTGAAAAAAAAAACTAGATTAAGAAATAAAAATTGGCCCTCGTATATGAGGACAACTAAAAACAAGTGCGATCATACCAGCACTAATGCACCGGATCCCATCAGAACTCCGAAGTTAAGCGTGCTTGGGCGAGAGTAGTACTAGGATGGGTGACCTCCTGGGAAGTCCTCGTGTTGCACCCCTTAAAGAGAACATGGGCTAGTTTCTCTCTCTAGAAATGTGCTCTCCCCTCTCACTAGGAACCTATCCCTTTACTCCATCCCTTTTACCGTTACCTCCTAATTTCCTTATTCAGCCTCCCGCCCATTCCCACCTACTATTTCCATCTCCACCAATTTTTTATGTTTACCCATTTAGCTTCTCTCATCTCCATTCCCCAGCTTCCGTTCCTCTATCCTTCCCGGCGACTATCTCCGGCTTCCACCAAAATTTCACGTTCCTTCCCTCTCTCCCTCCTCCTCTTTTTTCTTCTTTGTCCTCTTCTCGGTTTTCTTGGGTTCCTCCGCCTATCTTCTCCTCTCCTCCCTACCGTCCTTGTTCCTGGAGCCATGGTTGACCATTCTCATTTGTCTGTGGGTAACTCTTTGAGCAGTCAATCCCGTGATCTATTTGCTGAATATGGGGTCTCAAACCCAAACTCTCCCCTAAATTCTGTTGAAATGGTGGAATCTGAGGCTATCCCCTCAAACATATCTGTGAGCTCTGGCGACTCTACAGCATTCGACGTCCTGTTGGGCGAGGGTCCGGCATCCCCCTCAGCTGCTCAAGAGATTTTTAAAGCCGCCCATCACTTCTCTAGGAATGATCGAGAAGAAGCTCTTGCTGAAAGGAGGAAGAATGCAAAGCTTATGGATTACATCTCTGCTTTGGGTCTTCCTCTTGATGATGTAAATAACTTGTCTACCATAGGGACCTTTGCTGCTTTAGTCAATGCACGCAAGGTACTTGATGAATGTCCTGTGTTTGGACAAAGCTCTTCAAAGAAATGCTCCTCTGCATCCCCTGTTGCTCCAGTGGCTGGCTTTCGCCCTTTAATTCAAACCTTTTGTGTTGGTGAGACTTCTACTCCACAGCTCGGTCTCGGCCCTTATGGAAATTCCTTGCCTACTCCCCCCTTTTCAAGGTCTAGCCCACTTTCGGCCTCTGGTTTTATCAAGCCCAACCCTCCTGCTCCCTCGGAGGAGGAAGAGGTCCCCTGTCAAGGCATTTCAAAAAAGTAGTTCGACATTGTTAGTTCAAATCCTCCAAAGTCCTCACTGGACTTATCCTTTTTCAACCCATCGCCCATCACCGATGATGGCAGCATCCTGGTCAAACCACCGATTGACGTTCTTCTTCGAGGCAACAAAATGTGGTCATCTAGTTTAGTGGGGTATTTCCTACACTCAAAGCTCCCTTACAAGGTTGTGGAGCCTATAGCTAACCGTCTCTGGGGTAATCTTGGGCTTCTTAAAGTCTTCCTTCATGATAAAGGATACTACATCTTCAAGTTCAAATCGGTCTCAAATAGGGATAATATTTTGGCCTTTGGCCCTTGGCATTTTGCTTCTAAGGTGCTTATTTTCCAACCTTGGAAGGCTGGAGTTGAAGTGTCAAAAGCTGAGTGCTCTAAAATTCCCATCTGGGTAAAGTTAAGTTAGGTCCCTTATCCATACTGGTCTGCTGAAGGTATCAGCTACATTGCAAGCAATATTGGAAAGCCTCTTTTTGCCGATGAGATGACTGCAAAGTTAGATCCTATGAGCTTTTCCAGAATCTGCATTGAGGTGGACGCTAGCTTCTCCTTCCCAAGCTCCATCAAAGTTGTTGTCATTAATGAGGAGTTAAATGAGGAAGTGGTACTTCCTGTTGTTGTTGAATACCAGAGCAGACCCCCTGCATGCCAAGCTTGCAAGGTTTTTGGTCACTCCTCCTTGAAATGCCCAAAATCTAACTTCCAATGGATCCCCAAAGATGCTCCTCCTGCCCCTGCTGATCGCAGGCCTTCGGGCGTGCCGGTACCTGATGATTCGAAGTGGGTTACAGTCTCTAAAGGGGGAAAGCCCTCTGCCTTGGCCGTAAACTCTTCCCCTCTTGGATCTAAGGCAACTGTTAACCCCTTCTCCCCTCTTGCAGGCCAGGCATGCAGTGCTCAGGCCCAATCTGACATTGAATCCCCTATTGCCCACAACCCTCTTGTTGACAAGCTTAAATTGGTGGATGAGAAGGATTGTAAGGATTTGCGACAAAAAGCTAGAGCTGGTAAAGAACTCTCAAAGTTGGCCAAAAAGAAAATCAAAGGCCTGGGAGTATCTCCAGCTCCAACCTAAATTATGTTAGCTACATATAATGTCAGAGGTCTAAATAAAAAGCCAAAGCAGGCTTATGTTCGTCAAATGATATCTGACAATGACATTTCTTTTGTTGGGTTACTTGAAACTAGAGTCAAGAAGCAGAACTACTCCAGAATTTCTAATTATGTCTGTAGGAACTGGACTTGGGTTAGCAACTATGACCACCATGCTAATGATCGCATTTGGGTAGGATGGAATCCCAACATTTGGAATGTGGATATCCTTTTTGTTTCCTCCCAATTAATTCATTGTAAACTCAAGCAACTCAATTGTAATTCCAATAGTTTTTTTATTTCTATTGTGTATGGGTTGAACTCTATTGTTGAGAGGAGAGACCTATGGCATTCCTTATCTTCTTTTAATAGTAATCATTGTTGGTGTATTTTGGGCGACTATAATGCCATTAGAGATCTTTCCGAATCTGACAGGGTGGATGATTCTTAGAACTGTGGGATGGAGGACCTAAGAGATTGTATGGAACAAATTGGGGCTGAGGACATTAGAGGGGTTGGCCCTCTTTTCACTTAGTGGAATAATCAAGTCGAACACCCTATTCATAGGAAATTAGATAGGGCCATCGGCAATGAAGACTGGTTCACATCCTTTCCAAATGCTCTGGTTACGTTTGGGCCTAGAGGTATCTCTGACCACTCTCCTGTTATTCTCAATATCGGATCCCCTATTGTCAAACCCAGGAAGCCCTTCCAATTTTTTAATCACCTCGCCAAACTTGATGGTTTTCTGGAATGTGTTGCTGCTGTCTGGAACCGTCCTCTGCATGGTAACCCCTTCTTCATTTTTTCTGAGAAATTAAAATTGACAAAGAAAGCCTTGATCCCTCCATCATTCTCAAATTCTTCTTCATGGTAATCCTCAGGATGTGGCTCTTATAGACTCGAAAAAAATCTGTCTCCAAACTCTCTGGCAGGCCCTTGAAATGGAGGAGGCTTTGATGCACCAAAAGTCTCGAGTTACTTGGCTCGCTACTGGGGACCGCAATACAAAATTCTTCTCCAATATGGTAAAGAGTAGATGGAATTCTAATAAGATTCTCTCGATCAAAAATGAAGATGGGGTGCTTGTCCATGGCCAACGTGATGTGGAATTGGTTGCCACTAAGTATTTCCAGAAACTTTTCAATCCTGATCCTGGCCCCTCTGTTCTACCGACTATGGAATTCTCTCCTTCTAAATTCCTTAGCCCTGGGCAAGCTGCTCTCCTCATTGCCCTCATCACAGATAAGGAAATATTCTCCACCCTTAAATCTATGAAGAAGAATAAGTCCCCGGGTCCGGATGGGTTTAATGTAAACTTCTTTTCTCATTGCTGGGATTTTGTTGGGAAAGACTTCTCATCAAGCATTTTTTTCAATACAGGGTACATGCCTAAGGGTATTAACTCTACGGCCATTGCTCTCATTCCCAAGTGTGGAAATCCATCAGAAATGTCTGAGTTCCGACCCATTTCATGCTGCAACACTATCTATAAATGCATCTCCAAGATCCTCGCCTGCCGTCTAAAGGTCGTCCTGCCCACAATCATTAGCAAGTCTCAATCTGCTTTTATTAAGGGCAGGAATATCAGTGACAATATTCTTCTCGCTCAAGATTTGTTAAGGTAGATCGTCTGGCCCGCCTCGTTGTGCTCTTAAAATTGACCTTCGAAAGGCATTTGATACTGTTAATTGGGATTTCCTCCTATCCTCCTTGCAACTTTTTCGGTTTCCCCCAATTTTCATTAGGTGGATTCGCGCTTGCATTTCTACAGCTATGTTCTCCATCAAGGTCAACGGTTCCCTTGCAGGTTATTTTGGGAGTTCCAGGGGTCTTAGGCAAGGTGATCCCCTATCCCCTTACTTATTTGTAATTGTCATGGAAATGCTGTCTACTAAGCTCTCTGAGGGTGCTATGCTCCCGGATTTCAAGTTTCACTGGCAAACTAAAGAGTGCAATCTCACTCATCTCTTCTTTGCGGATGATATCCTTGTCTTTTGTCATGCTAGCATCAAATCCGTGAGCATTATTATTTCGTGCATTCAATCATTCTCTCTTTTCTCTGGCCTAATCCATAATGTCCACAAAAGCCAATGCTTTCTGGCTAACTCGGATCAGATGACATCCACTACTATCCTCTCTCTGCTTGGATTTCAAGTGGGTACCCTTCCTATCAAATTCCTCGGGGTCCCTCTTATTTCATCTAAGCTTTCTTACATGGACTGTATTCCTCTTATCCACCGTATCACTTCTAGAGTTACATCTTGGACTTCCATTGCCTTGGCCTATTCTGGTCGTCTTCAACTCATAAAATCTGTTTTATTCTCCATTCAATCCTTCTGGAGTGCTCACTTTATATTTCCCAAAGCGGTATCCAGAGCTATTCAATCCATTTTATGCAGGTTCCTTTGGAAAGGCCCCTCTTTGGGGAAATTTGGTGCGCGTGTTGCATGGCATAAGCTCTGTCTCCCCGTCTCTAAGGGGGGATTAGGGTTAAAAAACATCATTGAATGGAATAAATCTCTGGTTATGATGCACTTGCTTAACATCATCCGAGTGGATTCGTCCTCATTATGGGCCAATTGGATTCGCACCACTGTCTTGAAAGGGAGAAACATATGGAATTATCAGGCCCCCTCAGATTGCTCTTGGATCTGGAAACAAGTCCTCAAGCTCAGACAAACGGCTAGAAATCATGTTTCCTACACTATTGGTAATGGCTCTAACACAAGTTTATGGTTTGACCCCTGGATAAATGGTAACCCCATTAACCCTAGTCAGACTCTGCTGGCCAACTCTGGGCTTTCAGCCAAGGCCACTGTAGCTGATATCATTTTTAATTCCTCTTGGTTCCTTCCTCCGAGTTATCACCATGAGATGATTGAACTTAGACGTCTTATTGAGACTCAACCTATCCATCCTCTATCAAATGACCGCATTGAATGGAATGGTCTCTCTATTTCGAATCTCAAAGTTAGACACGTCTGGGATTGCATTAGAACTAAAAAGTCTGCTCCTAATTGGCATAAAGTTGTCTGGAACAAGCTATATGTCCCCCGGTTCTCCTTTATCTTGTGGTTGGGATTTCTTAGAAAACTTCCTACTAATGATATCACTAGGCACTACCTGTCTGGCAGAACTTCCCCTTGCCCTCTCTGTCAGCGCCATGATGAAAGTTTTGACCATCTATTTTTCGAATGCCCATACTCCTCCTCCATTCTGCAAAAAACTCTTACATTGGGTGATTGGTCTAACGTCCCCATGGACTGGACTGGTGTCTCTTCATTCATCATCTCCTTCCAAGGTAGGAAACTCTCAAAGCTTATCCTTTATCTTACTTTTGCTGCTACCTTTTATAAGATTTGGGAAGCGAGAAACAAAAAGACTCATTCGGACCAGCTCACCCCCCCCCCATCCATTGTTGCAAAGGACATTACCCATATCATTAAATCAAGGCTGTCCTCTTACTCTCTCTTTATCAAAGCAACTCATTCCTCTCCTTATTACTGCAACTGGTTACTATGACTTGGTTTTGATGATACTTCTTGCTAGCCTGGGTTTGACTGCTTGAGTCTTACTTCTAGTGCTTGAGTCTAATAGTGAATGGGCTTATGGGCGAAGTGCTCGGCTTGGGAGAGGGTTGGTGCTAGTGGGCCATATAGCTTTGGACTGAGTTGCTTCCTCATCATCTTCGGTGTATGCTGTGGAGTGGGCGGGCGAGCAAGTGTTTTGTGATGAGCAGATGTGCATGTGTTCAGCATAAGGTGGTAAGTGTCAGCTGTGTGTAAAGATTGAGGTGGTATATGTGGGCTGCGTGTAAAGCATGAGATGCCTCAGTATATGTGGTATATGTGGGTTGCTGAGGAGATGGGTCTGCTAGCCTTTTGGGTGCAGACGGGTTGCATATTGGGTCTGCTAGGGTGCCTCGGGTGGGACTTTATGGGTCTTCTTGCATATTGGGCGAGGTGGACTAGGCGAGGCTGAGATGGACTTTATGGGTCTTTTTGCTACTGTGCTGGGCTCACCTTAACAGCAGTCAGTCCTCTTCACAAAGTGGGGTTCTCCCAGTTCGGCCAGCTTTTTCGTAGAGTATGGTTCGACTGGGTCATCGTAGAGTGAGCTTCAGCCTTGGATGGGTCACCGTAGAGTGAGCTTCGGCTGGATTTTCGTAGAGTGAGCTTCGGCCTCGGCTGGGTCTCCGTAGAGTGAACTTCGGCTAGATTTTCGTAGAGTGAGCTTCGGCCTCGGCTGGATTTTCGTAGAGTGAGCTTCGGCCTCGGCTGGGTCTTCGTAGATTTGGGCTTCGGTTATGGACAGCTTCGGCCTATTCGGTCTTTGTCTTCCTTTTCCTGAAGGTTCTCCTCAGTGGCTTAGACTTCGGTTTTGTGGGGCTTCATTAAATGGGTCCTCATCGAGTGGGGCTTCGACCACAAGTGGCAGCTTGTTCAGGTGGTTCAGTATTCGGGTGCCTTCTTTATGCTTTGATATATACTGTAACATTTCTTTATGGCAGTCGCATGTATCCTTTATATAGTCTTACACCATAGGGCATGTCCTTTGGTGTCTCTGATATTTCTGTTTGGGCCTATCTCATGCGGTCCTGTAATCCCCCATTTATTTATTTAAGTCTAAATTTAGCAAAAAAAAAAGAATAATTTTCTCGAAATATATTTTTGAATATTATTGTGTGGATTTGATATAATGTTATAGTTGTGGGTAATATTTACAAATTTTGCAAAGTAAGCAAGTGGTTATATAATATTCGATTGGTCAGGGAATATTTGTTTTAACAGGGAATATTCGTACGACGACACAATCATTGGTGGACCCCACAACGGAAGTATTGTCTTAGTTAGAAAATGACAGAATTATCTTTTTATAAAAATAACGGCGAAAGTTTTACCGTTAAAACTGTTGAACTACCCGATAGTAAAAGTACAGTAATACGCGTGGTTGCATAGTAGCACACGGTATTGGTTATTGATGCTTACATGAGAAGTCACTCAATTATTGCTATAGTAATTGCTGCATCATATCTCTCATATTATTGATTCAATTATTGTCACAGTATTATCTGCATTTTATGTTATTAAATCAATAATTGAGACGATAAAGTTATTCATATTATTAAATTTCAATATTTACAATGTCTAGAAGTTCTGTCAAGGAGAGGTTTGGTCATTTAATTGCGCGCCAATAAGGAGAAATCCTTATCGAAAAGCCCCCTCTTTCTTAGGAAAGACCTGGTTGTTAAATATTGTGAGTTATAATATTAATAATGAATTAGTTCGTGTTGATTAAAGATGAAATTGATAGTTCCATTGTGTTGGAATTATTAGTGTTAGTGGAAATCAATATTTATTTCGATATTAATGGATGTCTGGAAGTTATACTGACCAGTCGGATAATTAATCGGATAAATGAGAAATTAATTGCTATTAATTCACATGATTATAACTATTTGTTCACATGTGTGTACTATTGATTCACATTCTTGTTACTATTAGGGGAGTTGGTGCAAGATTGATAATACTTGCATGACTAAGTTAAAAATGGAGGTATATATGGAGGTACTATACTGTAATTCATATTTTCACATGTCTAGAACTATTGGGTCACATGATTTACTATTGATTCACATTATTTACTATTAGGGGAGGTGGTGCAAGTTTGATAATAATTGCAGGACTAAATTAAAAATAAAAGAAAAGCGAAAGGTATTATACTGTAATATTCTGAGCCCCAAAATGTGCAATTATCGAAGCTATATTTTCCTATAAATAGAAGCTCATTTCTTTATTATTCTTCACCAATTCACTCAAGCTATAGAGCATTTATTACAGAGAAAAATTATAGATAGAAAGAAGAAGAGAAGTCTGCTACCTCATTACTCATGTATCCAATTTCTTTCTAAGGTAAGGGGTATTATTTCTTTCGTGTTCTTGAAGAGAGCTATTGTTATTCCATCCCTTATTATTCTGTTGGAATAACTTGTATACGTGGACTACTGTATACATGGTGAAATTCTTCTGTTATTCCATTCTTTATTTTTTATGTTGGAATAACCTGTCTATGCGAAGTACCGCATACATGGTGAAATTCTTCTGTTATTCCATTCTTTATTATTCTATTGGAACATCCCGTCTGTGCGTATTACGAATGCCCTGGTTCCATTATTTATTATTCTGTTGGAATAACATGTCTGTGCGGTCTATCGCATGCATGGTGAATTCTTCTATTATTCCATTCTTTATTATTCTGTTGGAATATCATGTCTGTGCGTTTACGCATGACATGGTTCCATTATTTATTATTCTGTTGGAATATCTTGTCTGTGCGTTTATGCATGACCTGGTTCCATTATTTATTATTCTGTTAGAATAACCTGTCTGTGCGGTCTATCGCATGCCTAGTGAATTCTTTTGTTATTACATTCTTTATTATACTCAGTTGGTTAAAGTTTTGGCTTTTATACTCCATGAAATTAGTGGAATATTCTTGATATTTGCGCTTCATCCAGTATCTTTTCATGGAAATATTCTTCTGAGCATTCTTGAATTTTACTCTACAAAGAAGTATCATGTTGACAATTTGGACATTATTGATTTCTGGATAAGTTAGTTTATAAATCTTTTATTTTTGAATTTATTTTATTGAATTCCTATATCATTGTCATCATCCTCATGTTTATATTCTATTAAAAGTCATCAGTGGCCTGTAGTGCATAGATGGACTTGGTATGATTATGAACAGTGATCAATCGGTATAATCATGACCGTAATGTTACAAATGAAGTGGTAAAAGTCCTCATTGGCCCGTTGTGTATTGATGGACAATTGTTGGCATGATCATGACCATTAATGAATACACGAATATCCTTGGCTCGTAGTGAATGGAGAATTTTTGGTCGTAATACTAAAGAATATCCTTCGCCGTAGTGCAGGGGTGATTCAATTATGTGGATTAGTTATTAAACTGAGTCTCAGCGATAAAAGTGATGAAAAACCTTTTAAATCATAGAAGATAGTAGATTTTATTCTCTACTTGAATCTTCTAATGGATTGCTTATTCCGCTACAGTTAAACTTGTTGTGTATTATATTCTATCAGTTTAACATTGTTGAGGGCTAATGATAATTTATTCTGCATTATCTTGGTCATAATATTTCTTACTGGGCTAATTGAGCTCACCCTTTTGCTTTCATTGTTCTCTTCAGGAAATGAGAACGTAGCTGGGACTAGTCGGGGAATGGAGTGACGGTCCAGATGATAGTATTAGTAGTCCTCACTATTCTATAAAATAGTGTGATAATAAATGTAATGAGGACTCCTTTGGTTGTGGATATTGTCTAGATGACAATATTTGTATTAAAACTCACATCATATGTATTTGGCGACTCAAGATGGGTGATGTATACCTGTTTTGGGGGTGTCACAGTTGGTATCAAAGCTTAGGGATATGATCCCTTGCTGAGATGTGAGATAAGAATTAGGAGGGGAGATGCGGGGAATTCTTTCGCTAGTATGACCTACCAAAGTTTGTGGTATTTAATTGGTCGGTCAGAGTATATGAATAATATGTAATATGTTAATTAACCCTTGTTTTGTGGCTGTATTTGAAAATGACATCCGAGAATGTTGAGAATAGCAATGGACCACAAGAAACTGTTGAGTCACCACAGATCAATAATCAAGATAATGTGCATCAAGAAGGCAACAATCCTCATGCAAACAACAACACTGACCAAATGATGAACGATGGAATGTTCAGAGGAAATTTATACAACATCAGGAGAGAGCGGCTCCTGTCCAAAATGTAGGTGGAAACACTGGCAACTCTCGGACGGTCACCGCTAAGCAGTTCAAGGAACTGAGACCATCAAAGTTTTTTTGGAGAGCCAAATCCACTTAAGGCGGAGACGTGGATAAAGCAGATCTGCAAGATATTTGATGTCTTGGGATTCTCGAGGAGCAAAAGGTTCCCTTTGCCACCTTCATGTTACGAGTAGAGGCAGATTACTGGTGGGAATCTATAAAGCATACTCAACCTGCCGCAATGAAGATGACTTGGGAGAAGTTCTAAGAATTTTTCAACGATAAGTACTTTCCCGAAAGTATTCGTCACATGAAAGAGGTAGAGTTCATCAAGCTGGAGCAAAACAACATTACCGTGTCACAGTATGAAGCCTAGTTTGTCGAGTTGTCTCGGTTTGTGTCCCATTTGGTTGATAATGAAGAGAGAATGACGCGAATATTTCTAAGAGGTTTGAAACATGAGATACGTCAATATCTTATATCTCATAAACTGTGTTTGTATTCAAATGTTGTTAATAGGGCTCAGTTATTGGAGCACGATAATGAGTCAACCCAACCAAAAGAGAGCAGCCGGCAAAATGATAATACCAGTGATAGCAGTCATCGAAGTGGTGATAATAAACGTAGAGGGAATCAATATGCCAGAAATGGTAACCACTTCGGTGGTAATCATGGCCAAAACAATAAGAATAGACATTTCAAGAAGAGGAGATTCAACAATGATGGAAAGACGTCAGCACCATCACCTGTTGTTAAGGAAGGAGAACGACCACCTATCATATGCTTCAAATACGGAGGGGAGGGACACATCAGTCCAAACTGCGCAATGCCTTCAAAAGCGTGTTATATTTATGGAAGAGAAGGTCACCTAGCCCGATTTTGTCATTCACCGAAGACAAATCCAGCTGGGAAGGAGGCACCAAAGGCTGTCCCAGAAAAGTCAAAGCCGGTAGTGCAAGAGAGAGCGTTTGTTGTGACCTCCCAGAAAGCAAGGAAACCGAACGAGGTCATCACGGGTAAGCTTATCATAAGCGAAGTCTACACCTTATTTGATACCAGTTCTACCCATTCTTTTATTTCTCCTACTTGCGCTCAACGTTTAAATTTGACTCCGGAGAAATTAGACTTTGACTTATCTGTTGAAACTCCGTTGGGAGAAATTTTCATTACATCCACTGTTTATAAGTCTTATTTGGTTCAAATTGGTACCCTCACATTTACCTTTCGATCTTATTTCATTGAAAATACTTGCATTTAATGTAATTCTAGGGATTCATTGGTTAACTACTCATCATGCAAAAATTAATTGTTTTCGTAAGGTTGTTAGCATTCATATTTCTAACCAACCTATTATACGAATTCAAGCAACCAAACCATTAAAAGCAATCACTGTCATCTCAATCCATAAAGCTATTCGTTTATTGAAAAATGGATGTCAAGCTTTCTTAGCTTATGTTACGGATTTAAACAAAGATACGTAAATTTTGAATGATATTTCTATTATTAAGGAATTTCCTGACGTATTACCTGAAGAACTTCCTAGCCTACCCCCAGAACAACAAATTTAATTTTGTATTGACCTTGAACCTGGTACAAAACCCCTTTCCAAAGCCCCATATCGAATGGCTCCTATTGAACTTCAGGAGTTAAAGATCCAATTGCAGGAATTGTTAGACATTGGTTTCATTCGTCCTAGTACGTCTCCTTGGGGGCCTGTTCTATTCGTGAAGAAGAAAGATGGAAGTATGCGACTTTGTATTGATTATCGGGAGTTGAATCATGTCACCATCAAAAATAGGTACCCATTACCTCGCATTGATGATCTGTTTGATCAGTTGCAAGGAGCCAAAATCTTTTCAAAGATTGATCTTCATCCCTGATACCATCATTTGAAGATTAAAATGGATGACATTCCAAAGACTGCTTTCAGAACTCGGTACGGCCATTATGAATTCCTAGACATGTCTTTTGGATTGACTAATTCTCTGCTACCTTCATGGACATGATGAACCGAGTATTCAAGGAATATTTGGATCACTTTGTTGTAGTCTTTATTGATGACATCCTCATATACTCCAAAAGCCGTGAAGACCATGAGAAACACTTGAGGCTGATACTCCAAAAGCTTCGTGAAAATAAGCTATATGCCAAGTTGAAGAAATGCGAGTTCTTGCTTGAGGAAGTTGCATTCCTTGGGCACGTGATATCAAATCATGGAATATCTGTTAACCCAACAAAGATTGAAGTAATTCAAAGCTGGGAGCAACTAAAATCAGTGACCGAAGTACGTAGCTTTCTCGGCTTAGCTCGTTATTATCGGAGATTCGTGGAAGGATTTTCTCGAATTGCTAATCCATTAAATCAGCTGACTCGAAAAGATACAAAGTTCGGTTGGAGCGAGAAATGTGAGAAGAATTTTCAAGAACTCAAGAGAAGACTCATTTCAGCACATGTTCTGACAATACCATTTGACTCGGAGGGATTTGTCATCTACAGTGATGCGTCAGGCAAAGGGTTAGGATGTGTTCTCATGTAACATGAGAAATTTATAGCCTATGCCTCACGACAACTCAAAGAATATGAGAGGAATTATCCTGTTCATGATCTAGAGTTGGCAGCAGTCGTTTTTGTGCTTTAGATTTGGAGGCATTACCAGTATAGAGAGAAGGTGGAGATCTATACGGATCATAAAAGCCTCAAATATTTCTTCACTCAAAAGGAACTCAACATACGGCATTGACGATGGCTTGAGTTGTTGAAAGATTATGATCATACCATCCAATACCATCCTGGAAAAGCGAACGTAGTAGCTGACGCATTGAGTAGAAGATAATATGCGGGCACGAGTGCATTATTGTCAACGCAAAGGCCCATTGTGTATGACTTGGAAAGGATGGAAATAGAGTTAAAAACTCTAGGGACCCATGTGATGATGGCGAATATACAAGTGGAACCGACTTTAATTGATAAAGTTAAAGCTGCTCAAGCTACAGACCTGGAGCTGATGCGTATGAGGAAAAAAGTGCAAGAAGGTGCTATTCCAGAAGCAAGAATCGATGAAGAAGGAATACTTTGAGTCACCTCCAGACTTTGTGTTCCTAACGATTCTGACTTGAAGTATAAAATCAAGATGGAGGCGCACAATACACCGTTTGCAATCCATCATGGGAGTAACAAAATGTATCGTGATCTTCGACATGCATTTTGGTGGAGTAATATGAAGAGAGAGATACTGGGGTTTATCTCAAGGTGTCTAACTTATCAACGAGTCAAGGCGGATCATCAAGTGCCAAAATATCCATTCCAACCACTTGAAATTCCAGAATGGAAGTGGGAGCAAATTACCATGGATTTCGTTACTGGTCTTCCCAAGGTTTCTCAAGGCATAGATGCAATTTGGGTCATTGTTGATAGATTGACCAAGTCTGCTCATTTCTTACCGATACGATAAACTTATACACTTGAACGTCTTGCTAGTATTTACATAAACGAGATTGTAAGATTGCATGGTATGCCAGTATCCATAGTTTCTGATTGAGACCCAAGATTCACTTCACGATTTTGGGTTAGTTTGCAAAAAGCTATGAGCTATGGGCACGGATTTATGATTTAGTTCGGCATATCATCTTCAAACGGATGGACAGTCGGAAAGGACTATTCAAACTCTTGAAGATTTATTAAGACTCTGTGTCCTTGACTTCAAGAGAAGTTGGGACAAGTTCTTACCATTGGTGGAGTTTTCCTACAACAATAGTTATTAAGCAAGTATTGGCATGGCTCCATTTGAGGCGTTGTATGGAATAAAGTGTCCTTCTTCAGTATATTGGGATTAGGTGGGTGAAGCAACATTGTTGGGACCAGATTTGGTACGTATAACTACGGAAAAGATTCAAACGATCCGACAACGTATAAAAACCTCACAAGATCGACAAAAGAGTTATGTTGATCTTCATCGAAAGGACGTAGAATTCAATATTGGAGATTATGTGTTGTTACGTGTTGCCCCATGGAAAGGAGTTATGAGATTTGGAAAGAGAGGAAAGCTCAATCCTCGATTTATTGGCCCATTTTTAATCCTCGAACGAGTAGGAACTGTGGTCTATAGACTCTCTTTACCGCTAAGTATGTCGCGTGTTCATAATGTTTTTCACATATCTATGTTACGTAAATATGTGAAAGACTTGAACCACATTATTGAGTTACAACCGGATGAAATAGCACAAGATTTAACGTATGAAGAGGTTCCAATTAAAATTTTGGATAAGAAGGATCATATTCTACGCTCTAAGGTTATACCTCAAGTCAAAGTTTTGTGGAGAAACCATTATGTGGAAGAAATGACGTGGGAGTTAGAATCTGAGATGAAGTCAAGATATCCTCACCTCATTGATATACCAGGTACGTACCCTAATTTTGAGGATTAAATTTCATAAGAAGGGGAGGTTGTAAGACCCCAACTTTTATGAATAAAGAATAATTTTCTCGAAATATATTTTTGAATATTATTGTGTGAATTTGATATAATGTTATAGTTGTGGGTAATATTTACAAATTTTACAAAGTAAGCAAGTGGTTATATAATATTCGATTGGTCGGGGAATATTCGTACGACGACACAATCATTGGTGGACCCACAACGGAAGTATTGTCATAGTTAGAAAACGATAGAATTATCTTTTTATAAAAATAGCGGCGAAAGTTTTACCGTTAAAACTGTTGAACTACCCGGTAGTAAAAGTATAGTAATACGCGTGGTTGCATAGTAGCACACGGTATTGATTCTTGATGCTTACGTGAGAAATCACTCAATTATTGCTACAGTAATTGCTGCATCATATGTCTCATATTATTGATTCAATTATTGTCACAGTATCATCTGCATTTTATGTTATTAAATCAATAATTGAGACGACAAAGTTATTCATATTATTAAATTGAACTATTTACAATGTCTAGAAGTTCTGTCAAAGAGAGGTTTGATCATCTAATTGCACACCAATAAGGAGAAATCCTTATCGGAAAGCCCCCTCTTTCCTGGGAATGACATGGTTGTTAAATATTGTGAGTTATAATATTAATGATTAATAAGTTCGTGTTGATTAAAGAAGAAATTGATAGTTCCATTGTGTTGTAATTATTAGTGTTAGTGGAAATCGATATTTATTTCGGTATTAATGGATGTCTGGAAGTTATACTGACCAGTCATGTAATTAATCGGATAAATGAGTAATTAATTGCTATTAATTCACATGATTATACCTATTTGTTCACATATGTGTACTATTGATTCACATTCTTGTTACTATTAGTGGAGTTGGTGCAAGATTAATAATACTTGCATGACTAAATTAAAAATGGAGGTATAAATGAAGGTAATATATTGTAATTCGTATTTTCACATGTCTAGAACTATTGAGTCACATGATTTACTATTGATTCACATTATTTACTATTAGGGGAGGTGGTGCAAGTTTGATAATACTTGCAGGACTAAATTAAAAATAAAGAAAAAGAAGAAGGTATTATACTGTAATATTCTGAGCCCCAAAATGTGCAATTATCAAAGCTATATCCAGTTTCACTAATATAGAAGCTCATCTCTTCATTATTCTTCACCAATTCACTCAAGCTATGGAGCATTTATTATAGAGAGAAATTATAGAGAGAAAGAAGAAAAGAAGTATACTACCTTACTACTCCAGTATCCAGTTTCTTTCTAAGGTAAGGGGTATTATTTCTTTCGTGTTCTTAAAGAGATCTATTATTATTTCATCCCTTATTATTCTGTTGGAATAACATGTATACGTGGACTACCTTATACATGGTGAAATTCTTTGTTATTCCATTCTTTATTTTTATGTTGGAATAACCTGTCTATGTGAAGTACCGCATACATGATGAAATTCTTCTATTATTCCATTCTTTATTATTCTATTGGAACATCCTGTCTGTGCGTATTACGCCTGACCTGGTTCCATTATTTGTTATTATGTTGGAATATCCTGTCTTTGCGGTCTATCGCATGCATGGTGAATTCTTCTATTATTCCATTCTTTATTATTCTGTTGGAATATCCTTTCTGTGCGTTTATGCATGACCTAGTTCATTATTTATTATTCTGTTGGAATATCCTGTCTGTGTATTTACGCATGACCTGCTTCCATTATTTATTATTTTTTTGTTATCCGTGGGTTTCCGACCCGCAGGCCGACTTATCCCCCGAGCCCAGTACCAGAGCGGTTTTCTACCCGACTTGCGCCAGGGGTACCGTGGCCACCATGACCATTTCTGGCTTAACAAATGTTGCTAGTGGGGATCGAACTGAAGACGTTCGGGTTTACAGCTCGCCCACAATCAATCCTTAACCACTCCATTATTTATTATTCTGTTGGAATAACCTGTCTTTGCGGTCTATCGCATGCCTGGTGAATTCTTTTGTTATATAATTCTTTATTATACTCATTGGTTAAAGTTTTGGCTTTTATACTCTATGAAATTAGTGGAATATCCTTGATATTTGCGCTTCATCCAGTATCTTTTCATGGAAATATTCTTTTGAGCATTCTTGAATTTTACTCTATAAAGAAGTATTATGTTGACAATTTGGACATTGTTGATTTCTGGATAAGTTAGATTATAAATCTTTTATTCTTGAACTTGTTTTATTGAATTCCTATAACATTGTCCTAATCCCCATGTTTATATTCTGTTAAAAGTCATCTGTGGCCTGTAGTGCATAGATGGACTTGGTATGATTATGACCAGGGATCATTCGGTATAATCATGACTGTAATGTTACAAATGATGTGGTAAAAGTCCTAAGTGGCCCGTAGTGCATTGATGGATAGTTTTTTTTTTGCTAAGTAATTGTTTAGACTGAAGGAGAGATCAGAGGTTGGTTATGGTTTTATCGGTCACGGTTAAATCTGCATGATCATGATCATTAATGTATACATGAATATCCTTGGCCTACGGTGCATGGAGAATTTGTGGTCGTGATACTAAAGATTATCCTTGGCCGTAGTGTAGGGGTGATTCAATGATGTGAATTAGTTATTAAGCTGAGTCTCAGCGATAAAAGTGATGAAAAACCTTTAGAATCATAAAAGGTAGTAGATTTTATTCTCTACTTGACTCTTCTAATGAATTGCTTATTCCGCTGCAGTTAAACTTGTTTATTATATTCTATCAGTTTAAATTTGTTGAGGGCTAATGATAATTTATTCTGCATTATCTTGGTCATAATATTTCTTACTGGGCTAGTTGAGCTCATGCTTTTGCTTTCATTGTTCTCTTTAGGAAATGAGAACGTGGCCGGGACTAGTCGGGGAACAGAGTGATGGTCCAGATGATAGTATTAGTAGTCCTCACTATTCTATAAAATAGTATGATTATAAATGTAATGAAGACTCCTTTGGGTATGGATATTATCTAGATGACAATATTTGTATTAAAACTCACAGTATATGTTTTGTTGTATTTTACATGACTGTTGTATAATTAAGTTTTTAATTGTATTTTGTACCATGTATTTGGCGACTCAAGATGTGTGATGTATACCTATTTTGGAGGCGTCATAGACTAGCTTAGCCATTTTTTCATGTACAACATATATTGTATATATCAAACAATATTATATATGATAGGGAAATATATTTTGATTCATTTCCCTTTCAGTTGTGCTTTGATACTTGCTTGATATTTACATGTTTCTTCAGGGATTGTGATCTTGATGCATTCTCAAATCATCCTTGATGTGTTGACATTAAGACGTCGCATGATCTTTCAGAATGGATCATTGATCTGTGTGTATCCCTACCATCTTTGGTGTTTTGGGACTGGTTTTTGTATGGAAGTGTAGAGAGGAGTGTGGCTTTTCCTCTCTGAGATCGACCGCATCACAGATGGTCGACAGTACTCCTATTTAAGAGGAGCCTAGCTAATTCCATCTCTTATGGACTGGTGTGGCTATTTGAGGCACAACCACAGCTTAGATGGTCGTCGAATCTCCTATTTGTGAGGAGAGGTTAGGTAGTTCCATCCCTTTAGTCTGAAGCCGATGAAATGTGGTGGATTGAAGTTTGATCCCAGTACCGTGTGACAAGTATTTTTGTTCTAGTAGGGGGTTTGACCGAACCATAAATGGCTGTCTACGTACTCCTATTGAAGAGGAGATCAGGTCTGCGTAGTTCGAACCTGGTGTAAGAGGTTCAACGCTGAATGTGAAGGGTGTAAATGGGTGTAGAAGATTTTTTTTTTGCTAAACTTTTTGTGTATAAAAAAAGGGAACCAATATACAAAGGCAAGGGGCTTACCCCGAAGTATAGCTACATCATCTGTGGACAGGCCCATGATAAGGAAGCTAAACAAGGAAACTACCAGAAACAAAATAGCTAAAAAGACAGATACATAAATAATGGGTTCACTGTCTCCCGGGGGGATAGGAATAAAGAAATCCCATATATAAATTATCCAAATAAACAAAGAACATGAGCCCACAAGGACTGATCCACGATCCATAAAGGACCATTGGAAACCAAATCAAATTTTGCACCTCACCAAACAGCAGAACAGCAGCAGCACAAACAGCAGCACGCCAACCAGCCCCTCGCCTTAAGCAGCCCGAAGCAGCCTAGGAGCTCAGGCATTCCAGCTCGTCCAAAGCATCCCAGACTAGCAGCTCGCCAACCCAGACCATTGCACCTCTAGCCACCTCTCCCGAAGCAGCACCCCAAGATCCGGAAAACTAACCAGCTACACTACCAATCCAGCAATCAAGGCAGGACCAAATCCGGAGCAGAATTACCAGCATCCAAGCGACAAATAGCAGTCAAGACATCTGCACCTTAAGGATTACACCACCACACTAGTTTGTAATTAACTAATTACAAAAATATTGACGGTTTGTAGCTTTGATAAAGGATTTACATGTAGATAATCTAGACTTAATAATATTTATAACATCCTTCGCAAGGCAAAACATAGGAGGAATAGAGTCAAGGTGAAGCTTTTTATTTCTAGCCTCCCATATTTTGTAGAAGCAAACAGCCACAGTTAGGCTAAGAATATTTCTAGAGATCTTGGATCCGTTAAAATTTGCTTGAAAGCTCATAATAGCCTCCCAAGAGTTTGGGAAAGAAGGCCAATTCCCAAGGTTAGCAGCCGTAAGGATAACATGCTTTGAGTAAGCACATTCAAAGAAAAGATGTTCAAAAGTTTCCGGACAAAGGTTGCACAGAGGACAATTCCAAGTTATCCCCGAAAATTTCGAAGTCCGGTCATTTGTGGGCAGCCTCTTCAGAATGCCAAGCCACAAAATGAAGGAGAATCTGGGGACGTGACATTTGTTCCACACCAATGAGTACCAAGGAATAGGGGGTTGCCTTAACCGTATGGACTCCCAAATTTGGTTAACTTTGATATTTTTCGAATCCCAATCATCCCAAAAGATCCTATCCCGTTGCTGTGTGGGTGGGGGAAGCCTTTCAAGATTTCTACGCAACATGATGATGTCGTGATGGTTGCCCGTAGGAAGAATCCAGGTGGTACCTCTAATGAAAGAACTGACCTTTGCAGATATGTGGATCCCAGAATTGGAAATAAGATAGCTTGAAGGGTTGATGGCAGTGTCATAGAGCCAAGGGTCAAACCACATGCTTGTGTCCAGACCATTTCCAACTTGATAATGAAGGTGCTGTAATGCTAGAGGCCGAAGCTTAAGAACCTGCTTACATATCCAAGAGCAAGCTGAAGTGAGATTTATCTGCCAGAAAGATTTATGTTTGAGAATTGTGGCTTTGGTCCAATTGACCCAAAGAGAATTTGATTGAGGTTGGATGATGCAAACAAGGAGCTGCAGGATAAGAGCTTTGTTCCAGTCAGATAAGCTTTTAATGCCAAGACCACCTTCAGCTAGGGGAAGTGTTATATTGTCCCAAGCAACTTTCTCACCATATTTCCCAAGATTAGTCCCTTTCCATAGAAACCGAGATAAAATTGATTGGATTTCTTTGAGCACCATTTTAGGAAGAAGAAAATGTGAGCTCCAAAAAACTTGAATGGGTAAAAGAGTAGTTCTAATCAGCTGGAGCCTTCCCGAATAGGAGAGTACTTTAGAAGTCCAAGATGTTACACGGTTAGTTATTCTATGAATGAGAGGAATACAATCAACCTTCGTGAGTTTTTTTGATAAAAGGGGAACGCCTAGAAATTTTGAGGGAAGGGTTCCCATCGGAAAACCAAGCAAAGAGGAAATTTCCATAATGGCTGAAGTATCTGAATTAGAGAGGAAAAAATGGCTTTTGTGTGCGTTTGGTATAAGACCCGAGAACAATGAGAAAGATAGAATGCATGAGTTAATGATGGATACCGAAGGCAAGGATGAATGACAGAAAATCAGGATGTCATCCGCAAAGAAGAGGTGGGTAAGATTGCAATCTTTGGCTTTCAAATGATGGTTGAACTCAGAAACTGAGGTAGCCTTATTCAATTTGAGGGAGAGCATTTCCATGACCAGAACAAAAAGGAAAGGAGAGAGAGGGTCTCCTTGCCTGAGACCTCTGGAGCTTCCAAAGAACCCTGCAAGAGAGCCATTAACTTTTACCGAGAACATGGCACTAGAGATACATGCTTTGATCCAGCCTACAAAGGAAGGTGGAAATTTGAAGGCTTGAAGTGTATCCAGGAGGAAATCCCATCTTACCGTGTCAAAAGCTTTAGTGAGATCAATTTTTAAAGCACAGCGAGAGGGACCATTCGATCTGAGATAGCATGTGAACATTTCTTGAGCAATAAGAATGTTGTCACTAATACGTCGCCCTTTAACAAAAGCAGATTGAGCTTTGTCCACAAGAGAAGGGAGAGCATCCTTTAACCGATTGGCTAAGATTTTTGCAATACATTTGTATATTGTGTTGCAACATGAGATGGGTCAAAAATCAAACATGGAAGTTGGATTGGAGCTTTTAGGAATGAGAGCAAGAACAGTCGAATTGAAACCTCTCGACAACCTACTAACTTCAAAGAAGTAGTGGACAGTTTTAAGGAAGTCCACACCCACAATATTCCAATAACTAACAAAGAAGTTGACATTAAACCCGTCTGGACCAGGACTTTTGTTACGCTTCATGGATTTGAGAACCTCAAGGTTTTCAGTATCCGAGATAGGGCATCCCAATTTAGAGGCTATGTCACTACTGATCTGTTTGGATGGAAGGATATTATAATTTCCGAACCCAGGATAGGACTCCTCCACAGAGTTAAAAAGATGATCAAAATATCCAACTGCAACCTCTTCAATGTTTTTCTGGCCCTGCACTAATGAACCGACCGATTTTAATATGGATAAGATTTTGTTGGAGTTCCAACGGTTTTTCATTAAGTTCGCAAAATAGCTGGAGTTATGGTCGCCCAAAGCCAACCAATTGGCTCGAGATTTCTGTTGAAGAAACATTTCCTCTCTTTCTAATGCAGTCCAAAGAAGGTGATGGCTAGATTTTTCTCGCTCCAGCAGGTCAAGATCCAAGGGATTATCATGGAGCAGTGTTTGTACAACTTGCAGCTCCTCTTTAGCCGAGCTAACTAGCGTCACAACATTCCCAGAGGTAGTATTGAGGGACACCAAAGCATGTCTGGTATGTTTGTTTATGTAGAGAAGGGTAGAAATGTTTTTGTTGTTTTTTTTTAATTGAGACCGGGCCATATAGCATATGGTTGCCTACTTACTCCCAGGTATCAGGGAGATCAAGTCGATGTAGTTCGCCCCTCAAGATGAATTGCAGCCAAAGAAAAGTCTGAATCCCATGTACAGGCTATACTGAGGGGAAAAGAAAGTTTGATCCCATGCTTGGGACAAACTGCAGGTATAAAAAAGTTTGATCCCGTCTTCAGGACAAACTACAAGCGTAAAAAAGTTTAATCCCATCTTCAAGATAAATTGCAGGTGTGAGAGGTTCAATCCCTGGGGGGATAACCAAAATTGTATGAAAAGTTGGAAACGAGGTGAAACCAGGCTGCTGGTTTGAAGTGTATATTTCCCTGAGGGGCAGAAGAGTATGTAAAAAGGGTTAGAAAATCTGAATGACTGGTGATCTGATGATCCAAAGCCAGGATGTTTGATTGATGGTAACCTCAGATATAGTACCATATCACTGTGTCTGAGTTGATAAGCTGTGGAAATTCATCGCCGTCCATTTCCTGTAAGCTGAGAGCGCCTCCTGTCAATACCTCTTTGACAGCAAACGGGACTTCCCAGTTAGGAGCGAATTTTCCCTTAGATTGATCTTGGTTGTCAATGATCTTCTTCAAAACCAAGTCATGTTCTTTAAACTGCCATAGCCGGAATTTCCTGTTGTAGGATCTTGTGATCCTTTGCTGATATAACTGACCATGGAAAATAGCCGCAGTTCGCTTTTCGTCTATTAAAGACAATTGGTGATACCTGTCTTGTACCCATTGGTCTTCATCTAGCTGAGCTTCTACCAATACTCTGAGGGATTCCATTTCCACCTTTATGGGGAGCACTGCTTCCATCCTATAGGCTAATGAGTAGGGGGTTGCCACAGTAGAAGTACCCATTAAAGTTCTGTAGGCTAATAATAAAGTCAGAGGCAAGAGGTCAGGCCATCCTTTGTTATTGGTTGACATTTTTTGCATGATCTTCTTGATGTTTTTATTAACTGCTTCAACAACACCATTCATCTTTGGATGGTAGATGACAGAGTTAAGGTGTTTGACGTGGAATTTACTGCATAACTCCTCATATCATTTTGTTGTTGAGGTTCTTAGCATTATTGACATAATTACCTCTGCTTGTCCATATCGACAAATGATATTATTTCTGATGAAAGCAATGATGACTTCTTTGATAAACCTAGGGAAGGAGTCTGCTTCTATCCACTTGGTGAAGTAGTTGATCATGGTGAAGATAAACTGATGTCCATTACTTGCTTTAGGCTCGATGGGCCCGATCATGTCCTTTCCCCACATTGAGAAGAGCCAAGGTGAACTCATGTTATGGAGTTCCCTTGGAGGGGCGTGTATAGCATTTCCATGAATTTGGCATTGATAGCACCTCTTGACGTGATCATTACAGTTTGCTTTGAGCGTAAGCCAATACTGCCTTGTTCTAAGGATTTTCTTAACAAGTAGGGGGTCACTCATGTGTGGGCCACATACTCCACCGTGGATCTCATTCATGAGCCTCTGAGCTTGGTCCTTGTCCAGACATCTTAAGAGACCTAATCCTGCATCTCTTTTGTAGTGTGTATCTCCGCTCAGGTAGAATCTCATAGCCATTCGATGGATTTGCCTCTTTTCAGATGGGCTTGTCTCAGCGGGTGTAGATCTATCTCGCAGATACTCCTTGATATATTGATACCAACGGTTGTGGATGGGAGGTAGCTCATCCGATACTTTTCCAACATAGTTCCCATAGGCTGGGGCCTTTTGCAGGGCAAATGTGATGCTTGGCATGTTTTTATTGTCAGGCATGTGAATTAAGGAGGCCAATGTTGCTAGTGCATCCGCAAAATCATTCCTATTATGAGGAATGTGTGAAAATGAGATTTCTTCGAACTCCAAAACCATCTGTAAAACTTGCCGATGGTAAGGATACAATTGTAGTTCTTTGGTTTGATAAATTCTCTTGGATTGTTTGATTACCAATTCGGAATCCCCAAAAATAGTTAACCACCGATGCCCATTGAACGGGCAAGTTTTAGCCCCATGATACAGCCTTCATACTCAGTTGTGTTGTTGGTGCTGACAAACTACAATTTGATGGCGACGGGATACTGCTCCCCCATACCTGTAAGACCCCGAATTTTATGAAATAAAAATCTATTTTAATTTATGATTGTTGCAAAATGTTAAATTGATAACTGGTCAAATGAACAATTAATCATATAAATGAGTAATTAAAAGATGAGATATTAATATTGTGGGCCATGGTGGAGGTGGCTAACATGTGGGATGGTTTTAATTGACCATAACTATCACCAATTAGAAAGAATGGAACTTCTGCACATCAGTTTTGGATTTGTGGAAATTAAGGTAGGAAAGAGAGAGAAGGAAGAAGGATACTCTTACTCATTTTCCACCCACGAAAGTTATCAGACAAAATTATAGAGAGAGAGAGGGAAGAGAAAGAAAAGAGAGAGAGAAGAAGAAAAAGATTAAGATGAAGAAGATGAACCAAGATGAGGAAAACTTAAATAAGCATGAAGGATGAAGCAAACTATGAAGTAATGAAGGAAGAATAAGAACTCAAAAGGTAAAATCAAAATTCGGTGTTCCTTTTGACTGGGACACACTGATTCATCACATACAACTTCTATAAAGTATGGAATGAAAGGAATAGGCGAGCCCATGGTGAAACCCCCCGTGCTGCTACTGTTCTTGCTCAAGACTGTGTTAGGATTGTTAAATGCAAATTGTATTCAGTTAAAACTTTTAGCTCTTATATTGTAAAATATCCCAATCTTAGATGTTGGCAGTTATAGCCTTGGATATAGCAAGTACATCATTGGCTTGTCTCTGATGTGGTTGCTATATTTCTTTCGCGGGGTATGCCCCTAGATATGTTTTTCTTCTTTGGTTTATAATACTCACAATTTAGCAAAAAAAAAATCAAAACTTTTGTCTTTTAAATTTTCCTTAGAGTTTGATTTGTTAAAGGTTGGTTTATAGGGGATCATAATGGATCAAAGTAATAAGGAAGTATATAATAAAGATTTATGTTTAATCTAGGTCATAATAAAATTTAAGATCAAAAGATTAGGCATATGTTTGTGGATGAACAAAAGTTATGTGGATGACTTAAATCAAACTTGTAAAAGTGTTGATGGTTGATCTATGTCTAAAATCTGAGGAGGAGGATCTATAGATTAAGAAGTTACGGAAATATTCTAATTTGAAAGAACTAAAAATGATTTAAATTGAAGTTGTGATGAAAGTTTTCGTAAAACATGTTAAATGATGAAAAAACTTAGTCTTGGGAGACTTTGGAGCCAAATTTCAGAATAATTAATGAATCTAAAAAATTATGAAATAACGGGGGTTTTGTAGTGCATGTTACAAGCTTTCCATAGCCTCGAAAACGGACTAATTCCGACTAAAAATGAAGAAGTTATGAAGATTTTAAGTATATGTGTCAAATGTTGCAAACTCTGGAAAATTGGAGTTAAGTGCCAATGGTCGAACACCTAGGCGCTAGGCTCAATGCTCAAACTCTGTTCTTGGGCGCCTAGGTGCTTACCCAAGGCCAAATTTGGGCTCCTAGGCGTTGGTCAAGTGTTAAGCCAAAATCTGTCCGGACATCCTTTAGTAAATTGGGCATCACTTTTTCATACGAACTCCGATTGAGGTGATTCAGGATGATTCGGAAAGCTAACGAGTAGACCTAAAACTTTCATTCTTTATGTTTTTGAGATTTGAGTTCGGTATCAAGGCCTAAAATGGCTATTTTAGGGACTGATGTGCATTCAGATGCAATCGGAGGAAGTCGGGCATGCACGTATGCAACGTGTAATGTTTTTTACGATAAAGGATGTTGTTCTAAGTTTTAAGACATGAACATTATTAAATATAATGATATTATGCGATAAATAAAGACAACTTAAATGAATAATGAATTATTAGTTGGTGTATATGTTATTTGAGATAATTATGATTTGACGTTGATCCTTACTTTTAATAGAATTTAAATTGTTTATAAGTAAGGTATTGATTTGATTCTTACGTAATAAGTCACTCGGTATTTATTTCAATAATTACCACAATAGTTATTACACAGTGACTCATATTATTTTATATGATATAATTAAACAAGTTGGCAGTATTGAGAGTCTATGTTAATAATTGTGAATAATGGTTCAAAGATTGAACAGGGTGTTGATTAAAGATAAGTATGATATACAGTTGTTTGTTCAATTATTTTCTTTTTACAAAAGTAAGTTTGACAGGACTTGCAGACACTCTACTTTTTTCGAAAGTAGTATGGACCACAACTCTATTATTGAACAAATTTTGTTAAAACGTGTACAAGTTGATTTAATGTTCTTTGTGGGACCATAAATTCCACTACCATTATTATATAACTCATTTGGTTATTTTGTCAAAGCGGTGTGCTAGTTGTTTACTAATATTTTAGTATAAATAGGTTGCTCGGTTGAGTAACTAAACACACACGATCACTACACTAAAAATATAGAATTCATTTACTTCAATATTGTGAGTACAATATTCTGAGTATTTCTATTGAGTGTAATATTACTCCAAGTGGATAAATAGACAAAATTACAAAACATGTTTCTCTCTCTAGTTTGGTTTCTCTGCCTTCTCTCTAATTTCAAATTTCCCCCGCCCCTAGGTTTCACCTAACTTGTCCGACCTCCACCAACCTTTCCCGGCTTATCTCCCCCCATCTCTCCGTACTCCGATTATACACCCATCTTCAGTCCCTTCCTTTCCCTTTTGTCCACTATTTTGGTCCTTCCTCTGGATCTCTTGTCCCTTGACCACTTCTTCTTCCCTTACTCTCCTGTGTTCTCTTTCTGCTATGGTTAGCCACAACCACCTCTCTGCCGGGAACTCAGAGAGTAGTCCATCCAAAGATCTGTTTGCCGAGTTTGGAGTCTCCCTTCCGAACTCTTCTGAACCCCTACCTCCTCATCTTAGTGTCGAGGATATGGGGGAGTCGGATCCCATTATGGGTGTTATGGGAACCAATATTAGCTCTGACGACTCTGCTACAAATGAGATGAATCCTGCTCTGGATATCGATCTTGCTTTGGGGGACAATGCCAAAGAAATTTTCTCGGCTGCTCACAATTTCTCTCATAAAGACAGGGAAGAAGCCTTGTTTGAAAGAAAGAAAAACATGCACTTGATGTCCTTTCTATCAGCCCATGGGATCACTACCAATGATGTTCAACATTTCTTGTTGGAAGGAAAGAGGGTTAACTTTTCAAATGCAGACATAATATCTATGTCTAGTCCCACACCAGATATCCCCTTGGGTTACTCTGACATTGGTTCCCTTCATCAGGTAATATGTGTTGGAGAAGATTCTAAGCCGGGAGGAACAGCCCCTAAGGTTCCTCCGACGACTGAGGTGCGTTTAGGCTCTAAACCGGCGAATCTGGTCTGGTCTCCCATCAACTCATGTCTTATCAAACCTGGACTGTTAGAGTCAGCTTTTTCAAAAGGTCACACCTCCTCCCTCGATGAAGGGGAAATTCCAGCTGCTAGCCTGAAAGAAGCCACTAAAACGTGGTGTGATGTTGTAGGCAAATCCAATGTCAAAACTTCTAGGCTCCTATCGTACCACCCTCCTTCTTCTGGCGAAGGGGTCTTGTCAGCCATACCTCCAGACGATATGTTACTTAGAGGAAATCAAAGATGGGCTTCCAGCATTGTGGGATACTTCCTTCATTCCTCCCTTCCCTTTAAAGTTGTTGAGCCTATTGCTAGATGACTTTGGGGTCATCTTGGGCTTACTGATGTATTCCTTCATAACAAAGGATACTTCATTTTCAAATTTACATCTACTTCGGAATGTGACAATGTGCTAGCGTCTGGTCCTTGGCACTTCACCTCTAAAATCATGGTCCTTCAAAAATGGAAAGAAGGAATAGAGTTCTCTAAAACGGAATGCAGCTACTTTCCAATTTGGGTCAAACTCCACAATATCCCTCTCTCCTATTGGTCGGATGAAGGAATTAGCTATATTGCTAGTGCCATTGGGAAACCTCTGTTCACGGATGATATGACCACTAAGAACGATTTCCTGAATTTTGCTAGAGTTTGCTTTGAAGTCAAAGCTTCTTCCTCATTTCCTCCTTCTATTCGGGTAGCCACTAAACAAGAGGACGCTTCTGAGTATTCCTTTACTTCGGTTGAAGTGGAATATCAAAGTAAACCACCCAACTGCCCCAAATGCCTTGTGTTTGGGCATTCTCCCCTCAAATGTCCTAAAGCAAACTTCCAGTGGATTCCTAAAGGGCTTGGAAATGTCACAGATGGTAAAGTGCAGGCTAATGTTGGTGGACAGGTAATGAAGGCAGATAGGCAAGATATAGTTGGAACCAGTTCCAAGGACGTGACTAAGACTGGGAATGAATGGGTAACAGTAGGAAGGGGAGCTAAATCTAGCTCTATTACTCCAATTCGCTGCAATGAATTGACTGTCTCCAACACGTTTGCCCCTATGGTTATTTATGACCAGACCACTTGCCCAGATGCAGACTCTCCTGTTGCAATGAATACTCTTCTTGTGAACAAGATTAAGGCGATAGACGAAAAAGAAGGAAAAGATCTCAAAAATAAACAAATCTCAGGTATGGAAAATCCAAAGGCTGCCAAGAATAGAAAAGGCAAGGGAAAAAATGGCAACACCCCCCCCCCCTCCATTAGTTTAATTATGTTAGCTTCCTATAATATTAGAGGGTTAAATAAAAAGCCTAAACAGGCTTATGTTAAGCAAATCATTGCAGACTATAATATTTCAATTATGGGTTTACTTGAGACTAGAGTTAAATCTACTAAAGCTCCAAGAATTTCCAGGAATTTGTGTAGGAACTGGGAATGGGCTTTTAATTATGACTTCCATAATAATGGTAGAATTTGGGTAGGATGGAATCCTCTCCTTTGGAAATTAGATATCATTTTTGTTTCCTCTCAAATCATGCACTGTAAAGTTCAGTCGCTAGATGTTAACAGTAATTGTTTCATGGTTTCTTTTGTGTATGGGCTCAATACATACATCGAAAGAAGGACTCTTTGGAATGAAATGGTTACTCTGTCCACAAATGATTGTTGGTGTTTATTGGGGGACTTCAATGTTATAAAGGACCTGAAGGAAACTAACCAACCAAATGCTAATTGGGATGTTGGTAAAGAAGAGTTCAAAGACTGCATCACTGATATTGGGGTGGATGACATTCGAGCAACTGGGACAATCTTTACTTGGTGGAACAACCAACCTTTGTAACCAGTCCACAAAAAACTGGACCGAGCCATGGGAAACTCAGAATGGTTCTCTAACTTTGACCTTTCACTGGTATCTTTTGCGCACCGTGGGCTCTCGGACCATTCCTTAGTTTTACTAAACACTGGGACAACGTTTACTAAACCCCGGAGACAGTTTCAATATTTCAACCACATGTCTCTCCTTGTTGGGTTTCATGATGCTGTCAGGTTGGCTTGGGATACCCACATTGTTGGGAACCCTTTCTATGTTTTCTCTGAGAAACTGAAATGTACCAAGAAAGCCTTATTCTCCCTCAACAGTTCTGTGGGTAATCTGACCACACTTGTCAAGGCAGCAAGGGAAGAGCTCCACTCGGTCCAGAACCTCCTTCATGTCTATCCCTATGACCTGGACCTTTTGGCAAAGGAAGATAGCTGCTCAAAACAACTTTGGCAAGCCATAGATAGGGAAGAAGTCTTAATGCAACAAAAATCCAGAGTTACATGGATGGCCTTAGGTGACCGCAACTCAAGCTACTTCTCAAATATGATGAAGCAACGGTGGAACTCTAACAAAATCCTCTCGATCCTTAATAATGAGGGTCTTATGGTCCATGACAAGGAACAAATTGAGGCAGTTGCTGTGGAGTATTTCTCTAGCCTTTTTCTGATTCGGCACCTCCCTATGATGGTTTTTTAGACCTAGGCATCTCCCCAACTAAATTGATAGACCCATCTCAAGCTTCGATCCTTAGTGCTCCTATTTTTGATTATGAGATATTCAAGGTTCTAAACTCCATGAACCGTAACAGGAGCCCAGGTCCAGACGGTTTCAATGTGAACTTCTTTATCAGCTGTTGGTCCACTGTGGGGGAAACCTTTACTAAAGTTGTCCAGTACTTTTTCTCCTCTAGCCGACTAACCAAAGGAATTAACTCCACTGCGTTGGCCTTGATTCCCAAATGTCCAAATCCAACTGCTATGGTTGATTTCTGTCCTATCTCTTGCTGTAATACTATTTATAAATGTATAGCAAAAATCCTTTCTAATAGACTAAAAGTGGTTTTGCCCAAGATCATTGATCAAGCACAATCGGCTTTTGTACAAGGTCGAAGTATAAGTGATTAACATTCTCTTGGCTCAAGATCTCTTCAAAGGTTACAACAGGAACAATGGCCCATCTCGATGTGCCCTCAAGATTGACCTTAGGAAAGCCTTTGACACGGTGAGATGGGAGTTCCTTCTTGATGTTCTTAAGGCTTTTCATTTTCCCCCAATCTTCATTGGATGGATCAGGGCATGTATATCTTCTGCCATGTTCTCTGTCAAGTTGAATGGAACCCTCGCTGGATTCTTTGGCAGTACCCATGGGCTTCGTCAAGGAGATCCCCTATCCCCCTTCCTTTTTGTTCTTGTGATGGAAATGCTTTCTCTAAAGCTCAAAAAAGAGACTTCCACTAATGGGTTTGAATATCATTGGAAAGCAAAAGGATGTCAGCTTACTCATCTACTGTTTGCGGATGATATCCTGATTTTCTGCCATGCGAGTTTACCTTCGGTTAATATTATTAATTCTTGCATCCAATCCTTCTCTCTCTACTCTGGACTGATCCCGAATTCTCATAAAAGTCAGTGCTATCTCTCAAATTCGGACCCCTCAACCAAAGATAGCATCCTATCATTAATGGGATTTCAGTTAGGGTCTCTACCTTCCAAATTCCTCGGCGTTCCACTGCTATCTCGAAAGCACTCTCATGCCGACTGTGCTCCTCTTATTCAAAGGACAACCTCCCGTATTTCTTCCTGGACTTCCAAAGTCCTTGCCTACTCCGGTCGCCTTCAGTTGATTAAATCTGTTCTTTGTTCCTTCCAAACCTACTGGTGCAAGCATTTCATGCTACCTAAAGCTGTACTTCGGGAGATTAACTCCCTCCTTGGCAGGTTTTTGTGGAAGGGACCGAATCTTAGTAAGTTTGGGGCTAAAGTGGCTTGGTCGAAAATCACTTTTCCAAGGAATGAATGTGGATTAGGCTTAAAGAATATCCTTGATTGGAACATTTCTTTACTGTTGCAGCATTTCCTCCAAATCATCAACCACGATACTAAGTCTCTCTGGGCAAAATGGGTACAAACCACTCTCCTAAAAGACAAGTCTATATGGCAGGTCACGGCAGGGAATGATTGCTCATGGACATGGAAACAAATCCTAAAGCTTCGCTCCTGTGCTTTACAACACCTTAAATACATTATTGGGCAGGGAAATCAGACTTCTCTTTGGTATGATCCTTGGTTGAACGGTGCCCCAATCAACCCCTCTACCTCATTATTATCCAACTCCGGTATTCCTTCTTTTGCTAAGGTGAGCCACATTATCCAGGACCTCTCATGGAATCTCCCAAATAGCAATCACCATGATGTGATAATGTTTAGGCAGCAAATTCTACAAGCTTCCATCACTCCAAGACAGAATGACATAATATTGTGGGATGATAAACCCATTCATTCCGTAACGGCTAATCAGATATGGGATTCCATTCGGGCTAGAACCCAATCGACTTCATGGAGCTCAATCCTTTGGCACAACCTCCATGTGCCAAGATACTCGTTTATGTTGTGGCTTGGACTGCTAAGGAAAATTTCTACTAATGATAGAACCAAGCACTACACAGGAAGGACTTGGAGTTGTCTCCTTTGCAACCAACACATGGAAACCTTTGAGCACATGTTCTTTGAATGTACCTATTCTTCGATTATCCTTCAAAGTGCTCTTGATTTGGGTAATTGGACTTCTATCCCACTCACTTGGGACGCTCTCATTAGCTACCTCACCAATTACCAAGGCTCTAATTTGTTAAAGAACATTTTGAACCTCACAGTTGCCACTTATTTCTACAAAGTTTGGGAAGCTAGAAATACAAAGATGCACAAGGGTTATATCATTCCTCCTAGGTCCCTTGCAAAGGACGCCATCAATCTTATCAAGTCCCGGATTTCTACTAGCAAAGCCTTCCTCAAAGCCACAAATTGTAACCACCTTTGTAATTGGTTGATAACTCACTAGGATGGTTGGGTTTTCTCCCTTGTATACATATTAACAGGAGGCTTCGAGAGAGTTTAAGGATTCGGGCGAGTATGGTGTAAGTTTTGGGCTTCGGGAAAGAGTCTATGAGGTATGCTCGGGCGAGCATGAGGCTTCGGGAAAACATGGTGCAAGTTTTGGGCTTCGGCCGAGCGACTATGAGGTACGCTCGGGCGAGCATGTGGCTTCGGGCAAGCATGGTGCAAGTTTTGGGCTATGGCCGAGCATGGTTTCGGGCGAGATGGTGGTTGTGTCCAAGTTATGGCCTTCGGGAGTGTATACATGTGCATGGTATGGCCTTCGGGCGTGTATCTGTACTTTCATCAAGGCTCCATTTTGTAATCATTTCTGTATTGGGCTGTTTGTTCAACTTGTTATGATGGGCTCTCTTCCTTGTATCGTATCATCATCTACACATCTTAGATGATGCTACTATATTCTGGGGTATGCAGCCATTGTTTTTTTGGTCCTATATATACAAACAAATTTAGCAAAAAAAAATATTACTCCAAGTGTAGATAAGGAATGCAAGCATTGTTTAAGATGATCAATTTCACAGAAAGCAGAATCAAGTCAAATGCTAAGGTAAGGGATATCATTATTGTGGTAAGGGGTATCATTTTTATGGTAAAGTGATATTTTCTTTTATACTTTATATTATGGTAAGATGTTATTATTCGTTTCTTCAGTTTATCATTAAATGATGAAAGGTCCTGAAAGGATTAGAATATCCTTAATAGTTTGTGCTTCATCTATTATTATGTTATCAATTTGGACTCTGGATAATTAAGTTGAAAATCACTAAATCTATGTTATCTTATTATTATGATGATTTATGTTTATTCATTATATATATCATTGACATCATTCCCAAGCTTATATTGTGTTGAAAGTCATATATGGCCAGTAGTGCATAGATGGACTTGGTATAATTATGACCGGAGATTATTCGATATGATCATGACCATAATGTTACAAACGATGTGGTAAAAGTCATCTTTGGCCCGTATTACATAGATGGACTTTGTATGATTATGACCGGGGATTATTTGGTATAATCATGACCATAATTAAAAACACAAATATCCTTGGCCCGTAGTGTATGGATAATTCATGGTCGTGATACTATTAAGCTGTCTCAGTATTATTGGTTTTACAGTTGTATATCTTTGGCCTGTAGTGCAAAGATGGACTGTTGGTTATTGGTTTTACAGTTGTATATCTTTGGCTTGTAGTGCAAAGATGGATTGTTGGTTATTGGTTTTACAGTTGTATATCTTTGGGCTATAGTGCAAAGATGGACTGTTGGTTATTGGTTTTACAGTTGTATATCTTTGGCATGTAGTGCAAAGTTGGATTGTTGATTTACTTGATTATAAATATGAATTGTGATTTAATTATAATCTGTTGTGGTTCAGGTGAAGACAGGTGATGAGAATTCTCTTTGTCTTAGGTATAACCAAGAACTGTTGATGATTATTACAGGAATGAAATATTAACGATGGACTTTTAATCTAGAGGAGACAGTAGACATTATGTTCTACTTGACTCTTCTAATGGATTGTTGTTTCCACTGCTATAATGGTTGAAAACTTTTATCTTCTACCATATGATCTAAATATCTGAATTATTATTGATGAAGACTATTGATAATTTAATTATCTTAAGTCATGATATTCTTTACTGGGCTATTTGTTCTCACCCTTTTACTTCACCACCCCTTTCAGGTAATAAAATGGTAGCTGGGACTAGCAGGGAGAACATGAGTATAAGTGGTGTTGTTTCAAATTAGTCACAAGCCTAATTTAAATTATGAAACGGTGTGACATAATAATTGTACTGAGAACTTAAAATGTGTGTGACATGTTCTATACATCATTTAATATTTAATTTTGGTGAACAACAATAGGGTGAGGCGAATCAAAATTTGGAAGCGTCAAAGGTGCACTCCATTATAATGAGGAGAACATAAATCTTCTCGTGTCCCTTCGGGGACTTGATATATTTTTTGTTGTACTTTATATGACATTGTAATAATTTAAATATGAATATTGTCATATTATATACGTAACAATATTTGTATTGAAACTCACAGTATATGAGTCGTCGTATTTTGCACGACAATTGTATAAATGGAGTTGTCAGTAGTGTATGTTTCTGACGACCCAAGATGCTAGGCGTATACCTACTTTGGAGGCATCACAATACCGGATACTAGAACTGCTCCAAATCTAGAGCCTTCTATGTTAACAGCTCCATCAAAATACATTTTCCACGTACGATATTCATCGTAGTGATGGTGTTACTGAATTGTCATGACCCCTTCATCGGGGAAATATGTTTCCAAGGGTTTGTAATCCTTTGCGGGTGCGGCGACCAGTTAATCCGCAATTCCTTGACCTTTGGTAGAATTTTGCGTCACGTAAACGATGTCAAATTATTGTAGGATCAACTACCATCTGGATAGCCGACAATTCAGTATGTGCTTACTGAACACGTACTTGAGAGGATCCACGCGGGATATCAGATGGGTTGTGTGACCATGGAGGTAATGTTGTAACCTCATGGAAACCCATTTTAAAGCACAACAAATCTTCTCAATCAGAGTGTACTTGTGTTCACTGCTGCTGAATCTTTTGCTCAGGTAATAGATAGCTCGTTCTTGGCCTCTATTGTCTTTTTGTCCCAGCATGCAGCCCATAGCATTGTCATTAATGGACAGGTACATGAACAGGGGAACATCATCCCTGGAAGGTACCAAAACAGGAGCGTTAACCAGCTGCTCTTTGATTGTAAAGAAGGCTTTCTGACACTCATCATTCCATTTCATGGAGGAGTTCTTCCTTAAAAATTTGAAGATGGGCTCACAGGTTGCTATGATTGTAGAGATAAACCTGCTAATGAAAATGATTCTTCCTAAAAATCCCCATATTTCCTTCTCTGTCTGAGGAATGGGTATTTCCTTGATGGCCTGGATTTTGGTAGGATCCAGCTCAATCCCTTTGTGGCTGACTAGGAAACCGCTACTTGTCTGATTAATGCCTAAAGGCGCACTTGGCTAGATGGTTTAAGTGGTCTTCTTCCCTTCAGGACTTGACAATGATGTCATCCACGTAGATCTCTATCTCTTTGTTTATTAAATCATGGAAAAGAGCCATCATAGCTCACTGATAGGTTGCTCCGGCATTAATGAGGCCAAATGACAACCGTCTATAGTAGAAGGTTGCCCAAGGCATGATGAAAGCCGTTTTCTCACGGACGTCCTCAGTGACCATAATCTAATGATACCCCGTGAAGCAATCCGCAAATGAGTACATGCCATATTGAGCAGTATTGTCAATAAAAATGTGGATAAAGGGCACGAGAAAGCTATCTTTAAGTCAAGCTTTGTTCAAATCCCGGTAATCCACGCAAACTCGCACCTTTCCTCCTGGTTTAGGCATACGAACTATGTTGGATATCCAATCCGGATATGTAGACACCATGATAATGCCAGCTTGAAATTGTTTCACAATTTCTTCTTTCACCTTTAAACACCACTCAGGTTTTAATCGCCTGAGCTTCTGTCTGACTGGCTTGAATCCCTCTTTAATGGGAAGGCAATGAAGGACAATGTCAGTGGAAAAACCCACCATGTCTTCATGAGACCATGCAAACACATCCTGGAATTGAGTTAGTAGAGCAACCATGTCATTCCGTTGGTTTGGGGTGAGATCTGAACCAATCTGGATTAACTTAAAGGCTTTCTAAGGTTCTGAGATTGAAAGAAATGGTTTGATCAAGATTAGGTTTAGGTTTGTCTTCAACCCATTCTTTGATCTCTTGAGGTATCTCAATGTCTTCTTGGATTTCCATCAAGTCTGAGTCCAACTTTTCATCAAAGTTACAGTCCTTGTGGAGAAAAGGCACCTCATCAGCAAGTACAGTCACATCTAAATTCATAGTCCTAAAACAAAATATGCTTTCACTTAATATATGAAATTCTTTAATCATACAAAAGTGTTAGCATGTACTGATAAAATAACTACTAATATTATATAGAAGAGTAAGCAATTAAAGTTATCTACAGGGCAGAGGGATTTCTGCCCGTTTTACCCTCGTCGACCAATGCATGGAGTGCTGCTCCAATTGTCGAGGGTAAAATCCTGATGGACTGCAGTGATGGAGAGGCTATCATTGTCCTCCTTTTCTCGAATGATGACCATAACATCTGGGCAATCATCGTCTGGGGTGTATTTGTTTTTATGCTCATCATCAAATTCACTACATTGCGATCGGCATCATTAAAAATACATTGTCATGTTTCAAGTGTCTACTAATCTTTATCATGTCCATTCCATTGCATTGCATGAACATGATAAAGAGGGGCATCTGTAGATACTCACAAGTTTCTTTTCCTGTTACTAACTATGGAGGAGGGCAAAGCGTCTTTTTCATACTCCAGAGGTAATCCTGGAAGACCACAACATCAATTCCACCCTCAGAGATAACCCCGAGTACATTCAGAGTCAACAACATTACAATCTCAGAGATAACTCTGGGAAAAACCCGCTACAACTATGCGAAAACCGGAGATAACACCGAGAGGGGCAAAATGGTTATTTTTCCAACTCAACTTCACTTCAAACCAAATACACTCATTTCAACTCATATTGCTTCAAAAGAAGTCTCACAAGAACCATATCTCAACCTTCAAACGTAAACTACGCAAAATAGATCAACGGACTGCCTGACGGAGACCCAAAAATGCTATTTCGATCATGGACCCATCTTCCTGGAATCAAAAATGGCAAATCCCATGTCATTGCGTAACTCTCGACACAAGCAGACTGAAGAAGGTCGTATATACCTCGTTTGGATACTCGGATTGAAGTTCTGCAAGTTCGAGGGGACATTATAGTGCACGAGTCCACGTACTTCGAGATGACGGGACCCGCGGAACCCCGGGCAACTCAGGTGGCCACAGGTACACCTGCGGCCATCAGTTCTATATATATGGGGCTTGGGCTAGCCATTTTGTGGGAGAGGGAGGCGAGGAAGCCCTGTCCAATTTGCTTTGTACACACCCATATTGAGTATTCCCTCATTTTAAACATTTGTTAGCACACATATAGTTATATTTTTATCCGATGGGAGCTGAGTGTTTATCCATATAGAGTCATAGAAGCCTACATTGGCAACCCACTGTAAGCCTTCTCACATTTTATAATGCCTTCCTTTTTCATCTTTGCACACTTTGTTATACACATTGAGAGTCGTGTTGTGTGCGTATGCCCAAACTTCGGTCCGTGATTTTCATTTTTGTCTGTTTATATATACATATATATATATATATATATATATATATATATATATATATATATATATATATGTATGTATATATTTTATATATGGAATAACATTATCGAGTTATGCCTCGATTGAGACTAGACTTATGTCTGGAGCGTTTATTTTCTTATATATATATATATATATATATATATATATATATACCGCTTTTATATATTTACTTTTCAAATCCCCCAAGGAGTTACTTCGTGGTGGTTGATCAAGTCTGTATATATATATTTACTGCTTTTATATATATAACTGCTTACTGCTTTCCATACAAATTGTAGTATCATGTGAGCCTAGGAATCATGTGATCACAGATTCAGTTTACTGAATCTAGATTTGGTTCCCATAGTGGACCTTTTTCAGCTGCGTTCAGCTTGTACATTATTTCACAGTGTCTGAATTTCCTTGGATGGCTGTCATGCCCATGAGGAGTTCGGCACTACTGTATATTATTTTCTTGAAAATGCTTTGCATCTTGAAAATAAAAGTAAACAAGCCGAACATATAATAATAAAATGGAAGTATCAAAGGCCTCAATTACTATTGAGCACAGGGTTTGAAAAACCTCTTTTTATAAAACTTCATTGCTATATCCTGTTTAAAACTGAATTTTTCATAAATTCAAACCCTATGTCTATAGGTGCGAACGAGGTGTAGCAATACTTCCAAATAATTGTACATTGATCCACACACACACACACACACATATTCATATAATAGTTTCTTTGAAAAGTGGCGGTCACCGTGGCAACACGGATGTCGGGGGGTGCCTAACACCTTCCCTCTGCATAATCAAGCCCCCGAACCCAAATGAATCTCGGTTTCACAGACCCGTTTAGCAGTGCCACATCACTGGGTCAATGTGCAAATCTTTTTCGGTTGTGTTGGTGCAACCAGTTAAATACACCAACTGGCGACTCTTAAAGTCAAATCGTCGACATTATACATGTCAGACCTTTTTCACTTATTTTTTCAAACAAATCTCATATTAACATGAGAATACCAAAGAACAAGTAACGAAAAGGGACACTAAAAAAAATCATGACGTCGACAGGTGGCGACTCTACTGGGGACTCTAGTAAGAGGGCTTAAGCCGCTATTACAAGCTTTTCAAAACTATTATATGCTTGTGTGTGAATGTTGCATTTGCATTTATGCTGAATGTGTACGAATGCATTTTACTTATTGCACTATACTATATCTATCTATTATATTAGTGCTTCACACATGTCATCATTTTCATAAACGGTGAGACACGTTGTATGTGAATGTATGTTGTGTGGTTCCTTCACCAAGAGGCTATCCTGTCGGTGTTTGATTACTGGACTCATAGGAAGAATAATTCCAACGGGGCTTAGGAAAGGCACCACCCAGACGCTCTAGTTGAAAGACAGGATTAACTTCCTGTCAAGTAGATTGCGATGATCTGGGAACCTTCATGCCAAAAAGCCGCGAGAGAAAACCTAGGATAGGTCAGCCTCTGATAAACCAAACGCGAAGGGAAGTCTCTTTATACTTTCCCATTTAAATTACTTGTAATTTAAATTACTTGTCAATCTCAATGTAATTGAAAATATGAAGGAATATGTGTACATGCATATTAAAACCTGACATGCTATCATGTTTTAAAAATAGCTAACATCTGTTTTGCAGGATAAAATTCCTAAAATGGATACATCACATATCATGTAACACTTATACATTCCCTAAGACTAAACTATGTAAGTTTTTTTGTAGGGAAGCAATTGATCTCGTTTCCCGTTCAAAGTCCAAAAGGGTATTAAGCCCACAGTCAAACATGGATTGTGCACAACCTGATCCAACTTATGTCTCTCGCGAAGAGTTCGAAAAATTAAGCTATCAAATGATAGAGTTGGCTGTTATGCTCAAAGAACTACACCAATCTATTCAGGGTGCATAAATACCCATCCAAACAGAATCCGTTGCACATGGAGGAATCCAGTGCCAAACAATGCCTACTCAACCAGAGTCATCCACTCCAGGGGGCAGTCATGGTATTGGTAAAAAAATGGAAACCCAAATACCTAAACCTCATTCCAATAAAGAATTCACAAATCTCAGGGATGATCGAGAAACTGGGGATATAAGAAAGAAAGTCCAACAAATGAAGGAGACCATCTGGTCAATCAAATGGACTGGAAATTATGGGAGTGTCACCTATTCAGATCTTTGCATATTCCCAGGGGCTCGCTATCTTGCAAAATTCAAAGTCCCGGAGTTTGAAAAGTACAATGGGGAAGGCGATCATACGCACCTGAAAGTGTACATTGGCGAACTAGGATCTTATGCTGAAGATGAAAGCCTCAGAATGTAGCTTTTCCAAAAGAGTCTCACTAGAGAGGCTAAAGCCTGCTATGCCAGGCTTGACAATGCCAAAATTCACAATTGGGAATAATTGGCCCATGCCTTTCTAAATCAGTACAGTTTTTGTCACAAATGGCACCGGATCGATACCAAGTGACTAAAGTCAAAAAAGCAGAGTACTGAATCTTTTCCTAGAATATGCCCAAAGGTGGAGTCATCTAGCAGCGCAAGTCATTCCATCAATGACAGAAGCTGAGATGGTAATGACGTTTATTGATATCCAAGTGCTTCCTTACTACGAGAGGATCCTAGCAGGCATAGGAAAGCCAATTCTTGAAAATGATCAAACACGGCGAAATGGCAGAGATGGGCCTGAAGGCAGGCAAGATTAAAGACATCACTGCCTTGGAAGCAGTCGCCAAGCATATACAGACTGACAAGTATGCGAGCGATCCCAAGGGTGTTCTTGATAAAGGCAATGAAGATGTATCCCTTGTTGTACATGGGCAAGTTAGGAGACCAACCTACAATCCCCCCATTCAGAAAATACAAGACAATTTGTCATCTCAACAACAGGCTGCGTTCAACCAATACCCAGATAGGAAAAGAAAATTTGAAAGAACAAAAAATCGGGTGTTCATTCCACTAAGCGATTCCCTGGAACATGTATTGGCGATATTAATGGGTCACAAGAAAATTACCGAACTGGCTCCACCTCTAGAACCAGGGAGCAAAATATATAATCTAAACCAAAGATGTGCTTACCACTCAGGGTCTCCAGGACACCATATGGAAGATTACTGGTCCTTAAAGCATAAAATTCAAAATCTGATCAAAAGTGGCAGTATTGTGGTCCAACAGCCTGATCAACAAAAGGTCAACACCAACCTTCTGTTACGGCCTGATACAGAAGAAGTAAACATGATCAGGTCAGGAACCGCTGAAATATATCCAATTTGTAAGTGCATACGAAGGATAGAGGACTAACCCCAAAGCCACAGAACAAATGTCCTAAAGTGGAAAAATTAGAGACGATCCAGAATCAAGTAAATCTACTAGCTAAGCTGATAGTGCGCCAACATCAGGATACGAGGCATTTCTTCTCTCAACTATCAGAAGGCCAAGAAAAAGGGGATGATAAAATTACTAGCAGACTTCGCCAACAAAAAAATTGGCCGGGGGAATGCAAATTCTCAAAGAAGAAAGATCAAACAACCTCCACAAGAGCCCGAAAATTCACCCCTCTAAGCAAATCCAATGAAGAAATGCTATACTCTCTGATACGCGAAGGAAGGATTACTGAGTTGCTGCCTCCTATAAATCCCAAGATAAAGAGTTATGATTCCACCAAGATATGTCTCTACCATTCTAACTCACTTGGACATACGACTGAGGAATGCTGGTCTTTGCGACATAAAATTCAGGATCTAATTGAAAGTGGAGAGCTGGAGATAGAATTTCCCATGACCAAAAAAAGCGAGAAGGCAATAAAAAGCTTAAGATGTCCACTTGAGACAAGTATTGCAAATGAGGTGAAGGTTATGAGTGATAATCCTGGCAGAACCCAAGATGAAATGATCCTAATGCAGAAAATGACAGAGGAGACAAGGGAATCCCCAAAGGAGATTCCTCCGCCAACCTCCAACATCTTATGGTCCAAAGATGACAACCACAGTCCAGATCTTATAACCTTGGATGATGCGGAGGGAATACTGATCCTTTCCAAGGAAGAAAAAGAAAAAAAAGAAAGTTCATTGCAAGAAATGAGATAGCAGTTCGAGGGAGATTTCATGATCGAATCCTCTCAAGCCCAGGAAAAGTATGAAGTAATAGATGAAGGAAAAGGTAGCGAGGTTGTCGGGGAAACCAACCCATCAAAGAATCAAGATTTCATACCTTTTTGCGATGGGTCCAGCTTAAGCATCCCTGAGGAATGTACTGAACCAGGAAGCGATCAAGTTATGGCCATAAGTGAAGACATTCAAAACCAAGAAGTAACCTCTGTCGCGAGCCTTGAAGGCAACACAACCTCTAACAACTGGTCTATCAGGCCTCAACTAGCCAAAAAGATGTAGATCCAGGGGATAAAGTTGCGAGTTCCAGAAGATGTTGGGACGATATTACTTCCTTTGCAGTATGCTTTTTATTTTCCATGCATGTATAGAAAAAAGAAATAAAAATCAAAAAAAGGAAAAAAACAAGACAAAAAGAAAAAGAAAAAAAATAAAAAAATAAAAAAATCAAATATCAAGTCATTCAGGTTTCAGCTCATCAAGCCTGAACTACGAAAGACCTAATCTCCCCTCTTCAATGGGAGTACGTAGGCAATCATTTATGGTGCGGTCAAATCAAACAAAAACCTAAAAATAAACACTCCCAAAACAAACATTTCTCAGACAAACACTTGTCAAAATGTTTATCTTATCAAACCGAAACTACGCAGACCTGATCTCCCTCACATACAGGAGTACGTAGGCAACCATCAGTGGTGCGGTCTGATCCTCAAAAGAAACATCCAAACCCAAAACATTAATCTCAAGTCAACGCCCAAAGACATCCCTCCAAGTCAGCGACCCATGTGGAGAAAACATAGCAACACTTAAATGTCACTCCATCAAATCTGGCACAAATCCCATAAAGGAAGAAACAGTGATATGCTAAGACAACTAGTAGCGAGGACCTTCAAAGATTCGACACCCTTAATCATGAGTCTTCATCAAATCAGAAGAAAATTAAGACCAATTGCAATAACAAGTCAGGAATAAAGATTGCGGGCATCAAAGCCCAACTCTACTATCTGTTCACCATCTAGGTACAGAGGTAAAATCCTTTTGCGATCTCAGTATCTTATCAGCCCATCTGTCAAACCGAATATCCCAGACAACTAACAAGGCTGGGGCAATTTTAATATCGACGACAACCCGATATTGCGACCCTACAACAAGACTTGGGCAATCTCGGAAACAGTGACAACTCAACACTGGGGCATTTATCAACCATCCTAAAGAGGAAAATGCCCCAATCAACACCATCAGCATGGTCTATCATCATCAAATCTTCACTCACATCAGCTCACTAGCGATTTGGATATTACTCACTTGCGAATTTATCAACAAAGAGAGTTTTTTGTATGAATCCCCGACATCAGTATGCGAAAGGACTGGGACAGTTTTTCAATTCCAGGAAAGTAAAGGATTTTAAGGCGGGATCCGTCCTCTCATCAAAAGAAGGAAAACTCCTGAAAGAAATCATGGCGACAATAGCTTGCACCTACAAACGAAGGGGAAAATTCTCAACAAAGTTCTTAACTGAAGAGCAGAAGCCCAATAACAAAGGGTCTGGCGAATGAAATCTACACCATCAAACATGTTAATTTGCACCAAATCCTCATAAGTTGAGGCCTCTACACTAAAGTTCAAAAGTTCGGCATTGAAAGTACAAACTGCACCTTCAGGGATATCAGTGGCATTCAGATCATCAGTTCAGCCGTGTTACGAATCGAATGTTCAAGGAAATGGGGAACAAGCACTCAACAGCGAAAGGAAACTACAAATCACCTCAAAAAGGGTGAAGCGCTACATTAACGTACATCTCTATCCAGCGTAACATCAGGCAGAATCTAGCAAAGCAAACCTTTGAATATTACTTTAGCGAAGGTATCGGGAGATCTGGTATTCAAAACCATTGGTATCAATTCAGTGCAACATCAAGACAGTCCAGCAATGAAAGCTTTGTATACTACCATTTGAGTGCGAACCAAAATAGTTGGGCGATGTCAACTACCAGCAGGGTAGGATCTGTTATCAAACTACCATTAGGCTAGGCACCATTGTAAACTACCAGCGTATGCATCGGCGACATCTCAATTTCTCTTCATCAAACAGGCATTATTGACACCAACAAAAAGCCAAGCCATTGTAGTCAACACCAGTATATGCATCAGCAATCCCTGGTAAAGGTAAAGCGATTTGCGAAAACATTTAAACATGCATCATAACATTCATTACATTGCGATTTACAATTTGCGATATGCAAAATGCAATGTGTGAGTTGTGAAGGGCGATTGGTCAAAAACGAAAAGCTAAGTGCGAAATGCAATGTGCGATTTGCGAACGATTTGTGAAAACATTTTAAGCACTGCTCCTCCACAGTTGATACTGTCTTCTCAGAGAGACATAAGTTCTTCTTCTTCATGTGTAGCAGAAGGCGACTTGCATACCTCATTCTGGCTGAAGTCCATCAAATCTTCTTGTGTCTTAGAAATGAGTATCTTCAGGGTTGATCATTCTACGATCCTTTGATAACACTACGAACGTAGTCTTCCTTGACAGCTTGTACTTAGAGTTCTGCTCCCGTAATGAGTTCCTCATGTTTGATGCTCGATGATCCTCTAAGGTGAGCTTCCTTGAGGATTCTTTTCTTATGGCATGCTTTGCATGATTGAGCATATAAGATCCTTTCCATCTTTGGTTAAGTGGCCTACTTCCATATAAGGATCAGCAGCCATGTGAGCTTTATTTAGATTAGCTCAACATATCTTCAAGGGTAGACTTTGACATATAGGCATTTTATCAGAATCATTTCTGAACAGTCTTAAGCCTTCTGCTGGTTAAATCTTTCTTAACTGAAGTCCTTTGCTTAAGCATTCCTTAGTGTGGCCAGATAGACCAGGTACCTGCAGGTTAGTTAAATTTCTATTTTTGGTACCCATGGTTAAATGGGTCCTACTAGGCCAGTTTTCAAAACCCCTATTCCTCATATACTTGAAAGTTCATCATATTGATAACCAACAATCATATTCATGCATGTATTCAATTTAGATATCACATTTTTAGGATGCATGATGATGAGTGTGTGCAAGATTAATGAATTTAATAAGACGTACTTTTTATTTGATGGTTTCATCATTTGCTTGGTTATGTTCACATAGTTTAAATGTTCACAGAGTGAGAATCAACTCTAACACTTATTTGTATCTGGTTGATTCACGGAGGTGATCAGTTTCTACGAATCTTCAAGATATTCTTATAGAATTGATCATACTCTATGTGTTATCAAAAACTTAGAACATAGGTTTGTGCATACTAACCCATCAGCAAAGATTTTTTTTTTTTGCTAAACTTTTTGTGTATAAAAAAAGGGAACCAATATACAAAGGCAAGGGGCTTACCCCGAAGTATAGCTACATCATCTGTGGACAGGCCCAAGATGAGGAAGCTAAACAAGGAAACTACCAGAAACAAAATAGCTAAAAAGACAGATACATAAATAATGGGTCCACTGTCTCCCGGGGGCATAGGAATAAAGCAATCCCATATATTAACTATCCAAATAAACAAAGAACATGAGCCCACAAGGACTAATCCACGATCCATAAAGGACCATTGGAAACCAAATCAAATTTTGCACCTCGCCAAACAGCAGAACAGCAGCAGTACAAACAGCAGCACGCCAACCAGCCCCTCGCCTTAAGCAGCCCGAAACAGCCTAGGAGCTCAGGCATTCCAGCTCGTCCAAAGCATCCCAGACTAGCAGCTCGCCAACCCAGACCATTGCACCTCTAGCCACCTCTCCCGAAGCAGCACCCCAAGATCCGGAAAACTAACCAGCTACACTACCAATCCAGCAATCAAGGCAGGACCAAATCCGGAGCAGAATTACCAGCATCCAAGCGATAAATAGTAGTCAAGACATCTGAACCTCAAGGATTACACCACCACACTAGTTTGTAATTAACCTAATTACAAAAATATTGACTGTTTGTAGCTTTGATAAAGGATTTACATGTAGATAATCTAGACTTAATAATATTTATAACATCCTTCGCAAGGCAAAACATAGGAGGAATAGAGTCAAGGTGAAGCTTTTTATTTCTAGCCTCCCATATTTTGTAGAAGCAAACAGCCACAGTTAGGCTAAGAATATTTCTAGAGATCTTGGATCCGTTAAAATTTGCTTGAAAGCTCATAATAGCCTCCCAAGAGTTTGGGAAAGAAGGCCAATTCCCAAGGTTAGCAGCCGTAAGGATAACATGCTTTGAGTAAGCACATTCAAAGAAAAGATGTTCAAAAGTTTCCGGACAAAGGTTGCACAGAGGACAATTCCAAGTTATCCCCGAAAATTTCGAAGTCCGGTCATTTGTGGGCAGCCTCTTCAGAATGCCAAGCCACAAAATGAAGGAGAATCTTGGGACGTGACATTTGTTCCACACCAATGAGTACCAAGGAATAGGGGGTTGTCTTAACCGTATGGACTCCCAAATTTGGTTAACTTTGATATTTTTCGAATCCCAAGCATCCCAAAGGATCCTATCCCGTTGCTGTGTGGGTGGGGGAAGCCTTTCAAGATCTCTACGCAACATGATGATGTCGTGATGGTTGCCCGTAGGAAGAATCCAGGTGGTACCTCTAATGAAAGAACTGACCTTTGCAGATATGTGGATCCCAGAATTGGAAATAAGATAGCTTGAAGGGTTGATGGCAGTGTCATAGAGCCAAGGGTCAAACCACATGCTTGTGTCCAGACCATTTCCAACTTGATAATGAAGGTGCTGTAATGCTAGAGGCCGAAGCTTAAGAGCCTGCTTCCATATCCAAGAGCAAGCTGAAGTGAGATTTATCTGCCAGAAAGATTTATGTTTGAGAATTGTGGCTTTGGTCCAATTGACCCAAAGAGAATTTGATTGAGGTTGGATGATGCAAACAAGGAGCTGCAGGATAAGAGCTTTGTTCCAGTCAGATAAGCTTTTAGTGCCAAGACCACCTTCAGCTAGGGGAAGTGTTATATTGTCCCAAGCAACTTTCGCACCATATTTCCCAAGATTAGTCCCTTTCCATAGAAACCGAGATAAAATGGATTGGATTTCTTTGAGCACCATTTTAGGAAGAAGAAAATGTGAGCTCCAAAAAACTTGAATGGAAAAAAGAGTAGTTCTAATCAGCTGGAGCCTTCCCGAATAGGAGAGTACTTTAGAAGTCCTTGTTCTATGAATGAGAGGAATACAATCAACCTTCGTGAGTTTTTTTGATAAAAGGGGAACGCCTAGAAATTTTGAGGGAAGGGTTCCCATCGGAAAACCAAGCAAAGAGGAAATTTCCATAATGGCTGAAGTATCTGAATTAGAGAGGAAAAAATGGCTTTTGTGTGCGTTTGGTATAAGACCCGAGAACAATGAGAAAGATAGAATGCATGAGTTAATGATGGATACCGAAGGCAAGGATGAATGACAGAAAATTAGGATGTCATCCGCAAAGAAGAGGTGGGTAAGATTGCAATCTTTGGCTTTCCAATGATGGTTGAACTCCGGAACTGAGGTAGCCTTATTCAATTTGAGGGAGAGCATTTCCATGACCAGAACAAAAAGGAAAGGAGAGAGAGGGTCTCCTTGTCTGAGACCTCTGGAGCTTCCAAAGAACCCTACAAGAGAACCATTAACTTTTACCGAGAACATGGCACTAGAGATACATGCTTTGATCCAGCCTACAAAGGAAGGTGGAAATTTGAAGGCTTGAAGTGTATCCAGGAGGAAATCCCATCTTACCGTGTCAAAAGCTTTAGTGAGATCAATTTTTAAAGCACAGCGAGAGGGACCATTCGATCTGAGATAGCCTGTGAACATTTCTTGAGCAATAAGAATGTTGTCACTAATACGTCGCCCTTTAACAAAAGCAGATTGAGCTTTGTCCACAAGAGAAGGGAGAGCTTCCTTTAACCGATTGGCTAAGATTTTTGCAATACATTTGTATATTGTGTTGCAACATGAGATGGGTCGAAAATCAGACATGGAAGTAGGATTGGAGCTTTTAGGAATGAGAGCAAGAACAGTCGAGTTGAAACCTCTCGACAACCTACTAACTTCAAAGAAGTAGTGGACAGCTTTAAGGAAGTCCACACCTACAATATTCCAACAACTAACAAAGAAGTTGACACTAAACCCGTCTGGACCAGGACTTTTGTTACGCTTCATGGATTTGAGAACCTCAAGGATTTCAGTATCCGAGATAGGGCGTCACAATTTAGAGGCTATGTCACTACTGATCTGTTTGGATGGAAGGATATCATAATTTCTGAACCCAGGATAGGACTCCTCCACAGAGTTGAAAAGATGATCAAAATATCCAACTACAACCTCTTCAATGTTTTTTTGGCCCTGGCACTAATGAACCGGCCGAGTTTAATATGGATAAGATTTTGTTGGAGTTCCAACGATTTTTCATTAAGTTCGCAAAATAGCTGGAGTTATGGTCGCCCAAAGCCAACCAATTGGCTCGAGATTTCTGTTGAAGAAACATTTCCTCTCTTTCTAATGCAGTCCAAAGAAAAGGTGATGGCTAGATTTTTCTCGCTCCAGCAGGTCAAGATCCAAGGGATTATCATGGAGCAGTGTTTGTACAACGTGCAGCTCCTCTTTAGCCGAGCTAACTAGCGTCACAACATTCCCAGAGGTAGTATTGAGGGACACCAAAGCATGTCTGGTAAGTTTGAGTTTCTCAGAGAAAACATGGAAGGGATTCCCAGAAATGGAAGTAGACCAGGCATTGCCAACAACCTCATTGAAACCTTCAAGAAGAAGCATGTGATTGAAGAATTGAAACTGGCGCTTAGATTGAGGGAGCCTGATCCCAGTCCGGAGCAGAAGAAGAGAATGGTCTGATAATCCACGAGGGGCATAGGTGACCAGAGACATGCTAAAATTAGAGAACCAGTCAAAGTTACCCATAGCACGATCCAGTTTTTTGTGTACCCGTCGGGTCAACTGCATGTTAGACCAAGTAAACAGAGGACCAAATCCTCTAATGTCATCAACGCCAATCGAAGTGGTACAAGATCTAAATTCTTCCATCCCAATTATCCCAAGAAACATTTTCATTGTTGGTTTCAGCGAGGTCCTTTATAACATTGAAATCGCCCAACATGCACCAACTAAAAGAGGGGGAGAAGGAGAGTAAATCATGCCATAAGTCCCTTCTTTCCAAGTAAGTATTCAGCCCATAAACAAAAGAGATCAGAAAAGTAGTGCTAAACATGTCCACCGATTGAACTTTGCAATGTATCACTTGCGAGGAAACAAAAATAACATCCAAATTCCAAAGATTTGGATTCCATCCAACCCAAATTCAGCCATTGATATGAGAATCATAATTAAAGGCCCATTTCCAAGACTTACAAATGTTGCTTGAAATTCTTGAAGCCTTTTCTTGTTTGACCCTGGTTTCAAGAAGACCCAAAAGGGTAATTTTATTATCAGCAATAAGCTGTTTGGCAAAAGCCTGCTTAGGCAATTTATTGAGACCTCTTATATTATAGGAAGCTAACATAAATAACTATGTAGGGGACGAACCAGCTCTGCCTTTCCCTTTCCGCTTCTTAGGAGCTTGAGGATTTTCGTTATTATGATTCTGCTTGTTCTTAAGATCTTTGCCTTCCTTTTCGTCAATCAATTTTAGCTTAGATACTAAAGGGTTTGGGACACCGGGGGAGTCAAAATCTGAGTTATCCTGATGATCATCCTCAACAATAGGATCAAAGGAGTTAGAAATGTACAAGGCAGGGTTGGAGCCAGAGAGACCATTTCCAGTTTTAGCACCACGAGAAACATTCACCCAATCATTATTAGAAGGTGTCGGAACCAGTGGCTCAGACGAGGAAGCAATGGGTGCAGTTTTCATAAGAGTGGGATCAGAAGTGTCGACCGAAGGATTTTTTGAAGCTTTCGGTATCCATTGATAATTTGCCTTTGGGCATTTTTGCAGAGAGTGACCAAACACATTGCAAGATGGGCATGAGGGGGGCTTGCTCTGATAATCAACCTCAACAGGTACATAAATGGCATCCATAGAATCCTCCGATTTTACAGCCACACGAATTGAGGGAGGAAAGGAGAAGGAAGCTTTCACCTCAATGCATACACGAGCATATTGCAGAAAATCATTTTGTGAGGTCATTTCATCCGTGAATAAAGGTTTTCTAATAGCACTAGCTATATAGTTTATCCCCTCATCCGACCAGTAGGATAGGGGAATGTTGGTTAACTTGACCCAAACCGGAAACACAACACATTCTGACTTGGACAAATTTACACCCTCCTTCCATTTCTGTAGGACTATTCCTTTAGAGGCGAAATGCCATGGACCAGAGGCGAGGATATTATCACGATCAGAAATGGAGTCGAATTTGAAAATATAGTACCCTTTGTTATGGAGGAACACATCAGAAAGGCCCAAATGTTCCCATAACCTTCTTGCAATCGGTTCAACAACCTTAAACGGGAGGGAGGATTGCATAAAGTAACCAACCAAGCTTGAAGCCCAAAGCTGAATAACCCTGTTAAGCACCTCAGAGGGTGGGCAGACCGTGATGTTCCCATCAGCCCTAGGGAGGTGGAAAGTAAGATTGCGAGTGGATCTTCCAGATTTCTTGCCCACAATATCACTCCAAGTTTTGGTGGGTTCTCTGACCGAGTCAGTAACAATTTCACCCTCCTTAAGAATAGGAGCAACCAATTTTACAATAGAAGGATCGTGTACTTTAATGGCAGGGGAAATCAAGGCAGGGATAGGCACTTCCCCCAAGCATGTGGCAGGAAAGAGAGGGCCACCCACCGGTGAAGATTCCAAAAGTTTTCTATTAGGATTATTATCAGACAGCATGGGCGCATTACCAAAATTTATCGTTTTCCCTTCCGAGAGAAAGGCTTGCACATCATTAGTGGAAACGCCATGAGCAAATAGGAATGACATTAAATGGAGGTTCTTTTTCCTTTCAAAAAGAGCTTCTTCACGGTCTTTCTGGGAAAAGTGTTGAGCAGCCGAGAAGATAGCCTTCACATTTTCGCCCAGGGGATGGCCCAAATCGACTTCCGAAGGAAGAACCGGAGAAGAGGAATCACCAGAACTAACCTGAAGACCAAGTGAGTCTGATTCACCCATCTTCTCAACTTCAAGAAAAGGAAGGTTAGGGTAGTTAGGAAGTGAGACTCCAAAGGTAGCTAAGTTGTCAAGAGAAGCACTACTGATAGAGTTACCAGCCGATAAGTGATTATGGCTGACCATATTTGAGACAAAGGCCGAGGAGAGAGAGATAGAAACAAGTCTGAGGAGGAAATTAAATGAAAGAGGGCGGGAAGGAGATTCTGGAGGATTCCGGAAAAACCTAGGTAAGAGAGGAGGAGGTCGGAAGTTAGGTGAGGAGGGAGTTTGCCGGCAGGATTTGAAATTTTAGGAGAGAGGGAAGAGCAAAAAATTCACCCATGCCAATTTTTGAGTTATGATCCTCGAATGTGGTTATCATTATTTGTAATGAATGAGGTTATAAGGTATTAGAACCGGGGATTTGAGAATGTATGTTATTATATTTAACTATATAATGATGTATGTTTGGAAGGAGATGTACTCGTGATGCATGAAATCCGGGTGTGAAGATAGACTGGATTTTGGGGTATTACAAATTCCCTGAATATCTGCTATAGTCCATCTAATTACAGTTTTATACTCTCACAATATCCTTAATAGTTTTTCTTTTTGAATGTCAATCAAATTCGTCGATACAATAACTGGTAAGGTGTCAGATTTCCCCAAATATGCATACTTTAGATGAGAAGGTAGAGGTTTTAACTCTAGCACTGGTGGCTCTTCTATTGATGACTTAAACTTTTTCTCTTCTGCTTCGGTTCGGTCAAGAGTGTCAAACAGTTGTCTGAACTTCCTGGAAACTAGTAATGCATCTAACCATTTGACATAACGTATCTCTTCCTCATTATCGTAGGCGTCCATCCCGACCAAAACAGCTTCTAGCGGATCATCAAAATGACTTTCGTTGAGTTTGTGATTCACTATCTCTTCCATTACATCTACCCGTAGACATTCACTCTCTTCTTTTGGGAATCACATTGATTTGAATACATTAAAGGTTACTTCTTGGTCTTCAACTCACATTGTTAACTCACCTTTTTGAACATCTATCAAAGTTCTACCCGTTGCTAAGAATGGTCGCTCGAGGATGATGGGAATTTCCTTGTCTACTTCATAATCCAGGATAATAAAATCCACTAGGAAGATAGATTTATCAACCTTTACCAACACGTCTTCCACAATGCCCCTTGGATATGTAACTGATCTATCTGCCAACTGCAAACTAATATTTGTTAGTTTTGGGGCTTTAAGTCCAAGTTGGTGTAGATGGATAGTGGCATCAAGTTTATGATGGCCCCCAAATCACATAACGCTCTTCCCAAAAATTGGTTACCAATCTCGCATGGAATAGTAAAACAACCTGGATCTTTTAAATTTGGTGGTAATTATTTTGTATAATTGCGCTGCATTCTTCGATTAACGCCACTGTCTCAAACTCACCCAATTTCCTTTTCTTCGACAAAACCTCTTTCATGAACTTGGCATAACTAGGCATCTATTCCAGGGCTTCTGCAAAAGGTATGTTGATATGCAATTTTTTGAAAATATCTAGGAATCGTGAAAACTGCTTATCTATTTTTGATTTCTAAAATCTTTGCGGATATGGTACGGGGAATTTGTAACGCCCGAGAAAATCGAATTTTTATATGAATTAAATTTTTATTTGATTATGTGGATTAAATGAATTTAATTGTTTGTATGAAGGTCGTTATATGACCTAGAATGTGCGGATGTGGTTAGGATTCAGGCTATGTGCTAGGATTAATTGTTTTGAATTTCCAAGATGAAAATAGAACTTTTTAGAGAAATTTCTGTAAAAAGACTATTCATCCATTTCTGAGAAACGCATAATGATTTCTGTCCTTAGACATTGTGGGTGGAGGGGTTTTAGTAGGAGTTGGATTTCTTTAACAGAATATCTAATCCATTACTCTAATCGTAGTTTTCATCATAGCTTACTTCACCTGGGTTTTGGGGCTGTGGTCTATCGTATTTGGAATGAGCGTAATGCAAGGGTTTTTAGGCCTCTTATCAAAGATAGAAATATTTCATGATTCTGTAATAGGCCTATTACTAGCTAGTTTGGTTTCTGGTATAGTTTCTTGTATAATTTCCTCATCTTGGGCTTGTCTATAGATGATGTAGCTATACTGTGGGTATGCCCCTTGTCTATGTAATTTGGTTCTTTTCTATACAAACAAAATTTAGCAAAAAAAATAAATAAATCTTGCCTGGTTCGTAGCCTTGTTGCTGATATTCTCCATATGCTTAAATGAAAGCTTCACACAAACTCTAAATTCCAGAAATTGAAGAATAGATCTGGGTTCCGACAGTTTATTTTAACAAATGTTTAACTTTATGGTTGTTGATCTTCCTAGTCTCTGAATGGGCTTTACTGGTCTGGTATGGGTCTGGGCCATATGGTCTGGTGTGTTCTTTCTTGATGTGTTTGCAATATGTTTTTGGCAGCTGACAGCTGGTGGTTGGTTTGGGCCTAGCTTCCCTACTCCCATTCTGCATCTTGGCAGATGCTGGATCTAGGGCTGCTTTTCTCCCACAACTGCTGGATTCTATCCTGATGCATGCTGATTTGATTTCTGAGGTCTTCAGGGGCACTGCTAGTCTGCGGGTGGTCTGTCTAGTCTGCTGGCTTGGTTACTCGTGATGCAGTCTGCTGGTTTGCTAGTTTTTTGGGCTAGTCTGCTTTGGTCAGCTGGTGGGTCGCTTTGGTCTGCGGTATATTGCTTCAGTTGTGGGCTTGGTTTGGATGCAATTCTGCTAATCGGTCTACTGGTGGGTCACTTTGCTCTGAAGTCTGCTGTTGCTGCTGCTTGTTGATGGATCTTGGTTGATCTGCTATAGGTTAGCTGTGCTATGGTCTGCTTCCTACCTCTGCTACACCACTTCTGCATGAGTTTGGCTACGGGTCTGCTGCTGCTTTTTGTGATCTTGCCTGCGGAGCTGCTTCTGCTGGGGATCCTCGGCTGGCTATGGGTTCTTCTGCTGCAGTTTTCAGCAACTGTTGGTCTGCTGGGGATCCTCGATTGTTTCTGCTGCTCTGGGTTTGGTCTGCTAGGTATGCAGTTATTTGCAATATCTCTGGTCTTGGCAGCTTGGCTTTTGTTGTCATGTAGCTTAATATTGTAATTTTGATCATGTTGATTTGTTGCAATTTTGTCTGTTTTTAAGCCTTCTTTCACGGTTAGGTTTCTGATGTTTTTGTTCCTTAGTTGAGCCCTTGTTTGCTACTGTATAGCTTTGGTTTACTGATGCCATCATAGGGCCTGTCCTATGATGGCTATAGTATTCTGTTTGGGTTTTACCCATGTACTTATTCTTTCTTTTATTTCAGTTTAAATTTAGCAAAAAAAAACGCATAATGATAGAATTCTAAGACGAGATGGAATATTTAATAATATTTTAGTTATGGCAAACGAAGTTTTCACTTGTGGACTCAAAACCTAAGGGTTAGGAAAAGTGAGTTTCGAGAAGGAAATGAAATGCGTATAATGATTAGGGTTATTATACGTGTGTTATACGAGTATGATACTAGTTAGTATACGAGTATGGTATGGAGAATATTATGACATATAATACGAATATCGTACGAATGCTAAACGAAGAGAATACATGAGTTATACGCGTAAAATATGATTTTCTTAATGGACTTTGAGTTTAAGGACTTTGTAGAATCCAATTGGACTTGGATTATATCAAGGCCAATGAATTGTGTAATCAAGCCCAAGTTAGGCCCGATATGAATTAATTCTAAAGCCCGATCCAAGAAACCGAACCGCGGATCGAATCGATGGGTCACTGGATGGTTAAAACCCATGGGGCAACCCATGGGTGACCTAAAGAGCTAGGTGGGCCGGCCACTTGGTCACCAAGTAAAGGTTTACTTGGTGGCTAAGTTGCTAAGGAGACGGTGAATAGTAAGGAGGTGGCCTAATGACCTTTTACCCTCCATTTGAAATTCCTATAAAACGAATCTTGGCTAGTTCATTCGATGTTTTACAAACATTAGCCAACATATTTGAGAGAGAGAAAAGAGCTAGAAACAAGTAATCAAGTGATTTTGAATTAAATCATAAGAGTTTTTAGCAAGAACGCGAAGAACGTAAAGGTAATAATTTGTAAATCCTTAGTTTCGATTCGTCTAAATTTATTTTTTGTAGAGAATCATAGATTAGTGGAGCATGTCTCTTCTGAGGGAATAAGGATGGCTATTAATGATTAAAACATTGATAAGTCGTGTGTAAGTAGAAATCGTAAGTGTTTACGTAAGTTAAACCGAAGAAACCTTTGGGCATTTTTGCAGAGAGTGACCAAACACATTGCAAGATGGGCATGAGAGGGGCTTGCTCTGATAATCAACCTCAACAGGTACATAAATGGCATCCATAGAATCCTCCGATTTTACAGCCACACGAATTGAGAGAGGAAAGGAGAAGGAAGCTTTCACCTCAATGCATACACGAGCATATTGCAGAAAATCATTTTGTGAGGTCATTTCATCCGTGAATAAAGGTTTTCCAATAGCACTAGCTATATAGCTTATCCCCTCATCCGACCAGTAGGATAGGGGAATGTTGGTTAACTTGACCCAAACCGGAAACACAGCACATTCTGACTTGGAGAAATTTACACCCTCCTTCCATTTCTGTAGGACTATTCCTTTAGAGGCGAAATGCCATGGACCAGAGGCGAGGATATTATCATGATCAGAAATGGAGTCGAAATTGAAAATATAGTACCCTTTGTTATGGAGGAACACATCAGAAAGGCCCAAATGTCCCCATAACCTTCTTGCAATCGGTTCAACAACCTTAAACGGGAGGGAGGATTGCATAAAGTAACCAACCAAGCTTGAAGCCCAAAGCTGAATACCCTTGTTAAGCACCTCAGAGGGTGGGTAGACCGTGATGTTCCCATCAGCCAGAGTAGGGGGGTGGAAAATAAGATTGCGAGTGGATCTTCCAGATTTCTTGCCCACAATATCACTCCAAGTTTTGGTGGGTTCTCTGACCGAGTCAGTAACAATTTCACCTTCCTCAAAAATAGGAGCAACCCATTTTACAATAGAAGGATCGTGTACTTTAATGGCAGGGGAAATCAAGGCAGGGGATAGGCACTTCCCCCAAGCATGTGGCAGGAAAGAGAGGGCCACCCACCGGTGAAGATTCCAAAAGTTTTCTATTAGGATTATTATCAGACAGCATGGGTGCATTACTAAAATTTATCGTTTTCCCTTCCGAGAGAAAGGCTTGCACATCATAAGTGGAAACGCCATGAGCAGATAGGAATGACATTAAATGGAGGTTCTTTTTCCTTTCAAAAAGAGCTTCTTCACGATCTTTCTGGGAAAAGTGTTGAGCAGCCGAGAAGATAGCCTCTTTCTCTTTCTCTTGCTCGTAGTCATCCCTCCTGTCTCTTCTCTTCTATCTGGTGTGTTAGGGTTTCGGTATGGTGGACCATTCTCACCTTTCCGCCGGAAACTCCATCAGCAGCCCCTCGAGGGATCTTTTCGCCGATTTTGGGGTCTCGATTCCTAATTCCCCGATTATTGATGACAATGCAATGGCTGAGTCCTCTGCCATTCCTTATGTAAATGCTGACCTTTCCTCTAGTTCTGAAACTTCTGACACTAATAGCATTGCCGAAGCCAGCCTAGGTCTCAATGATGGCTCCCCGATGAAGGAAATTTTCAGAGCTGCTCAAGCTCTTTCGCAGCGGGGTCATCTCGATGCGGCTGAGGAACGTAGGAAGTGCTCCGTTTTGTTGGACTTTATCAAAGCTCATGGGTTTTCTATGCACAATGTAAATGACTTCTCTTCCAATGGTAAAACTGTTCGTTCAATTAATGATCACGATATGCTTGTGAAAAGTTCTCTGAAACCTGCCATGGTATCGTCGAAAGTTCCTGTTTTGGAGCAATGTGGTTCTGTCCTTAAGCAGGCTCTGGCCGGTGTTGGGTCCGAGTATGAAGCTGGGGAATGCTCAGGGCCGCCAAATGTAGGATCTCCTTTGGTGGCTGGGGAACCCCCTCTTGTTACTCCCTCCTCTGACTGTACACCTGTAGTGAAATCTTGGAGTTCTGTAGTGGCTCAGGTAGCTCCGGCAGCTCCAGTGCTGAAGCTAGACTTCTTCCCTCCTTCTCATCCTAGCTCGGAAAATGGGGCAACCTTGATTCGTCCCCCCTCGGAGATTCTGCTTCAAGGTAATAAGCTTTGGTCTTCATGTCTGGTGGGGGGTTTCCTTCATTCTAAAATGCCTTTTAAGTTAGTGGAAGAAAATGTTCACAAATTATGGGATAAATTTGGCCTTCAAAGTGTGTTCCTGCAAGAGGGGGGTTTTTTTGTTTTTAAGTTTGCAAAGCCTGAAGACCGTGAGAATGTGCTTGCTCTGGGACCCTGGTATGTTTCTAATAAATTACTATGTCTTAAACAATGGAAGGAAGGCATGGACTTCCATTTTGATTCTTGTACAAAAGCCCCGGTTTGGGTTAAATTCCACAACATCCCCATGTCTTATTGGTCCTCTGCTGGGCTCAGTTATCTTTCAAGCGGGGTGGGTGTTCCATTATTTGTGGATAAAATTACAGAAAAATTAGAACCTATGAATTTTGCTAGGATCTGTATTGAAATAACACCTTCGTCGGCTCTCCCTGGATTCCTAGAGGTGGCTGTCCTTGATGAGGATACTAAATCTGAAAAGTTTGTAAAAGTCAGAGTGGAGTACCAAAATAAACCCCAAACTTGTTCTCACTGTAAAACGTTCGGGCACTCCCTCCTCCGCTGTCCAAAAGCGAACTACAAGTGGATGCCTAAAGCCCCCAACTCCTCCACAGTCTCTGCTCAGTCCTGTTCTGATCTTGCTGTTCCTGGTGCCCCTCTCCCCGTTATCCACCAATCGGCTTCGGGTCCTCCTCCTGCCGTCTGGACTTTGGTGGCAAAAGGACCTAAGCTTCAGATTCCTTCCTGTGTTTCTCCCTTGGCTAACACCTGCAATTCCTTTTTGCCTATTGCTGCTGCTGGGGTAGAATTGGAGGTTTTCTCGGACACGGATACTTCCCCTTCACCTAATCCCCTTGTGGGTAAGCTCAAAATGATTGACGAAAAGGCCGGTCGAGACCTTAAGGCAAAAGCTCGAGCGGGTCTGGATCCGGGCCAGTCCTCAAAGAAGAAAATTAAAGGAGGGGGGCGTCCTGTCCCTATCTAGCTTAACCTATTATTTATGGTTAATTTTTGCTCTATGAATATTAGAGGTGTAAATATAAAGTCCAAGCAGGATAGTGTCCTTGCTCTTTTATGTAAGCTTAATATTTCTTTTGTTGGCCTAGTTGAAACTAGAGTCAAAAGTCCAAAAGCCGATTCAGTCTCTAAGGCTATTTGTAGCAAATGGAATTGGCACTTTAACTATGAGCATCATGTGAATGGGAGAATTTGGGTTGGATGGGACCCTTCGCTTTGGACTGTAAATATTATATCTAAATCTGCTCAATTTATTCACTGCTTAGTTTTATCTGTTGCTTCTTCATTGCAATTCTATGTCACTTTTGTGTATGGGTTTAATACCCCCTCTGAGAGGAAAGCTCTTTGGGCTGACCTGCGCTCTTTATATTCCTCGATTAATTTGCCTTGGTGCCTGCTTGGGGATTTTAACGAGGTTATGTCTGTTACTGAAATTAGGGGTGGTGTTGAATCTTGGAATGGGGGTATGAAGGACTTCCTGGACTGCTCTACTGATTTGCTCCTGTCGGACCTTCGTGCGGTCGGACCTTTGCTCACTTGGTGGAATTCTAGTGACACTAAGCCCCAGTTCAAAAAGCTTGATAGGGTTATGGTCAACTGTGATTGGCTGCACCTCTTCCCCGCGTCTCAGGTTTTATTCTCCCCCCGGGATCTCTCGGATTATTGTCCAACGGTGGTTCAAACGGGGTTGCTCTTGCCTAGAGTTCACAAGCCTTTCCAATTTCACAACTTTCTTGGTGAGCTTGAAAACTTTCATGACGTGGTTCAATCTGCTTGGAATATCTATTCCCCTGGTGATCCTCTTCAGGCTTTAGCTGGAAAGCTTAGATCTGTTAAACAGGCTCTTATCACTCTGAATAAAGAAAATGGTAACCTTACTTCTAACGTGGAAAAGGCTAGAGCTATACTTCATGAAACTCAGAGTGCTATTGCCTCTAATATGAATGATCCTTCCCTCCTAAAGGCTCAAAGGATTCATTCTGGAAATTTGTGGTTTGCCATCAGATGTGAAGAGAAGTTTCTTAAGCAAAAATCTAGAATCCAATGGCTTAAAGATGGGGATAAAAACTCAGGCTACTTCTACAATCAGATTAAGAATAGATGGAATCAAAATAAAATTCTTGCTATTGAAAACGAGGCAGGTGTCTTGTGTACCGGCCAAAAGGATATTCAACAAATTGCGGTGGACCACTTTAGATCTCTGTTGGGCTCTCCTCTTATAGGGGGGGAGCCTTCTTTAATGGACCTTGCCCCTTTTGTGTCTAATATTGTTACCGATACTCAAGCCTCTTGGATTGAAAGAGACATTTCTGATTCCGAAATTCTGATTACCTTGAAATCTATGAAGAAAAACAAGAGCCCTGGTCCTGATGGGTTTAATGTGAACTTTTTCCTCCTTGTTTGGGATATCGTCGGTAAAGACTTTACTTTGGCCATTCAATCCTTCTTCAAACAGGGCTGTCTTCTCCGGGGTTCTAACTCTACGGCCATTGCTCTTGTCCCTAAGGTGCCTAATCCTTCTTCCATGGCTGATTTTAGACCGATCTCTTGTTGTAACACAACTTACAAGTGTATTTCAAAGATCATTGCTGTTAGGCTCAAGGGTATCCTATCTTCCCTTATTTCCCCCTCCCAGTCTGCTTTTGTTCCGGGAAGGAGGATAGGGGATAATATTCTTTTGGCTCAAGAGTTATTCAGAAATTATCATAGGCCATCAGGCCAGCCTAGGTGTGCTATGAAAATTGATCTGCGTAAGGCTTTTGATTCGGTTTCTTGGAATTTCATATTAGCCGCTTTGCGGCTGTTAAAATTTCCACCCAAGTTCATTTATTGGATTAAGGTCTGTATTTGTTCTACTTTTTACTCTGTAAGAGTGAATGGTGCCCTATGTGGGTATTTTAAAGGGACCAAGGGGTTACGCCAAGGGGATCCTCTCTCTCCATACCTTTTTGTCATTGCTATGGAAGTTCTCTCCCTTATTCTCTCAAAGGAAACCAGGGTCCCTTCTTTCAAGCATCATTGGAAAACAGAGTTTGTCTCCTTATCCCACCTATGCTTTGCTGATGATCTGCTCATTTTTTGTCATGGTGATGTGAATTCGGTAAAGCTGATCAAATCCTGTCTAGATCATTTCTCGGCTCTCTCTGGTTTACATGTTAATGATTCGAAGAGTATGTGTTTTCTCTCCAACACCTCTCCTAGTGTTGCTGAAGAAATTCTCAATTCTATTGGGTTTCAAGAGGGACGTTTCCCTGCAAAATTCCTTGGGGTCCCTCTGATCACTTCGAAACTTAGCCTTGCTGATTGCCATTCTCTTTTAGAAAAAGTGAAATCTAAAATCTCCTCTTGGACGAATAGATTCCTGTCTTATGCTGGTCGTCTGCAGCTTATTAAATCGGTTATCTTTGCTATGCAATCGTATTGGTCTGCCCACTTCATTCTCCCAGCGTCTGTGTTTAAAGAGCTTCAGTCCACTTTGAGCAGATTCCTTTGGAAAGGTCCTTCTTTGTTGAAGTTTGGGGCCAAAGTTGCTTGGAACAAAATTACTCTCCCACTTTCTGAAGGAGGCTTAGCTATTAAGAAATTGGAGGACTGGAATAAGGCTCTGATCTTGCTGCAACTTTGGAGAGTAGTTAATCCTAAATCCCAGTCCCTTTGGGCTTCTTGGGTTAGAGTGTATCATTTACACTCTAAATATTTTTGGGTTCTGAAGATTCCAAATGATTGTTCATGGATATGGAGAAAGGTTCTGCAGTTGAGACCTCTTGCTATGAAATATATTCGGTTCCGTATTGGAAATGGTGAAAGTACTAGTTTGTGGTTTGATCCTTGGATGAATGCTAAACCCCTGGCTATAAATTCTCGTTCCTCTCTGATTTTCAATTCTGACTTGGGCCATAATGCCACAGTGAGTGATATTATCCGAGATTCCTCTTGGAACCTCCCTTCTTCTAATCATAATGATTTTATCGTCTTTCGAGACTCTTTTGATCTAAATAGGTTATGTGACTCTTCTAGACCTGATGAGATTCTCTGGGATTCTGTAAAGGCCACTGAAGTTAAAGCCTCTACTCTTTGGAGTTCTATTAGACAGGCGGGAGTTGCTGTCCTTTGGGCTAAATTAGTGTGGCATAAGGTTTTGATCCCTCGGTACTCTTTCACCCTTGGTTGGCTTTCCACCATGGATTGCGTACAAAGGATAGATTGATCAGTTATGGGATGCTTGTCAATCCCTCTTGTACCCTTTGTTCATCCCATTCGGAATCCTTTGATCACTTATTCTTTCAGTGTGACTATTCTTTTAGGGTTCTGCTTTCTGTCCTTAGACAGTGTGGGTGGAGGGGTTTTAGTCGGTCTTGGAGTTCTATTACGAGCTTCCTTATCCATTACTCAAATTCAACTTTTCATCATAGTCTGCTTCATCTTGGGTTTGCAGCTGTGGTATACCGTATTTGGAATGAACGTAACGCTAGGATTTTCAGTCAAAAGTCCTGTTCTGCTCATATCCTTGTCACTGACATCCTTCATTTGCTAAAATGTCAACTTCATTCAAATGCGAAATTCCAAAAACTAAAATCAAGATACGGTTTGGGTCATCTTTCTTTAAACAATGTTCTGTTATAGTTTTCTCTTGCTATGGTTGATGCTGTTGCAGAAGTGGTGGGGGTTTCTGTTATAGTTTTCTCTTGCTATCTATGCAGCTGAGTATGATCACTGGTACTATTTTTAGTTCAGTCCAGGCCCTATGTTGGCATGTTGTCTTCAGTTCTGTTTTGGAGGTCACTGCTAGGTCTCTTGATGCTGTGATTGCTGCTAGGTTCTTCCTATCTACTCAGTTGGACCTTGCAGTTGCTGCTGCTGGTTGTCTGCTGCTGCAGAATTGGGTCAAAGGATGTTGATCTGTGGTTTAAACACTTTGTATTGATTTAGCTATCTTTGCCTACTGGTTCATTGTTGTGTTCTAGCTGCTATCGCTGTTTGCTGTGTGGGAGGGCTGCTTGAGATGTCTTGGTCTTGGTTTAGCAGTAGTGTTACAGCTGCAGCTGCTTGCTGTTATTGGTTTATTGCTGTTAGGTGTTTATCTTCTGGTATGTTCTGCTGCAGTCAGTGGTTAGCTGATGTTCTCAGTGGTCCTTAGGCTTTTATCTTGGGATCTGTTGCTGGGTCTGTAGATGTTGTGTTGGGCTGGACTATTTTGGTTGGGTTTATAGCAGTCTGGATAGCTGTTGATGATGTAGTTCTTCTTTGTGGCTTGCTAGGCTACACTTTGGTTCGGCTTCTTTTCGGAGCTGGTGGAAACCATCTTCAATATTTGCTCTCGGGTCTGTTTTGGTCAGCTGATTTTGGCCTTTGGGGCCCTGGTCTGCCATCTGCTCGTTTTTTGGAACTAGTCCCTTCGCTGCAGGTGCTGAGCACTGTCAATCAGTAGATGCATTTGGCTTGGGTGTCTATGGTCCCCTACTTCTCGGGTGGTTGCTCCAGAGATGGGGTTGGGTTGGTTGAGGCAGAATCGATGTAGTTCTAGTTGCTGCTGTAGCACTGGGTACTGCTATTGCTTCAACTCAGCTGAAGTTTTCATGGGCGCTGCTACAGTTGTTATGCAGAAGCTGGTCGACATAATCTCTTTATGTAACTGCAAATAAGTGCTGCTTGGATGCCTGTGCTTGGTTACCACAGCTGTCTGCTAGCTGAGCTAGGCCGTGTGCCATGTGCAATGTTGTTGGCCAGTTTTATGTATTGCTGGCTCATACAGACTGTGTTGCTGCTCGGGTACTGATGGCTGCTACTGATGCTACTACTTAAGTGTTACGAGCGGCTGTATTTGAAACGTTGTTCGGCTAAAGTTCTGCTGATGTTGCTACTGCTGCACCGGGTTTTTGGTTTGTTGGGTATGCTATGCTTTATAGTAATGTTGTGCTGGGCGATTGAGCTGTTTGCCTTGGCAGTTTAGCTCCTGTTGTCTTGTAGCTAAAATTTGTAATTTTCTTCCGTTGGTTTGATGCAGATCTGTTTTCTGGTATCAAGCCATTTTGTTGGTTGGTTACTGTTGGTTCCTTGTTCCTTGTTGGATCCCTATATGCTAGTGAGTAGCCTTGGTTTACTACTGCCATCATAGGGCCTGTCCTATGATGGCTATGGTATACTGTTTGGGTTTGCCCCATGTACTTATTCTTTCTTTTATTTAAGTCTAAATTTAGCAAAAAAAAAAATCGACTTCCGAAGGAAGAACCGGAGAAGAGGAATCACCAGAACTAACCTGAAGACCAAGTGTGTTTGATTCACCCATCTTCTCAACTTCAAGAAAAGGAAGGTTAGGGTAGTTAGGAAGTGAGAGTCCAAAGGTAGCTAAGTTGTCAAGAGAAGCACTACTGATAGAGTTACCAGCCGATAAGTGATTATGGCTAACCATATTTGAGACAAAGGCCGAGGAGAGAGAGAGAGAGAGAGAGAGAGAGAAACAAGTCTGAGGAGGAAATAAAATGAAAGAGGGCGGGAAGGAGATTCTGGAGGATGCCGGAAAAACCTAGGTGAGAGAGGAGGAGGTCGGAAGTTAGGTGAGGAGGGAGTTTGCCGGCAGGATTTTAAACCTTGGTAATCTTATGACCTATTTCAAACTTCTTTCAAGATGTTATCTTCAACCTAAAACTTGGATGGAGAGAAAGTTTGTTAGCATTTGAGTTTCCAACTTCAGTGTACTTTCTCTCTTCCCCTTTTTAGGTAGAGTATGGCCTCTTGATAGAATGCAGTTATAGTGCATAAGGTGATGCAATATGATGTTCACATTTATACTAATGGGGAACCATACCTATACATTGTCAATTTCTTGATAGTCATTTATCTTGATATACTAAGGTTAGGCATTGATGTGCATACTTTTTCTTTTACTTCTAACAGCTTGTTGCTCCAGTTGTCCTTTTGATTAATTAGACATAGTCTTGAAGATGTTGGCTCAGAGAATCTTGACATCTTTTTTTTTTTTTTTGCTAAGTTTGTTTGTATATAAAAAGGACCAAATACAATGGCTAAGGGGCATACCCCAGAATATAGTAGCATCATCTAAGTTATATAGATGATGATACGATACATAGAAGAGAACCCAACATAACAATTAAACAACAACCAAATACAGTATTGATTACAGAATGTGGCCTTGATGAAAATACTGTTGATAGCACACCTCATGCTCACAGCCCAAAGCCATGCTCGCCCGAAGGACACCACCTCATGCTCACATCTTTGGTTCTTTGACAACCTTGAGTCCTCAAGGTTCACATCCAGTTGTTGGTTGGCCAAATATAGATATGATAGATTCTTCTTTCTTATCTAAATTGAATGAGTACTTCTTATCACATGTGGCCTTTTCATCTTTCAGTCTGGTGGATGTTTGACTATTTGTTGTTGATGCCTCTTGAGCTCTCATATCTGCTATTCAGACTACACGATTGATTATGGACACAGATTGGTCTTGCTACTATATCATTTAAGAACATGGACCAATCTGAGCAGCTTCAAGTGTATATACACATTTACCTGTACACAATATTTACAACTTATGAGTTCATCTACATTTACAAGTGACTTACAACTAAAATAAGTTTAGAACAATGTTTGTGCCTAGGATCAGACTCAAAGCGATTAGCTTTTGAATATAGCATGAGAACCTGCTTTGATACCAATTGTTAGTTCCTAGTAGGCACGCAATAGATCTTGAAGGGGGGGGGGTTGAATTGATCATTTTAATTTCAAATACTTTTCACTTTTATTTTGTATTGCTAATGAATTAGCATATGACAAATATAAGAATCTTTTTAAGCATAGCAGAATAGGTAAAAGATCCCCTTCAAACTTAGCAGAAAAAAAAAAAAAAAAAGATCCCCTTCATTGATATATTCATAATCATACAGACATTGTTCTTAGAGTTAGTTAAGTTGTAAGCAGTTAATACATACATAGCAGTTATGGCAGTTAGGAACATAATGTAAAAGACATAAGGGATTTTAAGTGGTTCAGAGACTCAAGCTCCTAATCCACTCTTCTGCTTTCAACTAGCAGGATTTCCACTAAGGAAGAGCAGCACCCTGAATCACTAAGATTCTGTAACGACCGAAAAATTCAGATTTTATTGTAAAATAATTTTATTGAATTAAATAATAAATAAAATTATATTTTATGTGTTATCAAGATGATTGCCATTGTATAACCTAATGATGTAGGAATGTCGTAGTATTTGAGCTACGTGAAGAAATTAAAGTGTTTGAATTTCCAAGATGAAAATAAAAGTTTTTCAAGAAATTTTCTGAAAAACACTATTCATCGTTATTTGCTCGGGGATTATTTTTGAATTTTCGAGAAATACGTAATGATAGAATGTCAAGGTAAGATGGATTATGTAATAATAATCTAAGTATGGAAAATGAAATATTTCGCTTGCGGACTTAAAATGAGAATGTTAAGGAAAGCGATTTATTAATAAGTTAAGTAATAATCGTATAATACATGAGTATTGTACGAGGTAATGAATACGAGTATAATACAATGTATTATATGAGTTCCTATGAATGACGGTATATTAACGAAGTTGTATATGAATTAGAATACGAGAATGATAAGTAAATAATACGTATATGTATTGAGCAATGATATTGGACTTATAAGATTGGTTAGGAATTTGTACAAGCCCAAGTATATTAATGGTGAGGCCCAATTGTTGATTAATGAACAAGTTAGTGTTTGTTAATGCAAAGCCCAAAGATTAAGCCCAAGCTAGGATCCAATGAGTTGATTGACCCATGGGGCAAACCATGATAATGTGGTTAATCTTGGTGATCAAGCATAATGAGTAATGACCAAGCAAGAGATAAGAGTTGTGTTAACCAAGTAATGAATAGTAAGGAGGTGGATTAACCTAATGACTAAACTACCCTAACTTTGCAAATTCTATAAATAGAAGGAGATTGCTAGCCATTTATTACTTTTTCAAATAATCTAGTAATTACAAAGTGCTTAAGTGTTAGAGAGAATAAGAAACAATAAGCTACTTCCATTTGTAAGAAGAAGAAGAAGATTTTCCACAAGAACTTCAAAGGGTAAGACTTCGTCTCCAATTATCTTCTATCTCTACTATGATAGGTTGATAAAAAAAGTATGGATTAAGGAATATGGATGTTAAGAAGCAATAATAATGATTAATTAATGAACTTAAGTCGCATAAGCCAGAAATAAGTCATTTAAACTTGCATAAGTTATAAACTTATGAAGAAGTAATATGAACTTATTATAAGTTTATCTTAAAAAGTTGCATGGAAGTAAAGAACTTGTATGATCATGTATTAAGTATACATGAATGAAACTATGTATTGAGAACATATAAAGATGATGATTAAAAGACTTTAATTATCATAAGTTATGAACAATGAAGCTATACGTAGTTTATACTTTAATAAGTTATAAGCTCATGTAAGAATAAGTCAAAATCCAACAAAAACAATAAGTTGTTGTATTAAGTATGTTGAGATGTTCACATGATAAATTGAATTCATTTAAAGTAATGAACAAATCATAAGTAATGAAGATTTGCCGGAAATTGCACGATTGGACGATAATCGTCGAATTCGTGAAATTCTCAGAATAGAAGTCAAATTTTGTGTTTGAACTCGGAAACGTTAATTTTCGATGGAGATGAGTCATATTTGGCATTATAGAGTTGTGGACTCGAAAATGACCAAATTCCAACTTAGGACGAAGAAACAAGCGTGAACGTTCACAAACGTTTATCGTTTTTGTTAAAAATGAACCAATAGGTGAATTTTTAGCAAACAAAGTCAAATAGATAAAATTCTTATGTGAACGCGTAGAGTATGTAATTCGTGAACTGTAGGCTTTTGAACGAGCCAATTCGAACTTATAACGAAGAAGTTATGAGACCGGGAATTTTGCAAAGTTGAAAAATTGTCCAAACTATCTGGTGCACAGAGCTAGCGCCGCGACGCCAGCCCAAGGCCAAATTGTCACGTCACAGCGCCATGAATAGTCTATGACCTACTGGAAAGTGACACCGCAGCGCGACTCACTGAGTAAGGACTCACGCCGCAGCGCCAAGTCCGGCACACACCTATTGTTAACTAGCGCCGCAACGCGGCTTAAAGAGTACAAGTTGGCGCTGCAGCGCCAACCCTAGAACAATTATAGTAAAGAATGTTTATGAGTATGAAGAAAGGAAGGGGAGTAATTTAAAGTGAACCTACCTTAAGGAGCCTAAAGTAACATTGTTAAAACTTCGTTAAACCTTAAGGATAGTACATAAAGGTTGATGATAACCTATTCAAATATAAATGCAAGTACAATGACAAGCCGAAATTGATAGTAAACAAATCTAATACATGATTAGATTGAGATGAAGGGTAAGATATAGTCATATACATACTTGATTATATATGATCTAATGTGAGGAATTATGTGATCATGTATTGTAGAGACTTGAAAGACTCAAACATAAAGTAATTATGCCGTAGCAGACGCTGAAGGCAAGTATTCTAACCCTTGTTTCAGTTCAATCTGAATAAGTTTTGTAATTCATGTATCCTTACGCATGAATTGATGTATGATGAAGTTAAAGTCGATTCTTCTGGCTAGACTTAATGCATTTGGTGGATTATTGATAATCTATCCATCTGGTATCAAATGTTGTTATCTTTTGTCAACTACTCGATATAATTTTCAAAAGACGAATGGTTATGATAATTAAATGTTTTGTCGTCATACGACAGGCACGTGAAGTTGCCAAACAATTAAACGTACATACATTTAATGAATGTAGTGTTGATCAACATAGAGTACTATAGGCTGATCACCTAGAAGTGCTCGTAAGTGATACCAGGCTTACAGACTTAGTGTCGGGTTGTCCTTTTCAAAGAAAGAATGAAATACTCAAGGACTTGGACCGGAGTTTATGTTTTACTGAATATTATTCATTGTGAAACAGTTTGAAAGAAAGATGAAGTGCTATTTTGTATTATCAATAGTACTTCATAACTATTGTTCAGTTATTAAAGATATATGATTCTTATGTGTCAAACATGTTGTTATTGAATTGTTATACTTGTTGAGCTAGTTATGTTCACTCTTGCTTGAACCATATGAATGCAGCTAAGACTGAACGTCCCGAAGGATCGAATAAAGATAAAGGAAAGGCTAAGGCAGATTATTTTATTTTATTTTTTTTTTATTTTTTTTTTTTGCTAACTTGGTGTTTCCCAACCCGCGGGTCGGACTAATCACCCGGGCCGGACACCACCCTTTGGGCTTGCGCACCAGCTTGCACTGGCAGTCCGTGGCCACGCAAATATAAATTCACACTTGAGGCAGGCGGGACTCGATCCCAGGATGTCCGGGTCTACGGTTCACCCCAGGTCGAAGCTTACCGCTGCGCCAAGTGCTGTGGTTTAAGGCAGATTATTAAGCTGTCTATGTAATAGTATAGGTTTATTGTTGTAATGTAATTAATATTATGACAAAGAACCTTTGTAATGGGTATAGAGACTGGGAAATATAAATATTACTTTGAATATATAGAAGTCATGTTCGTTCTTTTGAGGTTTTCAATTGAATGAATGTATAAATGGTAGTACCGTGTAGCACCATATGTTGGGTTGTAAGATACCCAGATTTGGGGGCGTCACAGATTCCTTCAAGGCCAGCAGCCTTGGAACTTCAGTTCACTAAGAACTCTTCAAGGCCAGCAGCCTTGGAACTCCTCTAGTTCCCTAGGAATTCTTCAAGCCCAGCAGGCTTGGAACTTCATTTAGTCCATCTGGACAAGGACCCCTCAGGCCCTGGCTTCTTCTTGTTGTTGTTGGTGGTCGTGGTGTTGGTGCTGAGCTGCTAAGATGTCTTTAAGCTTGAACATCTTATGTACTTAGCAGCTTAGTGTGGTCCTCTTTGTATTCTGCTTCAAGTCTGGACCACATCTTCTCTGGTGCAGCATATCTCCTCTCTTTTCTGTTCATCTTATTTGATGTCAGCTATGCACCATCACCATCAGGATTTGCTAAGTCACTGAGCTTTTGGTAGACTTTGTTTGTCACTTAGGAATCCCTGAACCTTTCTTGAATGTTTTACAGACATGATTCTACTTCTGTTCTTTTTCAGCCTTTGGTTCATGGTGATCTGTAGAGTGGCTCTCTTGTTCTTCTTTGTACTCTACCACTTTTCTGAATGCTATCTTCTTGTCATTCTCGGCTCTCAGCTTAGCTACCATCTTTAGTGGAATTCTCATCTTTGTTGAGTGAAGCTCAAATTTGTTTAAGTTCTTCTTTAAAGCTACTTCACTTCCACCTATGTAGTCTCACTGTCACTGAGACTTGTTCTTGTTGATCTCTAGTGGAACTCGTAGTGTTAACGATAGCATTCCAACAACTCAACGATTTACAACTTATCAATCATCAGCAACTCTTGATCTTTGAAGCTCTATTGATTTATACTCCTTCCCAATATTCCCATTGGAAAGTAGCCGTTAAAAGCTTTTTAAATTGCTTTGCAGATCTCGAGTTGTTTGGTGTAGACTGCAGATGTGACATGACATCCCCTTTTCTGACTTTCTGATATTGCAGTCTACTATTTCACCTACCCTGTCAGAGATGTCACTTTGATGTCTCGGGCAGGTAGTCAACTTTATTTCCTCCTTCTGATTTCTCGATCAGAGGTTGTCCTTTTGCATCGATGATCTTTAATAAGGTCTGTTCGACCATCAATCTTCAGATTGAACCGTTGCCAATGCTTCAACCTTCAGACGACCGAACTCTACGATTTTGATGCAAATCTTCTTAGACTTGATCGTATTGTCTAGTTGACAAGTAGAATCTACACTACGATCTTGAAGAGTGTTGATTGGATCTTTAATGTATAACATCTCTTCCTTTTCTTATACAGTGCTTCAACACTTCTGTTTGCTTTGACTGCTCTCAGATACTGATAGCTTGACTCTTTGATCTAGCCCCTTCTGAATAGTAAGACACTTTAGATTTGTGGCGTGTCCAGCTCATTTTCTCCTTGTGATCTCCCATCACTTATCATCAATGGACTGACCCAATGCTTAATCACTTTAGTCTTGTTCTTCAGAGGTGAGCCAATATCTTTGTGCACACTTCATCAGTTCCTTCTTTGTTTAGCAAACACTATGATCCGGGTTGCTTTCAAGATCGCCGTCTTCTATTTTCTTGACAGCTACTGTACTCGTTGACTTTCCTAAGTCAGTTACTAAAGTCTTCTTCTGATCAACTTATGGAAGATTTCATCTCGAATGGCTTCATAACTCAGTCTGGATGTAGATTAAGTTGGTGCTTAGATCTTCTGTTAGCTTATATGCCATTCGTTGAGTGCTCTCTGGCTTCCTTTAAGTGGGATGTATCTTTATAGTACCAACCAAAGGCTTCATTCCTTTGGATATTCTGGGAGTGATCAATTGTTGAGAATCATGTTTGCTCAACGATTCTGCATTGGCGTTATGAGCACATCTGTTGAAGTCTCAGTTCTACACTCTACGATTCAGCTTCGGCTATGCAAACACTACGACTCCGAGATCAGATCGTGACACTCTACGATTTCTATCATTGTGCTTGTTGTCTTCATCTGATTTAACTCGACTACGATCTCTGCCTCTTATACGATTAGTAGACTCTACGACTCTGAGTGTAGTCTACGATTATTTACTTGGCTTCGACATCAGTAGACTCTACGACTCCGACTGTAGTCTACAATTCTTGATTTGGCTTCGGCAGATGCTCGGTCAGCTCGTAGCCAGGCTGTCTCTACTATTCTGAACATGACTTCCTCAGCAGACTACGGCTCTGAGGAAGTTCTTCTTGACACACTACAATCCTTCCTCATCTCTCCTGGCAGTCTGCGAACTCTGAGATCTACTGTCTTGGAGACTACGATTCTGCCTCGACAGCTCTCGAGTTTTCCTTGACTCTCCTGGAAGACTATGATTTTTTGTGCAGTGCTCGATGATCAGACAAGCCTATCTATTACATCATAAAATCAACCTAATAAGCTTGATCTTTCTATATTTATATTCCTTGTACATTATTTCTTTTTAAGGAAATCACAAAGTTGTTTTGCTTATGTAGGATCAACCAAACACATTTGATCAATTCATTCTAAGTCCTTGTACATATGTTTTTATTCTCTATCAAAGGACTTTACAACTTTTCTTAATGCAAGCATACTTGCATATTCATTCATATGTGTGTGTGTGTGTATATATATATATATATATCATAATCAAATCATATATAAACAGGAATATCATTCACATGCTTATTCCTAACAGCCTCATCAAAGCTTTTTGCTATAATCGCTCCACCTACTGCTGCATCAATATTGGCTCGTGTGGACCCATGCAATCCATCACAAAATATTCCAACCTGCATCCACTGTGGAATTCCGTGATGTGGACATTTGCGGAGCATATCCTTAAATCTTTCATATACCTCATATAATGTTTCTGAATCGAATTGCACAAAAGTATGAATATCATTCCGTAGTTTTGCCGACTTTGTTGGTGGGAAAAACTTAGCTAGGAATTTTTGAGCTAAATTATCCCAGGTTGTGATTGAACCTAGCGATAATTAGTGGAATCAACTTCGAGCTTTATCCCTGAATGTGAACGAAAATAAACTCAACCTTATTGCGTCTTCCGAAACAATATTAAATTTAAAGGTGTCGCATATTTTCAAGAAACTTAAGATATGCTCGTTCGGATCATCAGTCGAACCACCCCCAAACTGAACTGCATTTTGTAACATCTGTAATGTTCCCGATTTGATCTTGAAACTGTTTGCATTAATTGTCGGCCTCTGAATACTAGACTGAATGTATGTCACTATCGGCATAGCATAATCTCTGAGAGATTTTTGTTCTTCCTCTGCCATGACTTCTAGAATTTCTTCTGCTGCCATTTCTTCTTCCAATGGTATAATCTCACTAGTCAACCGTAATTTCTGGAACTTTCTTTCAATATCATCTGCATAAGGAAAAAGTTCCTCTTTACCCTTTGATCTAGTGTGCATACTATAAAGAATTTCTACAAGCATAAGAATGAAGATAAGTAAATAACATTTAAATTAAGACTGAATTAATAATAACTAATATTGAATTAATATTAATAAAGATGATGAGTGAGTTTTTTACACATTATTGGAGTGCATTTGAGCTTAATCTTTCAGAAGTTTTTAACTGTTTGTGTCTATTCATGCATGTTTTATGTTGTTTTGTAGGAATTGAGACAAAAGTTACTTGGATCGACATTTGGGAATGCTAGAATCGTATTGTTGGCTTGCCATTTACATAGCAGCCACTTCAAGGCCAATTTCAACATTGCTCCGGACCTTATTTAGAATACCTCAAATAATGAAAGTTGTAGATCTACGTCTCCTTTTTCCGGAACATATTGAATCATCAAAATCGGAGTTCGGACGAAGAACTTATGGCCATTTTTTCAAAAGCCGTCAGAGAAGAAAATTCCAAAAATGCCCCAGCGTGGGGGCGCCCATTCCTTGCCTATTTCCAACACCGGGGAGCTAGGGACCAGAATCCAGTGCTAGGGCGCTGGTGTAGGGCTTGATCAAGCTTGGACACATTTTGGGGCGAATTTTGACACTTTTTTTTACTCCAAATTGGATTGGGTTTCCTCTTAAGCTAAAAATTGGATTTGTAACCTATAAATACATGATGGGAGGCATAGGATAAGGTAGATTTAGAGAGATTAGATTAGATCAAACATTCCAATAGATTAGAACATAAACCCTAGTTTATATTGGATTGTTGGAGATTAAAGCAACTTGGAGATCAAGAGCAGGAGCAAGAGTGGAGCATCAGATTTGCAGATAACAGATTCCATTCTTTACTCTACTTGTATTCTTGTCTTTTAATGTTTATTCAATTGTGAATTCTTGATTTTAATTCAATAACGATGAACTAAATTTCTTGTTTAAGATTGCAACGGATCTTATTGCATAACTTATTTTAGTATGCTTCTCTGTTAATTATTGTGATATATTTTATGGATTATCTATTATGATTGCGTTTAATTATTTAATTGTCTAGCTAACAAATACCATGATAATCTTTATGGATTTGGGAGATGAAATATAGATTTAGATCTAAACATAATAGCATGTGATTATGTTTTCTGCATGGTGTTGGAAATCATGATTTGTGTTTAGGATAGGGATATGCCTTTACGCCACGTGTAATCTGATAGGGGAACCTGTACTTTATATCCTTTTTAATTGTAATTCACATAGGAATATAGTGAATTAGTTAATTAAGGTGTTTGATTCAATTCTATCAACTAGTGGATTTGGATTAATATGTTTGTGATGCATAGGAATGTGGTTATAAATACTAATAAGTTCCTGATTAACAATCCAAAATAGTGAGCATAATTAATAAGAAGTGTTTTAATATAAGTGAAGTTGTGATCTTAAATCTCCATAACCTAATATTCAACTAGTGGTAGTAGTAGGTTAATTATATATTTTAATTCACAATACTAAATCGACTGTTTAAATAAAATTAGTTTGGTTAAGAACTAGTACTTAGTGATTTCTATTAAATAATTCCTCGTGGGAACGATACTTTACTTTTACTTTATTACTTGTTGACCGTGTATACTTGCACGTATGTTTTGATTGTGAAATCGATCAACAAGTTTTTGGCGTTGTTGATGGGGAATTAGTTTAATAATTTTGCCAATATTATTTTTACCAAATTACTTTTAATTTAAACATTTATTATTATTATTTTCTTTAATTATATATCTATTTCTTTTCAGGTACCATGGCGGAATTTAATTATCAATGGCCGAATACGAGAATGACTCAGCCAAGGGGAGCAGAGATTGTTGGACTCGCGACACTTTTTGTATTATCAGCACAGATTGAGACACTTTTGAGGAGGTTAGACGCTCTTGCAACACAACGTCGTCAAAGTGTGGCAATTACTTGTGATTATTGTGCTGGAAATCATCTGAGTCATCAATGCACCATCAATTTTGAGCCAATACAGTATTGTGGTGATTACCCCAATAATTACATCTATCCCAACAACTATTATCAGGATTAGGGGTATCACCCAAATTTTTCATGGAGCCATACTCATCAAGATAAATTTTATGCTCCAAGTCCAACATACCCACCGGAGTTCTCGTGTCCACCTCCACTACAAAAGGAAGAAAATCTAAATTTGGAGGAAATTTTGTCCAAGTTCATAGCTTCAAGTGAGGAGAGGAGAATTAGCCAAGAGATATCGAGTCAAAATTTTACGGAACAACTATTCAATGCCTCGAACATTTGTCCTCAATACACTTGGCCCTATGACATGGATTCTGAGAATGATGGAGAGCCCGAACAAAATTTGCAACTGGATGAGCCACAATTTGTTGAAAGAGAGGAAACAATTGAGGACCAAGAAAAAGAGATCGACGAAGATTTAACTGTAAGCTTCAACAAAGATGAGCCAATTTCATTAGTATCCCATGTGCCTCCTCCACCAAAGTTTAAGAATCCGACAGTTTTGCAAAACCATGCCCAATTGGCAGTCATGTCGTCGGTAAAGCTCTTTGTGACATAAGAGCTAGGACAACTTTAGAGCCATGGTGGGATGAAAAAGGGAGGATAGAAGAAGACCATGTTGTGTTTGACAAGCTTTCATGCCACAATTTGATCACAAATATAATGGGGAAAGCACCTAGTGGTTTGCCGTACTTAATAGGGATCCTATCTAAAAAGATCATTCTAGGTGACTTAGATTTAATGGGCATTACTAATGGGAACCTCCCAAAAGAGACATTGCTTCTGATGGATGGAGGGTTCCTCAATTTCCATAGGGGAATTGAATAGAGAATTAAAGAAGTCGGGCTGAGACTATAAAACAAGCGCTTATTGAGAGGCAACCCAAGTTAATTTTTAGTTTTTATTTTTATTGGTTTTATATTAGTAGTTTTGAATTTGCATTTATTTAGGATTTAATAAAATTGTTTTTATCATGGTTTTACATGTTATTCAAGTCAAATTCAAGTGAGGGGCCCAATTTGTTCCATGTACCTAGCATATTCTCCAAATTTAGTGGACAAAGTAGAAGATTGTTATATTTTCAGGGAAGTCCTATGCTTTACTTTTTCCTATTTCAGCCATTGAGAAAAATGTCTAGTTTAAGTTTGGGGGCATTTTAGTGTCGTATTGCATAGTTAGTTATTTGCATTATAGTTCGTTATTTTTATATGTTTGCATTGTGTGTTTTTTAGGTTGCATATAATACATGGTAGTTAATTGCATATGCATATATGTGTTGCATTAGTATGTGTTTATGTAGAATAATTGTATATTTTTTATTTTTTTGGCATGAATCTGTGTGATCAGTTGGTGTGGTTTTAGCTCGGCCTATGATATGATTGGTTTTGCATGTTAACTTGAACAGTATTGATAATTGATGAGGAGTTCTAATTTCAATTATGATGATAATATGAGCCTGTCTGAAACTTATGTAACCTGTTTAGCACTTAAAGTTAAACTATTTTAATCCGTATGGTTCAAGGGTTTCATAATTTGTTTCTGAGGAAAAATCTTGGTTAAAATTTAAGGAAATTAGTGAACTGGCGATAAAGGTTGGAATGACGTAAAAGCTTGAGTTTGGGGGAATCTATGGGTTATATATATACAAAATAAAAAAAAAGAAAAAATGATGAAAAGAAAAAAAATAGAAAATTTAAAAAGAGAGAGAGAATAAACATTGTGGCATGTTTGTCTAGTTTTGTGACCTTTGTTACTTGAGTAAGTAAGCCCGAGGGGATTGTCTTTACAGTTAGCGCCCTAAGGTCTTAATGGTCTGGGAGTCATTGGTCGAAAGCTCGTTAAGATAGCACTGAAAAGCCTAAAGAAATAAATGATTGCACATCCATGAGAATTATAAAAAAACACGAGAAAGAGCAAAAATGACCTCGTGGTTGAATAAAAGTATAAATAAATCCTGTATTTACCCGTAGACATGGTAATTGCTTAGTTTTAATCTGAGTTGTCATGTTTCACAAAAGTAATTGAATTGGAACTGAAATTTTCCTTATAAGAAGTTTGTTATGTGATTATCTTGAACTGTGGTTGGTTAGAATGGTTAACAAGCACACACGCACAACATTGGTGATGACAGGTTTGGATTGACTAACTGGTTAGAGTTATGGACTTTGACTTGATTGGATATATTGTTTGAGTATCATTGGTATCTTTGAGGCCTGTTGCTATATATCATACTAATTTATTACTAGGATCGTAGGTATATTACGAAGTAGATCATGCATATGCATTCATGTAGTTGAGTTAGTTTATTTATTTTTAGCTCTTTTGTGTTTTTGCTTGAGGACAAGCAAAGGTTTGAGTTTGGGGGTATTTGATGAAGTGAGTTTTATACTCATTAATTGAGTGCATTTAAGCTTAATCTTTTGGATATTTTTAAGTGTTTGTGTCTATTTATGCATGTTTTATATTGTTTTATAGGAATTGGGACAAAAGTTACTTGGATCGACGTTTGGGGTTTCTAGATTCGCATTTTTCGGCTTGCCATTTATATAGTAGCCACTTCAGGGCCAATTTCAACATTACTCCGGACCTTATTTCGAACAAATCAAAGAATAAAAGTTGTAGATCTACGTCTCATCTTTTTAAAACATCTTGAATCATCAAAATCAAAGTTCGGATGAAGAACTTATGATCATTTTCCCAAAGGACGTCAAAACAGAAAATTCCAAAAAAAGTCCCAGCGCGGGGGTGCCCATTCCTTGCCTATTGCCAACGCCGGGGTGCTAGGGGGCAAAATCTCAGCACCGTGAGTAGTAATGGGGCACTGGTGTAGGGTTTGATCAAACTTGGACAAGTTTTGGGGTGAATTTTGATACTTCTTTTACTCTAAATTGGATTGGGTTTCCTCCTAAGCTAAAAATTGGACTTGTAACCTATAAATACATGATGGGAGGCATAGAATATGGTAGATTTAGAGAGATTAGATTAGATCAAACACTCCAATGGATTAGAACATAAACCCTAGTTTATATTGGATTGTTAGATATTAAAGCAACTTGGAGATCATTGAAGATCAAGAGCAGGAGCAAGAGTGGAGCCTTCCTTCGTTCGTCAGCCGCATCAAGATGACCTTGCTGCGAAAGAGCTTGAGCAGCTCTGAAAATTTCCTTCATGGGAGAACCCTCTTGAAGCCCTAGGCTGGCTTCTGCAAGGCTATTTGATTCAGAAGAAGATTCAGTGCTAGCGGATAACATATCAGCAGCAACAGAGGGTATGGCAGAGGATTCGGCCATAACATTTTCGTCAATCACCGGAGAATTAGGGTTTGAGACTCCAAACTCGGCGAACAAGTCCCTAGAGGGGCTGCTAGTGGAATTTCCGGCTGACAGGTGGGAATGGTCCACCATATCGCAAAAATCTTACGCACAGAACTGTAGGAGACAGACAAATTAGAGAGGGGATGAGAACGAGTTGAAGAGGAGAAGGAGAGAGGGGTAGAGCCGGAGAGGATCGAAGACAGAAGAGAGGAGAGGTGGTCGGGAGGCGAGGAGTTAGGTAGGAGTGAACAGTGGAGGGTGGCTGGGAAACCTAGAGAATGAGGAGCGAAATCATCTTTCCTTCGCTTCCAATGGAAAATCTGTACGTTCTGTAAATGACCATGACATTTTTGTGAAAAGTCCTCTGAAGCCTTTCATGACAACGTCGACGATTCCTCTCTTGGGTCAGTGTAGTACTGTCCTCAAACCAGTTTTGGCTGGTGTTGGGATCTATTCTCGAAGAAGGTGAATGCTCTGGGCCGGCTTATGCTGGGACCCTCTCGGGGGCAGGGGGAACCCCTGTTACTGCAACCACGGACTGCCTCCCTGTAGTGAAATCTTGGAGCAATGTAGTGCCCCAGGCAGCTCCGGCAGCTCCAACTCTGAAGCTAGATTTCTTCCCTCCTTCTCCTCCCAGCTCGGATAATGGTTGAACCTTTATTCGGCCACCTCCTGAGATTCTGCTCCAAGGTAATTCTCTTTGGTCCTCTTGTCTGGTGGGTGGGTTTCTACATTCCAAAATGCCGTTTAAGCTTGTGGAAGCCAATGTTCATAAATTATGGGATAAATATGGCCTGAAAAGTGTATTTCTGCAAGAAGGGGGTTTTTTTGTCTTTAAATTTGCAAAGCCAGAGGACCGTGAGAATGTGCTTGCTCTTGGTCCTTGGTATATTTCTAATAAACTACTATGTCTTAAACAATAGAAGGAAGGCATGGACTTCCATTTTGACACTTGTACAAAAGCTCCGGTCTGGGTTAAATTCCACAACATCCCCATGTCTTACTGGTCTTCTGCTGGGCTCAGTTATCTTGGGAGTGGAGTTGGTGTTCCGCTGTTTGTGGATAAAATCACAGAAAAATTAGAACCTATGCATTTTGCTCGAATATGTATTGAAGTAACACCTTCTTTGGCTCTTCCTGGATCGTTAGAAGTGGCTGTTCTTAATGAGGTTACTAATTCTGAAAAGTTTGTAACTGTCAGAGTGGAATACCAGAACAAACCTCAAATTTGTTCCCACTGTAAAACTTTTGGGCACTCTCTTATTCGTTATCCTAAAGCGAATTACCAATGGTTGCCAAAAGTTCTCAACGCTTTTACAGACTCTTCTCCGGTTGCATCTGCTGTTCCTACTACCCCTGCTGCTCCTGCTGGCCTCAGTTCTCCACTTGCTATCCCTCAGTCTGTATCTATTTCTCCTGCTGACTGGACTTTGGTGGCTAAAGGACCTAGGCAACAAGCTTCCAACAGTTGTTCCCCCTTGGTCAGTAGTTACAACTTCTTTAAGCCTATTGCTGGGGCTGGGGAAGCTATGGAGGGTTTCTCGGACACTAACTTATCTCCTTCTCCTAACCCCCTTGTGGGAAAGTTAAAAATGGTAGATGAAAAGGCTGGTCGTGACCTAAAGGCGAAAGCTCGAGCTGGTTTGGTTCCGGGCCAGTCTCCAAAGAAAAAAATTAAAGGAGGGGGGGCATCCTGCTCCACTTTAAACTTAACCGTTTTTTATGGTTAATTTTTGCTCTATGAACATTAGAGGTGTAAATATGAAGTCCAAGCAGGATAGTGTCCTTGCTCTTTTGTGTAAGCATAATATTTCTTTTGTTGGCCTAGTTGAGACTAGAGTCAAAAGCCCAAAAGCCAATATTATTTCCAAAGCTATATGTAGCAAATGGAATTGGCATTTTAATTATGAGCATCATGTGAATGGGAGAATCTGGGTTGGATGGGACCCTTCGCTTTGGACTGTAAATATTATTTCTAAATCTTCTCAATTTATACATTGCTTAGTTTTATCTGTTGCCTCATCTATGCATTTTTTTGTCACCTTTGTTTATGGTTTTAATACCCCCTCTGAGAGGAAATCTCTTTGGGTTGACCTTCGCTCCCTATGTAACTCGATCAATTTGCCTTGGTGTCTGCTTGGGGATTTTAATGAGGTTCTATCTGTTACTGAAATAAAGGGTGGAGTTGAATCTTGGAATGGGGGTATGCAGGACTTCCTGGACTGCACTACTGATATTCTCTTGTCTGATCTCTGTGCGGTTGGGCCTCTACACACTTGGTGGAATTCTAGTGACACTAAGCCCCAGTTCAAAAAGCTTGATAGGGTTATGGTCAACTGTGATTTTATTTTGTCTGTCGTGACTTTATTTTGGCTGTTCAATCCTTTTTCAAACAGGGTTTTCTCCTCCGGGGTACTAACTCTACAGCTATCGCTTTGGTCCCTAAGGTTCTTAATCCTACCTCCATGACTGATTATAGGCCTATTTCCTGCTGTAACACAACTTATAAGTGCATTGCCAAAATTATTGTTGTTAGGCTTAAGGGTATCCTTTTTTTTTTTTTTTTTTTTTTTTTGATAATGTGGAGTTTCCCAACCGCAGTCGGACTAAGTCTCCCCACCCCGGACCAGGCTTTACGCACAGGCTCGGCCTAAGACATGGCTCTGCCCAGAAATGTGCGATCCGTGGCCACACAAACCAATTTTTAATTGGCCCTCACACTTGTTGCAGGCGGGGATCGATCCCAGGATGCCCGGGTTTACGGTTCACCCCAAGTGGAAACTTACCGCTGCGCCAAGTGCTGTGGTTGCTTAAGGGTATCCTTCCCTCCCTAATATCTCCCTCTCAGTCTGCTTTTATTCCGGGTAGGAGGATTGGTGATAATATTCTTCTGGCTCAAGAGTTATTCAGAAACTATCATAGGCCCTCTGGCCAGTCTCGGTGTGCCATGAAAATTGATCTGCGTAAGGCCTTTGATTCGGTGTCTTGGAATTTCATGCTTGCCGCTCTGCGCCTTTTCAAATTTCCCCCCAAGTTCATCTACTGGATAAAGGTTTGTATTTGTTCTACTTTTTACTCTGTTAGAGTGAATGGTGCCCTTTGTGGGAATTTCAAAGGGTCCAAGGGCTTGCGTCAAGGAGATCCTCTCTCTCCATATCTATTTGTTATTGCTATGGAAGTCCTTTCGCTTATTCTCTTAAAGGAAACCAGGGCCCCTTCTTTCAAGCATCATTGGAAAACAAAGTCTATCTCCTTATCCTATTTGTGCTTTGCTGATGATTTGCTTATATTTTGTCATGGTGATGTGAACTCGGTCAAGGTCATCAAACTTTGTTTAGATCACTTCTCGTCTCTCTCGGGATTACATGTAAATGATTCGAAGAGTATGTGCTTTCTCTCCAATGTCTCTCCTGTTCATGCTGAGGTAATTTACAATTCTCTTGGGTTTCAAGTGGGTCGGTTCCCTGCTAAATTCCTTGGGGTCCCTCTGATCACTTCGAACCTTAGCCTTGTTGATTGCCATCCTCTGTTAGAAAAGGTTAAATCCAAGATTTCTTCATGGACTAATAGATTCCTTTCCTATGCTGGACGCCTTCAGCTTATTAAATCGGTTATCTTTGCTATCCAATCTTATTGGTCTGCTCACTTCATTCTCCCAGCGTCTGTGCTTAAAGATCTTAAGTCCACTATGAGCAGATTCTTATGGAAAGGTCCCTCTATGTTGAAGTTTGGAGCCAAAATTGTCTAGGAGTAAAATTGTGCTTCCTTATTCTGAAGGAGGTTTAGCTATAAAGCAATTGGAGGACTGGAATAAAGCTCTAATCTTGCTTCAGCTTTGGAGAGTAGTTAATCCTAATTCTCAGTCTCTTTGGGCTTCTTGGGTTGGAGTATATCATTTAAACTCTAAACACTTTTGGGTTCTGAAGACCCCAAATGACTGTTCATAGATATGGAGAAAGATTCTACAGCTGAGACCTCTTGCTATGAACTATATTCGGTTCCGTATTGGTAATGGGGAAAGTACTAGTCTGTGGTTCGATCCTTGGCTAAATGCGAACCCTCTAGCTACAAGCTCTCATTCCTCTTTGATCATAAATTCTGATTTGGGTCCAAATGCAACTGTAAGTGATATTATTCGAGATTCCTCCTGGCACCTCCCTTCCTCAAATCATAATGATTTTATTGTCTTTCGGGATTCTTTTGATCTCAATAGGGTTTGTGACTCTTCTAAACCGGATGAGATTCTATGGGATTCTGTGAATTCTAATGAGGTAAAAGCATCTACTCTATGGCGTTCTATTAGACAGGTGGGAGTTGTTGTTCTTTGGTACAAATTAGTGTGGCCTAAGATTCTGATTCCTCGGTACTCTTTTACCCTCTGGTTGGCTTTCCATCATGGGTTACGTACAATGGACAAATTGATCAGTTTTGGGATGTCTGTCAATCCCTCATGTGTTCTTTGCTCTTCCCAAGCAGAAACCTTTGATCACTTATTCTTCCACTGTGACTACTCTTTTAGGGTCCTACTTTCTGTTCTTCGGCACTGTGGGTGGAGGGGTTCTAGTCGGTCTTGGAGCTTTATAACGGGCTACCTCATTCATTATTCAAATCCATCTTTCCATCACAGTTTGCTTCATCTTGGGTTCGCAGCGGTGGTATACCGTATTTGGAATGAGCGAAATACGCGGATTTTCAGTCATAAGTCTTGCTATGTTCAAAACCTAGTCACTGACATCCTTCACTTGCTCAAATGTAAACTTCATACAAATGCAAGATTCCAAAAAATTAAGACTGGACATGGTCTTAGGCATCTCTCTTTAAACAATTCTTGACAGGTTCTGTTGTTGCTATCCTGTGACTGGTTATCCTGCTCTATCTCAGCAACAACTGAGCTTTCAACCTGATGCCTTGTGTTGGTCTGATGTCTAGGCTGTGGGGTAGGTATGCTTTGTGTCATGATTTATTGGCTGCTGTTGCTATGGACTGCTGTGTGCAGTGACTTCACTGATGTTGTTATATGCTGGAGATGTTTGCTGTTGTTAGCCTTTGTTGTGCTTGGATGCCGTGTCTACACTGCTGTTTTGGAGTCTGGTTAGAATCTGTTTGAATTGCTGTGTACAATCTGCTGCCGGGTTCTACATCAGGCGATGTGGCTTGGTTACTGCTATATGTAGTGGGTGTTGCTATGACTGTTGTTATGTTCTATTTGGGCTAGGGAGGGCTGTTGTAGTTTTGGGCTGATGACATGGTCTGGGATTCTGATTTTGGCAGCTGACAGTTTGTTCAAGTTCGTGTTCCTAGTCTGCTGGTGGTTTGCTTACTGTCTTTTAAATGTAGTCTGTTGGTGAGGGCTATGTGCGTAGCTGTGATGTAGTGGTCATGGGCTGCTGCTCAAGCTGGGTTATTGGGCTGCTTGTTATAGGTGAGTCTAGCCAATTTGTTGCAGCGTCTCTGCTGCTTTGTGGTTCCTGCTTTGTGGTTCCTGCTATCTGCTGCTGCTGAGTTGCAATGGTTCTGCATATTCTGCACCTGAGTTCTTGCTAGGCTGCTGCAGAGGCTGGGGTCAGTGCTTTGTGGTTCCTCGCCTCGCTGCTGCTCATGCTGAATTTCTCGGCAGCTGCACTGTGTTTGCTCTGTTTCTCGGCAGCAGCACTGGTTGTGCACTGTGTTGGATGTGCTGCTTTTACTATGATTCACGCTTGTTAGAACTGCAGTCTGTTGGTTTCTTGGCAGCTGCACTATATAGCTAATGCTGCTGCTGCTGCAAATGGTTTAGTGCATATTGTTTAGGACTGATATCTCAAGCTATCTGGTTTAGGGATTTGTCTGGTTGCTCTATGTTGGGATCTGTCTAGAAGATTTTTTCAATGGGGTTGTTTTGCTACTCATGGCTAATAGCTGCTAGCTTGCGTGGGGTCTGGTTTTGGTCAGCTGTTGGCGTTAGGGGTTCGGGGTCTGCAGTTGACTTTGTATGCTGGCTGCAGTCTACTATCAGGCATCTGAGATCTGGGTTTCGAGAGTATTTTGAGGGTCGATTCAGGTTCATGGGGTTTCTGATGTGCTGGGAGGGCTGAGGTTGCTATGGTCTAGAGCTTGCTATGTTCGTCTGATGGGTTTGTTGCTTGCTGTGGTTTTCGGCTGGCTGCTCTCTGCTGGCTGTTCTCTGCTGCTGTGGTCATGAGTAGCTTATACACCTTTAATTTAGGCAGTTTTGTGCTATGTTGGCCTGTACTTTGTATTTATTCTTTCTTTTAATTCAGTCTAAATTTAGCAAAAAAAAAAGAGTGGAGCATCAGATTTGCAGACAACAGATTCCATTCTTTACTCTACTTCTATTCTTTTCTTTTAATGTTTATTCAATTGTGGATTTTTGATTTTAATTCAATAATAATGAACTAAATTTCTTATTTAAGATTGCAACAGATCTTATTGCATAGCTTCTTTTAGTATGCTTCTCTGTTTATTACTGTGATATATTCTATGGATTGTCTATTATTATTACATTTAATTATTTAATTGTCTAACTAATAATTACCATGATAATCTATATGGATTTGGGAGATGAAATATAGATTTAGATCTAATCATAATAGCATGTGATTGTGTTTTCTGCATGGCGTTGGAAATCATGATTTGTGTTTAGGATAGGGATATGCCTTTACGTCGCGTGTAATCTGATAGGGAACATGTACTTTAAATCCTTTTTAATTGTAATTCACATAGGAATATAGTGAATTAGTTAATTAGGGTGTTTGATTCAATTCTATCTACTGTGGATTTGGATTAATATATTTGTGATGCATCGGAATGTGGTTATAAACACTAATAAGTTCCTGATTAACAATCTAGAATAGTGAGCATAATTAATAAGAAATATTTTAATATAAGTGAAATAATAAGTGAAGTTGTGATCTTAAATCTCCATAACCTGATATTCAACTAGTGGTTAGTAGTAGGTTAATTATATATTTTAATTCACAACATTAAATCTATTGTTTAAATAAAATTAGTTTGGTTAAGAACTAGTACTTGGTGATTTCTATTAAATAATTCCTTGTGTGAACAATACTTTACTTTTACTTTATTATTTGTTGACCGTGTATACTTGCATGTAAGTTTTGATTGTGAAATCGATCAACAAAAGAATTCCAACTAAAGTGTACACAGTCAGCAAATAATAAAGTGATGAAGTAAAGTGTCGTACCCACAAGGAATTCCAATTAATAAACTCCAACCACTAGTACTTCATCAATTAAATTTTATTTAAACAACCGTAATTTGTGATTTTCTAATTAAGAAAAATAAAATTAACTAATCAACACTGACTTACTCTAAAAATTGATTCAATTAAATAATAGTTAAGACTACAATATCCCCAATTATATAATACAAACCAATTATCCAATTACTCCAGTTATTAATTCACCCGAATTGTTAACATGAATTCTAACTGTTAAAAGCCCTTTTCCAAGTGGTCAAATTAACATTTATTTAATTCAATTAATTCTGCGACATCCCTATGCAAAGTAATAAAATTAAATTCATTAAGTTCCGATTCCCAACTGTTACATGTAGTGAAAAGAGATATCCTTATTCAATTCACAACCCTAATTATTTATCTCATGCAAATAATTAAGCATACATATTACCACATTCAGTTCAAACCCTATATTTCATCTCCCGAATCTATCTAGTGTAACACAGTAATTATTGGCCAAATAATTAATCAATAAACACGAAACATGATAAACAATTTAATGTGACTTAAATAACTGGATTAAACTGAATAATCAATTCATAAACATAAAAGGTTCAATTTGTAGTCTTAATGGGAAAATTAGTTCATACTGGAAAATAAAAGTAGAAATCCCATCAAAATCATCTTAATAGAATTACAAAACTGAAATAGAGAAGAAGAAGAAAACTCTAGAAATAAGTCCTCCACTCTTCAATCTTCAACTTGAATTAATATCCTTCATAATTCTTAGTTTTTCCCCAATTAGTCTCCAGCTCTATTTTTCTTTCACCTGTTTCCTTCCTTAAGTACTTCTTTTCTTTTAAAATCGTATTCCACATCAACCTCTTTCCCCTAAGAGGCCTTAACAATCAGACCCCTTTGCGTCCGAACGCCCCGACTCTGGGTATAGTACTGAAGACAGCGCCCCAGCACTATCCCACTTCCAAAAATTTACACTTTTGCAATTAGTGATGTTTAAATTCCCTTCTTGTCCCTGCTTAGCCTCAAACTGCAAAATAACAATTAAACACATAAAACAATCCTAAAAGACTTAAAAACAACAATAAATCAAGCCCGAACATATCCAATTCATGGGTATATTACCCATTCATCAACGTTTCATAGTGTACACTAACTCGTATATTATGAAATCATCAAAAGTGACTTGATCGTGTAGTGTACAAAATAAAGTAGAACAAACTTTAAAATAGTTTTGAAGGAATAAAGGAATATTTCAAAACAATTTTCTAGATGAAACTTTTCAAAATGAATTTTTTAAAAGAGGAGTCTTCTAAAGGAAGTGTTGCAAACAATGTATGATGTGTATGTGTGGGTGTTTGTGCAACTTTTATAGAAAAAACTCACATAAACAATTTTTATATTATTACTGATATTCACCAATACGTAAGGTAGCCTTAGCACACTCAAAGATACACTTACACTAAACAATTTTAGAGAGTGGAAGGAAGATAAGCAAGAAAGTTATGAAACTCCTTATGATATGCCCCCTATTTATAGTCAAAACTTAACCAACATCTACCACACATCAATTAACCACACTTTTCATATTTTAAGATTATCTTTAATTTATACAATTCATCAATTATCCATACGTTTCACATTTCAAGATTATCTTTAATCTTTATCATTCATCAATTATCCACACGTTTCACATTTCAAGATTATCTTTAATCTACCATATATTAGTTATCCATATTTTTCACATTTCAAAATTAACTTTAATCTACCACATATTAGTTATCCACATTTTTCATATTTCAAGATTAAATTTTTCTTTGCTATTCACAATTATTATTATATTATAAATTTTTTACATTATTGACTCAATGTATTAATATCACAAATATTAATGTTATTCAAATAATGAGTTTGTCTAACTATTTAATACCCGTGACTTTTAATTACGTAACTTTCTATTACTGCCCTTACTACGGTGATAATTATTGGTTTAATAATGTGAAATATTGTGCATTTGTTACTGTGACAATTATTGGTTCAATAATATGAAATATTGTGAATTTTCTATAGTGACAATTATTTGTTCAATAATATGAAATATTGGGTAGTTTCTACTGTGACAATTATTGGTTCAATAATACGAAATATTGTGAATTTGCTACTGTCATAATTATTGGTTCAATAATATAAAATACTATGTAAAAATCGTGTATTACTGTGGAATACCGCGTACTACTATGGAGTACTGCGTGCTACTGTTCCTTTATCACCAGTAATTTTAACAGTTAAATGTAATAGTTCCGCTGATAAATTTTTTTATTAAAAATATTATTTCTGTCATTTTCTGTATTCGATAATTATTTTGTTATGGGGTTCACAAATGATTGGTTGTTTTGACGCCGTCGTACTTTACCAAATATTCTTCGACATACTGAATATTCCTTGACATACCGAATATTCTCCGACATACTTTTTTTCTTATAATTTGCGCATATCATCTGTAAGAACCCGAATTTTCAAAAATTATTAAAATAAGAATTTAGTAAATAAAATTCTTAAGGCATGAGAAGGGTTCGAATAAGAATATATATATATATATATATATATATGTGTGTGTGTGTGTGTGTGTGTGTGTTGAGATGTATGTGGTATTCTGTTGCATGGGGTAATATAAACTATGCAATAAATGATTTTTGTGTTTAATAAATATATTATTATTATATATTTGTTATTTATTGGAGAGGCGAGTTATTTGAAGTAAAGAAGATGGATAGAAATTTATCTATCGATATTAAATAATTTATGTGCAATTATTTTATCATAGTAAGTTGGTGACAATAAATATCTTGGATAAATATTAATTTCTTGAGTATATGTTCGAGTAAGTATCAAGTCTAAAGCAGTGCAACCGTACACTTTAATGGTGGATGTATAGGAGCTGGGCTAAACGATTCCTTCAGAGAGCGGATGTATATACGAATTAGTAATCGTAGAACTCACTGTGAAAACAGTGTAAACGAGACGAAAATGAATTTGTTGGTTGTTTGTGAGAAACCACTCAGTGTACTATATTGAATACTATTAAAGACTCGATGTGTGCTAGGTTTAGACTTGTATATATGTACGTTGTTGACGAGAGAAGAAAATCGATATATCTTTAAATAAATATTGGTTAGAGATTTATTGATTAATATTGAGATATGGTTAAATGTATAGATTAAAGAAATTGTGTTGAGACAATCTATAGAAAAAAAAGAGAAATAATTATAGTATATTTCTAATAAAAGATATTAAATAAATTCTAACATTTGATTATTTTAATAAAAGGGGAAAATATTATTTTGATATTACCTTATGTAGCTTTTTACGAGGTAATGTGTGTGATTAAGTAATATGGTAAATACATTAAAACATATTTGCTATATAAGTTGATCGGCACAGTTTATCATAATAAGAAATAAACTTATATAGTGTGTATGTGTATCGTGCATGTAAATATTTTAATAATACATAGATAATATATTAAGAATAATATCTTAAGAAAATGAGTAAATCGTTTTATTATGATTAGTTCCTATATTTAGAGAAAACATGATAAAAACATCTTATGTGATGTTATGGCGAAATACATAATTTTGATTATAGTAATGTATTTCCAAGAGGGTTAAAGCTATAAAAGAAAAATAAGTTATTTTAATAACTAGAGTTATTATATTACCGCGAATGTTATAATGAATATTTAAATATTTCCATTCACGATATATTTATATATGTGAACCTTGTGATATAATAGTTCGATGTAAATTGAACATGTTATAAATAGTAATGTGGTGGGAAATGAATAAGTAATGAGAATGAGAATAAGCTTAATGTAAGCTTATGAGATATGCCTAGTGTGGCAAAGTGATGGAATAAGCATTCATTAAATAATTTAATGAATGATTAATTAAAGGAATTAATTTGTATGTGCAATGATTATATATTATATAGTAGCTACATCTATATGATATGAAAAGAAGTGTGACACTTCGATGGTAACTATATAATATAGGAAACTATATGGCAAAGTGGAATGAGTCGCATGAGTTACATAAATGGACCTCTGTGACAATGTGTTATGTGTGGTACATTAATGTGTACTTTATGAAGGATATTAAACTAAACTAAATAAATATTGGTTAAAGCTTTATAAATTGAATTAATATTTAAGATATGACCATGTTATAAGATGTAATGTTAAGAATAATATTATTTTGTGAGATTATATTATTATAAGCTTGTGGACTATTAATTACTAAGTTCACATAATTATGTCTTGTGTGGCATAACTAGGGAAGTTAAATCAAAAGGAGATTTAATGGGAAGTATTAAAAAAATGGTGAGTTAATAAATAATTGATATTAATTATCATTATGATAATTGGGTATATTTGAGATGATAAATTTTACGAAATATGATGGATTGAGAATATCTAACTATTATATAATTAGCACAATTAAAATATTATTTGAAATAAACCAATGTACATGGATTATATAAATTCTATGTGTAATGTATGAGTGGGTGTATATGCTCATTTGGGGACAAATATCAAATAAACCCATATATGCTAATAGTAATATGAAATGCTGAGTTTTAAGGGTAGTGTCCCAAATTGAGAGTCATTTCTTCATCACGTGAAACTCAAAAAGGCTAGCTAGCTAACTTGCTTCTTCATCTCTAAAATCCATACCTTCCAAATAATGAAAAGGGAAGTGGGTTGAATAGTGTGTTGGATTTGATTTTCCACCAACTTCTCTAGGACTGAGCAAAAAATGGGTATAACCGAATTACCGAACCGAACCGTAATAATTTAACCGAATTTTTTTGATAATTCGATTATTTGTAATAATTCGGTTATATCCAAAAAAAATTACGGGTTTCGGTTAGTTTATACGGGTTTTACTTTTAAGTTATTCGGTTTAACCGAATATCGAACAAATCCTTTCTCTACTTAAAATAATAATATGAATTGCACGAGCCCACTACAGGTCTACAGCTTTATTAGCCCACTCTGAGTCTGAAGTCATAAGTTGTAACTCTCATAATCTCATTCTCTCAATTCCCAAACCTGGAGGCCAGATCTCAAACCCTCAAGTCTCAATCTCTCATCCCAAACCTAGATCTCGAACTCTCAAGACTCAATCTCCCATCGACCGACGGCATCGCCTTTGGTGGCTCTTCATCGGTCATCATCACTCATCCATCAATCTCGAAGAGATGATTAGACGAAGACCCGAACTCTCGAACTCGCGAACTCGAATTTTGAAAGTAAGTTCTTACTCGAATTTTGGATGTTTGAAATTGGTTGGAATTTGGTAATGAGGAGATACTCTTTTTGTGCAAACCTAATTTATAATTTATAATTTATTTTTGTGCAAAATTGTGTAGTGAATATAATTTATATACTTATATAGGGGTGTATATAGATAAATTAGATATAGAGGGATTGAGGGAGAAGGTTAATAACATTTCATATCTCAAAATTAACACCAAGTTACAGTTGATAGAATTGAGTATCTGTTTAAAAATGGTAAAAAGCACCTTTTGGCCACTGTGGTTATAGTGATTTAACGAATTAGCCACTGTGTTTTTAAAATATTCAATAAGTCCACTGAACTTTTTAAAAATGTTCAATAAGCCCATTCCGTCCAATTTCTTGGACGGACGTTAACAAATTGCACACGTGGCATTGAAAAAAAAACAAAAAAAATTATTTTCTAATGTGGCAGCATAAAAAAATAAAATAAAATAACACCATTGATTATGTGGCATGTACAATACATGTTGACTTTATATTTAATTGTATAAGACCAGATTTTTTTTTGAAATTTTTAAACAAAAAAAATAATGTAAATTATAAACATAAATAAATTAATATTAATAAACATAAAGAAATAATGACATTTTCTTTCTTTTTCTTTACCTAAATATTTATAATATGTATAATATTAATAAAAATTAATAATATAATATATATAATATGTATGTCTTATTTTAAAAATAAAAATAAAAATACATTTATGTTTTAAAAAACTTATAAAATAAAAAAAATTTATATTTTATTTTCTTTCTTTTTCTTTTTCTTTACCTAAATATTTATAATATTAATAAAAATTAATAATATAATATATATAATATGTATGTCTTATTTTAAAAATAAAAATAAAAATACTTTTGTTTTAAAATACTTATAAAATAAAAATATTTTTATATTTTATTTTCAAAATTAACTATTACAAAATCTTAATATTACAAAATTAACTATTACAAAATCTTTTCTCCATCTTCCTCCCCCAACCTTCTGTTCGTCCGCTGGAAATTACCCACGCCATCGCCATCAGGAAATTATGTGAATAATGATGCGGAAGAGGAGCCACGTGTGCAATGCCATAAAATCCGACGTCCGAACAACATCCGTCCATTCACCTACCCAAAGCCATAAAATCCGATCAGATCCCAACCAGAACAACCCAGAATTTTTGAACATGAGAGGATTCACGATTGTAGCGACGGCGATGGCGATTAAACGATTGGATCTGTTGAGATTAAAGGCTGTTACGGTCTCCGGCCGATGAGACTCTGTTACCGAACAAGATGGAGACGAACATGAGAAATAAAAAGGGAAAGGGAAAATCTGTTCTCCCACCTCCGCCACCATGAAATATACATATACCATCAATGGTGATTACAAAAAAGACAAAAAGTGCAGTCAATTTTTCAACAATACAAATACAAGAACATAGGGTTGGATCTAAGGATATTGCAGTGCTTTTCCAAAATTAAAAAAGAATATATTAAGGTTCAAACGCAAAAATAAGGAGAAATTCATGTCAAATCGACGAAAATTTCATACTCAGTGGTTCAAATCTGACTTACTCCCCATGACAAAGCCGGAGATCTAACCTTGAAGTACAGAGAACTGGGGGAATTAGGGTTTATGTAAATTAAAATTAATGATTGTATAATTAATTTTAATTTTTATGTCATTTGTTTAACTAATTTTTGCTAATTGTATCAAATTTTCTATTTTATGTTAATTATGAACTTACTTTTTTATATCATTAAAATATATATTAGTATTAATTTTTAAATAAAAATAATTATTAAAAGAAAGGAAAAAAGATAAGGAAAAGAATACAAATAAAGAAAATGAATTAAACTATTTCTTTTAATGTTATTAATATTTTAATTATTTTTTGTCACGTAATTAATTATTTTTAATTTTTAATTTTTGTAAAAAATTAATATAATGTTGTACTAGATCTCATTGATACAAATTTTTTTGATAAAGAGGGTTAAATGAGATGAATAAAATTAATTTTTTAATTATTTTAATAAATATTATAAATATTTAGGTAAAGAAAAAGAAAGAAAAATTTATTATTTCTTTATGTTTATAAATATTAATTTATTTATGTTTGTAATTTGTATTATTTCTTTTTTGTCTAAAAAATTCAAAAAAAATTGGTCTTATACAATTAAATTTAAAGTCAACATGTATTGTATATGCCACATAATCAATGGTGTTATTTTATTTTATTTTTTTATGCTGCCACATCAGAAAAAAAAATTTGTTTTTTTTTCAATGCCACGTGTGCAATTTGTTAACGTCCGTCCAAGAAATTGGACGGAATGGGCTTATTGAACATTTCTAAAAGGTTCAGTGGGCTAATTGAATATTTTAAAAACACAGTGGCTAATTCGTTAAATCACTATAACCACAGCGGCCAAAAGGTGCTTTTTGCCGTTTAGAAATTGAGGGTCAAAGACTCAAAGTATCTGTTTAGAATTGAATTGAATCAATCTGATAGAATTTTTTAGTAAAATTTTTAGTCCAGTTTGTAATTTTTTCTTCAGATTTCTGAGCTTTTAGTTTATTCTTGCAGATCTTTGGATAAGCTATAAAGATTTGACCAAATTTGCAATTTTTAGTAGGAAAAAACTATTAATACTTATAATGTTCATATAGAAGAGATGTTGTTATCTCTTTTACAATCTTTTAATGTATAAGAATGAATAGAATACATTGCTACAAAGTCTTTTTTGTTATGAAATGAATGCTTTACCTTGTATTTGGAAATTCTCTATTACATGTTTGTTATGCATATTATTACTTGAGCAATATTGGATCAAAAGATGAAATGGTTATTGAACATTTTGTATTGATAGATGTTTGTTAGAAACCATGACTAGATGCTAGAAAGTTTTATATCATTATTTTGTCGAATGGTTACATATTGAACATTCGGATGTTTGCACTGTTCCGTTTAAATTTCCTATTAATTGAAATAAAGATGTAAATATATCCTCCTTATTTTTGATAAACCTAAAGACACATGTCAGTCAACTAGAAATATAGTAATATCTCAAAAGGAAGTATACAAAAATAATAACATAAAAGCAACGCCTAGAACATAGAGCAAAATTTAACTGGCCCAAGAAATATTAATACTTATGCTATTATTACACAATTATTGTTACAGTCCTTTCAGTTGATTATAACAGAACTAACTTGATATGGATTGGTGTATAATGTAAAGATACAAATTATGAGTCTAACATGTACATTAAAATCTGGAATGCTAGCGAACCCCAATGGAGTCTGTGGCTTTTATGCAGTCCACTCTGTGGCAATGGAATACTGCTATGAATTACTGATATGGCCAACTCATTGCTTGAAGTTTTTGATTGATGTAAACTTTTTAAATTTTCATTGTTAATGTAATTTGTTTGAAATTTTCAGATAATGTCAAGAAATATTTTAAATGATTTGCATATGGTGGATGATACAGACGAACCTGACCTTGATGACCTTGATGCAATTGGACATAAGAAAGAGGGGGGTGACAGTGTTCCCACCCCCACCCCACCCCCACCCCACCCCCAATATAGAGACAAGTACAGAGTACAGGACAATCAGAAAATGTAAAGCTGCAAAGAAAGAGGATGGCGCCTAGATCCAAGGTGTGGACTGAGGGGCACTTCATTCCAGTTAAAGATAATGATGGTAATGTCATCAAAGGTAAGTGTAATTATTGTGGAAAAGAATTAGTTACTAATTCATCTTCAAATGACACTACTGCTTTAAGAAATCACTTTAGAGCTTGTAAAAAAATCCCATCAACATGGATAAAGCTCAACCCCAACTTGTAGGAATTAAAGAGGGTGAGGGGGAGGGAGGGGCATATGAGAGTACACTCACCACTTGGAGGTTTGATCAAGAAGTTGTTAGGGCAGCTGTTACTTACCATCTTATTTTAGATGAGCTTCCTTTCAAACATGTTGAGAAAGATGGTTTTAAACGACTTATGAAAGCTGCATGTCCTAGGTTTCAGTTGCCTCCACGTTTTACATTTGCTAGAGATTGCATTCGTTTGTATGATAATGAGAAAATTAAGCTGAAAACATTCCTTAGAAAAAATTGTGAACGTTTTTGCCTCACTACTGATTCTTGGACTTCCAATCAACGCTTGAATTGTATGTGTGTTACTGCCCATTTTATTGATGAAAATTGGAAGTTGCATAAGAAAATCTCAAATTTTTGAACCATCACAAGTCATAAGGGGAAGGACAATGGGGAAATGGTTGAGTCTTATCTAAAAGAGTGGGGACTTTCTAAAGTTATGACACTCACTATAGATAATGTAGCTCAAATGATACAACAGCTGCTTACTTGAGAGAGAGAGATATGCATCTTGGAAAACCAATGTCTTGGGTGGTAAGTTCATTCACATGAGATGTATAGCTCACATTATTAATCTTTTTGTGAATGACGGGTTGAAGTTGATTGAGAAATCTGTTGAAAATGTTAGGCGTGCAGTGAAGTATGCAAAACAATCCCCGGCTAGGGTCAAGTTATTTAAGGACTATATTGAGTATTGTGGTCTTCAAGATAAGAAAGGCTTAAGTCTAGATTGTCCAACTAGATGGAACTTAACTTACTTGATGTTAAGTTCGGCCTTAAAGTACAAAGAAGCTTTTGATCGATTTGGATTTGAAGATCGTGGCTTTGTAAAAGAGATAGGGGGCAAGATATTCCAACGGACTCGGATTGGAATAGGAATAAATTGTTTGTGAGATTCTTAGAACATTTTTATAATCTCATTGTGCGTATTTCGGGCTCATCTTATGTCACATCAAATAATGCATTTCATGAAATAAGTGAAACTTATATTATTTTGAGTGAGTGGGAAAGAAGCAATGATAGAGAATCGAAACAAATGGCCAAGGCAATGAAAAGAAAATATGATAAGTATTGGAGAAATGTTACAAAGATGAATATTTTGTTGTATATTCTCGATGTGCTTGATCTTCGGTCTAAGTTGAGTTTTGTTCAATTTGGTATAGACGAAATGTATGGAGATGATGAAATTGAAGTTGACGATCCGTTGGAGGGTATGGGAGTAGATCTTTATTTTGATATTGATAATGAAGATAGGGATTTAGAATATCAAGCAAGTAATAGGGCCACGGGGATAGAGATTGTCGATGGTGTGAAGAAAGAAATGGAAGATTGTTTAATAAGTACAAAAAAAAGTATTCAACTCAAGAAAGTGGGCCAAGTGGCACATCAAGTTTAAGTAACATGTCATCCCAAGGTTCTAATTCAATGGAATCCTAAAATACAAATAGAATTATGGATAAGTTCAAAAAGTGTCGGATCGGAGTGATACTTGGAGAAAAATCAGAGTTGGACAAATATTTAAGTGAAGATGTGGAAGAAGCCGATGAGTCTTTCGATATTTTGGTGTGGTGGACAGCTAATAGTGCAAGATTCCCTATCCTTGCACGTATTGTCCGTGATGTGTTGGCTATTCCCATTTCTACTGTTGCTTCGGAATCCGCATTTAGCACCCGGGGGGGGGGGGGGGAGCATTCTTGATTCATTTAGGAGTTCATTGTCTCCTAATATGGTGGAAGCTCTCATATGTGCTCAAGATTGGATTAAAAAGAAGAATTACATTGATGTGGAGGAAGATAACGACTATGCCGATAAACTTGAGTGTGGTCATAATTATTGTTTATGTTTATTTTATTGAACTAATAAAATAATTTATAAAAATAATGTGTTTAATTATTTTTTTCATATTTCAGCAATTTCCAAGTTGAGCCTTGCTACTAATGATGCCAATGTTTCCACAAGGACTACGACTCAACTTAATTAATGAGGTAAATTCATCTCTCGATTCATTATTGCAATTTAATTTTTAATTTTTGATTTGATATGTAGATTGTTGTCTTTTAAATTAGGATTTATTTTTTAATTTTAATTCTTTCTTTGTCTTCTTATTTGTCAATTAATATTAGTTATTCCATCTTTAATGGTGGTTCTATTTTTTCCTTTCTAACATATGTAATACCTATAAGATCAACAAGTGATGGACAAATATATTTTTTAGCTTAATTTTGTGACAGGCAAAAGTAATCATAATCTTATTATGACTGAAATTAATATTTTAATCGTCATGACACATGTTTCCCCCTTAAATTTGCATACAGTTGTTCTACAAGATAGTGGCATTAGGTACGAAAATCAACTTATCTACTTATTCAATTCTACTGAAGAATCTTTTGGCTGCTGGAAATTGGAGGAAATATATTGAGGTAATTTTTATCATATTTTCACTCAGCAAGATTTTAAATTTAGTTCTCCATTTCTTAATTTGGCGAAGGCATGGATGTTTCCTAAGTTTTACTTTCTTTGTCAATATAATGAGCAAGTGTCTAAGATGCTGGGCAAGTGGCAAATGATGCTTTCTTTCATTTATATTTGTCAACAGCAACAACAGCAACTAGCAAGTGGTAGGAGGTTCAAGTATATATTTGATCATTGTAGGAACTCAACAGCAGCAACAACAAATGGGAAGCAAATGGTTAACACTCAACAGCAGCTTCAAGCATTTTGGGCTAGCCAAATTAAGTTTTCCATTATGTTTTTGGATTATGTTTATGGTGTTAATCATTGTAGGAACTGTGTTGTTGTTTATGGATTATGTTTATGGATTGTAGGAACTATGTTGTTGCTAAATCTTTTAAATTCGGTTATTAACCGAATAACCTATTCGGTTATTCGGTTATTACAAATTTCGGTTACTTGTTTGGTTAACTAAAATAGGGTACTTTCGGGTTTCGGTTATAATTGAAATTCTTGTTCGGTTCGGGTAATAACCGAATGCTCACTCCTAAACTTCTCATGAACCATTAGTTTCTTCTTCATTCCATTGAGCAAAGTCCCAATATTGTTCAATAAGTTTCCATATAAATGAAGCTATTTTTCTTTCTCATACTTCTTGTTGATTACTATGTGAAGTTCAAAAATTTGTGTGTGTGAGTGTTGTTGAGTTGGAGAGGAAACTTGAGATTGAAAGCAAAGAATTTACGTCATAACTTCAGAAGGTAATATCCCTTTATATGTTCTTAAATTCAAGTTTTGCAAAGTTCTTAGAAAAGTGCTAACATACTTGTTTTGAGTTGAAAAGTTTATGGTTGAAGCATGATAGAATCTGTCAATTGATGTTAGACATTATTAAAGTGGTTGAATACAAAATCAATGAAAGTTAAATGAAGTAATTTGGTCAAATAACAAATCTGTAGCAAAGAGAATCGCTAAATGTGTTAAACTTTGGAAAGATGGCAAAAAAAATCTTGAATTTGATTCTTGAATTTGATTGTTTATGTGTTTTAGAAGCATGCTAGGGATGTTTACTAGTAAGTTAATATTAATTGAGTATCATTACATTGATGTTTGGTCAAAATTTTGGCATGTTGGTTCATAGCAGGGGAATGAAATTTCAAACTGCAGTAGCTAGGCCCGCCCCGGCGGGGGTCCTGTAGTACAAAAGGGCCTACCCCGGCCGAGGGGGGGGGGGGTCCTGCAGTGACTTATGTTGCTATTTTGGTTGTTTGATACAAGAAGTCCTAAACTGACCAAACCTAACTTAACTTAAGGAGCATACATAATCCTTAAACATGTGTCAATGTGTTTTGCAAGATGTTTTAGTAGGTTTGGAGTTTGAATTATAGCCTTTTAAAAGAAAAGTTAAAAGGCGAAAACTATATTTAGAAAACCTTACGCCTTTTTGAAATCTAACCCTTTGAGCATGTATTCGCAACTTAGTTAGTTTTATAAATACGTATGAAATGTGAATTCAACGTACTTTGCACGCTTAGTTATTTATCATGAAATTTTAAGGTTTGAAAACCAATTGAGTTAAAAACTGTATGACTTATATTGTGAACTTGTGAACAACTATGATAGGATGCTTTTATGCCTCTAGACATGACGAATATGTTCATCATCTAGCTAAGCATGAATTGGACCTTTCAAGTGTGGTTTAAAATAAGTTTTCAAATAATGAATTATGCTATGTCTGTGTAAATAAGATATATGCATGTGAGCATGCTATTAGAGGCTTATTAGTACCAATATATGGTTTAAAAACTTATAACATCGAATCTTGTTAAAGAAAGTTGTTAAGCCTTTTTGATTGAAATAAATCATTATGGAGTTAAGTAGTTTGAATATGAACTTGAAAATAGATCATAACCTACTTGATGTAATTTTACAGTACATATCAGAATACATGTTATGCTAAAAACTATATGGGGCAATAAAAACCTAAGTCTGGTTCTGGCAGGGAGTAGCGCGGTCACGCCACTCCCAAGCTTAAATGCAGCGTGGTCGCGCCATTCTGCAGAGTGACCAAGAGTAGTTCGTTAACCGCATGGTCTTAAGTTATGGTTATATGTTCTCCTTAAAGGACTATAAGATATGAAACAAGATTGTTTAGATAAATATGATAGTAGAATGAGCTAGTCTCATGGTTATCCTAAGTTCAAGTAAAAATGAAACCAAGTTAGGAAATAATATTTGTTCTTATATTAAGAGTGTATGAAATGTATGACTGATGGGTATAAATCCATGATTATATAATTGTGTAGGAATACACGCAATGTAGATAAGCTTTAAGCAGTTAAGTCGTAGTTGTTAAACTACAAATTAGGCAAGTCTTTCAGTTCCTATTTGATATATGAATTCGATAACTGTTATTTGAACTATATTATGCTATGAGAATGTTGATGTATATATATGAAATGCATATGAGATACGTATGAAAATTGAAAGTTGATTGTTGGAAGAATGCATATCTTGATTTGATGTTTAAAGTAAATGTTCATGATTATATGTGAAGTCCTTCAAGGAATATATGTACAAGGACTTAGTGATAGATCAAAATTGTTAGGTTGATCTAAGCTTTTAATGTTCATCATTCTGTAAATGAATATATAGATAAAGAGATCAAATATGTTAGGTGGATCTATATCTTGAAATGTAATAGATAGGCTTCAAACAGATTTGTTGTCTAATGAGCTGAGCAAGAATCTGCAGAAGCCAAGGCAAAATCGAAGAGCATCAAGGATCATGGTATGACTACCTTGAAGGGCCTCTCCAGTGATCGTAGAGTGGTCCAGACGTTTGCCGAAGCCAACTCAGAGATCATAGTGTGATCCAGACGTTTGTCGAAGCCAACTCAGAGATCGTAGTGTGCTCTCGAAAATGTAGAGTCTGCAAGACATGCAAGTGAAGATCGTAGTGTGCCAGCCCTTAAGAGAAATCGTAGTGTTCTCGTTTGGTTGCATCAAGCACCAAGGTGGCAAGACACCATGATAAGAATCATAGAGTATCATCTGGTTATGTCAGAAGTTGTGGCCTTGATCATTTGTTCAAAATCTTAACAAATGTGAAATGGGTTACAAACGTTGAAGTAATCACCAGTCCCAATGGCATAAAAATATCCTTAGTATGCAACAAAGAGACGTATTAAAGAAGCTAAGGAAAGGACCATGGGACAGAGAAAAACACCTTTTCAGGTGTTAGGTGAGAAAGCATACTGCTATGTCAGTGGGCCAAAATGCAATTCAAAAGATATGCAAAAAAGTCTCCATCAAAGATCAGAAACGTCAAACGCATTAAATGCTTCAATGGATGGATTCAACGGGCAGATTTCAAAGATCACATATATGCAAGACATCTGCAGATGATTAAAAAAAAAGAAAACAATTGAACAAAAAGGAAGAATACTCAACGATCAACTCTACGATCTGAGAAAAAGAGAAAGCTTACACAGCTACTCAGTTCTTTCGAGCAAGAGCTTAATGGCAACTGAGTAGCACCAATCAAGAGCTCAACAATAGCCAAACAAGTGAAGTAAGAAGTTCTAGGTCAGAAGGACTTGAAGAGTTCTAAATTGAACTATGAAGAACCAAGTCTGCTAGGACTTGAAGAGTTCAAGAGTGAACTAAGAAGTTCCTAGATTGCTGGTCTAGAAGGAATCTTTGGGATTCATAAAGTGTAAAGGAATCCTTAGTGGATTTCCTACTTGAGGAGTAGAAGAGTAGACTAGGAGCTTTAAGTGCTCTGAACCACTTAAAACAGTTGTGTCTATTTCATTCTTGCTATAACTGCTATAACTGTTATAACTGCCTCACTCTCATTAACTCACTTTATCTAAAAGGGAGATTAAACAAACCTTAATTCCACTGTGTTTGAATCATTATCAAAACTGACAAAGAAAAATGAAAAGAATTGTAAATATATATTCAACCCCCCCCCCCTTCTAGATAACTATTGTGCCTCCGAGAACTAACAATTGGTATGAAAGAAGGTTCTATTATATAGCCTACAAAGCTTGAGCAGATCCAATGGCACACTTACCAAGTGAATCAAAGACTAGAGGAGGCAGCAAGCCACCTATGTGCAACAAAGATAAATTTGCCAACTGGAAAGTTCGGATGCAAGCTTATATGGATTCAACAGATGAAGATCTATTTGAAACTGTTCAGAATGGGCCCTACGTTCCTATAAATCTTGCACCAACTACAGACGATCCAAACAGAATACAGATCAAGGTCAAACAAGAATGGACAGAAAATGAGAAGAGAGTTGTTCAACTCGACAAAAAGGCCAAGAACATCTTATTCCAATCCTTCGAAGATGATCTATTCAAAAACGTAGTCAACAATAAAACAGCACAGGAGGTTTGGGAAGCCTTGCTCATCATGCATGAAGGGACAGAAGAAGTTAGAGAAAACAAACAATCTCTATTGACTCAGCAATATGAGATGTTTGCACACGTTCAAGGAGAAAATGTCACTGCCAGACAAGAGATTTAATGTTCTACTCAACTCTCTACGAGCCTATGGAAAGATCTATCCAAACAAAGATCTAATCATAAAGTTTATGAGAGCCTTACCAAGCAAGAGGGATGCCAAAATCACTGCCATTAGAGAGTCAAAGAATCTACATGAAATGACTGTTCAACAGTTATATGGCAACCTTTTTACATACGAACTGGAGCTTGATAGTTCCCAGAGGCACAATAGATATCTAGATGGGGGGTTGAATAGATAATTAAAAACTTTTCTTTTAAACTAGTTAGTATGATGGTGATTAATGCATAACAGAATGAGTATTTGATAAGCCTTCTTTTAGATATTTTGAGTTAATGAGAGTGAGGCAGTTATGACAGTTATAGCAGTTATGGCAGTTATAGCAGTTATAATGAACACAGTAGTTTTAAGTGGTTCAGAGCACTTAAAGCTTCTAATTCACTCTTCTACTCCTCGAGTAGGAAATCCACTAAGGATGTCTGTCACATTCGTGAATCTCACAGATTCCTTCTAGACTGTCTAGGCACTTCTTAGTTCAATCTTGAACTCTTCAAGTCCAATAGACTTGGTTCTTCACAGTTCACTTAGAACTCTTCAAGTCCTTCAGACTTGGAACTCTTACTTCAGTTGATTGGTTGTTATTGAGATCGTGATTGGTGCTACTAAGTTGCTATTAAGCACTTGTTCGAAAGAACTGAGTAGCTGAGCAAGCTTTTTCTTTTTCTCAGATCGTAGAGTTGAGCGTTGAGTGTTCTTGTGCATTTTTGTTTAATGCTTGCTTAGTCTCTCATCTGTCTGTGTTCTGTATATATGTGATCTTTTAAAATCTATCCGTTAAAGTCATTTGATGAGGCATTAAATACGTTTGACATTTCTGAGCTTCGATGGAGACTTTTCTGCACATCTTCTGAATTGCAATATGGCCCACTGACATAGCAGACTACTTTCTCACCTAACACTTGAAAAGGTGTTTTCCTCTGTCCAATGGTCTTTTTCTTAGTTTCTTGAATACGTTCCTTTTTATCAATACTAAGGATATCTTTTATACCATTGGGACTGGTGAGTGCTTCAATGTTCACAACTCATTCCACATTTGTTGGAATTTGTTTCCAAACAAAGATAGGGCTCGATGCTTCTGACACAAGACAGATGATACTCTACGATGCATATCATGGTGTCGTGTCATATTTGTACTTGGTCTGGATAGAACATTACGATTCCTCTTAAGAGTTTGCACACTACGATCTTTGCACTCTACGATCTTTAAGTTAGCTTCGGTAAACGTCTGGACCACTCTACGATATCTGAAGAGGTCATTCAAGGCAGATACACTACGAGTTTCTAAGCTCTACGATCCTGCCTTGGCTTCTGCAATCTGTTGATCAACTTGATAGACTACGATTCTTATTGAAGCCTATCTATACTTTTCAAGTCATGGATCAACCTAAAATTTTTAATCTCTTATACATTCGTTTAGAGAATGATGAACATTAAAAGCAAAGATCAACCCAACAAATTTGATCTATCACTAAGCCCTTGTACATATATTCCTTGAAGGGATTTACATACGATCATGAGCATTTACTTTAAACATCAAATCAAAATATGCATTCTTCCAACAATCTCCCCCTATTTGATGTTGACATAACCAAGGAGATTTGTTGTCATAATTATTAAACTTTATATGCAGTTGCAGCAAAGTAAACATGACTTAACATTTCAGTGAGCAGCTAAAATTTCTAGAGAATAATCTTAAATTTATTGATGTATGAAGACAGATATTACATTTAAGTTTGACTACATCAATATGAATTAAAATTCAACTTATCTCTATTTCTTCGGCCTTTTGCTTCTTGGAGGATTTTCATATTCCTTAGCTTTCCTCTTTCTGCTTGCTTCATCTCTCCTGGCTAAATCTTCCAGCTCACTTGGGCTTAGTCTAGGATTGTGATCATGCCTATTCATGAATGCAGGATCTCCAATTGGCATTCTTAGGCCTGTTGTTGTCACCTCATGAGAGCTAGTAGTTGGCCCTAGACTCCTTAATGGTTGAGCCATTAACACTTCCTGTTGATTAGTTCGTTGGGTCTGATGGCTGGATCGTGGAGTCTGCTGGTTGATTTGCCTTGCAGGAGGGTTCCTTGAGACTTGAGTTTGGAATTGACCCATGCCTCTGCCCTTGCCTCCCTGATCTCCTTTCCCTTTATTCTCCCCCTTTATGTCAGCATCAAGGGTTCGGATGACTTCGGAGAGGCGATTGACTCCTAGGACAAGCTTGTTGAGTTGACCCTGAGTCTGAGCAATGTCCTCACGATTCTCTTCGATCAAAGCATCAGAATGAGTTTCACCTCGTTGAAGAATGTTTAGGACAGTTTCAGTTTGCTGCATTTGACCCATAAAGAAGTCTTGAAATTCTTTGACTGCAGTTTGAAGACTTTTGATGCTCTGTATTATTAGATCATTCTGAGATTCTTGAGTATTCTGTAAGATTAGGACAACATCCTGATGCTTTTTAGCTGCGAGAAAGTGAATATCATCCCTGTCTTTTATACTTTGAAGCATTTCTTTGATGATTTATTTGAGCATTTTAGAGAGCTCAGAGCTTAAAGAGCTTGGTAGATTATTGGCAGCACTGATCATTGATGTTAACCTCAGCTAAATAAGTGTAGTGTGATCGTCAAGACTCTCATCGAGTTCCTTGACCACTTTCGCAGACATTGCTGACAGAGCAGCAGTTGTGGGCAACTCTGAAAGAATTTCATCTAGTTGGGGAAATTTTGAGGAGGGAGGTGATGTGTTCTTGAATTTGTCTGGCAATGAATAGAGGGCAAGATCAAGATTGAAGTATTCGTTGCTAGATGAGGAGGGAATATCGGATGGAAGGGCCTGGGTTCGGATGTTTAAGTTTAGGGGCTCTACGATTTAAGGTGTAGACTCTATAATGGGGTTAGAGTCAGTGATCGTAGAGATGATGGGATGTGGGAACATGATGAAGTTGATCGCATTTGGTTCCTCATTTACAGAATTTTGGGATTCTGCAACTGGAAATTGATTTAGTGGATGAAGAATTACTTCCAACCATCGTGGAAATTCATAAAATTGATTAAATGAGGATGATGGCAAGTGATTGACTCTGAATAGATTAGGGATAGATAGTACCTCCGATTCATTCTTTGAGGAAGAGTTGTTTGTGAGTAACTTCTTGCCAAAGTTGAATCTTCCTTGGAATCCATTAGCAAGCACTGAGATGGCCAGATATTCTTTGAAGCTCCAGAACATGTGATTCCAAGAGTTCAGAATTTGAGCTTGGTGGAAAGGCATCATGGGTAGGTATGAAAACAGTTGCTCATAGTTGGCTCTTCTGTACCAATCAATGCCTACAGCAATGATCTCGACCTCGTCACCTTCATCCTCTTCTCTATTTTAGATTGAGGATTCCATTATCTCAATGGCCTCATGATGTTTTTGTATTGGTTCTTCTTTATTTCCTGCAAGAACCTCTTCTTCTGTCATGAAGATGTTATGAGCTTCTCCCTCAACTTGATTATTTTCTTGTAAGATCAATAGCTCCCCCTCAACTGGAGCACCTTCTGGGATGGGAGCTTGAGGCATCTCCCCCTCAGCAGGTGTATTCTCTATCATTAGGGCTTCAGTTATCTCCCCCTCAGCTGGAGCTTTGACTTCTTGGCTTTCATTGTCTGGTTCCTTTTTAGCACCCAATCTTTTGTCTTCCCTTTTTAGCACTTCTTCATTGACAAGAATATATTTCTTGACCAGATTTCTTCTTGGCTTTCTAGGATGATTCACAGCCTCAGGACATTCTTCGGTTTTGTACTTCTAATCAGCCAGAATGTTTGTTGTAGCTACTTCCTTGCTTGATGTGTTTGGTCTGGTTTCTACGATTGGAAAATACTTTACGATCGAAGAGATTGATGGCCTTTTGGTCTTGTGGATGATTTTATTCTTCTTCAGCAGCTGAGAAATGGTTGCTCTATCTTCTTCTGCCTCAACCTGATGTTGCTTCCTTCTTAAGGTCCTTAGAGTCTCAATGTCTGAGGACTCTACAGGCTTATTAGGGGTGGATCCCTGAGGCTCTTCTGTAGTTTTGGCTTTCATCTTTCTTTTGCCCTTGCTTTTTCTGACCAAAGCAATAGGTTCTTCTTTGTTAGCTTCTTCTTCTTCCTCAGTTTCTCTGACAACAGACATATTTTTTAGCACTCCTGATCCCTTTATTTCACCAGTTCTACCACTGGATTCAGACATCATCCACATATTTTCAGCTGGATTCCTTTTCTAGTTCTCAAATAGTTGTGTGGTCATTCGACGATTTAGATTGATGGCTTCACCTTCATCGTCCTCAATTAAGTCACCAAGAGCAGCATGTAAGATAATGCTTATAAATCACCCATATAGTATCTTCTGAGAGCTCTTCGTCTTCTTTGAGCTGATTAACCACTACCCAATCCATTCAAGTAATAGAGACCCATAGTTAAGTTGTATTCTATAACATATGGCAGTCATGAGCTTGAGTTGCACCTCATTCACAGAGTCATGACCTGAGCACTTGCAACATATACATTTTCCAACAATATCAGTTAGAAATTCATACCTTTATGGAAACTCCTTCATATTGTATCCTTTGACAGAAGGTGATTGTGATAGCCCCGAATCCGGGCCCCAAATCACCGCGGATCCGGTATACTTTTTCTATAACTGTTTGCGGAAGATATAAACATAAAGTGTTTATACAATACATTACACACTATTCCCCAAGGTCGAGTAACCTTAACTTATACACAATTCATAAACTTTCTAACATATAACACATTCATCAAACTATACTATTACAAGATAGCCGTACATTTTATCACAAACTGAACTTGGCCTTAACCTTTTCTTGTATCCGAACACGTTCGCCTTATCTACAATGTTTTATCATGATATAGCAAGGGTGAGCATGAAAGTTGCCCACCAAGTTTAAATATAATAATATAACGATATATCATGATTGAAGAGTATAAATAATAAGCTGGCTATAATTCATCAATATAATTGAGAATTAGCACGAACAAACTTTTGACTGAACAAGTTTTAAACATGAATAAACATTTCTGAACCAACTGGTAATGAAGGTGATCAGCCTTTCATACCTGACTTATACATGCAAGATGTACATAGTACAGTTTTCGTGGCAATCAACAATGATTAACCATAAGCTTGAATAAAACACTCTTATTAGAGTTAACTACAAAGAAACTTGCCTGAACCGTTGATTACCGCAACACAATTTATAACGCTTTACCCGAAGACCTAATATTAGTAATATAGATCTCCAATATTAGAATAATATCATCACAGTATAATACTGTTATATATACATATCCACGGAATAACCTAAACACATAGCACATAAGCCTATCAGTCTATACAACACATAAGACTTGGTATTAGGTCAAACTATTTCAGTTTGACTTGAAACCGACACAATTCTAACATTCCGACGGTCTAGTCGGTCAACACTCAAGTTTAAGTTCAATTAAACTCTTGCTTAAACACTTAACAATTATCACAGATAATTTTCTAATCAGTCAAAATAATTTTCATAAACTCGTAATAATTTTTTAAATAATTATTACCATTTATCACGAATTTTCAATCATTAAAACGTATTTAAGTGAATTAAATACCACATAATTCTTTTATCATTAATATTTATTTATTATCAAATATTAATGAAATAAATGTCATAATATTATAATATATTTTATAATATCACAAAGTATTTTTAATACTTTAAAATCATAACTATATGATTTTTAAACACTTAAATCCATTATCCGATAATTAATATTAATATTAGAATATTAATATTTTCATGACTAAATATCAAAAGTTATATTTTATAACTTAAAATATTTTTATAACACTTAAATCATTTTTATATGATTTTTAAAACATTAATTCTATTTTCCATAATTTATTTAATATATCTATTAAATAAACTAATTATCATTAATATTGATTAATTAATGAATTTCATCACAAAATATTAAAAGTCATCAAAAATAACTTAAAATATTTTCTTATACCATAATATTATTTTTTCATGATTTTTCATGAATTAAAATCATTTTTAAATCATTTATTTAATATTATAATTAAATAAATAAATACCTTTTATATTCCAAAAATATTAAATATTTTCAAAATATACTCAAAATAGTTAAAAACTATTTTTTAGAATTTAAAATAATTTTTCAGAATTTATTATGTATTTTTAATAATTAAAAACCATTTTTTTCTATTTATTTAATTAATTTTAATTAATTTCTGAAATTAAGCGTCGCTAAAGTGTCCTTAGGCGACAAAAGTGTCGCTAATTGTGTTCTTGGGCCTGTTCTTGAGTTGCCCAGATCTTCATGTCAGTCACCGAGGGGCATAGTTTGACCGATTCTAAATTCATGATCATTACGTTTCTGGGCTTCTAATTTGGTTAGAACTGGAGTACTAATGTAGTACTATAGTTACCAACTTGTTCTATGGCCAAACAATATCATATCCGTGAGATCTAAGTCTCCAAATTATCTGACAACGTTGTTCTCATTTTCTGTGTTTTCCAGAAAATAAAGAACAGATAAGGGTGCTAGGTTTAGGTCATTATAGTTTGCATTCTGAGCTTGGTATGTGTGATATTACGGTTTGTGATCGTAGTAGAGATGTCAGTCCACACATATATATCCTCAGATCAGTCTAACAACAACACAAAACAAAGATTTTGGCCGGTCAAACTACATAGCCGAAACTTGTTCTTGAAGATCTGGGTTTTCCCAGAATCTTCATCAGGTCATATGGTCAACGGTCGTTTGACCATCATTAACTACAAATTGGTTAAGGATCTGAGTAAAATAAAGCCTTCGTCATGTAGTCTTCATGTCCGGCTACACGATTAAACCAACAACAAGGCCAAGACAACAAACATAAGCAAGATCCGAGGAATATAAAACTTGTCAGAAACTTTCTAGAAAAATCTGGGCTGCCCAGATTCCAGACTTCGTGATGGGTCAACGCTGTTTGACCACTCGTATCTCTCAACATATGCATGATCTGAGTAATATAAAACCATATATGTATAGTCCTCATGTCAGAGAACATAACCAAAACATAAAACACACAAGACAACTAACACACACAGATTTAGAGGGCCTGACATATTGCTGACAGACGATTTTTTTCAACTTTTCCAGATTTGATAAATCTTTAGATTCGAGCATCTAGATGATATGGATCTGAGTTTTGACAACCCAGATCATCAAATGACACTCTAATACACATATCTAAACATCAAACAACAACATCAAACATAAGATCAAAGGATTTCCAATTTTAGGGTTCATACCACTTTGAGCCTTGATTTGTGATTTCTGATCCTTAATGTTTGTTCTTGGAGATCTAACACCTGATCTTAGCTTAACTTTTCTCACTTTCTCACTCTACAATCCAGAATTCTAGAGAGAGAATGTGTTGTAGAGAAATGAAAATAAAGTGACTCTTTCTTTCTCTTTAATCTTATAATTGTAATAATGAAATGTATGTTTGGATGAGATGGCTGCTGAGATAGCTAGATCTAGAGCACATGGCTGAGATGTAGTTGGTCACTAACTCCCATTTGGCTAGATATACAAGCAACCTTCAATTATTCCACAAAGGGCACTTTGGTCATTTTGTATTTAATTTTAATGATATTTTAGACATTTGACCAAACCCTTAGGGTTTAGGGTTTGGCTAGGGTTTAGGGTTTGAGCCATTTAGGGTTTAGGTTTTAACCCTTAACTTCCAAATTAAATTTCTAAAATTTCCAATTTAGATTTTTAAAAATAGAAAAATTAATATTTCTAAATTATAATTAGAATTTCCTAATTATATTACAATTTCTTAATCATACTTTAAATCTTGCTAATTATGATTAATATTTTCTAATTAAAATTGCTAATTTTGCAATTAGGGTCAAAATGGTCATTAGAGTTTATAAATTATTAATTAAGGCTTCTAATAAAAAAATAAATTTTCTAAATTAGAGCTTAAATTTTCGTAATTAGATTAGAGCTTCTAATTATATAATAATTTCCTAATCTCATTAGGAATTAAACCAATTAGGATTGATTAATACTTCCTAATTATGATTGCTAGTTTAGCAATTAAATCCACCACTGTACAATTAGGGTTCATAAATTGGAAATTAGGGTTTTAAATCCCCGGAACCAAAGTTAGGGTTTCAGAACCGGTTTCTAGCATTTCTTATCAGACGTTAGGGTTTTCTAACTGAACGTTGGCATTCTTAATATACGATTAGGGTTTGACACATATATAATTAATATGGTCAACCCATGACCCTTAACCACATTCAGAACATATACATAACCATATTCACAGAACTTAATCACATAAATCATTAATCCTGCATAATTCACCTAAATCTTTCACAGAATTTTGAAATCCTCAAAATTCCATCCCAATAACATCAAACGCATACACTCATTTTCTGTCTAGGTCTATTATTTAACCTTAAATCAATCATTTAAGATTTTAATAAATTGTCCAAATTCTCGGGTTGTCACATTCACCCCTCCTTATAAGAATTTCGTCCCCTAAATTCACCTTACACCTTACACTGTGCACCTTACACCATTTATACTGAGCGATCACACAAGATCTTGAACTTATTTTCTCGGGTATCTATCAAAGATACTCAAACTTCTCGGGTATCTATCAAAGATACTCAAACTTCTCGGGTATCTATCAAAGATACTCAAAACGCACGCAAAGGTCAAATTCACACTAAGTATTCCTGTATTTACAACTCCATCACATTTTTATCATCTCTGCACCAGGTTACATGGTACATGAGTGATAATTAAAAACAAATTTTGATTTTTCAAATCATTTGCTTAAACATTCTATTTGTTCCTATAATCCTTAACACTCCCTTTACACACAACTATACTCATTTCATAAAACCACACTTATGAGTTCATAACCTGGCCACAATTATATGAGTTTACGAACTTACCCTAGTCTGACCTTTGGCGTCCGTTCGCTGAGGGGCTCATAAACATTTCATATAACTATGAGTCAAGAATGTCACATAAGTATGAGTTATAAGAACTCGTACTTAATCATATATTCTCTACCTATGACCTATTTATCTGTATATAACAACTAGCGTGACACAATATTTCAATGGTTACCAATGCCACCAACGAAGTAGTTTTTACACCAAGTACAATTCCCCGCCCATACAAGAAATTATACAACTCAGTTGCCGACACGAGTCCTCATTGAAATCCCCACCTAATCTTAACCCCCTTTTTCAATACGAATTCAATTCGTATTCATAATCCATAACTCTTTCATGAGTTTTCATAGTACAATTTCATAGTACAACTTACACACAGCATCTTGCTGTAAACTTTTCAATCATAAGATTGATTCTTTCTGGCTATCATAACCTTATCAGATGACGGGGTGATCTTATCGTATATATTACGATTCAATTTCATGCACTATGATCGTTTTGTTTTACGATCTCCTATCCCTGCACTTTCAGTCTTTTAGACTCGATCTATTCACCATTACTATTCAACTTTATTATCAGAGTTAGGGAACTCTGTGCTTTACACTCGCCGAGATTCGTCTTTGAATCTTACCGACCAACTAACTCTATTTGAGTTAGTCTTATCCTAATCACTGCGGTTATTGGTCTCAGGTATTCCTACCTAAGCTTCATAACCAACAGCTTTGATACCAACTGTGATAGCCCCGAATCCGGGCCCCAAATCACCGCGGATCCGGTATACTTTTTCTATAACTGTTTGCGGAAGATATAAACATAAATTGTTTATACAATATATTACACACTATTCCCCAAGGTCGAGTAACCTTACCTTATACACAATTCATAAACTTTCTAACATATAACACATTTATCAAACTATACTATTACAAGATAGCCGCACATTTTATCACAAACTGAACTTGGCATTAACTTTTTCCTGTATCCGAACACGTTCGTCTTATCTGCAATGTTTTATCATGATATAGCAAGGGTGAGCATGAAAGTTGCCCAGCAAGTTTAAATACAATAATATAACGATATATCATGATTGAAGAGTAAGAATAATAAGCTGGCTATAATTCAGAGAACTAGCACGAACAAACTTTTGACTGAACAAGTTTTAAACATGAACAAACATTTTTGAACCAACTGGTAATGAAGGTGATCAGTCTTTCATACCTGACTTATATATGCAAGATGTACAGAGTACAGTTTTCGTGGCAATCAGCAATGATTAACCATAAGCTTGAATAAAACACTATTATTAGAGTTAAGTACAAAGAAACTTGCCTGAACCGTTGATTACCGCAATGCAATTTATAACGCTTTACCCGAAGACCTAATATTAGTAATATAGATCTCCAATATTAGAATAATATCATCACAGTATAATACTGTTATATATACATATCCACAGAATAATCTAAACACATAACACATAAGCCTATCAGTCTATACAACACATAAGACTTGGTATTAGGTCAAACTATTTCAGTTTGACTTGAAACCGACACAATTCTAACATCCCGACGGTCTAGTCGATCAACACTCAAGTTTAAGTTCAATTAAACTCTTGCTTAAACACTTAACAATTATCACAGATAATTTTCTAATCAGTCAAAATAATTTTCATAAACTCGTAATAATTTTTTTAAATAATTATTACCATTTATCACGAATTTTCAATCATTAAAACGTATTTAAATGAATTAAATACCACATAATTCTTTTATCATTAATATTTATTTATTATCAAATATTAATGAAATAAATGTCATAATATTATAATATATTTTATAATATCACAAAGTATTTTTAATACTTTAAAATCATAACTATATGATTTTTAAACACTTAAATCCATTATCCGATAATTAATATTAATATTTTCATGACTAAATATCAAAAGTTATATTTTATAACTTAAAATATTTTTATAACACTTAAATCATTTTTATATGATTTTTAAAACATTAATTCTATTTTTCCATAATTTATTTAATATATCTATTAAATAAACTAATTATCATTAATATTGATTAATTAATGAATTTCATCACAAAATATTAAAAGTCATCAAAAATAACTTAAAATATTTTCTTATACCATAATATTATTTTTCATGATTTTTCATGAATTAAAATCATTTTTAAATTATTTATTTAATATTATAATTAAATAAATAAATACCTTTTATATTCCAAAAATATTAAATATTTTCAAAATATACTCAAAATAGTTAAAAACTGTGACGCCCCCAAAATTAGGTATACATCACCCATCTTAGGTCGTCAGATACATGGTACATAATTCAAATACAACTTACTAATACAACTGTCGTGTACAATACGACAAAACATAACTGTGAGTTTGAATACAATTATTGTCTTCTAGAGATTATACAAACTCAAAAAGAGTCCTCATTACAATTATTAATACACTATTTCACAGAATAGTGAGGACTACTAATGCTATCCTCTGGACCGTCACTCTGTTCCCCGACTAGTCCCGACTATGTTCTCATTTCCTGAAGAGAACAGTGAATGAAAGGGTGAGCTTAACTAGCCCAGTAAGAAATATTATGACTAAGATAATGCAGAATAAATTATCATTAGTCTCCAACAATGTTAAACTGATAAAATATAATAGACATCAAGTTTAACTGCAGCGGAACAAGCAATCCATTAAAAGAGTCAAGTAGAGAATAAAGTCTACTATCTTTTATAGTTTAAAAGGTTTTCATCAATTTTTATCGCTGAGACTCAGCTTAATGAATAATCCACATCATTAAATCATCCCTGCACTACAGGCGAAAGATATTCTTTAGTATCACGACCACGAATTATCCATGCACTTCGAGCCAAAGATAATCGTGTTTTCATCAACGGTCCTGATCATGCCATAAAACAATTCATCTTTGCTCCCTTGGCCGAAGAGAATCCATAGTTATTCATACCAAAAACTGTCCATCAATGCACTACGGGCCAATGAGGACTTTTAATTTTCACATCATTTGTAACATTGCGGTCATGATTATACCGAATAATCCCTGGTCATAATCATACCAAGTCCATCTATGCACTACAGGCCACAGATGACTTTCAACATAATATAAACATGAGGATGATGACAATGATATAAGAATTCAATAAAACAAGTTCAAGAATTAATTTGTCCAAGAACTACTAATTTCCAAATTGTCCACATGATACTGCTTTGTAGAGTAAAATTCAAGAATGATCAGAAGAATATTTCCATGAAAAGATACTAGATGAAGCGCAAATATCAAGGATATTCTACTAATTTCATGGAGTATAGAAGTCAAAACATTAACCAACTGAGTATAATAAAGAATGGAATAACAACAGAAATCACCATGCATGCGGTACTTCGCATAGACAAGTTATTCCAACAGAATAATAATAACAGAACTAGGTCAGGCAAAATTTGCACCGACAGGATGTTCCAACAGAATAATAAAGACGGAACTAGGTCCGGTGTAAACACACAGACAGGATGTTCCAACGGAATAGTAATAAAGACGGAACCAGGTCCGGTGTAAAACACACAGACAGGATGTTCCAACGGAATAATAATAAAGACGGAACCAGGTCCGGCGTAAAACACACAGACAGGATGTTCCAACAGAATAATAATAAAGACGGAACCAGGTCCGGTGTAAAACACATAGATAGGATGTTCCAACAGAATAATAGAAGAATGTCACCAAGTATAGGGTAGACCGCGTATACAGGTTATTCCAACAGAATAATAAGAAATGGAATAACAACAGTTCTCTTCATGAATAAGAAAGAATAACACCCCTTACCGTAACAGAAATTAGATATAGGAAAAAAAAAGTTAAGTAGCAAAAAGTTTTTGTTCTATCTCTCTATAGTTTCTCTCTCTAGAATTCAGTGAATTCGTAAGAAAATAATGAAGGAATGAGCTTCTATTTATAAGAAAATTGAATGCATAGTAACTAATCCATGAACGGTTCAGATTGATTTACTTTAATCTGACGGTCCATTTTTAAAGAAAAATCTTTTAAATAAAATATAATATATTCTATTTATATAAAAAGATTTTTACTATGCAACACTATGCATAATAAAATATAATATATTCTATTTATAGAATAACTTTAATAAAGTATTCTGTTTTATATAAAAAGATGTTTCTATTTTATTACGTTAATAATACGAATAAAACAAAACGTTATCATCGCTATAATAATTCATATTATTAATCGACAATAATTGAATCAAACTGAGCGACTTCTCACATAAATATCAATAATCAATACCGTGTGCTACTATGTAATAACACGTATTACGGTACTTTTAATACTCAGTAGTTCAACAGTATCAACGGTAAAACTTCCGCCGTTATTTTCAATAAAATATTTTTGTCGTTTTTTCAATCCGACAATAATTCCGTTGTGGGGTCCACCAATAATTGTACCGTCGTACGAATATTTTCCGACACAAAGAATATTCCCTGACCAATCGAATATAATATAACTACTTGAATACTTTGCAAAATTTATAAATACTACCCACAACTATAATATTATCTCAAATTCACACCATAATATTAAAAAATTATTTCGAGAAAATTAATTCTTTATTCATAAAATCTGGGATTTCACAATCTCCCCTCCTTATGAAATTTCGCCCTCGAAATTTACGTACGTACCTGGTATGCCGAACAGGTGAGGATACCTTGACTTCACTTCAAATTCTAACTCTTGAGATATAACCTTTGAGTGTTGAATACGATTCTTCTTATCCAAGATTGTAACACGTATCTCTTCAAACGTTAAATCATCCGCTATCTCGTCCGGTTCTAAATTAATAATGTGGTTCGTGTCATCCACATATTTACGTAACATCGATACGAAAAAAAAACGTTATGAACACGTAATATATTTGGCGGTAAAACGAGTCTATAAGCCACAGTTCCTACTCAATCGAGGATTTCAAATGGGCTAATTAAATCGAGGGTTGAGATTTCCTCAGCAACTCTTGCTTCTAAAATAACACCCTCTTGAACCTTCTTCTTCACATTCATCAGATTCGGGTATGTAGCTTGAGCGTCTTTAACTTTATCGATTAAAGTCAATTTTACTCGTATATTCGTTATCTTCACGTGGGTCCCTAAAGTCTTTAACTCTATTTTCATCATTTGCAAGTTATACGAAATGAGTCTTTGTGTTAACAACATCGCACTTGTAAACGCATACGATCTTCTACTCAACACGTCAGCTACCACGTTCGCTCTTCCACGATGATATTGAATAATACGATCGTAATCTTCAACAGCTCGAGTCAACGTCTTTGGTGCATGTTACTTTCATTTTAGTTGAAAAAATTATTTTGAGGGTTTAAGAAATGGGTTTTGTACTGGTGTCAATACAAAATTCGATTTCACGCTCTGAGGTAGGCTAAGAAGTCTTCAGGAATACGTCAAGAGATTTATTAAAGATAAAAATATCATTCAAAACTGTTACTCACATCCAAGACTTGGATAGTACGTCACATTGATACCAACTGTGACTTATATCCCTTAACCTAGATAGCACCTCACAATGATACCTATCAACTTGTTATCGTCATTCATGACGTCGCCAACAGAAAGTCTGGCTTCGGTGCATTCCACACAAGGAAGTCATCAACAAAAGGATCGGGGCTCTTTACTTATGGCTTGATATGACAATGATTGAATTTAGTGGGTTGGTTGCTTGAATTCACATAATAGGTTGGTTAAGAATATGAAAGCTAACAACCTTACGAAAAACATGATGAGTAGTTAACCAATCGTTTCCTAAAATCGCATCAAAGACAAGTATTTTCAAAGAGACAAGATCAACACGCAACGTGAAAGTGTCGATTTGAATCAAATAAGATTTATAAACAGTGGAGGTAACGAAGGTTTCTCCCAATGGAGTTTCAATAGATAAATCAAAGTTTAACTTCTCCGGAGTTAAGTACAAACATTGAACACAACTAGGTGAAATAAAAGAGTGATTAGAACTGGTATCTAACACGGTATAGAATTCGTAAGAGCTTATGATTAACTTACCCGTGATAATTTTATTTAGGTTCCTCGTCATGAGAAAAAAAAATGCTCTCTCTTAAACTACCGACTTTGGTTTTTTTGGGACAGCCTTTGGTGCCTCCATCCTAGTTGAATTTGTCTTCGGTGAACGACAAAATTGGGCTAAGTGGCATTCTCTTCCACAATTATAACATGCTTTGGACGGCATCGCGCAATTTGGACTGATGTGTCCCTCCCCTCCGCAATTGAAGCATATGATAGGTGCTATTTCTCCTTCCTTAACAACGGTTGCTGGTGCTGACTTCTTTCCATCATTGTTGAATCTCCTCTTCTTGAAATGTCCATTTCTATTATCCTGGCCATGATTATCACAGAAGTGGTTACCATTCCTGGTATGATAATTTCCCCCGCGATAGTTATCATTGTTCCGATGGCCATTGCCACCGGTATGATTATTATCGTGTTGCTGGTCATTACCTTTTGGTTGTGATAACTCATTATCGCGCTCCACTAACTGAGCCCTATTCACAATATCTGAATATAAACAAAGTTTATGAGAAATGAGGTATTGACGTATATCGGGTTTCAAACCTCGTAGAAACATTCGCGCCATTCGCTCCTCATTATCGACCAAATGGGATGCAAACCGGGACAACTCCGCAAACTTAGCCTCGTACTGCAACATGGTCATATTGTTTTGCTCCAGCTTGATAAACTCTACCTCCTTCATGTGACGAATACTTTCGGGAAAGTACTTGTCGTTGAACAGCTCTTGGAACTTCTCCCAAGACATCTTGAGTGCGTTAGTCTGGGTACGTTTTACAGATTCCCACCAATGATCTGCTTCTTCAAGCAACATAAAGGTGGCAAAAGGAACCTTTTGCTCTTCGGAGCATCCCAAGACATCAAATATCTTGGTGATCTGCTTTAACCACGTCTCCACCTTAAGTGGTTCTGGCTTTCCCAAAAACTCTGGTGGTCCCAGCTCCTTGAATTGCTTAGCGGTGACCAACCATGGGTTGCCATTGTTTCCTCCTGCATTATGAACAGGAGCCGCATTCTCCCGTTGTTGCATGAATTGCTCCTTAAACTGCTTAGTGGTGACCGTCCGAGAGTTATCAGTATTTCTACCTGCATTTTGGACAGGAGCTGCCTTAGCCTGTTGTTGCATGAATTGCATAAAGCCTCTGACCATCCCATCATTCACCATTTCATCGGTGTTATTATTTTCATGAGGAGTATTGTCCTCTAGTTGCACATTATCCTGATTATTGATCTGTGGAGACTCAACGGTCTCATGTGCTCCATTGATAATCTCAACATTCTCGGATGCCATTTTCAAACACTGTCACAAAACAAAGGTTAATTAACATATCACATATTATCCCTATACTTTGACCGACCAATTAAATACAAAATAAATTTAAGTAGGTCATATTAGCGAAGGAATTTCCTGTCTCTCCCCTCCTAGTTCTAGTCTCACATCTTAGCCAGGGATCATATCCCTAAGCTTTGATACCAACTGTGACGCCCCCAAAATTAGGTATACATCACCCATCTTGGGTCGTCAGATACATGGTACATAATTTAAATACAACTTACTAATACAACTGTCGTGTACAATACGACAAAACATAATTGTGAGTTTGAATACAATTATTGTCTACTAGAGATTATACAAACTCAAAAAGAGTCCTCATTACAATTATTAATACACTATTTCATAGAATAGTGAGGACTACTAATGCTATCCTCTGGACCGTCACTCTGTTCCCCGACTAGTACCGACTATGTTCTCATTTCCTGAAGAGAACAGTGAAAGAAAGGGTGAGCTCAACTAGCCCAGTAAGAAATATTATGACTAAGATAATGCAGAATAAATTATCATTAGTCTCCAACAATGTTAAACTGATAAAATATAATAGACATCAAGTTTAACTGCAGTGGAACAAGCAATCCATTAAAAGAGTCAAGTAGAGAATAAAGTCTACTATCTTTTATAGTTTAAAAGGTTTTCATCAATTTTTATCGTTGAGACTCAGCTTAATGAATAATCCACATCATTAAATCATCCCTGCACTACAGGCGAAAGATATTCTTTAGTATCACGACCACGAATTATCCATGCACTACGAGCCAAAGATAATTGTGTTTTCATCAACGGTCCTGATCATGCCATAAAACAATTCATCTTTGCTCCCTTGGCCGAAGAGAATCCATAGTCATAATCATACCAAAAACTGTCCATCAATGCACTACGGGCCAATGAGGACTTTTAATTTTCACATCATTTGTAACATTACGGTCATGATTATACTGAATAATCCCTGGTCATAATCATACCAAGTCCATCTATGCACTACAGGCCACAGATGACTTTCAACATAATATAAACATGAGGATGATGACAATGATATAAGAATTCAATAAAACAAGTTCAAGAATTAATTTGTCCAAGAACTACTAATGTCCAAATTGTCCACATGATACTGCTTTGTAGAGTAAAATTCAAGAATGATCAGAAGAATATTTCCATGAAAAGATACTGGATGAAGCGCAAATATCAAGGATATTCTACTAATTTCATGGAGTATAGAAGTCAAAACATTAACCAACTGAGTATAATAAAGAATGGAATAACAACAGAAATCACCATGCATGCGGTACTTAGCATAGACAGGTTATTCCAACAGAATAATAATAACGGAACCAGGTCAGGCAAAATTTGCACCGACAGGATGTTCCAACAGAATAATAAAGATGGAACCAGGTCCGGTGTAAACACACAGACAGGATGTTCCAACGGAATAGTAATAAAGACGGAACCAGGTCCGGTGTAAAACACACAGACAGGATGTTCCAACAGAATAATAATAAAGACGGAACCAAGGTCCGGTGTAAAACACACAGACAGGATGTTCCAACGGAATAATAATAAAGACTGAACCAGGTCCGGTGTAAAACACACAAACAGGATGTTCCAACAGAATAATAGAAGAATGTCACCAAGTATAGGGTAGACCGCGTATACAGGTTATTCCAATAGAATAATAAGAAATGGAATAACAACAGTTCTCTTCATGAATAAGAAAGAATAACACCCCTTACCGTAACAGAAACTGGATATAGGAAAAGAAAAGTTAAGTAGCAAAAAGTTTTTCTTCTATCTCTCTATAGTTTCTCTCTCTAGAGTTCAGTGAATTCGTAAGAAAATAATGAAGGAATGAGCTTCTATTTATAGGAAAATAGAATGCATAGTAACTAATCCATGAACGGTCTAGATTGATTTACTTTAATCTGACGGTCCATATTTAAAGAAAAATCTTTTAAATAAAATATAATATATTCTATTTATATAAAAATATTTTTACTATGCAACACTATGCAAAAAACTATGCAACACTATGCATAATAAAATATAATATATTCTATTTATAGAATAACTTTAATAAAGTATTCTGTTTTATATAAAAAGATGTTTCTGTTTTATTACGTTAATAATATGAATAAAACAAAACGTCATCATCGCTATAATAATTCATATTATTAATCGACAATAATTGAATCAAACTGAGCGACTTCTCACATAAATATCAATAATCAATACCGTGTGCTACTATGCAACAACGCGTATTACTGTACTTTTAATACCCAGTAGTTCAACAGTATCAACGGTAAAAATTCCGCTGTTATTTTTAATAAAATATTTTTATCGTTTTTTCAATCCGACAATAATTCCGTTGTGGGGTCCACCAATAATTGTACCGTCGTACGAATATTTTCCGTCACAAAGAATATTCCCTGACCAATCGAATATAATATAATAACTTGCATACTTTGCAAAATTTATAAATACTACCCACAACTATAATATTATCTCAAATTCACACCATAATATTAAAAAATTATTTCGAGAAAATTAATTCTTTATTCATAAAATCTGGGATTTCACAAAAACAATTTTTTAGAATTTAAAATAATTTTTCAGAATTTATTATGTATTTTTAATAATTAAAAACCATTTTTTTAATTTATTTAATTAATTTTAATTAATTTCCGAAATTAAGTGTCGCTAAAGGGTCCTTAGGCGACAAAAGTGTCGCTAATTGAATCAAACTGAGCGACTTCTCACATAAATATCAATAATCAATACCGTGTCCTACTATGCAACAACGCGTATTACTGTACTTTTACTACCCAGTAGTTCAACAGTATCAACGGTAAAACTTCCGCCGTTATTTTCAATAAAATATTTTTGTCGTTTTTTCAATCCGACAAAAATTTCGCTGTGGGGTTCACAAATAATTGTACCGTCGTACAAATATTTTTCGACAGAAAGAATATTCACTGACCAATCGAATATAATATAACAACTTGCATACTTTGCAAAATTTATAAATACTACCCACAACTATAATATTATCTCAAATTTACACCATAATATTAAAAAATTATTTCGAGAAAATTAATTCTTTATTCATAAAATCTGGGATTTCACAAAAACTATTTTTTAGAATTTAAAATAATTTTTCAGAATTTATTATGTATTTTTAATAATTAAAAACTATTTTTTTCTATTTATTTAATTAATTTCCGAAATTAAGTGTCGCTAAAGGGTCCTTAGGTGACAAAAGTGTCGCTAATTGAATCAAAGTGAGCGACTTCTCACATAAATATCAATAATCAATACCGTGTGCTACTATGCAACAACGCGTATTACTGTACTTTTACTACCCAGTAGTTCAACAGTATCAACGGTAAAAATTCCGCCGTTATTTTTAATAAAATATTTTTATCGTTTTTTCAATCCGACAATAATTCCGTTATGGGGTCCACCAATAATTGTACCGTCGTACGAATATTTTCCGACACAAAGAATATTCCCTGACCAATCGAATATAATATAATAACTTGCATACTTTGCAAAATTTATAAATATTACCCATAACTATAATATTATCTCAAATTCACACCATAATATTTAAAAATTATTTTGAGAAAATTAATTCTTTATTCATAAAATCTGGGATTTCACAAAAACTATTTTTTAGAATTTAAAATAATTTTTCAGAATTTATTATGTATTTTTAATAATTAAAAACTATTTTTATCTATTTATTTAATTTATTTTAATTAATTTCTAAAATTAAGTGTCGCTAAAGGGTCTTTAGGCGACAAAAGTGTCACTAATTGAATCAAACTGAGCGACTTCTCACATAAATATCAATAATCAATACCGTGTGCTACTATGCAACAACGCGTATTACTGTACTTTTACTACCCAGTAGTTCAACAGTATCAACGGTAAAACTTCCGCCGTTATTTTCAATAAAATATTTTTGTCGTTTTTTCAATCCGACAATAATTTCGTTGTGGGGTTCACCAATAATTGTACCGTCGTACGAATATATTTCGACACAAAGAATATTCACTGACCAATCGAATATAATATAACAACTTGCATACTTTATAAAATTTATAAATACTACCCACAACTATAATATTATCTCAAATTCACACCATAATATTAAAAAATTATTTCGAGAAAATTAATTCTTTATTCATAAAATCTGGGATTTCACAAAAACTATTTTTTAGAATTTAAAATAATTTTTCAGAATTTATTATGTATTTTTAATAATTAAAAACTATTTTTTTCTATTTATTTAATTAATTTCCGAAATTAAGTGTCGCTAAAGGGTCCTTAGGTGACAAAAGTGTCGCTAATTGGATCAAAGTGAGCGACTTCTCACATAAATATCAATAATCAATACCGTGTGCTACTATGCAACAACGCGTATTACTGTACTTTTACTACCCAGTAGTTCAACAGTATTAACGATAAAACTTCCGCCGTTATTTTTAATAAAATATTTTTGTCGTTTTTTCAATCCGACAATAATTCTGTTGTGGGGTCCACCAATAATTGTACCGTCGTACGAATATTTTTCGACACAAAGAATATTCCTTGACCAATCGAATATAATATAACAACTTGCATACTTTGCAAAATTTATAAATACTACCCACAACTATAATATTATCTCAAATTCACACCATAATATTAAAAAATTATTTCGAGAAAATTAATTCTTTATTCATAAAATCTGGGATTTCACAAAAACTATTTTTTAGAATTTAAAATAATTTTTCAGAATTTATTATGTATTTTTAATAGTTAAAAACCATTTTTTTCTATTTATTTAATTAATTTTAATTAATTTCCAAAATTAAGTGTCGCTAAAGGGTCCTTAGGCGACAAAAGTGTCACTAATTGTGTTCTTGGGCCTGTTCTTGAGTTGCCCAGATCTTCATGTCAGTCACCGAGGGGCATAGTTTGACCGATTCTAGATTCATGATCATTACGTTTCTGGGCTTCTAATTTGGTTAGAACTGAAGTACTAATGTAGTACTATATTTACCAACTTGTTCTATGGCCAAACAATATCATATCCGTGAGATCTAAGTCTCCAAATTATCTGACAACGCTGTTCTTAATTTTCTGAGTTTTTCAGAAAATGAAGAACAGATAAGGGTGCTAGGTTTAGGTCATTATAGTTTGCATTCTGAGCTTGGTATGTGTGATATTACGGTTCGTGATCGTAGTAGAGATGTCAGTCCACACATATATATCCTCAGATCAGTCTAACAACAACACAAAACAAAGATTTTGGCCGGTCAAACTACATAGCAGAAACTTGTTCTTGAAGATCTGGGTTTTCCCAGAATCTTCATCAGGTCATATGGTCAACGGTCGTTTGACCATCATTAACTACGAATTGGTTAAGGATCTGAGTAAAATAAAGCCTTCGACATGAAGTCTTCATGTCCGGCTACACGATTAAACCAACAACAATGCCAAGACAACAAACATAAGCAAGATCCGAGGTCTATAAAACTTGTCAGAAACTTTCTAGAAAAAGCTGGGCTGCCCAGATTCCAGACTTCGTGATGGGTCAACGTTGTTTGACCACTCGTATCTCTCAACATATGCATGATCTGAGTAATATAAAACCATATATGTATAGTCCTCATGTCAGAGAACATAACCAAAACATAAAACACACATGACAACTAACACACACAGATTTAGAGGGCCTGCCATATTGCTGTCAGACGATTTTTTTTCAACTTTTCCAGATTTGATAAATCTTTAGATTCGAGCATCTAGATGATATGGATCTGAGTTTTGACAACTCAGATCATCAAATGACACTCTAATACACATATCTAAACATCAAACAACAACATCAAACATAAGATCAAAGGATTTCAAATTTTAGGGTTCATACCACTTTGAGCCTTGATTTCTGATTTCTAATCCTTAATGTTTGTTCTTGGAGATCTAACACCTGATCTTAGCTTAACTTTTCTCACTTTCTCACTCTACAATCCCGAATTCTAGAGAGAGAATGTGTTGTAGAGAAATGAAAATAAAGTGACTCTTTCTTTCTCTTTAATCTTATAATTGTAATAATGAAATGTATGTTTGGATGAGATGGCTGCTGAGATAGCTAGATCTAGAGCACATGGCTGAGATGTAGTTGGTCACTAACTCCTATTTAGCTAGATATACAAGCAACCTTCAATTATTCCACAAAGGGCACTTTGGTCATTTTATATTTAATTTTAATGATATTTTAGACATTTGACCAAACCCTTAGGGTTTATGGTTTGGCTAGGGTTTAGGGTTTGAGCCATTTAGGGTTTAGGTTTTAACCCTTAACTTCCAAATTAAAATTCTAAAATTTCCAATTTAGATTTTCAAAAATAGAAAAATTAATATTTCTAAATTATAATTAGAATTTCCTAATTATATTACAATTTCTTAATCATACTTTAAATCTTGCTAATTATGATTAATATTTCCTAATTAAAACTGCTAATTTAGCAATTAGGGTCAAAATGGTCATTAGAGTTTATAAACCATTAATTAAGGCTTCTAATAGAAAAATAAATTTTCTAAATTTGAACTTAAATTTTCGTAATTAGATTAGAGCTTCTAATTATATAATAATTTCCTAATCTCATTAGGAATTAAACCAATTAGGATTAATACTTCCTAATTACGATTGCTAGTTTAGCAATTAAATCCACCACTGTACAATTAGGGTTCATAAATTGGAAATTAGGATTTTAAATCTCCGGAACCAAAGTTAGGGTTTCAGAACCGGTTTCTAGGATTTCTTATCAGACTTTAGGGTTTTCTAACTGAACGTTGGCGTTCTTAATATACGATTAGGGTTTGACAAATATATAATTAATATGGTCAACCCATGACCCTTAACCACATTCTGAACATATACATAACCATATTCACAGAACTTAATCACATAAATCCTTAATCCTGAATAATTCACCTAAATCCTTCATAGAATTTTTAAATCCTCAAAATTCCATCCCAATAACATCAAACGCATACACTCATTTTCTGTCTAGGTCTATTATTTGACCTTAAATCAATCATTTATGATTTTAATAAATTGTCCAAATTCTCGGGTTGTCACAGTGATTTCTTGTGATGCATCTTTTTGAGTCCCTTATGGAAGTCTATGCCATCTATGGACGGATACCCTTCAGATTTGAGACCTAGGGCTAGATTGATGTCCTCAGCCCTTATTCTGATTTCAATGTTCCTGACTTTCGCAGTGATGCTGTTGTTTTCAAATACCCCATTATTGTAGAATTCTTTTACCAGCTTCGGGTAGATCAATGTGTTTGTACCCATGACTTCTTCGAGAACCGCCTTCTTCAGTAGTGACAAAGTCTTGTAAAATTGGGGTTTAGCTATTTTGAACTCGTCAAAGTAGAGTCTGTAGCCGAAGATAAAACTGGAAGCCGCCATTGGTTTTCTTGCATGAAGTGTAATTGACTGAGCTTTCTAGATAGCTTAGGGTTTCTTCTTGCAAAGATAAGGAGAGGGATAAGCTTTTGAACTTCTTATTTTAAAAAGGCGCCTTCAAATGGTACAAGTGAGACCCTAGATTTTATGAATAAATATTTAATTTACTCGAAATAATTTTTTGAATATTATGGTGTGGATTTGATATAATGTTATAGTTATGGTTAGTAATTATAAATTTTGCAAAGTATGCAAGTATTTATATAATATTTGATTGGTCGGGGAATATTCGTTTTATCAGGGAATATTCGTACAACGGCACAATCATTGGTGGACCCCGCAACGGAATTATTGTCGGATTGAGAAAACGACAAAAGTATTTTATGAAAATAATGGCGGAAGTTTTACCGTTAATACTGTTGAACTACTCAGTAGTAAAAGTACAGTAATACGCGTGGTTGCATAGTAGCATACGGTATTGATTATTGATGCTTACGTGATAAGTCACTCAGTTTTGTTTTATTAGTATTATTAATATAATAAAATAGAAAAGCTTTTTATATAAAACAGAATACTTTTATAAAATTATTCATTTTATTAGACTATAAATAGAATATATTATATTCTATTATGCATAGTATTTTGCATAGTAAAATCTTTTTATATAAAACAGAATACTTTTATAAAGTTATTTGTTTTATTAGACAATAATTAGAATATATTATATTTTATTATGTATAGTGTTGCATAGTGCCTGCATAGTGTTTTGAATAGTAAAATCTTTTTATATAAAACAGAATACTTTTATAAAGTTATTGGTTTTATTAGATTATAAATAGAATATATTATATTTTATTTAAAAGATTTTGTTTTATTAGAATATTTTATTAAATCAATCTGGACCGTCCGTTTAAAAGTAAATCAATCTGGATCGTTCATGAATTAGTTACTATGCAGTCCATTCTTCTATAAATAGAAGCTCATTCCTTCATTATTTCTTACGAATTCACTGAAGCTCTAGAGAGATAAACTATAGAGAGAGTTCTTCTTCTATAATCTTGAGCGTATTTCTTTAGAGTTTAAGAAAGCTTTGAGCATAGTACAAGTTTTCTTCGAGTATATCCTCGCCCTACCAGTCGGAGTACTCTTCTTTCAAAGGTATGGTATATTATTTGTTGTACCCGTAAGGGGTATTATTTCTTTTGTATTCATGAAGAGAACTTCTGTTATTCCATTCTTTGTTATTCTGTTGGAATAACCTGTATACGCGGACTACCCTATACTTGGTGAAATTCTTCTGTTATTCCATTCTTTATTATTATGTTGGAATAACCTGTTTATGCGAAGTATCGCATATATGCTAAAATTCTTGTGTTATTCCATTCTTTATTATTCTGTTGGAATATCTTGTCGGTGCGTATTACGCCTGACCAGGTTCCATTATTTATTATTCTATTGGAATAACCTGTCTGTGCAGTCTATCGCATCCCTAGTGAAGTCTTTTGTTATTCCATTCTTTATTATTCTGTTAGAACATCCTGTTGGTGCGTTTACACATGACCTGGTTCCGTTATTTATTATTATGTTGGTATTATACCATGTCTGTGTGTTTACGCATGACCTGGTTCCATTTCTTTAATATTCTGTTGGAATAACCTGTCTGTGTGGTCTATCGCATGCATGGTGATTTCTTCTGTTATTACATTCTTTATTATTCTGTTGGAATAACCTGTCTATGTGGATTATCACATGCATGGTGAATGATCCTTTGTATTCATTTCTTATTAAATTGTGAAAATGATCTATCTAAGTGGATTACCGCATGGCGGCGAAAATCCATTTGCAGTTTCATATATTCTATTATACTCTGTTGGTTAAAGTTATGGCTTCTATACTCCATGAAATTAGTGAAATATCCTTGATATTTGCGCTTCATCCAATATATTTTTATGGAAATATTCTTCTGGGCATTCTTGAATTTTACTCTACAAAGAAGTATCATGTTGACAATTAGGATATTATTGGTTCCTGGATAAATTAATTCTTGAACTTGCTTTATTGAATTATTATGTCATTGTCATCATCCTCATGTTTATATTATGTTGAAAGTCATCTGTGGCCTGTAGTGCATAGATGGACTTGGTATGATTATGACCAGGTATTATTCGGTATAATCATGACCGTAATGTTACAAATGATGTGGAAAAAGTCCTCATTGGCCCGTAATGCATTAATGGACAGTTTTTGGTATGATTATGGCTATGGATTCTCTTCGGCCAAGGGTGCAAAGATGAATTATTTTATGGCATGCTCAGGACTGTTGATGAAAACACGATTATATTTGGCCCGTAGTGCATGGATAATTCGTGGTCGTGATACTAAAGAATATCCTTGGCTTGTAGTGCAGGGATGATTTGAGGATGTGGATTATTTATTGAGCTAAGTCTCAGCGATAAAAGTGATGAAAAATCTTTTAAATCATAGAAGATAGTAGACTTTATTCTCTACTTGACTCTTCTAATGGATTGTTTGTTCCGCTGCAGTTAAACTTGATGTTTGTTATATTGTATCAGTTTAACACTGTTGAAGGCTAACGATAATTTATTCTGCATTATCTTAGTCATAATATTTCTTACTGGGCTAGTTGAGCTCACCCATTCTTTCATTGTTCTCTTCAGGAAATGAGAACGTAGTTGGGGCTAGTCAGGGAACAGAGTGATGGTCCTAGTGGTGCATTAGTAGTCCTCACTATTCTGTGAAATAGTGTAATAATAAATGTAATGAGGACTCCATTGAGTGTGGATATTGTCTAGACGACAATATTTGTAATAAAACTCACAACATATGTTTTGTCGTATTTTACACGACTGTTGTATAATTAGTTTGTATTTGTATTCTGTACCATGTATTTCGCGACTCAGAATAGGTGATGTATACCTATTTTGGGGGCATCACAGTTGGTATCAAAGCTTAGGAATATGATCCCAAGCTGAGATGTGAGACAAGAACTAGGAGGGGAGAGACGGGGAATTCCTTCGCTAGTATAACCTACCTAAGTTTATTTGGTATTTAATTGGTCAGTCAGAGTATAGAGATAATATGTGATATGTTAATTAACCCTTGTTTTGTGGCAGTATTTGAAAATGGCATCTAAAAATGTTGAGATGAGAAATGGAGCACAGGAGACCGTTGAGTCTCCACAGATCAATAATCAGGATAATGTGCAACAGGATGGCGATAATCCTCCTATAAACAACAACACTGATCAATTGACGAACGACGGTACGTTTAGGAGATTTTTAGAATTTATGCAACATCAGGCGAAGGCGACTCTTGTTCATAATGCATGTAAAAATAATGGCAACCCACGGTCGGTCACCGCTAAGCAATTCAAGAAGATGGGAACCACCAGAGTTTTTGGAAAGCCAGAACCACTTAAGGCGGAGACGTGGTTAAAGCAGATCACCAAGATATTTGATGTCTTGGGATGCTCCGAGGAGCAAAAGGTTCCCTTTGCCACCTTTATGTTGCGTGAAGAGGCAAATTACTGATGGGAATCTATAAAACATACCCAGCCTGACGCACTCAAGATGTCTTGGGAGAAGTTCCAAGAGCTGTTCAATGACAAGTACTTTCCCGAAAGTATTCATCACATGAATGAGGTGGAGTTTATCAAGTTGAAGCAAAACAACATGATCGTGTCGCAGTATGAAGCCAAGTTTGCCGAGTTATCCCGATTTGCATCCCATTTGGTTGATAATGAGGAGAGAATGACGCGAATGTTTCTAAGAGGTTTGAAACTTGAGATACGTCCATATCTTATCTCTCATAAATTGTGTTTGTATTCAGATGTTGTTAATAGGGCTCAGTTATTGGAGCGCGATAATGAGTCAACCCAACCAAAAGAGAGAAGCCGACAAAATGATAATACCTGTGATAACAATCATCAAAGTGGTGACAATAAGCATGGAGGGAATCAACATGCCAGAAATGGTAACCACTTCGGTGGTAATCATGGCCAAAACAATAAGAATGGACATTTCAAGAAGAGAAGCTTCAACAATGATGTGAAGACGTTGGCACCAGCACACGTTTCAAAGGAAGAAGAACGACCACCGGTCGTATGTTTCAAATTCGGATAGGAGGGACACATCCGTCCAAACTGTACGCAGCCATCCAAAGCATGTTTTAATTGCGGAAGATAAGGTCACCTAGCTCGATTTTGTTGTATGGTGAAGTCAAGTCCAGCTGGGATAGTGATGCCAAAGGATGTCCCAGACAAGCCAAAACCGGTAGTTTAAGAGAGAGCATTTTTTTTCGTGACGAGGAACCTGAATAAAATTATCACGGGTATGTTAGTCATAAACTCTTGCGAAGTCTATACCATATTAGATACCGGTTCTACTCACTCTTTTATTTCACCTAGTTGTGTTTAATGTTTGAAGTAAACTCAGGAGAAGTTAGACTTTGATATATCTGTTTAAACCCAGTTGGGAGAAACCTTCGTTACCTCCACTATTTATAAATCTTGTTCAAATCAACACTTTCACGTTACCTATCGATCGTATCTCTTTGAAAATACTTGCCTTTGATGTGATTTTAGGAATCGATTGGTTAACTACTCATTATGTTTTTTGTAAGGTTGTTAGCTTCCATACTCCTAACCAACCTGTTATGCGAATTCAAAGTAACCAAATCACTAAAGTCAATCATTGTCATATCAAGCCATAAGTAAAGAGCCCCGAGCCTTTCGCTGGTGACTTTATTGTGTGGAATGCACCGAAGCCAGACTTTCTGCAGGTGAAGCCATGTATAACGATGGCAAGTTGATAGGTATCAATGTGACGTGCTATCCAAGTCTTGGATGAGAGTCACAGTTTTGAATGATATTTCTATCATTAATAAATTTCCTGACGTATTCTTGATGACTTCTTAGCCTACCCTAGAGCGTGAAATCGAATTTTGTATTGACCCTGATATAAAACCCCATTTCTAAAACCCTTAAATATTCTTCAACTAAAGCAAACGTAACATGCGCCAAAGATGTTGGCTCGAGCTGTTAAAGATTACAATCGTACCATTCAATACCATCGTGAAAAAGCGAACGTGGTAGCTGACGCGTTGAGTAGAAGATCGTATGCGTTTACGAGTGCAATGTTGTTAACACAAAGACCCATTTCGTACGACTTATAAATGATGAAGATAGAGTTAAAGACTCTAGGAACTCATGTGAAGATAATAAATATACGATTAGAATTGACTTTAATCGATAAAGTTAAATCCGCTCAAGCTACACACCCCGAGCTGATGACTGAAGAAGGTTCAAGAGGGCGTTATTCTAGAAGCAAGAATCAACGAAGAGAGGAAATCTCAACCCTCGATTTAATTAGCCCATTTGAAATTCTCGATCGAGTAGGAACTGTGACCTATAGACTCGTTTTACCGCCAAGTATGTCACATGTTCATAACGTTTTTAACGTATCGATGTTACGTAAATATGCGGACGACCCTAACTACATTATTAATTTAGAACTGGAAGAGATAGCGGATGATTTAACGTATGAGGAGATATGTGTTAAAATCTTGGATAAGAAGGATTATATTCAACACTCAAAGGTTATACCTCAAGAGTTAGAATCTAAAATGAAGTCAAGGTACCCTCACCTCTTCAGCATACTAGGTATGTACGTAAATTTTGAGAGTGAAATTCCATAAGGAGGGGAGATTGTGAGACCCCGGATTTTATGAATAAATATTTAATTTTCTCGAAATAATATTTTGAATATTATAGTGTGGATTTGATATAATGTTATAGTTGTGGGTAGTATTTATAAATTTTGCAAAGTATGCAAGTTGTTATATAATATTCGATTGGTCGGGGAATATTCGTTTTATCAGGGAATATTAGTACAACGGCACAATCATTGGTGGACCCCGCGACGGAATTATTGTCGGATTGAAAAAACGACAAAAGTATTTTATGAAAATAACGGCGGAAGTTTTATCGTTAATACTGTTGAACTACTCGGTAGTAAAAGTACAGTATTACGCATGGTTGCATAGTAGCACACGGTATTGATTATTGATGCTTACGTGATAAGTCACTCAGTTTTGTTTTATTAGTATTATTAATGTAATAAAACAGAAAAGCTTTTTATATAAAACAAAATACTTTTATAAAATTATTCATTTTATTAGACTATAAATAGAATATATTGTATTCTATTATGCATAGTGTTTTGCATAGTAAAATCTTTTTATATAAAACAGAATACTTTTATAAAGTTATTTGTTTTATTAGACAATAATTAGAATATATTATATTTTATTATGCATAGTGTTGCATAGTGCCTGCATAGTGTTTTGAATAGTAAAATCTTTTTATATAAACAGAATACTTTTATAAAGTTATTCGTTTTATTAGATTATAAATAGAATATATTATATTTTATTTAAAAGATTTTTTTTTATTAGAATATTTTATAAAATCAATCTGGACCGTCCGTTTAAAAGTAAATCAATCTGGACCGTTCATGCATTAGTAACTATGCAGTCCATTCTTCTATAAATAGAAGCTCATTCCTTCATTATTTCTTACGAATTCACTGAAACTCTAGAGAGAGAAACTATAGAGAGAGTTCTTCTATAATCTTGAGCGTATTTTTTTAGAGTTTAAGAAAGCTTTGAGCATAGTACAAGTTTTCTTCGAGTATATCCTCGCCCTACTAGTCGGAGTACTCTTCTTTCAAAGGTATGAGATATTAGGAGTGAGCATAGTACAAGTTTTCTTCGAGTATGTTCGGTTATTTGTAACAATTCGGTTATATCCAAATTATATTACGGGTTTCGGTTAGTTTATACGGGTTTTATTTTTAAACTATTCGGTTTAACCGAACACCGAACACATGCAGTCTACACAACATAGACCCACTAACTCACTAACTCACCAACTCTCAATCTCATTCCTAAACACACTAACTCTCAATCTCATTCCCAAACACAGTCTACACAACACAGAGGCCAGATCTCTGATCTCAAACCCTCATCGCCTCCGACCCTCAGTCCCTCGTCGGTCATCGCCTCCCTTCGTCCGACGGCAGTCACGGGCTCACGGCATCGCATATAGTAGCTTTTCAGTTTTAAATATCTGCCCATGACAGTAGCTTGTATCTCTCGCCAATGGTGCCATCAGCACCTCGGCGCAGCCGGCGCTGCTCGAACCGTCGTCGCCACTCAAATTTATCTTGTGATTTGCATTTGACAATGACCAGACGGGCCCCTGTAGCAGTCGATAGCTGAAGCAATTGATCCAGATGGGATTGATGATAGAATGGAGAGTCGATTATTACGTTGATCCCAAATTACAGCTGAGCTGAAGCAATTCGACATACGATTTTATAGTTAAATTCATCAGCCGTAGCCCTTAGCAGTGTCGTCGTCACCGAGATTGTCTTGGTTTATTAAAGTCCATTTCTGAACTGCTGTGATTGACCGAGCCACGATTGTTTTGCCACTGCACGGTTGCCCCTTCAGTGCAACAATCACCGGTGTTTTAAGCTGCTGTTCTATCTCTCTCCGAAAAGTCATTGGTGTGGAACAAATGTCACGTCCCCAGATTCTCCTTCATTTTGTGACTTGGCATTCTGAAGAGGCTGCCCACAAATGACCGGACTTCGAAATTTTTGGGGATAACTTGGAATTGTCCTCTGTGCAACCTTTGTCCGGAAACTTTTGAACATCTTTTCTTTGAATGTGCTTTCTCAAAGCATGTTATCTTTACGGCTGCTAACCTTGGGAATTGGCCTTCTTTCCCAAACTCTTGGGAGGCTATTATGAGCTTTCAAGCAAATTTTAACGGATCCAAGATCTCTAGAAATATTCTTAGCCTAACTGTGGCTGTTTGCTTCTACAAAATATGGGAGGCAAGAAATAAAAAGCTTCACCTTGACTCTATTCCTCCTATGTTTTGCCTTGCGAAGGATGTTATAAATATTATTAAGTCTAGATTATCTACATGTAAATCCTTTATCAAAGCTACAAACAGTCAATATTTTTGTAATTGGTTAATTACAAACTAGTGTGGTGGTGTAATCCTTGAGGTGCAAATGTCTTGACTGCTATTTGTCGCTTGGATGGTCTTACTGGTAATTCTGCTCTGGATTTGGTCCTGCCTTGATTGCTGGATTGGTAGTGTAGTTGGTTAGTCTTCCGGATCTTGGGGTGCTGCTTCGGGAGAGGTGGCTACAGGTGCAATGGTCTGGGTTGGCGAGCTGCTGGTCTGGGATGCTTTGGACGAGCTGGAATGCCTGAGCTCCTAGGCTGCTTCGGGCTGCTTAAGGTGAGGGGCTGGTTGGCGTGCTGCTGTTTGGCGAGGTGCAAAAATTAGATTTGGTTTCCAATGGTCCTTTCTGGATCGTGGGTCAGTCCTTGTGGGCTTATGTTCTTTGTTTATTTGGATAGTTTATATATGGGATTGCTTTATTCCTAGTTTTCTAGATGTTTTAGTCCTCCCGGGAGACAGTGGACCCAATATTTATGTATCTGTCTTTTTAGCTATTTGGTTTCTGGTCGTTTCCTTGTTTAGCTTCCTCATCTTGGGCTTGTCCACAGATGATGTAGCTATACTTCAGGGATATGCCCCCTTGCCTTTGTATATTGGTTCCTTTTTTTATATACACAAAAAGTTTAGCAAAAAAAATTCAATTTAGCTATCAAACTATGCGAATATTTTGATTAGTTTACATCAACTTGATTAGAACCTTGTAGAAAAAAATATATATATTTTAAATAAATATATTAAATTCGGTTATTAACCGAATAACCTATTCGGTTATTCGATTAGTGCAAAATTCGGTTATTTGTTCGAATACATAAAACAGTATTTTTTTGGGTTTCGGATATAACCGAAATTTAGATTCAGTTCAATTCTTAACCGAATGCTCACCCCTATGGGATATTATTTGTTGTACCTGTAAGGGGTATTATTTCTTTTGTATTCATGAAGAGAACTTCTATTATTCCATTCTTTATTATTCTATTGGAATAACCTATATACGCAGACTACCCTATACTTCGTGAAATTCTTCTGTTATTCCATTCTTTATTATTATGTTGGAATAACCTGTTTATGCGAAGTACCGCATACATGGTGAAATTCTTCTGTTATTCCATTCTTTATTATTCTGTTGGAATATCATGTCAGAGCGTATTACGCCTGACCAGGTTCCATTATTTATTATTATGTTGGAATAACCTGTCTGTGCGGTCTATCGCATGTCTGGTGAAGTCTTTTGTTATTCCATTCTTTATTATTCTGTGGGAACATCCTGTCGGTGCGTTTACGCATGACCTGGTTCCGTTATTTATTATTCTGTTGGAATATCCTATTTGTGCATTTACGCATGACCTGGTTCCATTTCTTTAATATTCTGTTAGAATAACCTATCTGTGTGGTCTATCGCATGCATGGTGATTTCTTCTGTTATTCCATTCTTTATTATTCTGTCGGAATAACCTGTCTATGTGGATTATCACATGCATGGTGAATGATCCTTTGTATTCATTCCTTATTAAATTGTGGAAATGATCTGTCTAAGTGGATTACCGCATGGCGGCGAAAATCCATTTGTAGTTTCATATATTCTATTATACTCAGTTGGTTAAAGTTTTGACTTCTATACTCCATGAAATTAGTGGAATATCCTTTATATTTGCGCTTCATCCAGTATCTTTTCATGGAAGTATTCTTGAGCATTCTTGAATTTTACTCTACAAAGAAGTATCATGTTGACAATTTGGACGTTATTGATTCCTGGATAAATTAATTATTGAACTTGTTTTATTGAATTATTATGTCATTGTCATCATCCTCATGTTTATATTATGTTGAAAGTCATCTATGGCCTGTAGTGCATAGATGAACTTGGTATGATTAAGACCAGGGATTATTTGGTATAATCATGACCGTAATGTTACAAATGATGTGGAAAAAGTCCTCATTGGCCCGTAATGCGTTGATGGATAGTTTTTGGTATGATTATGGTTATGGATTCTGTAACGCCCCGAAATCCAGTCTATCTTCACACCCTAATTCTGTACGTCACGATCACATCTTCTTCTAAACATACATCACTATATACTAAAATATAACAACATACACTCTCAAATCCCAGGTTCTAAAAACCATATAACCTTTTTCATTATAAATAATGGTAAATACATTATTCATTCCATCTTACAAGAGTGACTTTCATCCGCCACTAAGGATACATAACTGTTCATTAAACTAATCTAAAGTTCATTTAACTTATTTTATATTACTAGTCTTCACTTGATCTTCTCGCTCATCCACATTCTAAATGGCACTTCATCTGGATACCGTCAGCTTGATCTTTACGAGATCCTTAAGTTCTTCTAACATCGTTTGCTGAAAATATTTTTCATTTAAAGCAAGTGTGAGCATTCAATTGCCCAACAAGTCATAACAGTTGAACAACATCTTCAAGAATTCAAACATTCTTTTAAGACTTTAATTACCGAACAAAGGTTATGAAGCATCTTGAATAATAGGAATAATCTCGATTCCTATCATTTTAAAACAATATTCACTTTCATTTTAAAATACGTTCATTCTTTTACCTTTTTCATACACATTCTGTCTGGCTAGAATCATTAGCACAGACTTAAAAATAACGGATCATGTATAAATAGAGCATTCTCTTATTGAACAGTTAAATCATAGAATAGTTCATCTCATAGAAACACTGAAGTGTTCAAATTGTGGCACAAGGCCTCATACATTCTACCACCTTGTACAAATATCGCACATTAGCACATAAACGGAACTTCTCAAGTTCAATATCTGAGAAGTTTAAGAAACTAGCATTCATTTGAAATATGAATGAAGTTAGGAAACTTGCCTTACGCCCAGCTACAGCTTACGCTGAACTGCTCATTCCAGTTCCAATGTAGCACATAAGAAAAACAACACATACACTAATTAGTCATACATCTTTGACTTATGCATTAGTTTGCCTAACTTTACTTCTTAGGGTTTGCGTTCTTGTAACCTAAGTTTATGCGACCACTTTCATTACCGTTCTACGGCTTCATGACATACGGAGATATCTTACTTATACGTTCATCATCTTTGATGTTTTACATCTCATCTTCTTCTTATAACTTCTCTAAGACTCAGCACACATCGCTTCTCTACTAGTAGTCCATATGGTACTCTGAGTGGTTTCCCACAAACAAACAACAAACAAGTTCCCATCTCGTCTACACTGTCCATAACAATGAGTTAGATCGGTTGCCAGTTTTGTATAAACTTTCGCTCTCTGAAGGAATTGTTTAGCCCAACTCTCATATGTCAACCATCAAAGGTTACGATAATACTACAACTTAACTTATCTTAACTTATACGAACTATTAAACTAAATGTTCGTTAAGTTAATTTATCATTCCTTATGGCTTCCTGGAAACTAAATGCCACACCTCAGTATTCACTCTTTATCGTCTAAGTCATACAGTCTTTTGTATACTCAGAGCGATCATTCCCTTTAATCCTTAACTCGGCTTCGTTACGTTAAACATTATTATCTTTAATTCAACTTCTTTACCGTTCACGGTTTAATCATTGATCTTCATCATCTTACGGTTAAACCATATACACGGGGTGTAGGTTCTATCCGTTTAATATGTGCGTATCCTCAACCTTCACGTCGGTTAAAGTGTTCAACGCATACATTTTATTCTAATGTTCTCATCCGACTCACATTCGGCTTCCATTTATCTTATTATCGTTCATTAGGGCTTTCTTAATACCATTCATATCTTACTTATTACTTTCGTTATCCATTACTTGAACCCCATGTTCATTAGTCATTCTTAATGTAACACCCCCTTCTCGAAAAGGAAAGAGAGGTCACGTGCAAAGCATAACAAACTTCAAAATAAATAAATAGAGCACTAATAACTTCAAAATATTAATAATGATATCCATCAATGAAGTACTAAATATAATTCTCCAACTAGAATCAAAATAATCAAAACAAAAAAAATCAAAACAACCTAGATGGTCAAAGACAACTCTCCCATCACTCTAGCCCTGAATCACCCCTGCAAACCTGCCGGAAGAAAAACACAGCATGAGCCAATTGCCCAGTACGGATACAGATATACAAAAGATATACAACTGATATACGAAAATAACTAAGACAAAATACCGAACAAAGCCTCAAGTGCAAATACGAACGAAAATATAATATCCAAAGATCTGAATGGAATATATATGAATCAACGTAATGAATATATCTGAATAAACGTAATTGACGAAACTAATAAAAGAATAAAAAAAAATAACGAACTGAAGTAACTAACTCAATGACTTGAACTGAATAGAAACCAACAAAACTAATCCAATAAAATAATAGGCTAAAACAAATGGCTGGAGTTATTTTATACCGAATGAGCTCAGAAATACACATTGCCACACAGTCAAGTCAAAATAATGCCACACAGGCAAGTCAAATGATGCCACACAGGCAAGTCACACATTGGACCGCGAATCCAAATGTATGCAAATCAGATAGGTGAAGTAGAGAATTGAATCTATTATCTTTTATGATTTAAAAAGTTTTTCATCACTTTTATCGCTGAGACTCAGCTCAATAAATAATCCACATCATTAAATCATCTCTGCACTACAGGCCAAGGATATTCTTTAGTATCACGACCACGAATTATCCATGCACTACGGGCCAAAGATAATCGTGTTTTCATTAACGGTCCTGATCATGCCATAAAACAATTCATCTTTGCTCCCTTGGCCGAAGAGAATCCATAGCCATAATCATACCAAAAATTGTCCATCAATGCACTACGGGCCAATGATGACTTTTAATTTTCACATTATTTGTAACATTACGGTCATGATTATACCGAATAATCCCTGGTCATAATCATACCAAGTCCATTTATGCACTACAGGCCACAGATGACTTTCAACATAACATAAACATGAGGATGATGACAATGATATAAGAATTCAATAAAACAAGTTCAAGAATTAATTTGTCCAAGAACTACTAACGTCCAAATTGTCAACATGATACTGCTTTGTAGAGTAAAAGTCAAGAATGATCAGAAGAATATTTCCATGAAAAGATACTGGATGAAGCGCAAATATCAAGGATATTCTACTAATTTCATGGAGTATAGAAGTCAAAACTTTAACCAACTGAGTATAATAAAGAATGGAATAACAAAAGAAATCACCATGCGTGCAGTACTTCGCATCGACAGGTTATTCCAACAGAATAATAATAACGGAACCAGGTCAGGAAAAATTTGCACCGACAGGATGTTCCAACAGAATAATAAAGACGGAACCAGGTCCGGTGTAAAACACACAGACAGGATATTCCAACGGAATAATAATAAATACACACAGACAGGATGTTCCAACGGAATAATAATAAAGACGGAACCAGGTCCGGTGTAAAACACACAGACAGGATGGTCCAACGGAATAATAATAAAGACGAAACCAGGTCTGGTGTAAAACACACAGACAGGATGTTCCAACAGAATAATAGAAGAATGTCACCAAGTATAGGGTAGACCGCGTATACAGGTTATTCCAACAGAATAATAAGAAATGGAATAACAACAGTTCTCTTCATGAATAAGAAAGAATAACACCCCTTACCGTAACAGAAACTGGATATAGGAAAAGAAAAGTTAAGTAGCAAAAAGCTTTTCTTCTATCTCTCTATAGTTTCTCTCTCTAGAGTTCAATGAATTCGTAAGAAAATAATGAAGGAATGAGCTTCTATTTATATGAAAATGGAATGCATAGTAACTAATCCATGAACGGTCCAGATTGATTTACTTTAATCTGACTGTCCATATTTAAAGAAAAATCTTTTAAATAAAATATAATATATTCTATTTATATAAAAAGATTTTTTTACTATGCAAACACTATGCAATACTATGCAAAACACTATGCAACACTATGCACAATAAAATATAATATATTCTATTTATAGAATAACTTTAATAAAGTATTCTGTTTTATATAAAAAGATGTTTCTGTTTTATTACGTTAATAATACGAATAAAACAAAACGTCATCATCGCTATAATAATTCATATTATTAATCGACAATAATTGAATTAAACTGAGCGACTTCTCACATAAATATCAATAATCAATACCGTGTGCTACTATGCAACAACGCGTATTACTATACTTTTACTACCCAGTAGTTCAACAGTATCAACGGTAAAACTTCCGCCGTTATTTTTAATAAAATATTTTTGTCGTTTTCTCAATCCGACAATAATTCTGTTGTGGGGTCCACCAATAATTGTACCGTCGTACGAATATTTTCCGACACAAAGAATATTCTCTGACCAATCGAATATAATATAACAACTTGCATACTTTGCAAAATTTATAAATACTACCCACAACTATAATATTATCTCAAATTCACACCATAATATTAAAAAATTATTTCGAGAAAATTAATTCTTTATTCATAAAATCTGGGGTTTCACAGGGTTTATCAAAATATTATTAGGGTTCGATCGTAATATAATAAAACTGTTCCACACATAAACATTACACACATAACCATACATATCTATAACACTGACAAATAATAATATAATATTATTATTCTCATTCCTTGATCAAAACCCAGAATTAGGGTTTGGATTCCATAACTCATTTATCTCACATATAACTTTATTAATTAAGTTAAAATAATTAGCTTATCTATTCTGAAATAATTTCATATAATAAAGTAAGTATTATAAAAATTCTATAATCATATCATCTATTATTTAAATAATATAATTATCATATTTTCATGGAAAATAAATATTAAAAACATTTTTACTGTAAAATTATTTATTATAAGAATATAATTTATAGAGATCAATAATTCTAAAATAAATTTATTTGCAATATTTAATGTAATAAATAAATTTTATTTATCACACATATAATTATAATTACACATTACCTTGACACATATCATTCATATTTATTTTAAAAAAAATTTATACGCAAAATTTATGATTTATTTATATAAAAAATATCAGGTTGTCATAGTAAAGATCAGCTGCTCCAAAGAAGATGTGGTCCAAACTCGAAGCAGAATTCAAAGAGGACCACATCAAGCTGCTAAGTACAAGAGATGTTCAGAGCTTAATGACATCTTATCAGCTCAGCACCAATTCCAACAAACAAATAAACAACTCAACAACAAGAAACCAGGGCCTGAGGGGTCCTTGTCTGGAGGGACTAAATGAAGTTCCAAGCCTGCTGGGCTTGAAGAGTTCCAAGGGAACTAGAGAAGTTCCAAGGCTGCTGGCCTTGAAGAGTTCTTAGTGAACTGAAGTCCCAAGGCTGCTGGCCTTGAAGGAATCTTAGTGATTCAGGGTGCTGCCCTTCCTTAGTGGAAATCCTGCTGGTTGAAAGCAGAAGAGTGGATTAGGAGCTTGAGTCTCTGAACCACTTAAAACCCCTTGTGTCTTTTACTTTATGTCATTTATATTATGTACATTAACTGCTATAAATGCCATAAATGTTTTAACTGCTTACTACTAAAGTAACTCTACGAACAATGTATGTTTGATTATGAATATATCAATGAAGGGGATTTTTTACTTATTCCGTTGTGCTTGAAAAGATTCTTAAGTTTTTCATGAGCTACTTAATGAGCAATACAACTTAATAGACAAAAAGTATTTTGAAATTCTAAGGATCTATTCAACCCCCCCCCCTTCTAGATCTATATTGTGCCTACTGGGAACTAACAGTTTAGGTGCAGAATTAAATGATTTAGTCTGAGGTGAACATATCTCGAAATGGGGTATACGATGGGTAAAAGGTAGTTTGCTTTCTTTGTGATTATAAACTGACTGTGGAAGAAAGGTTACGGCGTTATACTATTAAACCAAGTAAGAGTTCATGGTCGATTTGACCCCTCAGCAAACGTATGAAACATTTTAAAAGGAAATTTTATGTTCCTCGTTATTCTTTCTACTTCATGATTCTTGATAGGTTATGGAGGTTAGGAATGATGGAAAGATAAGAACTTCTTTGAAGAGAAGTTGAGAAGGTGGGTAGGCTAAAATTTTGAGGACGAAATTCTATGAAGAAGGGGTGAATGTGATGACCCGGGTAAGGGTGTGGTTTTAAGAAATTCCGAGGATGGAATTTTTATAAGAGGGGAAGAGTGTAACGAACCGGAAATTTGAATTTTCCAGAATTTAAAGTTTAAAAAATTATTTATTAATAAAATGAATTTTTATTAATAATATTATGTGCTATGTGTTTATTAATCGTTCTAGAACCTAGGATGATTATAAGTCGGGAGGATTCTGGCTACGAGCTAGACTGAACGAGTAATAATTTTCAAGACAAAAATAAAAATTTTCCGGGAACAAAAATATTTTTGGGGAAAAAGACGAAATGGGCACTATTCACTCGACGAAACCTAGGGTTAGGGTTTAAATAACCTAAGCCTTTTCGAGAGTTCAGTATGTTGAAATGACATTTCGTCGAAAGATTTGATGATAATATATCTTGAAATGTTAAGTAAGCCGATAAAAGTTTTTCACGAAAAACGTGCAGAAATCGGACAAAATAAAAATAAAGAAAAGTACTGTTATGTACTTTTCACTCGTTTAGCTATGTTAGGGGAAAATGTGAAGGAAAACGCTTAATGCCAAAAAGTGTTTTTTAGTTTTTCGAAAATCCGAAGAATACGTAAAATTTAATCGGTAAAGGAAAGACGAAATATCCAAAAATATTTGGATTCCGAGAATCGCAGTTTTTAAAACTGTCGGACGAAAACCCAAAAGACGGAACCACGTAACTTAAAGGCTAAGTACACTTAAGGGCTAAGTTAACTTAACACTTAAGTCATGAATAGTAAGGAGGTGTGAATAGTAAGGAGGTTAGGGGTCAAATGACTATTTTTCCCTAGCTTTGGAAAATCTATAAATAGGAAGCTTATTTCATTTAAATGTGATTTTGAAAATCCTACACTAGAGAGAGAGGATTCGGATGGAGAGGGAGAAGGAAGAGCATAAGTATGATTGATCGGATCAAAAATGTTCGTGAAATAGAAAAACTAGCAAATCGCCGGTTTTGTCTAGCGAAAGAAAAATAAAGAGGAAATGTATTAAAACCTAACTTCTATGTTATATTTTCTTTAAGTTTTATATGTTTAAAACATAACATAATGAGAATAAGAAGTATATGATGTTAGGGATGATTTCATATGGTTAAAATCATGAGAAATAAAGAAAATAAGAATTTGAAGTTTAGTAAATAAATTTCTTAAGGAAGTATAAGATTTGTAATGACTTAGAACGATCTGAGTGGATTATATCAATAAGTAGGTGTAATAAGTAAGGAATGATGATCTATAACATCAAATTCCAATAAAAAGTGAAATCGTAATTCAAAAAATTGATTAAAATGAAGAACGAACGAAGAACACGAAGAACATGCGAAGAACACGAAGAACGTTGTTGATGGACAAATTTAAAACCATCGTAGGATATTTGTTGTTGATGGACAAGTTTAAAACCATCGCGTATAAGTTAGATGCATATTGCTTGGGTAGGAATGGTAGAAACGTTTATGAAGAATGGTTTAAAACTTTGCTATAATGAAGTTATGACAAAAATTTCGTAAAAGACAAATGAGAATTAAAAAGTTAGTAAATGAACCCGAACGTGTAGGGTTTTATAAGAATGTAAGAGAACATAGAAAACGTGAGTCGTGGACTCAAGAACGAACGAATTTCGAGTTCGAATGACCGAATTACGAATGAAAGAATGAAGAGCGTTAAAAACGTAAAACGAATGAAGGGTGAAGATCAAGCCAATCGAATGGCATATTAATGGATTCAGAATGAAGTTCTGTCTGGGGGTATTGAAGTACGTAAGATAAGGAAGAGAATGGATTTGGAATGACCTCGTTCCGAGTTATAACGAATAAGTTATAGAAGCAGGAAGTAAGCGTCTTAAATTGGATTTAACACTTAGAGAAATTTCCTAGGGTTAGGTCTTGCGCCAGCCGTACCTTGAAAGGTGGCACTGCAAGCGCCAGACCAGGGAGCCGATTACTGCAAACTCACTGCCACGGCGTGAGAGATAAAGAAGAGAGTGGCGCCGCAGCGCTAGTGTAGGGAAAAATCCAGAGAAGAGCTTTTAACTGCTCAACTCTTGGGGGCAACGTACGGGAAGATAAAGAACATAATGTTCAACTAATATAACACTTAAACAAGTGAATTAAACCTTTAATGAAGGTCGAACGAAAAGATTAAATGAGAGTAAAAGAGAAAGAATGTAAATGCGGATTACGGAACCGATATTTGGGGAGCGTAGTTATAATAAATGAACGTGGAGTATTGCTATGGATGTGATTCCTTAAACGTTGAGCGACGAGGGTAATGAATAACGTTTTGATGTTATGTCATGATAGTGAGAGATAAGTATAAAGCGTATAGATGTTGCAAACGCAACGCTGTTATGATAAACGAGCGGTCTTAGCATACAACGAACGGTATGACTTGGACATTAAGAATGACTAATGAACATGGGGTTCAAGTAATGGATAACAAAAGTAATAAGTAAGATATGAATGGTATTAAAAAAGCCGTAATGAACGGTAATAAGATTAATGGAAGCCGAATGCGAGTCGGATGAGAATGTTAGAATAAAATGTATGCGTTGAACACTTTAACCGGCGTGAAGGTTGAGGGTACGCAAATATTAAATGGATAGAACCTACACCCCGTGTATGGTTTGACCGTAAGATGACGAAGATCAATGATTAAACCGTGAATGGTAAATAAGTTGAATTAAAGATAATAACGTTTAACGTAACGAAGTCGAGTTAAGGATTAAAGGGAATGATCGCTCTGAGTATACAAAAGACTGTATGACTTAGACGATCAAGAATGAATACTGAGGTGTGGCTTTTAGTTGCCAGGAAGCCATAAGGAATGAGAAATTAACTTAACGAAAATATAGTTTAATAGTTCGTATAAGTTAAGATAAGTTAAGTTGTAGTACAATCGTAACCTTTGATGGTTGACATATGGGAGCTGGGCTAAACAATTCCTTCAGAGAGCGAATGTATATACAAAACTGGCAACCGATCTAACTCACTGTTATAGGCATTGTAGACGAGACAGGAACTTGTTTTTTGGTTGTTTGTGGGAAACCACTCAGAGTACCATATAGACTACTAGCAGAAAAGCGATGTGTGCTGAGTCTTAGAGAAGTTATAAGAAGAAGATAAGATGTAAAATATTAAAGATGATGAACGTATAAGTAAGACATCTCTGTATGTCATGAAGCCGTAGAACGGTAATGAAAGTGGTCGCGTAAACTTAGGTTATAAGAACGCAAACCCTAAGAAGTAAAGTTAAGAAAACTAATGCATAAGTCAAAGATGTATGACTAATTAGTGTATGTGTTGTTTTTCTTATGTGCTACATAGGAACTGGAATGAGCAGTTCAGCGTAAGCTGTAGTTGGGCGTAAGGCAAGTTTCCTAACTTCATTCATATTTCAAATGAATGCTAGTTTCTTAAACTTCTCGGATGTTGAACTTGAGAAGTTCCGTTTATGTACTAATGTATGATATTTGTACAAGGTGGTAGAATGTATGAGGCCTTGTGCCACAATGTGGACACTTCGGTGTTTCTATGAGATGAACTGTTCTGTGATTTAACTGTTCAATAAGAGAATGCTCTGTTCATACATGATCCGTTATTGTTAAGTATGTGCTAATGATTCTAGCCAGACAGAATGTGTATGAAAAAGGTAGAAGAATGAACGTATTTTAAAATGAAAGTGAATATTGTTTTAAAATGATAGGAATCGAGATTATTCCTATTATTCAAGCTGCTTCATAACCATTGTTCGGTTATTGAAGTCTTAAAAGAATGTTTGAATTTTTGAAGATGTTGTTCAACTGTTATGACTTGCTGGGCAATTGAATGCTCACACTTGCTTTAAATGAAAAATATTTTCAGCGAACGATGTTAGAGGAACTTAAGGATCTCGTAAAGATCAAGCTGACGGTATCCAGATGAAGTGTCATTCAAAATGTGGATGAGCGAGAAGATAAAGTGAAGACTTGTAATATAAAATAAGTTAAATGAAATTGAGATTAATTTAATGAATTATTATGTATCCTTAGTGGCGGATGAAAGTCACTCTTGTAAGATGGAATGAATAATGTATTTACCATTATTTATAATAAAAAAGGTTATATGGTTTTTAGAACCTGGGATTTGAGAGTGTATGTTGTTATATTTTAGTATATAGTGATGTATGTTTGGAAGAAGATGGGATCGTGACATACGGAATTCGGGTGTGAAGATAGACCAGATTTTGGGGCGTTACAGATTGGTATCAGAGCTGATAGGTTATAAATCTTAGGCTAGAGTATCTAAGACTATAATCTTAGAAAGAGGGATAAGAAGATCACCACGGGATCAGTAGTGAATCGTAGTAACAGATGAGTTGTTAAACGATGAATGATTTATAGTAGTACGAAGTAGTACACAGGAAGAAGAACTCAGATTGAGTTGTGAATGATAGTATATGAATTAAAGAAAATTCGTATTTAGTAAAGAGAGATTTAGAAGTTGTAAAATTTCAATTGAGGACTCATGTGATAGCTGAGTTGTATAAACCTATTTTATGGGCAGAGGTTTGTGCTTGGTGTTGACTGCTTAGCTTATTACAGTGATAATCATTGGAATCGGTCGTACTGTCAAGATGTATATGACGATAAGGTGAAGTCACATGTATATACTTGATAGGTAGATAACGATAAGGTAGGTGCGAGTTCTTGAAACTCATACTTATAGTACGTTCGTGACTCATAATGATATGGTAGGTTTTTGAACTTCTCAGCGAATGGACGCTTATGGTCTGTCTAGGATGGTTCTTAAACTCATATTATTGTGGAAAGTTTCTGAACTCATAATGTGTGGTAAGTTGATGGACTGTATTAAGATATAGGAATGTTTAGACTGAAAATAAGTTATTTTCAGTAGGCCTGGTATTAAAGGTGCTAGAGAAGATTAAGTATTGTCGCAGTAAGACAATATAGGAAGATGGAGAATAGGATATTCCAAGTCATCTAGCTATGCTAGATTTCGAAGTTTATTGAAATTGTGCTTATGTGTTCGTATTTTGGAAAATGAAAGAATTGGTTCAACTTTTGGAACCAATAGATTTTTAAAAGAACTATTCTTGGTATGTCTATGCTAATTGTTTCGGCTAGACAGAAATTGATTTGAAATATCAAAATAAATTTTATATCATCAGTGCATTTGATGCAAGGATGGTAAAAGGATGGAGTTATTAATGCAATTGAACATGGTGTTGGATGTGATCTTAGGATCAACAACCTGCTATGGTATGATGTATAATGACGAAGTCACAAACTGACGAAGTCCTCAACGTACCTTAAAAAGTATGGTATCTTGACATCATAAAATGTTTTGATGTATTTCGAAAAGAATTTAAAGAAGTAGTCGATGTCAATTGAGTTGACTAGACGAATGTTTCACGTTGATATCCAATTTATTGGTATGGTCTAAGCTACTTGATTAGGCTAGACAAATGGTATGTCATCGAGCTTTCTTTGAAGAACTTGTGCCAAACCAAATTGTTTTGGTGCGGAATCTAATGATTTAGTCTGAGGTGAACATATCCCGAAATGGGGTATACGATGGGTAAGAGGTAGTTTGCTTTCTTTGTGATTGTAAACTGACCGTGGAAGAAAGGTTACGACGTTATACTGTTAAACCGAGTAAGAGTTCATGGTCGATTTGACCTCTCAGCAAAAGTATGAAACGTTTTAAAAGGAAATTTTATGTTCCTCGTTATTCTTTCTACTTCATGATTCTTGATAGGTTATGGAGGTTAGGAATGTTGGAAAGATAAGAACTTCTTTAAAGAAAAGTTGAGAAGGTGGGTAGGCTAAAATTTCGAGGACGAAATTCTGTGAAGAAGGGGTGAATGTGATGACCCGGGTAAGGGTGTGGTTTTAAGAAATTTCGAGGACGGAATTTTTATAAGAGGGGAAGAGTGTAACGACCCGAAAATTCGGATTTTTCAGAATTTAAGTTTAAAGAATTAGTTTTTTAATAAAATGAATTTTTATTAATAATAGTATGTGCTATGTGTTTATTAATCGTTCTAGAACCTAAGATGATTATAAGTCGGGAGGATTCTGGCTACGAGCTAGATTGAACGAGTAATAATTTTTAAGACAAAAATAAAAATTTTCCAGGAATAAAAATATTTCCGGGGAAAAAGACGAAATATGCACTATTCACCCGACGAAACCTAGGGTTAGGGTTTGAATAACCTAAGCCTTTTCGAGAGTTCGGTATGTCGAAATGACATTTCGTCGAAAGATTTGACGATAATATATCTTGAAAAGTTAAGTAAGCCGATAAAAGTTTTTCTCAAAAAACGTGCAGAAATCGGACAAAATAAAAATAACAAAAAGTACTGTTATGTACTTTTCACTCGTTTAGCTATTTAGGGGAAAACGTGAAGGAAAACGCTTAACGCCAAAAAGTGTTTTTCAGTTTTTCAGTTTTTCAGAAATCCGAAGAATACATAAAATTTAATCGGTAAAGGAAAGACGAAATATCCAAAAATATTTGGATTCCGAGAATCGCAGTTTTTAAAACTGTCGGACGAAAACCCGAAAGACGGAACCACGTAACTTAAAGGCTAAGTAGACTTAAGGGCTAAGTTAACTTAACACTTAAGTCATGAATAGTAAGGAGGTGTGAATAGTAAGGAGGTTAGGGGTCAAATGACTATTTTGCCCTAGCTTTGGAAAATCTATAAATAGGAAGCTTATTTCATTTAAATATGATTTTGAAAATCCTACACTAGAGAGAGAGCGAGGATTCGGATGGAGAGGGAGAAGGAAGAGCAGAAGCATGATTGATCGGATCAAAAATGTTCGTGAAATAAAAAAGCTAGCAAATTCGCCGGTTTTGTCTAGCGGAAGAAAAATAAAGAGGAAAAGTATTAAAACCTAACTTATATGTTAGATTTTCTTTAAGTTTTATATGTTTAAAATATAACTTAATGAGAATAAGAAGTATATGATGTTAGGGATGATTTCATATGGTTGAAATCATGAGAAATAAAGAAAATAAGAATTTGAAGTTTAGTAAATAAATTTCTTAAGGAAGTATAAGATTTGTAATGAATTAGAACGATCCGAGTGGATTATATCAATAAGTAGGTGTAATAAGTAAGGAATGATGATCTATAACATCAAATTCCAATAAAAAGTGAAATCGTAATCCAAAATATCGATTAAAATGAAGAACGAACGAAGAACACGAAGAACATGTGAAGAACACTTGTTCATGGACAAATTTAAAACCATCGTAGGATATTTGTTGTTGATGGACAAGTTTAAAACCATCGCATATAAGTTAGATGCATATTGCTTGGTTAGGAACGGTAGAAACATTCATGAAGAATGGATTAAAACTTAGCTATAACGAAGTTATGGCGAAAATTTCGTAAAAGACAAATGAGAATTAGAAAGTTAGTAAATGAACCCGAACGTGTAGGGTTTTATAAGAATATAAGAGAACATAGAAAACGTGAGTCGTGGACTCAAGAACGAACGAATTCCGAGTTTGGATGACTAAATTACGGATGAACGAACGAAGAGCGTTAAAAACATAAAACGAATGAATGGTGAAGATCAAGCCAATTGAATGGCATGTTAACGGATTCTGAATGAAGTTCTGTCTAGGGGGTATTGAAGTACGTAAGATAAGAAAGAGAATGGCTTTGGAACGACCTCGTTCCGAGTTATAACGAATAAGTTATAGAAGCAGGAAGTAAGCGTCTCAAATTAGATTTAACACTTAGAGAAATTTTCTAGGGTTAGGGCTTGCGCCAGCCATGCCTTGAAAGGTGGCACTGCAGCACCAAACCAGGGAGCCAAGTACTTCAAACTCGTACCACGGCATGAGAGAAAAGAAGAGAGTGGCGCCGCAGCGCCAGTGTAGGGAAAAATCCAGAGAAGTGCTTTTAACTTCTCCACTCTTAGGGGAAACGTACGGGAAGATAAACAACATAATGTTCAACTAATATAAAACTTAAACAAGTGAATTAAACCTTTAATGAAGGTCGAACGAAAAGATTAAATGAGAGTAAAAGAGAAAGAATGTAAACGCAGATTACGGAATCGATATCCGGGGAGTGTAGTTACGATAAACGAACAGTGGAGGATTGCTATGGTTGTGATTCCTTAAATGTTGAGTGACGAGGGTAATGAATAACATTTTGATGTTATGTCATGATAGTGAGAGATAAGTGTAAAGCGTATAGACGCTGTAAATGCAACGCTGTTGCGATAAACGAGCGGTCTTAGCATACAACGAACGATATGGCTTGGATATTAAGTGTAATACCCGAAAAAAAAATTTAAATATTGAAAAACAAATAAATAAATTATTATTTTGTTTTAAAAACATATTAATTGGACTTTATCATTTATTTGGGTCAAACTAGTGATTTAATTTATGTGGGCTAATAAATATTAGTAAGTGTGGATAAAGTAATATTTTCAAATTGGGCTTTAAAAACTAATTTAGTTTAAATTATGTGGGTAATAATAAATCCTATTATAATTAGGAGAAATAATAAGACAATAAATAAAACCTAACCCTCATCTTATGCGAACGAAAGAAGAAGAGGCAGTGGCGGCTGTAAAGGAAAAAGAGGAGAAAAATACTTTTACACTGCAATTTGGAGAAGAGGAATCTATACCTTGTGATTTTTCTTCTTTTTTTCGGTAAGTTTTAATAGCAGTGATGGGAGTAGGGTATATATATATTAGTATATATATAAGTTGTTTCCTTGACAGGTATCTATATATATATATATATATATATATATATATATATATATATATATATATATATATAAGGTACGATTTTGTTTATAAAAAAAATAATAAAAAAATTCGTTGTCATATGGTGCAGGGAAAAGCAGCTATCATGTATTAGGAATTTCATTATTTATATATACATATAGAGAGAGACCACGTGATTGCAGATTGCCTGCAAGTGTGTTTTTCGTTTTTTTATTATATATATATATATATATGTATATTTATATACTATGTTAATAAAGTTTTGGCCATGAAATTTATAACAGAAGTAATAAATTAATTGAAGTTATGTATATTAATTTGAATTAATTAATTTTGTGGACATAATTATAAAGTTTTAATAGTATATTGATTTAATGATTGGATTGTAATAAAATCTTATTAAATTATTTAATTTGAACGGAGGGGATTTAAAGAGTTTTTTATTTTTTGGAATATAAATTTTGGAGTATTAATAATTGATATAAGGCGATGATTAAAGGCATATTAAATAGATTATGAATTATTTTAGAATTATTAGTTTGTATTATTTTTTTAATTTGAGATGAATATATTTAGGTTGTGAATAACGTTTCGTATTTGATATTGTTGGCATTTGAGGGAGTCTAACGGGTGATATTTGGCTTCAGTGAATTATTTTGGTACTATATTAAGGTACGGATGGATTTCGTACTCTTTCAACGATACTTTTGTTAAATTTGATTTATTCGTTTTGTTCCTTGTTTCAAATTATGTTATTATTTCACATAATTGTTTCTTGTGAAATTCATATATTTGTTTCATTTTGGAGATGACACATTGGACTCGTATTTATACTCTTTGAATTAGGATATCATGTTTAGTATTTATTTTTGATAATTGTAGAGCAGTACATGTTGCTACCTTCTTTTAGAAATCTTGTGACTATAATTTGATTTGGTTCAACATGTACATATAGAACCCTTTTGTTAGTGTTATGTCGCATGTGTTGTGACATGATATTTTTGTGTAGAATATACCATAGGGTATACCTGAGCTATAACCACCTGTGGGGGTACCACAGGCATGTCGTCTTGGCACGAGAGACATGACACTTTCCGTGGCGGTGTGATTAGTCCACGGCGTCTCCGTTTTGGGCTCCGAAGGAAGTGGGCCATTTGGTGTTTTGTTGTGGGAGGCGTATGGGTTAACCCTAGTTTTCTGTTCTGCGGATTGGTGATGTTGTTCCAAACACACCTATCTGATTTGCATACATTTGGATTTGCAGTCCAATGTGTGACTTGCCTGTGTGGCATCATTTGACTTGCCTGTGTGGCATTATTTTGACTTGCCTGTGTGGTATTATTTTGACTTGTCTGTGTGGCAATGTGTATTTCTGAGCTCATTCGGTATAAAATAACTACAACCATTTGTTTTAGCCTATTATTTTATTGGATTAGTTTTGTTGGTTTCTGTTCAGTTTAAGTCATTGAGTTAGTTACTTCAGTTCGTTATTTTTTTTATTCTTTTATTGGTTTCGTCAATTACGTTGATTCAAATATATTCATTACGTTGATTCAGATATATTCTATTCAGATCTTTGGATATTATTTTTTCGTTCGTATTTGCACTTGAGGCTTTGTTCAGTATTTTGTCTTAGTTATTTTCGTATATCAGTTGTATGTCTTTTGTATATCTGTATCCGTACTGGGCAATAGGCTCATGCTGTATTTTTCTTCCGGCAGGTTTGCAGGGGTGATTCAGGGCTAGTGTGATGAGAGAGTTGTCTTTGACCATCTAGGTTGTTTTGATTTTTTTTTTGTTTTAATTATTTTGATTCTAGTTGGAGAATTATATTTAGTACTTCATTGATGGATATCATTATTAATATTTTGAAGTTATTAGTGCTCTGTTTATTTATTTTGAGGTTTGTTGTGCTTTGCATGTGACCTCTCTTTCTTTTTCGAGAAGGGGTGTTACAGATATGGTATCAGAGCTTAGGTTCTTTCTTGTAGAAAACCTATTTAGATTTGACCTGTGAGTTGCGGGAAAATATCTGGGAAGACGTCGTATGAATTTTATTCGATTTTGTTCTTTATTTGGTTGGTCGTGATTTTGACCAAGTGTCATTCTCTCCTCGAGTTGTAGTTGATTTGAGAAATGTGAGAAACATTGTTAAGATTATTATTGCTATGCATTGGAGCAATAATATTAGTTAAGGATTGTGATTGGATATCAATAAGGAGAATAAATATGTGATGGTGATCGTGATTGGATATTTTGTACAGTTAAGAAATGATTATATGATTTTGATATGAGTATGTATAAGCGAGTTTTTGATTTTGGCAGATTATTTTTTTAGAATTGTTTTTGGATAATTTGAGGTATGTGTATTGATGGGATACTATGATAAGGTAAAAATTATTAAGTATGGAGGACTTCTGTAATTTGAGTGTTGATGTAGCAGCCCTGAATCCAGGACCCAAATCGCCGCGGATCCGGTATACTATTTCTATAACTATTTGCGGAAGATATAAACATAAATTGTTTATACATTAAACTTTATACACTATTCCCCAAGGTCGAGTAACCTTAACTTATACACAATTCATAAAATATCTATTACACAATAATATTTATCAAAATATACTATTACAAACTAGCCGCACATTTTATCCCAAGCTGAACTTGGCATTAACCTTTTCTTGTATCCGAACACGTTCGCCTTATCTGCAATGTTTTATCATGATATAGCAAGGGTGAGCATGAAAGTTGCCCAGCAAGTTTAAATACAATAATATAACGATATATCATGATTGAAGAGTATGAATAATAAGCTGGCTATAATTCATCAATATAATTGAGAACTAGCACGAACAACTTTTGACTTAACAAGTATTAAACATGAACACACATTTCTGAACCAACTGGTAATGAAGGTGATCAGCCTTTCATACCTGACTTATACATGCAAGATTTACAGAGTACAATTTTCGTGGCAATCAGCAATGATTAACCATAAGCTTGAATAAAAGACTCTTATTAGAGTTAAGTACAAAGAAACTTGCCTGAACCGTTGATTACCGCAACGCAATTTATAACACTTTACCCGAAGACCTAATATTAATAATATAGATCTCCAATATTAGAATAATATCATCACAGTATAATACTGTTATATTTATACACACAAAATAATCTAAACACATAGCACATAACTCTATCAGTCTTTACAACACATAAGACTTAGTATCAGGTCAAACTATTTCAGTCTGACTTGAAACCGACACAATTCTATCATCCCGACGGTCTAGTCGGACGAATAACAAGTTTAAGTTCAATTAAACTCTGCCTAAACACTTAACAATTATCACAGATAATTATCTTATCAGTTAAAGTAATTTTTAAAGACTTATAATAATTTCAGATAATTATTACCATTTATCAACATTTTTCAATCATTAAAATCGTATTTAAATGAATTAAATACCACATAATTCCTTAATCATTAATATTTATTTATTATAAAATATTAATGAAAATCATTACATAATATTATAATATAATTATAATATACCAGAGTATTTTTAATACCTTAAAATCATATTTATATGATTTTTAAACCATTAAATCCATTATCCAATAATTAATATTAATATTAAAATATTAATATTTTCATGCCAAAATATCAAAAGTTACTTTTTATAACTTAAAATATTTTTATAACACTTAAATTATTTTTATATGATTTTTAAATCATTAATACTATTTTTCCATAATTTATTTAATATATTTATTAAATAAACTAATTACCATTAATATTTATTAATTAATGAATTTCATCACAAAATATTAAAAGTCATCAAAAATAACTTAAAATATTTTCTTTTATCATAAAAATAATTTTTCATGATTTTTCATGAATTAAAATTATTTTTAAATAATTTATCTAATATTTTAATTAAATAAATAAATACCATTTATATTCCAAAAATATTAAATATTTTTGAAATATACCCAAAATAATTAAAAACTATTTTTCAAACTTTAAAATAATTTTTCAGAATTTATTATGTATTTTTAATAATTAAAAACCAATTTTTTCTAATTTTTAATTCATTTTCTGTAATTTCCGAAATTAAGCGTCGCTAAAGGGGCCCTATAGCGATAGAACCGTCGCTATAGGTGTTCTTGGTGTTCTTGAGACCTTCATGTCAGTTTACAGGTTGGGTGGTTTGACCGGCTGTAGATCTTTGCTCCTTACGTTTTCCAGACTGATAAAGTGTCAAGTTTGTAGTACTAATATAATATTACAACCTCAAACTGATTTCATGGTCATTACATCAAATAACAGCAAGATCTAAGCCTCCTAATATCATGTCAGAGCTGTTCTTCATTTCTGGGTTTTCCAAAAATGAAGAACAGTTACAGGGTACCACTTTTAATTCTCTGTAACTTTGATTCTAGAGCATGTTTGTATGATCTAAAAGTTCCAACATGTAGTACACATGACAGGGTACAATTATATTACATTATATCAACCTAAAAACATCACAACTGAGAGATCAAAGCCGGTCAATTTCTGACAAAAACTCGGCTGATGAAGATCTGGGTTTTCCAGAAAACCTTCATCAGGCAGTTTGGTCAACTACGTTTGACCATATATTTCTACGATTTGGCTACGGATATAGGTGATATGAAGGCATTAGTATATAGTCCTTCTATCAGGCTACAAGATACAAAACACAAATTAGCAAAACAAACTAAACACATACAAGATCCGAAGCCTGCAAAACCTTGTCAGATAACACGATGGGTTCTGGGTTACTCAGAATTCAGTTTCTGTGAACGGTCAACGTGGTTTGACCGAGCATAAATGATGATCTAGACTAGATCTGACCCTACTTCCAGTTGAAGAGTAAAGACCTCATGGCACACTACAGATTCATTACATAAAACACATAAAACACTTAACACACACGGATCTAAAAGCCCTGACATTTGAATGTCAGACGACTTTTTTCCAACTTTTTCAGATTTTCTAAAATGCTAGATTCGAGCATCTAGGTGTTATGGATCCATGATCCAACAACCCAAATCTCTAATTGACACCTTATAACACATATTTAACCAACAAACAACAACATTAAACATCAAAATCATAGATTTGCAAGGTTAGGGTTTTTATACCTTTTTATGCTTTGCTTTTGATTCTTGATCTTTGATTTTTGATCTTGGCTTGCCAAGACTGGATCATGGCTTAAATTTTCCCTTTCTATCACTCTTCAATCCCGAATTTTAGAGAGAGAGTAGCTTGGGAGAAAAATGATAGCTCAAAGTGTCATTTTCTCTCTCTTTAATCTATTAATATGATATGATACATTGTATGTTGCAAGTTAAATGGCTGAGATTGCTGGATATTTGTCGAATGCTAGGTTTTAGGGTTGCTCAACCACTCCCCTTAGGTTTAGATCTACAAGTTTTGTTAAATAATGCACTAAGGGTAAAATGGACATTTAGCATACTAAATTAATGGTATTCTTGTAATTGGCCAAACCCTTAGGGTTTAGAATTTGGAAATTTTAGGGTTTAGGATTTGGAGCATTTAGGGTTTAGGTTTTAACCCTTAACTTTGTAATTTAATTTCTATATTTCCGAATTTCGGTTTTCAAAATAGAAAATTAACATTTCAAAATTATAATTAGGATTTACTAATTATATTAAAGTTCCTTAATCATACTTAAATCTTGTTAATTAGGATTAATAATTCCTAATTAAAATTGCTAATTAAGCAATTATGGTCAAAATAGTCATTAGGGTTTATAACCACTAATTAAGGTTTCTAATAGAAAAATAAATTTTCTAAATTAGAACTTAGATTTCCTAATTAGATTAGGGTTTCTAATAACTTAACAATTAGGATTTATATTTCCTAATTAACATTGCTAATATAGCAATTAAATCCACCACTGTACAATTAGGGTTTCTGACGAAACAATTAGGGTTCCAAAAATTGAAAATTAGGGTTTGCTAATTAATTAACCTTTGCCCTAATTAGTAGTATAATTAATACCACATAAGCATTATAATTATCCTTTATATTCCCAGATTAGGGCTTCAATTTATCAGAATCTAAAACTAGAGTTTTCAGATCTGGTATTAAGGTTTTCTAATAATCAAATCGGGTTTCCAATAATTCATTAGGGTTTTGTAATCAATTTGTTAAGATTAACCCTAATTAATCCTATAATTATTTACACTTATGTCATTACGTTCCCAATTTAGGGTTTTTAATATCCGAATTAGGGTTTTAAATCCCCAGAACCAAAATTAAGGTTTCAGATCCGGTTTCTAGGATTTCTTATCAGACGTTAGGGTTTTCTAACTGAACGTTGGCGTTCTTAATATACGATTAGGGTTTGACACATATATAATGAATCTGGTCAACCCTTGACCCTTAACCACATTCAGTACACATACATAACCATATTCACAGAACATAGTCACATAAATCCTTAATCCTGAATAATTCAGCTAAAAGCCTTCACGAAATTTTGAAATCCTCAAAATTCCATCCCAATAACATCAAACGCATACACTCATTTTCTGTCTAGATCTATTATTTGACCTTAAATCAAGCATTTAATATTTTAATAAATTGTCTAATTTCTCGGGTTGTCACAGTTAATATTGAGGTAATTAGATTAATCATTTGGAGTTAATGATCAATTTTGTGGCTACTTCCTAGTAGAATATTGAAATTATTTTATATGAAATTTCTTTGTGATAGTAAGATGAGATTTTGAAATTTTGAAATTTGTTGAGTTAAGGTTGGCACTAAGAGAATGATTGATTTATTGAATGATTAGATATATAATAAGTGATGAATCCAATATATCTTAAAAGATTTTGAAAGCTATAGTTTACTTATTCAGATAGTAGGATATATGATTTGGAGTTTGGTATGATGATGGAGAGATCTTAGTAGTAGTATATTTTTGGTGTAATAATATTTGAGAACTATTTTGATTTGAGGTTATGATATTTTGAAACTCTTAAGGATCTAGGAGAGTTGGTGATAAAGAGATATTAATAGTATATTCTTTGGTGTAATATTATTTGATGAATGGTTCAAATTGAGGATGAGATATTTTGAAGCTCTTGAGGACTTGGGGAGAGTTGGTAATATAGTTTGCATAGTTGTTTTGTTTATCCGATGTCTTTAGAGTTTTGTATGAATTTATGTAAAATTAAATAAAAATAATTTGTTAGATCTTTGTCATGTGTGGAATATAAACATTTTAACGAGTTAAAAATAATTTTAAATATTTTGGTTATTTGAATCATATTTAGATGAAGAAAAATGTTTGTGATTTTGAATTATTTTTCGAAGAGTACGTACGTTTATAAGAACGAAAATCAAGAAAATTGACAAGGGCTGCACCAACAGTGGATCATGTGATTTAACACGAAGAATCTTACCAAAGCTTGACACGGTAGCTGACAAATCTTTTACGAGTACGTGGACAATTGTGTGGACTGACTTATCCGCGTTGACTGTTACAAATGACGACGCTACGTCGTAACTAAATTTATTTATTTTTTTGTAGCTTATTTGAATTCTGAGGACGAAATTATTTTTAAGGGGTGAAAAATGTAATAACCCATTTTTTATTTTAAATTAAATATTAATTAATTTTATTGTATACAATTGTATTTAAATTGGAAAAGGTAAATGATTTTTGTTTCCCTCTTTTCTTCCTTGTTTTGTTTGGAAAATTAAATTCTTTTAGTTGGTAATTAAATAACTGATTAAATTAAAATTGAGGAAGATAATTCATTTTGTTAAAGTCTTGTGGTAAAATCATTCAGACTAGGAAGCTACTTCGGAGATAGATGAGTCTATTCGAGCGAAGTATCTGCATCTTTTGATAATTAGGTACGTTCATTCTTTTGATTCTGGGGATGAAATCCTTTTTAAGGGGTAGGTGATGTAATACTCGGAAAAAAAATATTAAATATTGAAAAACAAATAAATAAATTATTATTTTGTTTTAAAAACATATAAATTGGACTTTTTCATTTATTTAGGTCAAACTAGTGATTTAATTTATGTGGGCTAATAAATATTAGTAAGTGTGGATAAATTAATATTTTAAAATTGGGCTTTAAAAACTAATTTAGTTTAAATTATGTGGGTAATAATAAATCCTATTATAATTCGGAGAAATAATAAGACAATAAATAAAACCTAACCCTCATCTTATTCGAACGGAATAAGAAGAGGCAGTGGCGGCTGTTAAGGAAAAATAGGAGAAAAATACTTTTTTACACTGCAATTTGGAGAAGAGGAATCTATATCTTGTGATTTTTCTTCTTTTTTCGGTAAGTTTTAAAGCAGTGATGGGGGTAGGGTATATATATTAGTATATATATAAGCTGTTTTCTTGACAGGTATATGTGTGTGTGTGTGTGTGTGTGTGTGTGTATATATATATATATATAAGGTACGGTTTTGTTTATAAAAAAAATAATAAAAAAATTCGTTGTCATATGGTGCAGGGAAAAGCTGCTATCATGTATTAGGAATTTCATTATTTATATATATATATAGAGAGAGAGAGAGAGACCACGTGATTGAAGATTGACTGCAAGTATGTTTTTTGTTTTTTATTATATATATATATATATATATATATATATATATATATATGTATGTATATTTATATATATATATATGTATGTATATTTATATACTATGTTAATAAAGTTTTGGCCATGAAATTTTATAATAGAAGTAATAAATTAATTGAAGTTATGTATATTAATTTGAATTAATTAATTTTGTGGACATAATTATAAAGTTTTAATAATAAATTTAATAGTATATTGATTTAATGATTGGATTGCAATAAAATCTTATTAAATTATTTAATTTGAACAGAGGGGATTTAAAGAGTTTTTTATTTTTTGGAATATAAATTTTGGAGTATTAATAATTGATATAAGGCGATGATTAAAGGCATATTAAATAGATTATGAATTATTTTAGAATTATTAGTTTCGATTATTTTTTTTAATTTGAGATGAATATGTTTAGGTTGTGAATAACGTTTCGCAGTTGATATCGTTGGCATTTGAGGGAGTCGAACGGGTGATATTTGGCTTCAGTGAATTATTTTGGTACTATATTAAGGTACGGATTCCGTACTCTTTCAGCGATACTTTTGTTAAATTTGATTTATTCGTTTTGTTCCCTTGTTTCAAATTCTGTTATTATTTCACATAATTGTTTCTTGTGAAATTCATATATTTGTTTCATTTTAGAGTTGACACATTGGACTCGTATTTGTACTCTTTGAATTAGGATATCATGTTTATTATTTATTTTTGATAATTGTAGAGCGGTACATGTTGCTACCTTCTTTTTGAAATCTTGTTACTATAATTTGATTTGGTTCAACATGTACATATAGAACCCTTTTGTTAGTATTATGTCGAATGTGTTGTGACATGATATTTTTGTTAGAATATACCATAGGGTATACCTGAGCTATAACCACCTGTGGGGGTACCACAGGCATGTCGTCTTGGCACGAGAGACATGACACTTTTCGTGGCGGTGTGATTAGTCCACGGCGTCTTCGTTTTGGGCTCCGGAGGAAGTGGGCCATTTGATGTTTTGTTGTGGGAGGCGTATGGGTTAACCCTAGTTTTCTGTTCTGTGGATTGGTGATGTTGTGCCAAACACACCTATCAGATTTGCATACATTTGGATTCACGGTCCAATGTGTGACTTGCCTGTGTGGCATCATTTGACTTGCATGTGTGACATTATTTTGACTTGCCTGTGTGGCATTATTTTGACTTGCCTGTGTGGCAATGTGTATTTCTGAGCTCATTCGGTATAAAATAAGTCCACTCATTTGTTTCAGCCTATTATTTTATTGGATTAGTTTTGTTGGTTTCTGTTCAGTTCAAGTCATTGAGTTAGTTACTTCAGTTCGTTATTTTTTTTATTCTTTTATTGGTTTCGTCAATTACGTTGATTCAGATATATTCCATTCAGATCTTTAGATATTATATTTTTGTTCGTATTTGCACTTGAGGCTTTATTCAGTATTTTGTCTTAGTTATTTTCGTATATCAGTTGTATGTCTTTTGTATATCTGTATCCGTACTGGGCAATTGGCTCATGCTGTGTTTTTCATTCGGCAGGTTTGCAGGGGTGATTCAGGGCTAGTGTGATGAGAGAGTTGTCTTTGACCATCTAGGTTGTTTTGATTTTTTTTTTGTTTTGATTATTTTGATTCTAGTTGGAGAATATATTTAGTACTTCATTGATGGATATCATTATAATATTTTGAAGTTATTAGTGCTCTGTTTATTTATTTTGAGGTTTGTGTGCTTTGCACGTGAACCTCTCTTTCCTTTTCGGGAAGGGGGTGTTACAGATATGGTATCAGAGCTTAGGTTCTTTCTTGTAGAAAACCTATTTAGGTTTGACCTGTGAGTTGTGGGAAAAATATCGGTGGTTAGGAACTTCATAGATTTGGTTCTTTCGACTGCGGTTGGGAAACTCCACATTATCAAAAAAAAAAAAAAAAAAAAAAATTTGGGTAGACGTCATAGGAATTTTATTCGATTTTGTTCTTTATTTGGTTGGTCGTATTTTGACCATGTGTCATTCTCTCCTCGAGTTGTAGTTGATTTGAGAAATGTGAGAAACATTGTTAAGATTATTATTGTTATGCATTGGAGCAATAATATTAGTTAAGGATTGTGATTGGATATCATTAAGGAGAATAAATATGTGATGGTGATCGTGATTGGATATTTTGTACAGTTAAGAAATGATTATATGATTATGATGTGAGTATTTGTATAAGTGAGTTTTTGATTTTGGCAAATTATTTTTTTAGAATTGTTTTTGGTGACAATTTATTATGATCTTAGAATTGAGGATTGATTTTGACGATGATTTTGGTTATGTTAAGCTCTTGGATAATTTGAGCTATGTGTATTGATGGGATACTATGATAAGGTAAAAATTATTAAGTATGGAGGACTTCTGTAATTTGAGTGTTGATATTGTGGTAATTAGATTAATCATTTGGAGTTAATGATCAATTTTGTGGCTACTTCCTAGTAGAATATTGAAATTATTTTATATGAAATTTCTTTGTGATAGTAAGATGAGATTTTGAATTTTTGAAATTTGTTGAGTTAAGGTTGGCACTAAGAGAATGATTGATTTATTGAATGATTAGATATATAATAAGTGATGAATCCAATATATCTTAAGAGATTTGAAAGCTATAGTTTACTTATTCAGATAGTAGGATATATGATTTGGAGTTTGGTATGATGATGGAGAGATCTTAGTAGTAGTATATTTTTGGTGTAATAATATTTGAGAACTATTTTGATTTGAGGTTATGATATTTTGAAACTCTTAAGGACCTAGGAGAGTTGGTGATAAAGAGATATTAGTAGTATATTCTTTGGTGTAATATTATTTGATGAATGGTTCAAATTGAGGATGAGATATTTTGAAGCTCTTGAGGACTTGGGGAGAGTTGGTAATATAGTTTGCATAGTTGTTTTGTTTATCCGATGTCTTTAGAGTTTTGTATGAATTTATGTAAAATTAAATAAAAATAATTTGTTAGATCTTTGTCATGTGTGGAATATAAACATTTTAACGAGTTAAAAATAATTTTAAATATTTTGGTTATTTGAATCATATTTAGATGAAGAAAAATGTTTGTGATTTTGAATTATTTTCCGAAGAGTACGTACGTTTATAAGAACGAAAATCAAGAAAATTGACAAGGGCCGCACCAACAGTGGATCATGTGATTTAACACGAAAAACCTTACCAAACCTTGACACGGTAGCTGACGAATCTTTTACGAGTACGTGGACAATTGTGTGGACTGACTTATCCGCGTTGATCGTTACAAATGACGACGCTACGTCGTAACTAAAATTATTTATTTTTTTGTAGCTTATTTGAATTCCGAGGACGAAATTATTTTTAAGGGATGAAAAATGTAATAACCCATTTTTTATTTTAAATTAAATATTAATTAATTTTATTGTATACAATTGTAATTAAATTGGAAAAGGTAAATGATTTTTGTTTCCCTCTTTTCTTCCTTGTTTTGTTTGGAAAATTAAATTCTTTTAGTTGGTAATTAAATAACTGATTAAATTTAAATTGAGGAAGATAATTCATTTTGTTAAAGTCTTGTGGTAAAATCATTCGGACTAGGAAGCTACTTGGGAGATAGAGGAGTCTATTTGAGCGAAGTATCTGCATCTTTTGATAATTAGGTACCTTCATTCTTTTGATTCTGGGGACGGAATCCTTTTTAAGGGGTAGGTGATGTAATACCCGAAAAAAAATATTAAATATTGAAAAACCAATAAATAAATTATTATTTTGTTTTAAAAACATATTAATTGGACTTTGTCATTTATTTGGGTCAAACTAGTGATTTAATTTATGTGGGCTAATAAATATTAGTAAGTGTGGATAAATTAATATTTTAAAATTGGACTTTAAAAACTAATTTAGTTTAAATTATGTGGGTAATAATAAATCCTATTATAATTAGGAGAAATAATAAGACAATAAATAATACATAACCCTCATCTTATTCGAACGGAAGAAGAAGAGGCAGTGGCGGCTGTAAAGGAAAAAGAGGAGAAAAATACTTTTACACTGCAATTTAGAGAAGAGGAATCTATACCTTGTGATTTTTCTTCTTTTTTTCGGTAAGTTTTAATAGCAGTGATGGGAGTAGGGTATATATATTAGTATATATATTGTTTATAAAAAAATAAAAAAAAAATTCGTTGTCATATGGTGCAGGGAAAAGCTGCTATCATGTATTAGGAATTTCATTATTTATATATATATATAGAGAGAGAGAGAGACCACGTGATTGCAGATTGCCTGCAAGTGTGTTTTTCGTTTTTTTATTTATATATATATATATATATATTATATACTATGTTAATAAAGTTTTGGCCATGAAATTTTATAACAGAAGTAATAAATTAATTGAAGTTATGTATATTAATTTGAATTAATTAATTTTGTGGACATAATTATAAAGTTTTAATAATAAATTTAATAGTATATTGATTTAATGATTGGATTGTAATAAAATCTTATTAAATTATTTAATTTGAACGGAGGGGATTTAAAGAGTTTTTTATTTTTTGGAATATAAATTTTGGAGTATTAATAATTGATATAAGGCGATGATTAAAGGCATATTAAATAGATTATGAATTATTTTAGAATTATTAGTTTGGATTATTTTTTTAATTTGAGATAATATGTTTAGGTTGTGAATAACGTTTCGTATTTGATATCGTTGGCATTTGAGGGAGTCTAACGGGTGATATTTGCTTCAGTGAATTATTTTGGTACTATATTAAGGTATGGATTCCGCACTCTTTCAGCGATACTTTTGTTAAATTTGATTTATTCGTTTTGTTCCTTGTTTCAAATTCTGTTATTATTTCACATAATTATTTCTTGTGAAATTCATATATTTGTTTCATTTTGGAGTTGACACATTGGACTCGTATTTGTACTATTTGAATTAGGATATCATGTTTAGTATTTATTTTTGATAATTGTAGAGCGGTACATGTTGCTACCTTCTTTTTGAAATCTTGTGACTATAATTTGATTTGGTTCAACATGTACATATAGAACCCTTTTGTTAGTATTATGTCGAATGTGTTGTGACATGATATTTTTGTTAGAATAAATCATAGGGTATACCTGAGCTATAACCACCTGTGGGGGTACCACAGGCATGTCGTCTTGGCACGAGAGACATGACACTTTCCGTGGCGGTGTGATTAGTCCACGGCGTCTCCGTTTTGGGCTCCGGAGGAAGTGGGCCATTTGGTGTTTTGTTGTGGGAGGCGTATGGGTTGACCCTAGTTTTCTGTTCTGCGAATTGGTGATGTTGTGTAAAACACGACTCTTTTAATGGATTACTTGATCCGCTGCTGTTAAACTTGATATTGTTATATTTTATCAGTTTCATACTGTTGAAGGCTAACGATAATTTATTCTGCATTATCTTAGTCATAATATTTCTTACTGGGCTAGTTGAGCTCACCCTTTCTTTCACCGTTCTCTTCAGGAAATGAGAACATAGCAGGGACTAGTCGGGGAACGGAGTGATGATCCAGAGGATAGCGTTAATAGTTCTCACTATTCTGTGAAATAGTGTATTAATAATTGTAATAAAAACTCTTTTTGAGTTTGTATAATCTCTAGTAGACAATAATTGTATTCAAACTCACAGTTATGTTTTGTCGTATTGTACACGACAGTTGTATTAGTAAGTTGTATTTGAATTTTGTATCATGTATCTGACGACCCAAGATGGGTGATGTATACCTAATTTTGGGGGCGTTACAAACCCTATTTCTGGTTCTGGAATAAGGAATGATGATAATAATATAAAATTATAATATTTTGATGTTTCCGTGTTATAAATATGTACTGTATGTTTGTGGACTGACAATGGTTGGTCAATTATGGTGTAAAATGACAAAACCCTAGTTTAAGTTGTTAAACCCTAAGATAAAGCCGAATGCCGGCTTAAGACTGTTATGTAATCATGTTAATGTTATTCAAAACCCTTATTATTATTATTATTATTATTATTATTATTATTATTATTATTATTATTATTATTATTATTATTATTATTATTATTATTATTATTATTATTATTATTATTATCATCATCATCATCATCATTATTTTCTATATTATAATCCCTAATTATAATTTTGGAACCCTAATGGAATTGAAACTCTAAAGCGAAAGTCATTCACGACTTTGAGAATTTGTTAAAGCCGTTATGTAATCACAATAATGTGATTAACGACTGCTGATATAGAAATTAAAACCCTAATACATAGAATTCTAATTTGATAATTAGAAACCCTAAATGCATTTTTGTACCCCTAATTACTAAAAGTATAAACCCTAATTGCTATATTAGCAACGTTAATTGTGAGTAGTGATACTAAACCCTAATGATCCTGTAAAACATAATTACTAATTCAATTTAATTAGCAAACTTTAATTATTATTTTTTTTAAACTAAATTCTTATTTATTTTTAAATCCTAATTTTGGAAATCCTAGACTTTTGCTAAAATGGCTCAAACCCTAAACCCTAAACCCTAAACCAAACCCTAAAGGTTTATCAAGTTCCAATTTTGCCATTAAAATCAATTACCAAATGTCCATTTTACCCTTTTGTCACATTTTTATTAGATTGCTTGAAAATCTAGACAAAATGGGAGTTGTTTACCTAACCAACCACTCTCTTGTACTAAATGACCAGCACATCAACCCTTATCAGCCACCTAGCAACCAAATAAAATGCATACCTATCTCTCTCAACTTATAACTCAAGAAAATACATAGTATATCAGTCCTATATACAAGCCCCCTGATCAACAATAACAAATCAGAAACATAGAATCAAGATTTGTCCAAGGAAGGTATAAAACCCTAGCTTGAATTCTGTCCAAAGATCTGTTGTTTGATGTTGTTTTTTTGTGTTAAACATGTTATATAAGGTGTCTAAGGATGATCTAGGTTGCTAGATGTTAGATCCATAACATCTAGAGGCTCGAATTTGATAATTTTTCAATTCTGGAAATTTTTAAAACGAGTCTGACAAGCAAATGTCAGACCATGTATATCTTTATATGTTATATGTTTTTGTTATTTAAATGTTCAAACATGTAGTTTGGTATGTGATCTTTCATCTAGAATTGGATTCAAAGCCAGATCAGTTGTATACTGAAAGTTATTGATGGTCAAAGGTTGTTCACCGACCACGACTTCACTGATTCTGGGTGACCCAGAATTTTTCCAGAAGTCTGACAACATTTATAATGGGCTCTGATCTTGCTAGATGTTTATGTTTTAGCTATTTTGTTGTTTGATCCTTGTAGCCTGACATGAGGAGTGCATATTAAAACCTTTAGATCACCCAGATCTGTAACAGGATTGTAGCAATTGATAGTCAAACCACCGTTGACCAACTGACCGGATGAAGATTTCTGGGAAACCCAGATCTTCAAGAACCGCATCCTGACCCCTAGTTTGACCAGTCTTGATCTTGTTCATGTGTTATTTTTAGACTCATATAAGGTTGTATACTTGTACTATGACATCCGGACTACATTTTGGAACCTTAACATCACACTAAGCCAGCTGGGAACGTATAAATTAAAAGGATCAAAATACGAACCTCGAACTGTTCTTCATTTCTGGAAAACCCAGAAATGAAGAACAAGTTTGACATCAAATTCGAAGGCCTTTATCTTACTGATTTGTTGTTGGATGGCCATGATATTAATTTATAATCATAGTATTACACTTATACTGCCTGCTAAGTATCATTAGCTGTCCAGAAAGCATTAGGATCATAGATCAATTTCTGGTCAAACCAAGCTCCTAGAACACTGACATGAAATCTGGGTTTTGCATAAGAACACCTAAAGCGACGGTACTGTCGCTATAGGCAGTCTTTAGCGACAGTTTATTTTTAGAATTAATTATTTTTACGAAATAAATAGAAAATTTAGTTTGTAATTATTAAAAATACAAAATAAATTATTAAAAATTATTTTAAAATCCAAAAATTGTTTTTAATTATTTTAAATATATTTCATAAATATATAATATTTTTGGAATATTAAAAGTATTTAATTTATTTAATTATAATATTAAATAAATTATTTAAAAATGATTTTTATACATGAAAAATTATTTAAAATTATATTATGGTATAAGAAAATGATTTAAGTTATTTTTGATAACTTTTAATATTTTGTGATAAATTTTATTAATTAATTAATATTAATGGTAATTAAAGTTATTTAATTAATGTATTAAATAAATTATGAAAAATAGAATTAATGATTTAAAGATTATAGAAAAAATGATTTAAAGGTTATAAAAGTATTTTAAGTTATAAATATAACTTTTGATATTTTGTCATGAAAAATATTAATATTTTAATATTAAATGATATTAAATTTATTTAATAATTATATTAAATAAATCAGTTTAAAAATAATTTTAATATTAGAAAAATTATTTTAAATGAAAATAAATAGTTTAAAATATTTTAAGTTATAAAATATAACTTTTAATATTTAAAGGTAAATTTCATTAATTATTTATTATTAATGATATTAAAGTTATTTAATAATTATATTAAATAAATTAGTTTAAAAATGATTTTAATACTATAAAAATCATTTTAAATGAAAATACGGTGTTTATGAATATTTTAAGTTATAAAATATAACTTTTAATATTTAAAGGATAATTTCATTATTAATGATATTAGATTTATTTAATAATTATATTAAATAAAGAATTTATAAATGATTTTGTTTACTTATAAATCATTTAAAAAGGATATAAATGAATTAATAATGTTTTAAGTTATAATTAATGACTTTTAATATTTTGGCAATGGTTTCATTAATAATTTAATATTGATTAAATGTTAATGATAATAGGATTGTTTGATATTTAATTCATTTAATAATGATTCTGATATTTCAAAAATTATGGGAAATGGTAATAAATATTTTATAATTATTATAAGGCCATGAAAAATAGTACGACTGATGTTTAAGTTAACTATTTGGATATTAAACTTTGAGATAGAGTCTTAGACTCGATTTTTACCTGATAAAGTTGTCGGTAGACCGACATATTTCAGAAATTGATCTGGATTTACATAATATGTCTGTATATGTATTTGTTTGTGATGTGATGACTGTAAAATGTATGTGACAATGTGATTAGGTTATGTGCTGACTGTAATAAGCAGTATTATATGTTATGATGTGTAATTCTAATCGATAGAATGATTTGATTAATGATAGGTCATGATAGAAAAGATAAATCTAAGTTGCGTAATTGTAAGCAGCGCATCAGGCAAGTATCCTACCTTTGCATTTTCTTTATGCAATGGACAAGTGTAAGAATGTTTCAGAATTATACTATTACTGTAAAGATTGTTAAACCTATATTATATACACCCTTTAATTATCAATATGTTAGTATATGATAATTCGGATATATACTCAGTTCGTTAATTTCTATAAATGATTTATACAAGTGTCCCCACTTGGATAATCATTGTATTTAATCACATGTTAATACACCTTTGATATACATATATGTTGAATTATATATTATTGTTGAACAAGATAAGACCTTTGTTATGAAAACCCGACAGATATTAACATCCCGATAATGGGAAAACTTTTATGCTCCCAAGGCGGACAGAGTGAACGATAACATCGTTCTAGCAATGTAGTATTGATCAATACAGGGCCCATGGACTGTACACCCTCAAGCCCGTAAGAAATACCGGTTTACAGATGAATTTCTGTTTAACCTTTTCGAAAATGAAAACAATGTTCATAGTATGTCACAGAAACCCCATGTATAGTCAATACACAGTTTCAAAAATTTGAAAGAGGGTTGTTATGTTATTATTATTGGTACAGATTACTTCACAACTATTGACTGGTTGTAGAAGAATATTATAAAGAAAACATTTAAATTCTTTCAGCTTATATATATATATATATATATATATATATATATATATATATATATATATATATATATATATATAATACTTGCTGGGCACTCAAATGCTCATCCTTGCTTAATTTAAATGTTTTCAGCTAAGTGTGAAGGACCAGAAAGCTCATGTCAAAACAAGTGAAAAGGAAAGCAAACAGAATATGTTATTGATATCATTTGTAATAGATAAATTGTAATAAGTTAATGATATGTATTATAAATCATGTAAAGAATGTAGTAAAGGTTGCGTACTTGGGATTAGACTCTGATAAATGTAAGTTCAATTTAAAATTTATATTATTGTTGTGAGACCCCAGATTTTATGAATAAATATTTAATTTTGTCGAATTATATTTTTGAAAATTATGGTGTGGATTTGATATAATGTTATAGTTGTGGGTAATATTTATAAATGTTGCAAAGTACGCAAGTTGTTATAAAATATTCGTTTGGTCAGGGAATATTCTTTTTGTCGGGGAATATTCGTACGACGGCACAATCATTGGTGGACCCCACAACGGAATTATTGTCGGATTGAGAAAACGACAAAAATACTTTATGAAAATAACGACGGAGGTGTTACCGTTAAAACTGTTGAACTACTCGGTAGTAAAAGTACAGTAATACGCGTTGTTGCATAGTAGCACACGGTATTAATTATTGATGCTTACGTGAGAAGTCACTCAGCTATACTCAATTATTTCTACAGTAATTGCTGCATCATATATCTTATATTATTGATTCAATTATTGTCACAGTATCATCTGTATAATATGTTATATTATTTAAACAATAATTGAGACGATAAGTTATAATGATTAATAATTGTTGAAAGATTAATTATGTGTTGATTAAAAAATAAAATGATTTCTGGTAATTTTTATTCAATCCTTGATGTATATAAAGAGTCTATTATGAGACGTTGGTGATAAGTTTAATTATTTATGGGGGGCCATATGTCGTCATCTAAGAGTCTCTTTCATAAATAGTAATTATTTTCATAAATACTAATTACTTTCGTAAATAGTAATTACCTTCGTAAATAGTAATTATTTTCGTAAATAGTAATTACCTTCGTAAATAGTAATTACCTTTGTAAATAGTAATTACCTTTGTAAATAGTAATTACCTTTGTAAATAGTAATTACCTTCGTCAATAGTAGTTACCTTCGTCAATAGTAGTTACCTTCGTCAATAGTAGTTGTCCCTTCAATATTACCAAGAGTTAATTGCCGCTTCGGTGTTCCAAGGATTAATAACCCCTTCGTAAATAGTAGTTGTCTCTTCAATATTACCAAGAGTCATTTTGACCCTTCGTTAAGACCAAGAGCCACCCTCAGTTTTTCTATAAATAGAAAGCTCATTCCTTCATTATTTCTTACGAATTCGTTCAAGCTATAGAGAGAGAAAGTATAGAGAATAAGAGAGAAAGAAGAAGAGTATTCTGCTACTTCACTTATATCCAGTTCTTCTAAGGTAGGGAATATTATTTGTTGTACTCGTAATTCTTTCTTCTTGAAGAGAACTTATGTTATTCCATTCATTGTTATTCTGTTGGAATAACCTGTATACGCGGAATACCCTATACTTGGTGACATCCATTTACTATTCCGTCTTTACATTTCTGTCGGAATATCCTGTCTGTACTATACGCCGGACCTGGTTCCATTTACTATTCCGTCTTTACATTTCTGTCGGAATATCCTGTCTGTGCTATACGCCGGACCTGGTTCCATCATTTACTATTCCGCATTTATTATTCTGTTGGAACATCCTGTCGGTGTGAATTTCACCTGACCTGGTTCCGTTATTATTATTCTGCTGGAATAACCTGGTTGTGCGGTCTCTATCGCATGCATGGTGATATCTTTTGTTATTGTATTCGAATTCTGACTTCTATACTCCATGAAATTAGTGGAATATCCTTGATATTTGCGCTTCATCCAGTATCCTTTCATGAAAATATTCTTCTGATCATTCTTGAATTTTACACCACAAAACAGTATCGTGTTGACAATTTGAACGTTAATAATTCCTGGATAAAATAATTCTTGAACTTGTTTTATTGAATTCTTATAAAATTGTCACCATCCTCTTATTTATATTTTTGAAAGTCATCTGTGGCCTGTAGAGCATGGATGGACTTGGTATGATTATGACCAGGGATTATTCGGTGTAATCATGACCGTAATGTTACAAATGATGTGGTAAAAGTCTCATTTGCCATAGTGCATTGATGGACAGTTGTTGGCATGATCATGACCATTAATGAATACACAAATATTCTTGGCCGTAGTGCATGAATAATTGTGGTCGTGATACTAAAGAATATCATTGGTCGTAGTGCAGGGGTGATTCGATGATCTGGAATATTTATTAAGCTGAGTCTCAGCTATAACAGTGATGAAAAACCTTTTAAATCATAAAAGATAGTAGATTTTATTTTCTACTTGACTCTTTTAATGGATTGCTAGTTCCGCTGCAGTTAAACTTGATGTTTATTATATTTTATCAGTTTAACACTGTTGAAGGCTAATGATAATTTATTCTGCATTATCTTAGTCATAATATTTCTTACTGGGCTAGTTGAGCTCACCCTTTCTTTCACTGTTCTCTTCAGGAAATGAGAATATAGCTGGGACGAGTCGGGGAACGGAGTAATGGTCCAGTGAATAGTATTAGTAGTCCTCACTATTCTGTTAAATAGTGTGACAATAATTGTATTGAGGACTCCTTTTGAGTTTGTATGATCTCTAGTAGACAATAATTGTATTCAAACTCACAGTTATATTTTGTCGTATTGTACATGACAGTGGTATTAGTAAAGTTGTATTTGAATTCTGTACCATGTAAGTGGCGACCCAAGATGTGTGACGTATACCTAATTTTGGGGGCGTCACAATTGTTATTATTATTAGTAATATTTCGCTCATAGAAATGGTATCGTGAAGTACCGAGTTCGGGTTTCAAGTATCCGGGTTCGGGGACTTTACAGAATGGTATCAGAGCTATAGGGTTAGAAACCTTAGGTGGGTTAGACTTTAGGCTATAACCTTAGAACATAGGGAAACGTTGAAAATATAAATAACTCATATAGAGTTTAAAGATAAATGAATCGGATAAATTCATCGTCAAATAAAATAAAAGATAATTTATAAAACTATTATGTGTTGTGTGTATTTATTATTTGCTAGTCAAGATAAATTTGTGTGTAGGTGTTAGAAAGGAACGGAATTAGGATACCCTTAAGTCGTAAAGAATAAGTCAACCTCCATGACCGAGCCAATATCAAAGTCAATAACTGCAATAAAGGCTCACATTGAAAGCTACCTCAAAGAGGTGGTTATTTTGGAAAGTACAGTATCGGATTAAGAAATGATCAGTATAACTGATAGGAAAAGTATAGTTAAAGGATTATAAGTGGTCAATGTCGAGTTCTTAAACTCATATGTTGGTGAGGAGTTCTTAAACTCATAAGGTGTTGAAAGTTGTGACAAACTGGATATAGTTATGTGTAAATGGATATTGAGGATAAGGGAAATAGATAGGTTACTAAGAAATTGATCGTTAGTGAATGTGTAAGGAATAGGTAGTATTAGTATTAGTTGGATATGTATGATTTTAGGTGGTATATATGATAGGTATGTTGGTGTAATGTAAAGTTTTGTATAAGTTATGGCAGCGATTCCCGACTTTCGAGCCACAAAGGGATAGCGGATGTTTAAAGCAGTGTGTGCTAAGGCGTGTCAAGTGGTATAAATATGAGTTTATGTTGGATTAATGGGATAAATTGGTATAAAGATAGTAGATATTTATTTGGTCACTGGTTATTAATGTAGACCGAGTTTTCAAAATATAATATTTTGAGTACATGATTATTTGAATAGAAAGTTTTGCGTTATATGTTAAGCGTTTACGATAAGGCTTAGAATGTAAGAATAATTTATGATAATGCCGTCAAAACAAAAATGAAACCAAAGCAAGAAGAACCTGTCAACAAAGCTGGAAGACAACCAGACCCGACACAGAATTTTGCGAATGCGGACGATCAAGCTATGCAGAATGAAATACCAGTCACGGGAAATCAACTTGACAATCGATCGACAAACTTCAAAGACTTCAAGACAACCGGACCGCCAGAATGTAGAAGATCAACCGAGCTTGTTAAAGTGTATGTGATAGCTAGGATAACGGTGGGACAAAAGACAACTTTTGTCACCTATATGATAAAAGAAGATAATTTCAAATAAGCCAGGAATGTGATTAAAAGAAAAGCTTGTGTGTGGAAAGTAAGGACAGAAAGGATATATATCTTTCCAAAATGTCCCAATCCAAGAATGTATAGTGAATGTGTTGTGTGCGAATCAATAAAGCATAAGGTGAAAGACTGTCCAAGAAAGGAAATGGAAACAAAGAATGTGAATACGGAACAAGGCAGCAGGACATTGGCGACAACGGAACCAACTTCAACAAACAAACCAACGAAATCAACCGCAAGCGTCTTCAGCGGGACTGTTCGGGATTCGATAGCAGCCGAGGATGCAACTCCAGGTATTAATCTAACCAATTTTTATTTTCTTATTATATTTTTATATATAGTAAATTATTTTTATAAATTATTTTGAAGGAGGAATTTGAGTTCTCTTAGAAATCAAATTTCTGTTTAAGGAGGTAGATAAGAGTTATGCTGAATAGTTAAAGATCGATTCGATCAATTATGATCGAGATCTAATTGTAATGATTGTGTATGTTATGTACCCTGGTATGTATAGGTTTTGAAAGCTGATTCCGGGGACGGAATCTTTATAAGGGAGGGTGAATGTGACAACCTGATATTTTCTATATAAATAAATCATAAATTTTGCATATAAATTTTTTTTTAAAATAAATATGAATGATGTGTCAAGGTAATGTGTAATTATAATTATATGTGTGATAAATAAAATTTATTTATAATATTAAGTATTGCAAATAAATTTATTTTAGAATTATTAATCTCTATAAATTATATTCTTATAATAAATAATTTTACAGTAAAAATGTTTTTAATATTTATTTTCCATGAAAATATGATAATTATATTATTTAAATAATAGATGATATGATTATAGAATTTTTATAATATTTACTTTATTATATGAAATTATTTCAGAATAGTTAAGTTAATTATTTTAACTTAATTAATAAAGTTATATTGAAAGATAAATCAGTTATGGAATCCAAACCCTAATTCTGGGTTTTGATCAAGGAATGAGAATAATAATATTATATTATTATTTGTCAGTATTATAGATATGTATGGTTATGTGTGTAATATTAATGTGTGGAACAGTTTTATTATATTACGATCGAACCCTAATAATATTTTGATAAACCCTATTTCTAGTTCTGGAATAAGGAATGATGATAATAATATAAAATTATAACATTTTGATGTTTCAGGTGTTATAAATATGTACTGTATGTTTGTGGACTGACAATGGTTGGTCAATTATGGTGTAAAATGACAAAACCCTAGTTTAAGTTGTTAAACCCTAAGATAAAGCCGAATGTCGGCTTAAGACTGTTATGTAATCATGTTAATGTGATTTATGATCGGTGTTTATGTATAAACCCTAATTAAGGAGAATCGTAATTATTCAAAACCCTTATTATTATTATTATTATTATTATTATTATTATTATTATTATTATTATTATTATTATTATTATTATTATCATTATTTTCTATATTATAATCCCTAATTATAATTTTGGAACCCTAATGGAATTGAAACTCTAAAGAGAAAGTCATTCACGACTTTGAGAATTTGTTAAAGTCGTTATGTAATTACAATAATGTGATTAACGACTGGTGATATAGAAATTAAAACCCTAATACATAAAATTCTGATTTAATAATTAGAAACCCTAAATGCATTTTTCTACCCCTAATTACTAAAAGTATAAACCCTAATTGCTATATTAGAAACTGTTAATTGTGATTAGTGATACTAAACCCTAATGATCCTGTATAACATAATTACTAATTCAATTTAATTAGCAAACTTTAATTATTATTTTTTTAAAACTAAATTCTTATTTATTTTTAAATCCTAATTTTGGAAATCCTAGACTTTTGCTAAAATGACTCAAACTCTAAACCCTAAACCAAACCCTAAACCCTAAGGGTTTGTCAAGTTCCAATTTTGCCATTAAAATCAATTACCAAATGTCCATTTTACCCTTTTGTCACATTTTTATTAGATTGCTTGAAAATCTAGACAAAATGGGAGTTGTTTACCTAACCAATTCCACATCATTATAAATGACATTCATGATTATCTATTTTAGAAGTACAGATGCTCACTATATATAAGATTCATTCATAACATGCACATGCACTTATTATTTTTGTCATAATCAAAAAGGGGGAGATTGTCAGGAATAAGCATGTGAATGATATTCCTATTTACATATGATTTGATTATGATATATATATGAATGAATATGCAAGAATGCTTGCATTAAGAAAAGCTATAAAGTCCCTTTATCGATAATAGAAACATATGTATAAGAACTTAGAATGAATTGATCAAATGTGTTAGGTTGATCCTACATAAGCAAAACAGCTTTGTAAAGTCCTTAAAAAGAAATGATGTACAAAGACTATAAATATAGAAAGATCAAGCATGTTAGGTTGATCTTATGATGTAATAGATAGGCTTGTCTGATCGTCGAGCACTGCACCAGAAATCGTAGTCTACCAGGAGAGTCAAGGAAAACTTGAGAGCTATCGAGGCATAATTGTAGTCTGCAAGATAGTAGATCTCGGAGTTCGTAGACTTCTAGGAGAGACGAGAAAGGATCATGGTGTGTCGAGGAGAACTTTCTCAGGGCCGTATTCTACTGAGGAAGTCATGTTCAGAATAGTAGAGACAGTCTGCCTATAAGTCGACCGAGCATCTATCGAAGCCAAGTCAAGAATCGTAGACTACACTCAGAGTCGTGGAGTCTACTAATCGCATCAAAGGCAGAGATCGTAGTCGAGCAAGATCAGATGAAGACAACAAGCACAATGACAGAAATCGTAGTGTCAAGATCTGATCTTGGAGTCGTAGTGTCTGCACAGCCAAAGCTGAATCATAGAGTGCAAAACTAAGACCTCAGCAGATGTGCTCACAATGCCAAGGCAGAATCGTAGAGAAAATATGATTCTCAACAAATGAGCACTTCCAGAATATCCAAAGGAATGAAGCCTCTAATTGGTAATGAAAAGATACATCTCACCAAGGAAATAGAGGGCACTCAACGAATGACATACAAGCTAACAGAAGATCTAAGCACCAACCCAATCAGCATCAAGATTGAGTTGTGAAGCCATTCGAGATGAAGTCTTTCACAAGGAGATCAGAAGAAGACTTCTGTAACTGACTAAGGAAAGTCAGCAAGTGCAGTAGCTATTAAGTAGACATCAAACAACGATCTTGAAAATGATCAAGATCGTAGTGTTTGCCAAACAAATAAGAAACTGATGGAGTATACACAAAGATATTGGTCAGCCTCTGAACAACAAGGCTAAAGTGATTAAGCAGTGGGTCAGTCCATTGATGATAAGTGAACGAGAGATCACAAGGAGAAAGCGAGCTGGACACGCCATAAATATGAAGTGTCTTGTTATTCAGAAGGGGCAAGAGCAAGGAGTCAAACCATCAGTATCTGAGAACAGTCAAGACAAGCAAAAGTAATGAAGCACTGCAAAAGAAAAGGAAGAAGTGTTTCACATTGGAGATCTAATGAACACTTTTCTAGATTGTAGTGTTGATTCTACAAGTCCAGAAGCAACAATCAATAAGACACTACGATCTGGTCCAGGGAGTTATGCATTAGAATTGTAGAGCTCGAACGCTTGAAGATTGAGGCATTGACAATGGCTCAATCTGAAGATTGATATTCGAGTAGAGCTTATTGAGAGCATCGATGCAAGGACAACCTCTGATTGAGGAATCAGAAGGGTGAAATAAAGTCATCGACCTGCTTTCAACGGCTACTTTCCAATGGGATGATTAGGATGTAGTATAAATCAACCGAGCTTCAAAGATCTAGAGTTGCTGATAATTGTGGAGTTATAGAATCGTTAAGTTGGTGAATGCTATAAGTTGACTCTACGAGTTCCACCAAAAGATCAACAGAACAAGTCTTAGTGACAGTAAGACTACCAAGGTGGAAGTGAAGCAGCTTTGAAGCAGAACTCAAACAGATCAAAGCTTCACTCAACAAAGATGAGAATGCCACTGATGATGGCAGCCAAGCTGAGAGCCGAGAATGCCAAGAAGATAGCATTCAGAAAAGTGGCTGAGTACAAAGAAGATCAAGAGAGCCACTCTATAGATCACCATGAACCGAAAGCTGAAACTGAACAAGTGCAGAACCATATCTGCAAAGTATTTAAGAAGGGTTCAGGGATTGCTACGTGCCAGACGAAGACTACTAAAAGCACAGAGACTTAGCAAATCCAAATGGTGATGGTGCACAGCTGACATCAGATGAAGATGAGCTGAAGAGAGTAAATGTAAAGTCCCCGAACCCGGATACTTGAAACCCGAACTCGGTACTTCACGATACCATTTCTATGAGCAAAAATATTACTAATAATAATAACAATAATATAAATTTTAAACTTAACTTACATTTATCAGAGTCTAATCCCAAGTACGCAATCTTTACTACATTCTTTACATGATTTATAATACATATCATTAACTTATTACAATTTATCTATTACAAATGATACCAATAACATATTCTGTTTGCTTTCCTTTTCACTTGTTTTGACATGAGCTTTCTGGTCTTTCACACTTAGCTGAAAACATTTAAATTAAGCAAGGATGAGTATTTGAGTGCCCAACAAGTATTATATATATATATATATATATATATATATATATATATATATATATATATATATATATATATAAGCTGAAAGAATTTAAATGTTTTCTTTATAATATTCTTCTACAACCAGTCAATAGTTGTGAAGTAATCTGTACCAATAATAATAACATAACAACGCTCTTTCAAATTTTTGAAACTGTGTATTGACTATACATGGGGTTTCTGTGACATACTATGAACATTGTTTTCATTTTTGAAAAGTTTAAACAGAAATTCATCTGTAAACCAGAATTTCTTACGGGCCTGAGGGTGTACAGTCCATGGGCCCTGTATTGATCAATACTACATTGCTAGAACGATGTTATCGTTCACTCTGTTCGCATTGGGCGCATAAAAATTTTCCCATTATCGGGATGTTCATATCTGTCGGGTTTTCATAACAAAGGTCTTATCTTGTTCAACAATAATATATAATTCAACATATATGTATATCAAAGGTGTATCAACATGTGATTAAATACAATGATTATCCAAGTAGGGGACACTTGTATAAATCATTTATAGAAATTAACGAATTGAATATATATCCGAATTATCATATACTAACATGTTGATAATCAAAGGGTGTATATAATATAGGTTTAACAATATTTATAGTAATAGTATAATTCTGAAACATTCTTACACTTGTCCATTGTATAAAGAAAATGCAAAGGTAGGACTTGCCTGATGCGCTGCTTACAATTACGCAACTTAGATTTATCTTTTCTATCACGACCTATCATTAATCAAATCATTTTATCGATTAGAATTACACATCATAACACATAATACTGCTTATTGCAGTCAACACATAACCTAATCACATTGTCACATATATTTCACAGTCATCACATCACAAACAAATACATATACAGACACATTATGTAAATCCATATCAATTTCTGAAATATGTCGGTCTACCGACAACTTTATCGGGTAAAAATCGAGTCTAAGACTCTATCTCAAAGTTCAATATCCAAATAGTTAACTTAAACATCAGTCGTACTATTTTTCATGGCCTTATAATAATTATAAAATATTTATTACCATTTACCATAATTTTTGAAATATCAGAATCATTATTAAATGATTTAAATATCAAACAATCCTATTATCATTAACATTTAATTAATATTAAATTATTAATGAAATCATTGCCAAAATATTAAAAGTCATTAATTATAACTTAAAATATTATTAATTCATTTATATCCTTTTTAAATGATTTATAAGTAAACAAAATCATTTATAAATTCTTTATTTAATATAATTATTAAATAAATCTAATATCATTAATAATGAAATTATCCTTTAAATATTAAAAGTTATATTTTATAACTTAAAATATTCATAAACACCATATTTTCATTTAAAATGAATTTTATAATATTAAAATCATTTTTAAACTAATTTATTTAATATAATTATTAAATAACTTTAATATCATTAATAATAAATAATTAATGAAATTTACCTTTAAATAATACACTGATATTTTACATCCTGGATCCAGAACATACCTAACTAGTTAGAGATGTACCTCTTTGGCTCCATGATTGTTTCCAGGATGTTTGTTGATCAGCTACTCATCTATTGATTCCTTTGATCCTGCTCCCCTGGGAAGTGGAGCTATTCCTTTCTTCTTTTCCTGGTTCAGGCTCTGGCTCCCCCTCAGCCTTAGGCTCCCCCTCACCTAATGAACCATCTCTTTCTTCTGCTTTCTCCTTCTTCGTCTTCTTGACTTGTTTGCTCCTGCTCTCCTTGCTCTTTCTAGAGTGCCTCTTTTTCTTCCCCTTTTTATGCCTCTTTTTCTCCCCCTTTTTGTCATTAATCATTTGAGAGAGCTGCTCCATATTGGACATAAGCTGCTCCATCATGTAGGAGGAGTTACCAACTTCAATCTTGAGTTCTTGTTGGCTTAACTCAAGTTTCATGGAGAAGGACTGATTCATGTTGTCAATCTTGTTGGAGAGGACTTTGGGTTGCTCTTCATTTGCTTTTTGTGCTAATAGAGCTTAAGCCTTTTGATCATGTAGAGCCTTGAGATAGATGTGATCTCTTTCTCTGATTTTGAGGGATACATCAACCGTAGTTACTTGGAGTCTCTCTTGAACTAGATTATCTTCTGTTGTCTTCAGCTTCTTTGACTCTTTAGTGAATAGAGATATTTTCTCAATCAGTTCATCAGAATTTTTCATCAATTTTTTCTCCACAGATTTTTGATCATCTGGTTGGGCAACCCCTTGTTGAGTATCAGATTGAACTCTATGATCTAATTCCTTGGACAAATTTTTGAAGGTGTTGAGAATCTGAAGAATTGTTGAGTTCTAATTACTGGTTGAGGATGTAGGAATGTTAGATAGCTGTGTTTGGGCAGATGGAGACATCTGATTCTGGACTTGATCATTATCAGTGGTAGAGTGAACAGACTCTACAATCAGTGTCTTGGCCAAATTCCTTTTTCCATCAGAGTCCATTCTACGATCATAAGGAATATAATGATTTTCAGTATGACGGTAATTCTTGTAGTGGGGCTTGTCGTTGATCATCATGGTTGTAAACTTCTTAACCCTGGGGAAGTTTTGTGATATCAGTTCCAAATTTGGAAACTGAGAGTAGCACCAGCTGAAGTAACTTTCATCTCTCTCAGTGTGTGTCTTTAACCATGGCATCCATGGGAAGAACCACTTCATTAAAAGGTCTTCATAGTTGTACAGTATAGTTGTGCAGTCTAACTCCATATTTTTCCAGTTATGAAGCACTTCATTTGTAGTCATCCTTACAACTCGAAGTTGTTCATTTCCATGATTTATCCATCTTGCAGGTGGTTATGCTGGTGGCTCATCAACGACTTCTACTACAATTCTTCTACTAATTCTGGCAGGAGAGAGAATGGGATAGTATTCTAGTTCCTCAGATTCCTGATATACAGAATTGGAATCTTCTTTCTGATTCCTTTCATCAGATTTATCAATAGATTCTTCTTGTTGAACTTCATTTTCAGAATCCTCTTCAGCAATGTCTTCCTTGGAATCATCTCCTTCAAAGCTGGTCCTATCTTCAGCATTCTCTTCCCCTAATGTGGATTCACCATCACTTAGTTCAATGATTTCATTAGATTGATCACTTCTCTTCTTTGAGGCAAATTGAGCTATCAATCTGTGACTTCTCCTTCTTCTTGGTGGTTTAGTTATAGGTGAATTAGATACTTCTTCTCCAGACTCTAAGGTCTTTGAGTCAGCATATGAACTTTCTTGATTTTCATCATTTATGGGGGCATTTCCTTCTTCTTCAGAATCATTATCATGTTCATCATGAGACAGGCTAGCTTGATGTTTAGCAATAGTGGGGGCATTTCCTTCTTTGTCAGAATCAGCATCATTTGATCCATCATCTGGGTTGGTTCGAGCATTTTCATTTGGAGATGCAGTTTGGTCAACTTGTATCTTGTCTTTATCAGCAAAGTGAATGCTCTGGGGGCTTGTGCTTTCTTCTTCATTTAATCCAGCTTCACCTTCATTACTAGATTTGGTCTGTGGGGGCTCAGCCTTTTCTTCTTCTAATTCTACGTCCTTTTCTTCATTAGAAGTTCTTTCATTATGAGTTGAAATTGGACTGTCTATCATCTTAGCTTTCTTGTTGGATGGCCTTTGAAGTAATCTATTACTTCTTCTCTTAGTGGTCTCTGCAGTTGAGACCTTTTCATCTTCAACCTTGTCTTCTGTGGATAAACCTTTGGAGAGGCCTCAACTTTACTCATGCTCTTGGATTTCTTTATGGCTGGTGCTGTTGCCGCTAATACAGAATCATCAGATTCAAAATTTTCTACCTCTTTTGCCTTCCTCTTCTTTGCAGAGGCTTTGCTACTGCTCCCAGTTCTCAACCTTCTATTATCCTTTGGGTTTTTATTCCAATTTACGAACAGTTGTGGAGACATAACCTTGTGAACATTCAGAGGTTCTCCCTCATCATCCTCGATCTTGCTTCCCAGCTTCTTCTTCATCACACTACTCAGCAGTCTTCCATGAAATACTTTTGTAAGTGGTTTGTCTGTAGATTTTTTTAACTCAGCTTTTTCTATCCATTTGGAGATTTGGTCGAACAGGATGACTCCAAAGTTGATTTTCTTTTTCAGAATTATGGCAGACATAATCTTCAACTGCTGGTCGGGTACAGTGTCGTGTGCAGTGTCTTTGCACAGTATACATTTTCCCACTATCTCAGCAAGGAACTCGAATTCCTCTGGAAACTCCTTTTTCTTCATGTACTTTAGATTAGGGTTTCTTTGGTACCCCATAATCTCCTTTTCTTTCTCAGTGGCAATCTCATCAAGGTTTTTCAGTCCTAGGTCAGGAAAATCTAGGCATTGGTTGATATCGGATGATTTCAGTTTTAGAGACTGATCTTTAACCTTGGTTGAAAGAGTTCCAGCATTTATGGATGCATTTGAGTTGAATTTCTTAACCAGTTCAGTGTATACTCGAGTGCTTGCCTCAAGACATTCTGAGAATCCATCTTTCTTCACGAGTTCAAGAATGTCTCTGAACTTCTTTTCGGATTTCTCAAATGACTTGGTTCCGAGTTGAATGCCAGTGATTACTCGCCAATCTTCCATTTAAATGATTTCGAGGAATATGGATATTGATTCAGGGAGATTTACGAAGTATGGCTGATTGTGATTTGAACTCTAGAAGTTTTAGTGGTTTGGCTTTGAAGAGAATTCTAGGGTTTGAAAATGGGAGGGAGAGAGGTTCAATGGATTTTGGTAACTGTTTGCAGATTTTGAATTTGTCTTTATGGCAATTCCTTCTTACATTGCATACGCTATGACGTGTCAACTAGTTATTGGTTGCACGATGCCCAGTAACGAGCTATAACTCTCCAGTAACTTGTCAGTTAGCTGTCTCTTTTAGAAGAGTGGACGTTTGATTGACGTGGATTAACCTTTGACCTCTTGAGTTCATAGAGTAGCATGATAGGACAACTATTGACTCTACGTTTTCCTTTGTTAACTCAATGATCAATTCTCTAAACGATGTTGCAGTGGATGATTTTGACATTTCTCTTCATGTTGAAACTGCATAGCTCAACCACTGATGTACCCCAAGCCAATTTGGGTACTTAAGTTCTGATGTACGTTTGCAAGATGTCTTTCCAAACTATATTTGAACTAATCTCCTCATACTTCAGAATGGTAGATAAATTGTTTCATTCTTCAAAACTCCTCTTGAGCTAGAGTGTCTTCAGGTAAGTGTACGATCGTTGAGTCTGCTTCAGCGATTGTTGAGTTGTCACTTCGATCGTTGAGATTGCATCACGATCGTTGAGTTCTCTTAAAACTCTTCTATAATCGTTGATTGACTTGGTCCTTGAGATGAACTTTACTAAGCATTCCTTCTGGGTCAAGGTAGCTCAGGAAAGGCCAACCTCTTAGAGTGAGCTAAGGGTCAGGTTTGTCCTTGAGGCGCTTTCCAGATGAAATACATTAGAAGTGATTTGCACTGATATCTCGTTTGACCTTTTCTGTTGGGGAGTCCCTCTTCCAACTTTAGACATTTGCACTGGCTGCAATTGTGGTGTCCTCCTGCTCTTGCACTACGATCAGATGTTTGATCGTAGGTACTCCACGATTTTTAGTTGGGTGGCTGAAAGGTTATCAGTAGTATGTTTTGAGACGTTCCTACTGACTATGGATCTTCATTTGGTTCATCAGCCACAAAGTTTTGGGACTATGTAGCTGGTACACAGCTTCATAGTATATCTCTGATGGTTTAGAGCTTCTGTACTGTTAGCAGATTACTGCTCCCCCATAGTTGATATTATCTTCTCAGAGAGACCTAAGTTCTTCTTCATGTGTAGCAGAAGGCAACCATGCATATCTCATTCTGGCTAAAGTCATTAAATCTTCTTGTATCATAGAAATGGACATTTTCAAGGGTTGATCATTCTAGGATCCTTTGACAGCACTACGAACGTAGTCTTCTTTTACAGTTCGTACTTGTGGAGTTCTGCTCCCGTAATGAGTTCCTCATGTTTGATCCTCGAAGATCTTCTGTGGTGAGCTTCCGTGAGGAGTTTTCTCTTATGACCTGCTTTGAATAATTGAGCGTCTAGGACCCTATTACATCTTTGGATGAATGACTTGCTTCCTTATAAGAATCAGCAACAATGTGAGCTTCATTCAGATTAGCTCAGCAGGTCTTTCAGGACAGGCTTTCAGGACAGGCATGATGACGGGTTTGCTTACCTTGCTAGTCATTTTGGTAAACCTTTGTTCCTTGATGAGCATACTAGGAAGGGTAACAAACTAGCATTTGCTAGAATTTGTGTGGAAATTGAGGCTATCACAACGGTTCCAAGTTCCTTCAAAATTCAAATTGAAAATTGTGCACCTCATGAAATTAGGGTGGAAATCCCTTGGCAGCCATGGAAATGCTTGCATTGTAAGACTTATGGTCATTCCGATGCTTCCTGCACATTAAAGCCTCGGGCTATGGCACCAAATCGTTGGAAACTCAAGTCGGTTTGGAAAGAGGTGGAAAATCTAAATGAGGAACCATCATCTTGCCCCTCTTCTCCTACCCTGCCCCCGGAACACTGTAATGATGTTCAATCTAGCAAGGTTATGCAAAATGAACACCCTTTTGGGGATTCACTGGCTTCCTCTAGTATAGACTTCCCCTCGGACATTATTGTATTACAGCCTGCTAGTCCGTCCAGGTAATGTTGATTGCAGTGGGAAGGTTTTGACGGTAAACTCACTGGACACATCATCTTCAAAGAAAAAAGTGTTATCCCCAGGTTCAGGTTCGGACAAAAGAGTTCACTTTGACAAAACTGCAGTTTTAATGGATATAGCTAACATTTCAAAAAAAGATGCTTTAGCTACTATCTCCTTTCCATCCCTCAAATCATGTTTAAAGGTTTCCACTAGGAGATCGGAGATGCGGCAAATCGAAAATAAACCACCTTGATGGCCGGTTTGGTTGCTTCACTTGTGGTTTATGTTTCTTTTTCCGTGTGCTCCCTATCTGGGTTTCTTGGGTTGTATTCTTTATTCGTTTTTGCTCAGAATTGGGTTTGAACTTTTGGGTTGTGATTCAGATTGTCCCTATTTAGTTCTGATTTGGCCTTAATCTGGTTTTGGTGTTGGCCTATGACTATGTGTTCAGATCTGGATATCCTGTTAAACATCCTGGTTTGGCTTCTGTTTCCTTTATGCTACTTGGTTGCTGTTCTCTTGGCCAAAAGGAAGGTTTTGCTGTTGAGTTTTTTCGGCCGGTTATTTGGCTAGTTTTTGGAGTTGTTGTCCTAGACTGTTCTGACTGTTCTGGTTTTTAGCTTGGAAGTGTTTCTGTAAGTCTTGGGCAGCGAAATGCGGGCCTACGTGGGGTATTTGATGCCACACATGGGTTTACTTTGTAGCTAATTATTTAGTTTCATAGCTAAATGTTTTAGTTTCTGTTGTCTATTGCTTAACCTCGGGCTGTGAGGGCGGTTATATTAGGTTAAGCGGTTGTTTATTCTTTTTTTTTGCTAAGTTTGTTTTTATATAAAAGAGGACCAAAAACAATGGCTAAGGGGCATACCCCAGAATATAGTAACATCATCTAAGTTGATAGATGATGATACGATATAAGGAAGAGAATCCAACATAACAAGTTAAACTAACAACCAATAACAGTACTGAAAACAGTTTGTGGCCTAGATGAAATTTACTAGATGAGAGCAGCCGACTCAGCTCGCCCACACACACACCCACACCCACACACACTCTCGAAGAGCAGCAGCTGCCCGACCACCACACCCGAAGGCCAAAACATGGGCTTAATCACCACCTCCTCTTGCGACCACCTCATTCGACCTCGCCCAAAGACCTCGCCTTCTCTCCCGAAGAACACCTCGCCTCCTCGCCTGAAAACTACCTCGCCTCCTTGCCCGAAGACCTCCTCGCCTTCTCGCCCAAAGACCATCTCGCTCGAAGATCACCTCGCCCGAACCCGAAGCTACCTCGCCCGAAGCCACCTCAAGCACGCTCGAAGAATGTACAATGGCTAAGGGTATACCCCAAACTATAGCAAATCATCCATTGATAGGCCAATAGATAAAAGGACTATAAGAGAGAATGAACAATTACATAAAGAGCCAAGCCAAGCTGCTACAATTATATAAGCCAGATACAGTAGAATGAACAAAAAGAAGTGGCTTTAATAAAAGATTTACATTTAGAGAGTCTAGATTTAATAATATGAATGGCATCTTTTGCAAGACTAAGTGGAGGGATGAAGGTGTTTTTGTGGAACTTTGAGTTCCTAGCTTCCCAAATTTTGTAGAGAGAGACAGCAACCGTGAGGCAAATAATGTTCTTTGTAAGCTTTGTGCCTTGGAATGAGATGATGTAGTCCATAAGGTCTTCCCAGTCTAGTGGTATGTCAGTCCATTGTCCCAGACTTAGAGAAGATTTGATGATGACAGTGGAGTACTCACAACTGAAAAACATATGGCCGAATGTTTCAGGATGGTGTTGGCATAGGTGGCAATTCTAGGTTCTGCCAGTATAAAATTTGGTCCTGTCATTTGTGGGAAGCCTTTTGAGAATGCCCATCCAAAGGAAAAAAGAATACCGAGGAACATGCAGTTTGTTCCAAGGGATGGTGTGCCATGTGACAGGTTGTTTCCGAGTTCGGATGTTCTCCCATATATGTTTGGCTTTGACTGCAGTTATAGCCATAGATTCCCATAAAACAGAGTCACAAGAAGAAGAGGGAGAGGGAAGTTGTTCAAGTTGCCTGCGGAGCATGATTACATCCTGGTGGTTGCTACGCGACAGGTTCCATGACGAGTTCAAAAGAATAGAACTGACCTTTGCAGAGGTAGGAAGGACAGAATTAGAAATTAAGTTGAGGCTGGGGTTAATGGAGCCATCAATCCAAGGATCATACCATAAACTAATATTTTGTCCATTGTCAATCATGTATTTGAGATGTTGGATAGCAAGTGGTCTCAGCTTTAGAACTTGTTTCCAGATCCAAGAGTAGTCAAAAGGGATAGGGATCTGCCAGATGGATTTGTCTTTAAGGATGGTAGACTTTACCCAAGAAGCCCTAAGAGAATGAGGCTGAAATTGGACAATATGCAGAAGGTGCAACATGATTTGGGCTCTGTTCCAATCAAGTAGGCTTTTAATTCCCAGACCCCCCTCAGATTTAGGTAGAGAGATAGAAGACCAAGCAACTTTAGCTCCATGCATAGATAGAGATGACCCCTTCCATAGGAATCTGCAAAGGATAGATTGGATAGATGTGAGAGCAGCTTTGGGAAGCATGAAGTGGCTGCTCCAATAAGATTGGATGGAAAAGAGAATGGATTGAATCAACTAAAGTCTGCCCGAATAAGATAAGACTTTGGTAGCCCAGGAAGAGGCTCGAAGAGTAATCTTATGAATAAGGGGGATGCAATCATGGTAGGATAGCTTTGTTGAAATGAGGGGTACTCCCAGAAATTTAGTGGGCAAGGAACCAGATTGGAAGTTAAGAAGAGATAGGATGCTCTGTGAGGTATGAGGGTCTGAATTTGCAAGAAAACAGTGGCTTTTCTGAACATTAGGGATCAGACCAGAGAAGAGGGAGAATGAAAGGATGCAAGAGTTGATGATGGAGATAGAAAGAATGTTAGAATGACAAAAGATGAGAATATCATCTACAAATAAAATATGAGTCAGCTTGCATTCCTTAGTCTTCCAGTGGTGTTTGAATTCCGGATTCAGTTCACCCATATTCAGTTTTAAGGATAGCATTTCCATGACAAGAACAAAAAGGAAGGGTGACAATGGATCACCTTGTCTGAGACCACTAGAGCTAGAAAAATACCCAGCAAGAGTACCATTTACCTTTATAGAGAACATAGCTGTGGAGACGCATGCTCTGACCCATCTAATGAAGGTAGTGGGAAACTGAAAAGAAGATAGGGTGTCAAAGAGGAAATCCCATCTGACAGTGTCAAAGGCTTTCCGAAGATCAATTTTTAAGGCACATCTGGGTGGGCCAGTGGCTCTGTGGTAACCTCTGAGAAGTTCTTGAGCAAGAAGGATGTTGTCGCTGATGTTCCTGCCTTTGACAAAGGCTGACTGGGATTTATCAATGATAGATGGCAGTACCTCTTTGAGTCTGTTAGAAAGAAGCTTTGTAATGCATTTATAAAGGGTGTTGCAACAGGCAATAGGTCTGAAATCTGCCATTGCTGAAGGATTGGAACATTTAGGAACTAATGCAATAGCAGTAGCATTTATCCCTTTTGGCATCTTTGAAGAAGAAAAGAAGTACCGCACTGCCCGAGTGAAATCCTCCCCAACAATATGCCAACAGCTGATGAAGAAATTGACATTGAATCCGTCAGGCCCCGGGCTTTTGTTCCTTTTCATAGAGTTTAGAACCTTGAAGATTTCCAAGTCAGAGACAGGTGCCGATAGCATGATAGATTGTGCAGGGCTAATCAGATTATGAGGATGGGAGCCAAAATCATCCAATCCGGAATAGGGAGGATCGAGAGAAGAACAGAACATGTGTTTAAAATAATCTACAGCCACCATTTCAACAGCCTCTTGACCATGAACCATGATCCCTTCGGCATTTTGGATTGATAGAATCTTGTTGGTGTTCCATCTGCTTTTCATCATGTTTGAGAAGAAGGTGGAATTCCTGTCACCTAGGGAGAGACAAGTAGCTCTTGATTTCTATTGCAAAATGGTTTCCTCCTTATCCAAAGCCGCCCAAAGTGTCTGGATGTTACTTTTTTCCCGTTCAAGGAGTAAAGGGTCCTGGGGACTGGATTGGAGCATGATCTGAACATGATAGAGGTCATCTTTTACAAGTTTGACAGAGGTGGTGAGGTTCCCAGCAGAGAGATTAAGAGAAATAAGAGCTTTCTTAGTTCTTTTTAATTTCTCAGAGAACACGAAGAAAGGGTTACTAGAAGAAGGTTGTCCCCAGGCAGAGCGCACACAGTCGTTGAATCCATCAAGAAGTAACATGTGGTTGAAGAATTGAAAGAGTTTTCTAGGCCGAGGCCCATGAGTACCAATGTAGAGCAGGACCAAAGCATGGTCTGACAATCCTCTAGGAGCATAGGAAATTTGGGCTTGAGGGAAGGAGGTAAACCAGGCAGCATTTCCTAAGCCTCTGTCCAGTTTCTTGTGAACAGGCCTGGACGTTTGGTAGTTCCACCAAGTAAATAAAGGCCCAACACCTCGGATGTCATCAACTCCAACAGATTGGATGCACTCCTTGAAATCCTCCATGCCAGTATCCCAATTCCCATCCTCTTGGTTAGTTTCTGTGAGATCTTTGATGACATTGAAATCCCCCAGTAAGCACCAGTTGTCAGAGGGAGTGAGAGTTGAGAGGTCTCTCCACAGGTCTCTCCTTTCCATATAAGTGTTCAGCCCATAAACAAAAGAAACATAAAAATAAGTACTATTACTAGCAGTATGCTGAATTTTACAGTGAATCAGTTGGGAGGAGACAAAAAGGGTATCCACATGCCAAAGGGTGGGATTCCATCCAACCCAAATTCTACCATTACTGTGGGAGTCATAATTGTAAACCCAGGTCCAGTTCCTGCAAATGTTTATGGAGATTCTGGTTGCATTATGCGATTTAACTCTAGTTTCCAGCAAACCAACAATAGAAATATTGTTATCTACAATTAGTTGTTTAACATAAGCCTGCTTAGGCTTTTTATTTAGACCTCTAACATTATATGAAGCTAACATAAAAAATTAAGGAGGGGGGGTTCCAACTTTCCCTTTGTCTTTCCTCTTCTTGGCAGCTTGTGGATTGTCTTTCGCAGAAATTTGTTTGTGTTTTAGTTCCTTCTCTTCCTTTTCATCTATTACTTTGAGTTTAGCAATAAGGGGATTGTTTGAAGCAGGAGATTCTGAATCTGACAAGGTCTGGATCAGAGAGCCAGCTGGAGTAGCAATAGGAGAGAAGGGATTGGTGGTGACCATGGGTGAATTGGAGGGGAGAGGATCCATACCCAATCTGGCTCCTCTGGAGACAGTTATCCAAGCATTTTGCTTGTCATGGCAGGTTGTCTTTGAAGGACCAGAGTCAGCCGATGGAGGTGCTGCAGAAGGTGCTGCAAGAGGTGCTGCAAGAGGCTTTGGAGAGGAAACTAGAATAGGAACTTTAGGCACCCACTGGAAATTTGATTTTGGGCACTTTAGGAGAGAGTGACCAAACACTTTACAAGTAGGGCATAGGAGGGGCCTGTTTTGGTATTCCACCTCTACTGGAATGGATATTTTCTTCGATTTCTCTTCATCTAGAACAACCACATTGACAGTGGAAGGGAATGAGGAGGAGGCATTAACTTCAATGCATACACGAGCAAAGTTCAAGAGATCATTTTTTGCGGTCATTTCATCGGAGAACAAAGGCTTTCCAATAGCATTGGAAATGTAACTAATGCCCTCATCCGACCAGTAAGACAGTGGAATGTGGCTTAGCTTGACCCATATGGGAACGTTTCGCAATCAGACTTGGAGAATTCAACTCCTTCTTGCCATTTTTTTTTGGTTATCCGTGGGTTTTTGACCCGCAGGCCGACTTCCTTCTTGCCATTTTTGAAGAACAATGGTTTTAGAAACAAAATGCCATGCCCAAGGTAAGCACATTTTCACAGTCAGATTTGGTGTGGAACTTAAAAATGTAATAACCTTTGTTATGCAGAAAAACTTTTGAGAGACCCAGATTTCCCCATAGCCTCCTAACAATAGGCTCAACTACCTTGAAGGGAAGTGAAGAGTGAAGAAAATAGCCAACTAAACTAGAGGACCAAATTTGGTTACCGCGTTTGAGCATGTCATCAGGAGGTTGGACGAGGATATTTCCATTTTCCATAGAAGGAGGGTGGAAGGAGAGAGAACGTGTGGATTTCCCAGAATTTGTGGCAACCGCAGCACTCCAAGTCTTAGGGGGGGTATTTAACTGATGGCTGTTTGAGTGTCCGAGCGTTACAGGGGGAACAGTAGAGCTGCTAGCATTAGAGTTAGAGTTTGAATCTGAAATGTTTTTATCCAGAGCCGTACCTACAACAGAGGTAGCGGGGAGAGTAGGAACCTGCAGTGTAGCCTCATGCACCAATGGAGAGGGTTCTCCAACACAAGTGACCGGAACCAAAATGCCCTTAGAAAGGGATGGGGCCAAGGTATCCACCCTTTTGGGACTAGCCGCAAGCATCTTACGCGCAGATCCAATCTCTGAGAGTTTCCCGAAAGAAACAAAGTTGTGGACGTCCGAAGTAGAAACACCATGAGCAGCAAGAAAATTCATGAGTTGGAGGTTTTTCCTCCTTTCAAACAGAGCTTCATCTCTGTCCTTTTGAGAAAAATGCTGAGCAGCAAGAAAAATTTCTTTTGCATTTGCTCCTAAAGCAGGGCCAATGCTTCATTTCTTTTGCATTTGCTCCTAAGCGGTTGTTTATTCCTAGTCTCTAGGTGCTTTAATCCTCTCGGTAGAAGAGGGTTATGCTATGATCTCCATTGTACTATCTTTAGCATTTTGCTTTTTTATATACAAACAAAATTTAGCAAAAAAAAAAATAGGAGTTTTATCATGATTATTTCTGAACAGTCTTAAGCCTTCTGCTAGTTGAATTTTCTTGACTGAAGTCTTCTGCTTCAACATTCCTTAGTGTGGGCAGATGGAACAGGTACCTGCAGGTTATAAATTTATATTTTTGGTACCCATGATTAAATGGGTCCTGCTAGGTTAGTTTACTAAACCCCTGTTCCTCATATATTTGGATAAATGTCATATTGACCACCATCAGTCGTACTCATGCATGTACTTTATTTAGATAATACATTTTGAGATGCATAGTGGTGAGTGTGAGATAAATCTGTCATTTTAATTAAACACTCTTTTCTTTGATGGTTTCATCATATGCTAAGTTATGATCACACAGTTTAAATATTCACAGAGTGAGAATCAGCTCTACGATTTATTAGCATCTGGTTGATTCATGGAGGTGATCAGTTTCTATGAGTCTTCAAGATTCTCTTATAGATCCTGATCATGCTATGTGTGTCATTAAACACATTAGACCATAAGATGTACAAAGCACATTAACCCATCAGCAAACATTTCTTCACATTCAATCGACCTGTGAGGCTCTTAAAACCATTTCAGATCTCTTTCAAGTTATCATCTTCAACCTAAAACTTGGATAGAGAGAAAGTTTATAGACATTTGAGTTTCTATCATTAGTGTACTTTCTCTTTTCACCATTTTAGATAGATTATGAATATTTGAAGAAAACTGTTATAGTTCATGATTAAGGTGCAAATATGATGTTCATATATATGTTAGCGAGGAATCGTACCTTTTTACTGTTGATTTCATAACAGTCATTTAACTTAGATATACTGAGTTTAGGCATTGATGTGCATGTTTTCTCATTTGCTTATGACAGCCAGTCGTTCCAGTTGATCTTCAGTCAATCAGTCGTGGTCCTGAAGATACAAGCTAGAGAGTGTCAACATCTCTAATTCTTTGACATCCTTGAGTTTATAAGATTTACATCTAGCTGCAGTTTGACCAAACATGTGGTTGAGAAGTTCTTCTTTCTTCTCTGGATAAGCATTACTTAGCATGTATGACCTTTTCATCTTTTCAGACTGGTGGATGTTTGAATCTTTTCTGCTGACATCTCTTGAGCTTTCTAGACTGGTCTTCAGACAACAAGATTGACATCGAGCAAGGATTGGTCTTATTGATATGATAATCAAAGACATGGACCAATCTGAGCAACTTTAGGTGTATATACACATTTACCTATACACAATATTTCCAACGTGTGAGCTCATCTGCATATAACAAGTGACTTACTACTAAACTAAGTTTAGAACAATGTTTGTGCCTAAGATCAAACTCAAAGCGATTATCTTTTGAATGTAGCATGAGAACCTGCTCTGATACCAATTGTTAGTTCCCAGTAGGCACAATATAGATCTAGAAGGGGGGTTGAATAGATCCTTAGAATTTTAAAATACTTTTTGTCTATTAAGTTGTATTACTCATTAAGTAGCTCATAACAAACTTAAGAATCTTTTCAAGCACAGCGAAATAAGTAAAAGATCCCCTTCATTGATATATTCATAATCAAACATACATTGTTCATAGAGTTACTTTAGTAGTAAGCAGTTAAAACATTCATAGCAGTTAATGTACATAATGTAAATGACATAAAGTAAAAGAAACAAGGGGTTTTAAGTGGTTCAGAGACTCAAGCTCCTAATCCACCCTTCTGCTTTCAAGGCCAGCAGCCTTGGGACTTCAGTTCACTAAGAACTCTTCAAGGCCAGCAGCCTTGGAACTTCTCTAGTTCCCTTACAACTCTTCAAGCCCAGCAGGCTTAGAACTTCATTTAGTCCCTCTAGACAAGGACCCCTCAGGCCTTGGCTTCTTGTTGTTGAGTTGTTTATTTGTTTGTTGGAGTTGGTGCTGAGCTGCTAAGATGTCATTAAGCTCTGAACATCTCTTGTACTTAGCAGCTTAATGTGGTCCTCTTTGAATTCTGCTTCGAGTTTGGACCACATCTTCTTTGGTGCAGCTGATCTTTACTCTCTTCAGCTCATCTTCATCTGATGTCAGCTGTGCACCATCACCGTCTGGATTTGCTAAGTCTCTGTGCTTTTAGTAGTCTTTGTCTGGCACTTGGCAATCCCTGAACCCTTCTTGAATACTTTACAGATATGGTTCTGCACTTGTTCAGTTTCAGCTTTCGGTTCATGGTGATCTGTAGAGTGGCTCTCTTGATCTTCTTTGTACTCAGCCACTTTTCTTAATGTTATCTTCTTGGCCTTCTCGGCTCTCAGCTTGGCTGCCATCTTCAGTGGCATTCTCATCTTTGTTGAGTGAAGCTTTGATCTATTTGAGTTCTGCTTCAAAGCTGCTTCACTTCCACCTTGGTAGTCTTACTGTCACTGAGACTTGTTCTGTTGATCTTTTGGTGGAACTCGTAGAGTCAACTTCTAGCATTCACCAACTCAACGATTCTGCAACTCCACAATTATCAGCAACTCTAGATCTTTGAAGCTCTGTTGATTTATACTACTTCCCAATCTTTCCGTTAGAAAGTAACCGTTGAAAGCCATTCAAATTGCCTCGCAGATCTCGAGTTATTTGGTGCAGACTACAGATGTGACATGACATCTTTTTCTGACTTCCTGACACTGCAGTCTGCTGTTTCTCCAACCTTGTCAGATATGTCACTTTGATATCTTGGGTAGGTCGATGACTTTATTTCACCCTTCTGATTCCTCGATTAGAGGTTGTCCTTGCATCGATGCTCTCAATAAGCTCTATTCGAATATCAATCTTCAGATTGAGCCATTGCCAATGCCTCAATCTTCAGGTGTTCGAGCTCTACGATTCTGATGCATAACTCCATGGACCATATCATAGTGTCTTGTTGATTGTTGCTTCTTGACTTGTAAAATCAACATTACGATCTAGAAGAGTGTTCATTAGATCTCCAATGTGAAACACTTCTTCCTTTTCTTGTGCAGTGCTTCATTACTTTTGCTTGCCTTGACTGTTCTCAGATACTGATGGTTTGACTCCTTGCTCTGGCCCCTTCTGAATAACAAGACACTTCAGATTTGTGGCGTGACCAGCTCGCTTTCTCCTTGTGATCTCCCGTTCACTTATCATCAATGGACTGACCCAATGCTTAATCACTTTAGCCTTGTTGTTTAGAGGCTGACCAATATCTTTGTGTATACTCCATCAGTTTCTTCTTTGTTTGGCAAACACTACGATCTTGATCATTTTCAAGATCGGTGTCTTCTGTTTGCTTGACACCTACTGCACTTGCTGACTTTCCTTAGTCAGTTACAGAAGTCTTCTTCTGATCTCCTTGTGAAAGACTTCATCTTGAATGGCTTCACAACTCAATCTTGATGTTGATTGGGTTGGTGCATAGATCTTCTGTTAGCTTGTATGCCCTTTATTGAGTGCCCTCTAATTTCCTTGGTGAGATGTATCTTTGCATTACCAATCAGAGGCTTCATTCCTTTGGATATTCTGGGAGTGCTCATTCATTGAGAATCGTATTTGCTCTACGATTCTGCCTTGGCATTGTGAGCACATCTGCCGAGCTCTTAGTTCTGCACTCTACAATTCAGTTTTGGCTGTGCAGACACTACGACTCCAAGATCAGATCTTGACACTACGATTTCTATCGTTGTGATTGTTGTCTTCATCTGATCTTGCTCGACTATGATCTCTGCCTTTGATGCGATTAGTAGACTCCACGACTCTGAGTGTAGTCTACGATTCTTGACTTGGCTTCGGCAGATGCTCGGTTGACTTATAGGCAGGCTGTCTCTACGATTCTGAACATGACTTCCTCAGCAGACTACGGCCCGAGCAATTTCTCCTCGACACACCATGATCCTTCCTCGTCTCTTCTGAAAGTCTACAAACTCCGAGATCTACTATCTTGCAAACTACAATTCTGCCTCGATAGCTCTCGAGTTTTCCTTGACTCTCCTGGCAGACTACGATTTCTGGTGCAGTGCTCGACAATCAGACAAGCCTATCTATTACATTATAAGATCAACCTAACATGCTTGATCTTTCTATATTTATAGTCCTTGTACATCATTTCTTTTTAAGGACTTTACAAAGCTGTTTTGCTTATATACAATCAACCTAACACATTTGATCAATTCATTCTATGTCCTAGTACATATGTTTCTATTATCTATCAAGGAACTTTACAGCTTTTCTTAATGCAAGCATTCTTGCATATTCATTCATATATATATCATAATCAAATCATATGTAAATAAGAATATCATTCACATGTTTATTCCTAACAAAAACAATTTGGTTTGGCACAACTTCTTCAAAGAAAGCTCGATGACATACCATTTCTCTATCCGAATCAAGTAGCTCAAACCATACCAATAAATTGGATATCAACGTGAAACATTCGTCTAGTCAACTCAGTTGACATCATCTAGAGGTTTTGTAAAGACATCAGCAAGATGATTTTCAGCAGGGATATATTGTAAAGATTTAGTTCCATTTTGCACATGATCCCTAATGAAGTGATACCTTATTTCTATATGCTTAGTTCTAAAATGCATGACAGGATTATGAGTTATAGCAATTGCACTTGTGTTATCACAGTGAATAGGTATGGATTTAAATTCAAACCCATAATCTGCTAGTTGATTTTTCATCCATAAGATCTGAGCACAGTAACTGCCAGCAGCAATGTATTTAGCTTCTGCAGTTGAAGTAGATACTAAATTTTGTTTCTTGCTAAACCAGGACACAAGTCTGTTTCCTAGCAATTGACAGGTGCCACTGGTACTTTTTCTATCAATTTTATAGCCTGTAAAATCAACATCTGTGTATCCTGTTAGCTCAAATGAGGACTTCTTGGGATACCAAAGCCCCGAGTGAGGTGTACCTTTGAGATACCTGAAAATCCTCTTTACAGCAGTTAAATGAGATTCTTTAGGCAGCCTAAAATCTAGCACAAATGCATGTTGTAAACATTATATCTGATCTACTGGCAGTTAGATATAAGAGATAGACAATCATACCTCTGTAATGAGTTATATCAATATTTTTACCTTTTTCATCTTTGTCAAGCTTGGTTGCAGTAACAATTGGGGTTTTCATGGGAGAAACTGACTCCATGTCCATACTTCTTAAGTAAGTCTTTAATGTACTTGGCTTGGCTGATGAGGATTCCTTAATCAGTCTGCTTTACTTGCAGTCCAAGGAAGAAGTTCAACTCACCCATCATGTTCATTTCAAACTTGCTCTGCATAAGCTTGGTGAATCTCTTGCTTAGCTTTTCATCAGTAGATCCAAAGATAATATCATCAACATATATTTGAACTAATAGGACTTTATCTTTATGTTTTCTAAGAAATAGTGTGGTATCTACTCTACCTCTAGTGAACCCATTTTCAATAAGAAAGCTAGTTATTGTTTCATACCATGCTCTAGGTGCTTGTTTAAGACCATATAAGGCTTTGTCTAATCTAAAGACATAATTAGAAAGAGATGGATTGATGAAACCTGGAGGCTGCTCTACATAGACTTCTTCTTGAAGTTCACCATTCAAGAATGCACTTTTGACATCCATCTGAAAGACCTTGAATTTCATGTGAGCAACAAAGGCAAGAAATATTCTGATTGCTTCTAGTCTGGCAACAGGTGCAAATGTCTCATCATAGTCAATGCTTTCTTCCTGAAAGTAGCCCTTGGCCACTAGTCTTGCCTTATTCCTGGTGACGACTCCATCTTCATCAATCTTATTTCTGAATACCCACATGGTTCCAATAACAGGATGATTCTTTGGTCTTGGAACTAATCTCCAGACTTTGCTCCTTTTGAACTGATTAAGTTCTTCTTGCATGGCCTCTATCCAGCTGGAGTCTTCCATAGCATCCTCTATCTTCTTCGGTTCTATTTGAGATATGAAGCTTAGATAGAAGCATTCATTTTGAGTAGCAACTCTTGTTTTGACTCTTGCACTCGGATCTCCAATGATTAGATCTTGAGTGTGATCTCTTGTCCATCTGCTTCCTGTTGGGACATCTGTCCTTAATGTCTTCTTGTCTTAGATCTTCAAGATCTATATCTTCTTCTTCGTGTGGAGGTTCGTTGTCTGTCATAGGCCTCTCTACGATTTCATTGACTTGCTCAGCGGTTTCACTTTCTGGTGTTACGATCATAGTGTTGAGCTCTACGACCTCGTTCGTAGTGTCTAAACTGTTGGTCGTAATGTCTTGAGGCATTGATTTGTCTAAGTCAGTCTCATCAAAGATGATGTGAATCGAGACTTTAACACTCAGTGTCTTCTTGTTGAACGCTCTGTAGGCCTTACTGTCTGTAGCATATCCAAGAAAGATTCCTTCGTCTGACTTCGGTTGGAACTTTGTCAAGTACTATTTTCCATTGTTGAGAATGTAGCATGTACAACCGAAAACATGAAAGTAGCTGACACTTGGTTTTCTTCCTTTCCACAGTTCATAGGGTAGTAATAATCTAGTGTCATACTCTCGACGTGGTGGTGGTTCAACTTCAAGGGAATCAAGGTTGATGGATTCCGACTCCGATAATGAAGTTGATGAAGAAGAGGGAATTCCAAATGATGATGAAGATGTGGAGGATGATTTTGGAGAAAGATCACCACCTACGCCTTTGAATGAGAGTAGTTCTCGTGGAAGAGATGAAGATGACCTTTTCTATGATGATTTTGATTGAATGATATTTCTAGACTAGTGTAGAGAGTCTAAACATTATTTTGGCTTGCTATGGTGGTGTTTTATTAGCTATTAGACTATATATTTGTGATGGTTGGTTGCAACTTTATTTTCTATGTGGTGTTTGTTGAATTCTTAATTTCTTTTAATAATTTTTAATATCAAGTGTGTTGTTTTTGGATTGTTATTGCTAAGTATTTACATAATTATGCCTTTAATGTTATTCCATAATGTTATGTTTTAAGTTTTAATGTATATAAAATTTTATTGCCAATAATACTTGTTAAGTAAAATAAATAATATATAAATTGCACATTATAAACGACTTGTCGCCTTACGGACGCCATGGCGGTCGCCTTGTCGCCTAGGCGTCCAGGCAGTCGGCTACCGCCATGACTCGCCGTGGCGCCGTAACAACTATGCTTTTGACTGGTTGAGTGGGAGTGTGCATTATAAAACAAAATAAATGTCAGGGTGCGCGGAGAAACTTTTAAATTTTGGGATGAAAAGTTGCTTGGGGTGTAAAGTTTGGGGTGCAATTTGTACTATTTGTTCCTAGTTTGGCTAAGCTGGTGATTTTTCAATATATTCTTGCAACAATTGAAAATACTAGGAAGAACTTTTTTTGTTTTTTTCCTTTCTGACAACTGTTTTTCATGTTTTCCAGGTCAAAGCAACTGCATTAAATGTTGATGAAGCTGTTCGAGAACTTCCTGATGCCAACTTGGTAAGGTACTCTTTCCACACGCATTTGGATTGGGATAAAACTGATGTCATAGCAATGTTTTGAATATCGTTCATGGGCATGTTTGGATAATTCTTCTTTTTAATACCAAGTGAAGGAAACAGATAATCTCTTTTACGGGTTCTTTTCTAATATGCATGATGTACTTAACTTGTTAATGTTTAATGCTATTTAATGATATTGACATCACTAAGCACTAGCGGATCCAAGATTGGACTTCAATGTAGGAATTTTTTTTATAAATATTTTAATTACAAAAAAATTGGAGTGAAGTTCTAAAATTAAAATACAATACTCCTTCTGTTCCAAAATTTGAAATACATTTTTAAATGAAGACTTTTGAAAATAATTTTATACACACAAATGTAGCATTACAATTAACTAAAGATTTAGTAATGGAGGTTATATGCTGGAAAAGATAGTAAGTTATACTTTTTTCATAGTGTTCTTAAGTTTTAAAACAAAAAGAAAAGAAATGAATGAAAAATTTAAATTTTCTATCTATTTTTCTTGTTTGTGAGTTTTTGTAGGAACGAAAAAGAAAAGAAATAGACAAAAAAAATTGATCACTTTTCTTACTAAAGTTTTCCATTAAAAACTGAATAGGTTTAGACGAAAAAGAAAAAAAACTTTTGTAAATTTTTTGTAGTCTCTACGTTACTCTTTATATACAAACATAAGAACATTTAATATAAGGATAAAGTGGTAATCTGTATTTAAAATTAAATGTTTTCCATGTGCAAACATAAAAAGAAGACTTGTAAGTTTTTTATTGTCTTTTCTCCATCCTAATTTAAATTTTCTCTTCTTTTCTTTTGTATCCAAAATTCAAAAACATAATGAAAAGTTCCTCTTTTATCTTCTCTAATCTAATAAACAAGCTTTTATCTAAGTCCAATATATATATATATATATATATATATATATATGGGAAATGATCCGTGGACTACGTTCGCTAGTCAGCCTTTATCAGCTAACGCATATCCAGCCGTCCAAAATGGGAGTTAATAGCTGAGATTAAATACCAGCCGCTAGAGGGAGTAGCGGCCAGCAATAATTTTTTTTTTCCTCTCTGCTGGCCGCTAGAGGGAGTAGCGGCCAGTCAAAACGACAACGTTTTGACTGGCCGCTACTCCCTCTAGCGGCCAGCAGAGAGGAAAAAAAAATTATTGGCCATTAAGGGAATTTGGCCCAGCCGCTAGTGGGAGTAGCGGCCAAATTCAGCTTATCTTACACCTTAGATCTAACATTTTACTCCATTCCCATCCAAATGCTTAACAAATGCTTAACAGATGCTTAACAGATGCAGAAGCTATATTTCTGCATATGTTAAGCATTTGGATGGGAATGGAGTAAAATGTTAGATCTAAGGTGTAAGATAAGCTGAATTTGGCCGCTACTCCCACTAGCGGCTGGGCCAAATTCCCTTAATGCCCAATAATTTTTTTTTTCCTCTCTGCTGGCCGCTAGAGGGAGTAGCGGCCAGTCAAAACGTTGTCGTTTTGACTGGCCGCTACTCCCTCTAGCGGCCAGCAGAGAGGAAAAAAAAAATTATTGCTGGCCGCTACTCCCTCTAGCGGCTGGTATTTAATCTCAGCCATTAACTCTCATTTTGGACGGCTGGATATGCGTTAGCTGATAAAGGCTGACTAGCGAACGTAGTCCACGGATCATTTCCCTATATATATATATATATTACCCCTTAAAAAGTTTGTTTTTCAAAAGGCTAGTGTAGGCAATTGCCTACAGTGGCTATATAGTAGATCTGCCCGTGACTAAGTATTCTTGATCTGATGTACTTGTCAGAATGATCCAGTATTCTAAAAGGCGGCCTCCTAGGCCAAAAAATCCCTCAATGAAATTAGGAGGGGCCTGGGCGGAGTTTTTTTTTTTAATAACTACCCAAACCAGATCTTGATATATTTATTTTTTTAATGATTTACCATATTCATAATGCATGTTGTAGCATATCAAATCACAATAAGAAGTGAACAAGATCAAGTCAAAATGGATAATTTTATTATAGTTGTAATTTTATGAGCTTGTACCAATTTCAAATTATATAAATGATGATACATTTGTAATATTTAGTTTAAATCAATATAATTCTTAAATTTATGTTTAGTTTCTTAAGTTTTAATATTGAATTGAATTCTTGAAATTTTAAATTTTATTATTTAATAGCAATCTTGTTTATGAATAAAACTAATACGTTAAAGATGTGTTTGAACTTTAAGAGCCTTCATTATCTTTATTATAGATTGTTTTGCTTTATATTATTGTTTTGTTTGGATAAATGTAAAATAAAATATTAAAATTGGCTTAAAAAACAAAATTCCGCCTAGGCCCCCTAGGCGATAGGCCCCCGGCCTCCCGCCTCCTGCCTAGTGGCTTTTAGAACATTAGAACGAACAATGCTTTTTGACCACAATTAAAGATAATTTTTCCCTCGTAGTTTAGCTACTGAAGTTCACTTTTATATCTAATGTGTAAATTATGCCTTCGATTTTTTCTTTTCAGTTAATGAACAGGATTCTAAAAGATATAAAGTTCTTACAGATTGAGAAGGAATGTACATCTAAGGAGGACAATAAGCCATCCTAAAACGGAACATATAGTTCGTGCGTGAAAAATTCATGCTTCATTTTCATTATTGCTAATAAATGCTAATGCAAGCTTAATATTGTGCCATTTTCAGACTCCAGAGGACTTGTGGGCTATCCACTCTCAACCCGTCTTTCCTAAACCTCACAACAGATACAATTCTTGTTGGACGGCTATAAACAAGGTACCAATTTTAATTGGATTATACTATCTCTTTGTGTGGTCCTCAACTGAATTTGAAGGAGTTTTTTGAATTGTTAGTTCAGTACAAAAGTTGCATTGTAAATTTCTGTGATTCTGCATTATGTTTCTTGTATTTCCACATTCGAAGGAAGCATAATGCATGATCATAAATAAAGCATTCAATACTTGTTTCTAAAGCTAGTATAGATGCATTAAATGTCAACGCAACAAATCAATGTAGCTGCTAGACAGAAAATTTGAAAGTGTTGACTGATATGTTGAAAGATAAAGCAATTTGGTGTTTGATGTGTCATCACAATGGTCCGATTGTGGACATTTATGTGGACACAACATCAAAGACATGTCTAAAACTGGCGTGATATGTGGCGAACCATCATTGACATGTAAAAATATGGACAAACAATTCATATTAAAGCTTAGGTTCTTCCAAGGTCATTTTGAGCATAAAAAGCAAATCAAACTAAAAGACTAGTTCACATGAGATAAATATAATGAAATTCCAAATTAGGCTTCAATAAAAAACATGGGCTTTAATATTTTTAATGCAAGTCAGCAAACTTTCACTCCATATGTTAGATTTTGAGCTTCCATAAAATTTCTAAAGGCTGAAATTCTGAGTGTTAAAGCCAACAAAAGTAACGTTAAATGTTCTGCAGTAGCCATCTTAAGCGTCTTAGAGTCTACCCAACATTCGTAGGCCTTTATCGAGATTTTAATGTGAAGACATAAATTTGAATATTATGTGATAAACTTGCATCTATTGTTAGGTTTTCACATTCTAGTACTTCATGTATTGGAATATAAATAGCTGATGTACGAGTCCCCACCCCCTGTGCTCTTTATTCTTTCCCCTTTCCTTATATCTTGTCTCTGCTATATAATAACGTATCTGCATATGTAACATATGATCTTCACTTTCACTAACCAAAAGTTTTAAATATTACTTTTCTTATTGGTCGTTGGGCTTTATATTTTCCCATGTTAGTCTGATGTATATTATGCAATACATACTTTTGCTATCGTACACAAGCATCTTGTGAAAGAGTAGAAGAGTAGTTGAGAATATTTTAGAGCTGCATGACTTGATGATTACTTTCAAATAGTATTTGAAATTTCAAAAAATTTTGGTGACAGTCTATTAGAGATGTATTCCTGTATCTTACATTTATCTATTTTACTAAAGTTATTATCATCTCTTTGACTTACAGATTGCTGCAAATGGTGAAAGAATTGGATTGAATCACTTTAAGCCTATAAGACCTTTGGGATGTGGAGACACTGGCAGGTACACTCACTTTTTTAACTTTTTGATTAAAACAAGTAGTTGTCATTGTTGATATATTCAGCTTTCTGTTACTGAAATACTACTAATTGTAGTTGTAGTTAGGATAAACCTTGTAGCACTATGGGTTTTAATTTATTTATTATCATTGTGGTTATTATTATTATTATTATTGTTGTTGTTGTTGTTGTTATTATTATTATCATCATCATTATTTGACATTGGTTTATAATTTTTAGTACTTTAGCATTAAAATTCAGCACCACTGATTTATTAATCCATCTTTTTATCCTCTTATTGACTGAAGATTACATACCCAACCAATTCTTGTCTGGTTTGGTTTGTCATCAAACCTGATGATAAACATGTTCAGGTCGTTCATTTCCATCTGGTTGCTTGTAAATCCCCAAAGGAATTAAATTGAAGGGGTACTTTGGTGCAGTAGCCTCTATAGGTAGGAAAGCTTTATAACATGACTTATGTAGAATAATTATTTATGAGCATATGTAAAGGCCTCGTACATTGTTTAATATTGAATACATATTGATTACTTGAAAATTTTCAAAAGGACCAACAATAAATTAATTAACTCACATTTATCATATTTTACAAAAACTTGAACTCTCTAGTAAAGTGGGAGCTACATGCCTGAGTGACAATTGGAAGCCTTACCTAGCAAATACAGATCTAATTCTTAGGTTGGTTTTGCTGTTCAGGAGCTCTTTATGGCTTATCTAGGGCCTAGGGGGTACCTTTACGAAGTACACTTAATTCATGTTTGTTTTGGGATCCAATAATTTTGAGAATTTATAAGAGGCTTAATGGTTGGAAGGGTGCTCACATATCTCATGGGTATAGGAACCTAGAATCCTTCCAGAATCCTCTCTACCAGTGTTGAAAAAGTTTCCAAGGCATTTTCTTAGGCATTTTATAGAGGTAAGGTTTATGATGACCTATACCAAAAGCTTTGATCGATGGAGGGAGAAAAAGGGATTTTCAAGCTTGCTGAATCACAGATGTAACATGGACGAGAACCAAAAACTCCTAGTAAGATGTAATGAGATTAAAAAAAGGTGGAGGAGTTACTTTTATGAAAAAGTGAATGGTGAGAGTAAAGGAAGTTTGGAGGAACCGGGAGATGCTTTTGATGATACCAATAGCAGGTTTGTGTGTAGAATTACAGTAAGCGAAGTTAAAGAAGCTTTGAAGAAGATGAAGTTAGGCAAGTCTATGGAGCTGGACGGTGTCCCTGTTGATATTTGGAGGTTCTTGGAGGGTGTGGCCTTAAGTTAGGCTTAGTTTATTTAAGGCAAAACGATCCATTTGGTTCTTGTACTTATGGTTTAGTTTCATCTTAGGCCATGTACTTATTTTTTTCCAAAAATCTCCCTACACTATTTTTTAGAATTTAGAGTATTATTTTATTTCTCAAACACTGCCACCTTGTTACAAAAGCTGACATGGCAATAAAAATAAAGGAAAAAATGTTAGAGATGTAATTTTTTAACTCCAAATATGTGAAACTGAGGACAATAGTATCTTTTGACAATAATATCTTTTGACGATTTCATTATTCTCCAATGGCTATTAATCTCCCTGAAAATCAGGTTTTTGAGTTTAATTAATAAAGATGATCATAGTTAATTTGCAAAAATTGAATTTTAAATTCTTGCATGAGTTTATTTTGATTTTTTAAATAACATTTTTACATTTAGTATAAAACAAAATTAATATCAGTTTTGAGAATTTCAAATTTTGCAAATTAACTAGGAAGAAAGTAAATTAGATTTTTATTTTTTGAAACTAAAATATGGATAAAAGACATTATTGTCCTTAATCTCATATGCATGGGAATAAAAGAATTACATCTCATCATTTTTTTCTTTCTTAATGCCATGTCATATTATTTTTAATGAGGTGGCAGCGTTGAGGACTAAGTATTACTCTAAAAACTAGTGTAGGGAGTTTTTTGGAAAAAAAAATGTATAGGGACTAAAATGAAACCAAACTATGAGTACACGGACCAAATGGGTTGTTTTTGCCATTTATTTAACAAGATATTACATACTTAGAAGATGCATAATGAGTGGAGAAAGAGTACGTTAGTGCCAATTACAAGAATAAAAGAGAGATTCAAAATTGCTCTAACTACAGAGGTATTAAGCTCATGTGCCATTTAATGAAGTTGTGAAGAGAGTAATTGAAAAACGTTTAAGAATAGTGATGGGAGTATCAGACTTCCAATTTAGTTTTATGCCAGGTAGACCTACTATGGAAGCTATTTTTCTAATTAGACAGTTGATGGAGGGGTTCAGAGAAAAGAGGAAATATGTAAATATGTTGTTGATCGACTTAAGAGAATATGACAGGGTTCCAAGAAAGTGTGTTTGGTGGTTTCTTAAGAAGAAAAGGTGCTATAAAGTATGTTTATGTAATTAAGGACATGATTGATGGAGCAACTACATCTGTAAAGACTTGTGATGTTGTGTGACTTTCCAGTCACAATAGGAGTATGGGTTGGTTTGATGTAGTGTGTTACAGGTTAATTTATGATGTGTGATCCATACTTTAAAGTTGCGAAACTAATTTTTAACGAAGTGTTGCTGAAACTTCAGCCACAAACTTGTGTAAATTATTATTGTCCTGATTCAGTTGTAGTGAGTAGATTTGTTACTGATAATATGCTAAACAACTGATTCACCTCTCCGCCTTTATGTTAGTTAATTGTTCTATCAATGTAATCCCATTATTAACTTGATCTGTTTTAACTTGAGTAACACCTGCCAAATTACCAATGAAATGTTTTCAATTGGTTTAAGGAAATTGACTTTTACAATATCTACCTCAAAAGCATGCTACAATTTTTAAGTACCGATGCATTTTCCTACTTTTGAGGAACTCTTTCCACACATCTAATTGAGTTGTTGTGGGCTGCAGTGTTCATCTGGTGGAACTAAAAGGTACAGGTGAACTGTTTGCTATGAAGGCGATGGAAAAATCAATCATGTTAAACCGTAACAAGGTATGAATGTTAATGAGAGTAGTAACTTCGTTTTTCTATATTTTGATTGAATAGTATCCCATGCCAAAATTTTGAATATTTAAGGCACTCTCTTTGAGAAAAAATACTTTTAGCAGCATCATTAGAAAATAACTGCTATACTGATCTTACCTTTTCTTTTCTGTTATGTATGGGAAGCTTCACTATGTGAGTGCATGTTTCAAGAAAGATGTATCTTCTTCTAGTAAAAGTGCAATTGGAAAGCTGGATTTTGGTTTATTCACTGCATTTGCACTTGGGTGGTTGTTAATAGTCCATATATCTCAAAATACATAGATAATTAAAATTACTTAACATAGAGAATACTATTAATGCACATTTCAAAAATAGAAGGGCTAAATCAGAAAATTCAATCAGAGAACACCTTGGACTTTGTTTTAGTGGAGCTTTTAAGCTGAATTTGAACTTTCATCTAGTTTGTTTTGTTTTTTTTCTGCAAGTTTGTATACTGCTGCAAACATTTCTGTGGTTTCCAAATATACATGAAAATGTATTTTGAAGATTTATGGAAATGTGCTTCAGTTGTGGTCTGTGCGTCTTATATCACAGTAGGATATTATCTGGTCTTAATTTATCATGTTCTTATCAATTAAAGTGGCTCTATCTAGTAGCTACTGATAGATATACCTAATAGCTTTAGTCATAGGAAGCAGAAGTACAGAACCTGTTGATTTTATGATGTGCAATGACCTACTTGCTGCGAGGTGAAGCCTAATGTAGTCTAGGTCACATTCTATCCTCTTCTCTACAGTTCTTCTTAATCAACTTTTGAATAAAATCACAATCTGCTCCTAATTCTGTTGTTCATCCAAAAGCTTATCCATAGTCCTCTCCTTTATCCTGATATGATCCTTATCCTTTTGGCCTTCAGAACTCAACTCAACCCAACCCAGCCCAACAATGACCTTTTATCCAAATCAGTTGGATAGGCTGAAAATGAATATGATATGTAAGATAAATCGTAAGCGTAGAAGTAGAAAAGCAAGAAGAAAACGAAAAAGATAAAACACATTAAATAAGAAAAGGTTACTATGAGTATTTGCTACCATAATCTCGATCAACTATATCTCTGCAATTTCACCAATCTATTACCTTACCATTTATCTGAAGTACATCCTGGAAGCCTTTAGAAATTGTTATAGTACAAATTTAGCTCCCGTAAAACTATATTTATGTGCTACTCTGAGTTTCTTGTGTCTGCCCCCTATCAAATGTATATGCGTGATTGTTGCTGTGCATGTGAAATACAAATATGCTTAAAATCTTCTCAATGCTCTAAATGGATCCTTTTTTAACCCATTTCGGAGAAAGATTATTTAGCATTGGATTATGCTGCCTCTGTCCTAAAAACAGGGTTTCCACTTTGTTTTAACTCGTTTCCCCCCTGCCTATTATTAAGGATTGCACATGATGATACACTTAGATATGATCTTTTTGTTTCGATGATCTTTTTTTGATAATACTTTTAAAGAGTAAAGACTAAGTTTTTTTTAGTGCAAAAACAATAATGGAAAAAATTATGAGTGTCCTATGCAAACCATAATATTCGGGAAAAATGAGTCAAAAAAAAAGTAGTATTCTTATTTTATTTATTTTCCTTTTTATTATTATTTTTAATATGGAGGATATATTATAGACATATTTCTTTCTATTAACAGTCTTGAATAATATACATACCTAGGGACTGTTGAATAATATACATACGTAGGGACTTTGTTGAATAATATAAATATGTAGGGACTTTGAGGCTATGTTACACGGACTCGGATGGAGTGTCCGGTTGGACACAATATCTTTTGAAGAGTTTGACACTGGTGATACTCAATTTTGCCAATTTTTTACACTAGAATGAAGTTTCCAATACCCATACCCTTGTCCTAGTGTCGAGTATCGGACACGAGTACTTTAGGGCAAAGTGAAGAGTCCGTGTAACATAGCTCTAAGGGCATTTTCTCATAGGGTTGCAGTTGATTACTGTTTGTTGTATGTTGTATCGTAATCATACAAAATTTTAAATATGGAGTTATATTGAGTAAAAACCTGGTACATGCAAAATTTTAGCTCTGACCAGAGGTGTGATCTTGGCAAAGACATGCTGTTCTGCTCTTCATTTGGTGGAAGCCGTTTCGCCATATAATTTTCATTGATGTAAAGTCATCTAAACCCTTGCATATCTCTGGAGCTATGAAGCTCTTTCATTCCTAGAGTCATACTTGATTTGAGTAACTTGATTCTCCGTATATATGCTGAGCTAATTTGCCTCTTTAGTATATATTTGCATTATAAAGAATTTGTAACTTGGTATTAGCATATATACTTTTCTTGATTTATGAATTGGAAGTACTCATTTTGATTTTGTTTGAAAGTTTAGTAATCATAAAATATGTGCAGGTTCACCGATCATGCATTGAAAGGGAAATCATTTCGTTACTCGATCATCCTTTCCTCTCAACGCTATACACTTCTTTTCAGGTTTTTACTCTATGACCAATCAGTTATCTGCTATTAAAATTTTATTGTAAATGAGAGGTGTGAGATATTTAGAAAAGTTAAAACACACACTAAAGACAGGTGCAGACATCTACTCAACTCAATGAATTCATCTACCTTAAATGTAAAGAAAAAGGGCGTTGCGGGGGAGGGTAGGCAATGACATGAGAGATGCCCCTGAAAGCATTTTATAATCTAGTTAATGTCTGATGCTTCTAGAGCTCGGTTGTAGTTGTATTTCATGGATAGTTAAGTTATACTTATCTTATATGAACCTTTAAATGATGGTTTTAGTAGTGAAATACTCGTTCTTTCTTTTTTCTTTCATATTTTCTAAAATTTAAGATTCAGACTCCTTGTTGAACAATGAGAAGTCCATTAACATGTAGATATTACTTTGTAGTTAACTCCTTTCATGCCAAACTAGCTGAGGTAGGCTGAAAGTGAACCAAACTAGCTGGGGTAGGCTGAGAGTGAATCCCAATAATTATGTAAAAGTAAAAAGATACGAAGAAAAATAAATAAATAAACAAATAATAAAAAAAAAAGTAAGAAAGAAAAAAAATAAAATTATAAAATAAAAGAGAAAAATTAAAATTCCAACAAATTAATTAAAAAAGGCCATCTATGTTAAAGTATATATATATATATATATATATATATATATATATATATATATATAAAGCGAAAATAAAAATAAAAGAAATAAAGTAATTGAAAAGAGGTACATAAAACAAAAGCAAAAGGATGTAACACCCTACCCGGCCTCCATTGTGCGGATTGCATTCCTCCATTTGCTCCTATCTTAGATCAAGTTCTCAGATATCTCCTCATGTCTATGTACCTTTTCCCCAAGTAATTTTCACTATACCCCTCCCTCCTTGTATTATCCACCTGACAATACCAACGCATATGTAGGCCCTCCACTAGATATGATCAAACCATGTCAATATGTTCCCTCATCTTATCATCTGGTGTTACCCAACTTCCTTTTGAATATTATTTTCCTATCCATCCTGTATGACAGCACATCCACCTAAACATTCTCATTGATGCTACTCCCATCTTATTCACATGTTTTTATCTGCACAACATGGAGCTCAATATAGCATTGCCGACATCACCACCGTTGGATAAAATTTTCCATTCAACTTGGCAAGGATTTTATGATCACACAACGCCTCTGATGGAAAATTACACTACATCCATCCAGCTCTAATGTGTAATGCCAACCTTGGGAACCATTTTGATGTAGGACATGTTGAAATTGCCAAAAAGAAAGCACAAGGAAAAAGAAGATATGATTTGGGATACCTTGCAAGGGATACACATGCTCTGAAACCACGATTGGTTCATCTTTGCAACGAGTAGTCGGCACAGTTAGGCAACATTGCACAAACTCTTAGTTCAGGAATATTCAACTCTATTGAAATTATGGGGATTGCTCATATTTATACGGATAATCTACAAGTCTCCCCTGAATTATACCACTATTTCAAAACTTACCCATAATGTTCTAATATTCAATGAACTTCCCTCAAAAGTACCAGACGTTACAGAAACTTCCCTTTAATGCCATCTAAAAACAAACGTAATAGTCCAACTTGAGAGATAGTTCTTATACATGCACCAACTTAGACTACAAACTATATGCAAATATATTTAACCAAAAATAATTTTATGAAAATAACTTGAATGCCTATTTTTTTTTGGTAGTTCTACAATTACATCAATCAGGTTCAGGTGCAATTTTGACATTAAATCTAGTTACACAGTTGGAATCCATAAACCATGTAACAACTATATACATGCATATGGTATCACGACATTATTTTTAATCTACATATTGCTAATGTCAAATTGATGATTGTAAAATTCTAATATTTAACTGACGCAAGGCCTAATCTAATATAAAATTGCTTCAACATATTGTGCATCACAAAAGATATCCTTAGATTTTCCTGTATGGTCATAGTTGATGTTCACTTGAGTAGATTTTAGGGGTGAACATGTATGCTAATAAGTCACTTCAATGATCTCTGCCCATGAAGATTTTAATTAAAAATGTCTGGATCTCAGTTTTAAATACATTAAAAATTTTCAGGAAAGCAGTTTGAGAAATTTATTAATTGGTCTTCAATTCTGTAGTTTTATTTTTGTCAAGAGTAATTTATATAAAGGACACAGGAAATAGTGACAGGTTGCTCACATCAAACTTATGTACTACTGAGGCTGATGAAAAGAGAGTATGGCTTTTAATATTTTGAGTCTCTCAAATTGACTACATTGAGTGTTTGATACCATTCATATCTTCTGTGAAGTTTTATAATTCCTGGGTTGGATATTAGTATTCGACTATTCGGCTCCTTTTCCATTGTATACCAGCATAGTTTAATTGAGATATCCACTCATAATGTGTCGAATCATTCTTCATTGATGTTTATCTCGGTTTCTGTTTGAGTCTAACTTACTAAATGAAATGTACTGATGCCTCTCTTCCCTCAGACTTCTACACACTGTTTGCTTGATAACAGACTTTTTCCCTGGAGGAGAGTTATTTGCTTTACTTGACAAGCAGCCACTAAAAATCTTTAAAGAGGAATCTGCAAGGTAATATCACTTTGTACTTCTAATGAATTTTACATTTTTATAGCTATTACTTACCTTAAAGTACTTTAAGTTTCGTCAAGAATTTGCTGATTGCTACTTATCCCCTAAAAATGTTTAACATCTATATGCTGCAAACTACCTTCCTGCATTTATTAGTAATTTTCAAAATAGTGGTTAAGTTCTCCTTGATGGTTGTTTTCATGCCTGCGGACATATTCAGGGACGAACATTGTTTTGGTGTATAACGGTAGAAGTAGTTTTTCTTACCTCTTCTTGAGGCAAGGAGTAGCAATGTGATATCATAAATGTGGTAGACAAAATATTCACATATCAAAGTAGTGCAAATCCAATTATTTTATCAACTTGTCCACCCTAGGGGAACCAGAATCCTATGGCATACCCAGTCGAAACGTAAACTGGAAAGTGGGGAGTGACCAAGTATTGGTCTTACAAAGTGGTGGGAGCCGGTAGGGATAGCTTAGGAACAAACTTAGACAGACATAAATTTTGCACAAAGGAATTACTCTCGGAAGTGAACTTGTCTTATCAAGCTCGGTAGCTTGAAGTCCACTACACCAAGTAATGATCAATCCATGAGAAATGAGCTCTACAAACAAATTCAAACATAAATGTTCCTCTCTCTAAACCTTATGAACATGCATCATATGTTATCTTAAGTGATTTATCTTGCAACTATTAACAAGTTGTTAGGTTCAAGTCTTTTTTGGAGGCATGGGAGTGGTTAAACATCTATTTCTCCACTGTCCCTCACCACCCCTTAAAAATATAAATTAAAATAAGGTAAAGAAAATATTTATTTAATGTATATGTTTTTTGGTAGTATTGGTTGAACACTAACTTAAAAACAAAGATTAATAGAATCGGTAGATATATTTCTTATGCTTATGAGCTCTTAAATTTAACTGTTATTTTCCACCAGGTTCTATGCAGCTGAGGTTGTTATTGGCTTGGAATATCTTCACTGCTTAGGTATTTCATCAACTAAGAACTTGTCAGGGTTTGTTGTACAGTTCTATTGTACTTTTCTTTCATTAAGATGTATAAGTTTTTCGCACTTAGTGTAGTGCTTATGTTTTGTATGTCTTCTATTTTGGAATTGGTTGCCAAGTTTACATATTATTATTGTATAATGTATATTATGATAAGGCAGGCCTATTAAATATTTACAATCCAACTGCGTGGGATAGTTTGTTGCCGTATTGTCTTATAACTCAATATTAAGATAGATGAGTTTGACTAGATCACTGTTTTGAGTCTGCTTCAGTTAATAAATACTTCCTCTGTCCTCCAAAGCACGTCTTAAGTACAAAAATAATTGTACACTAAAGCATGGTTTAAGAATGAGAGTAAAAGTTAAAATGTGTGAAAGGAGTATATAACCCATACTTTTTGTCATAATTTGGTGGGTCCCACTAGTACTGTGTCTAAGGCAGGTATAATTGGAACTTATTTCATACTCTCTCTTCCAGTTTGACTACCTTAATGTGTGTGAAAATTGTAGTTAAGAAATCCTTTGGAGGATGGAGGGAGTAAATAGTTTTTGTATCCAATGTGTAGTTTTACATGTTAATTTTATGAGGTCCAGTCCAGAATTTCTGACCTCCAGTAGGATATTTTTCATCTATAAGTTGTCGTATAGAGAATATTTGTATGAGATGCAGCATTTGCGTTCAGTCAGCAAGTAACTGATTCTTTAATATAAATTGTTTCTTATTATTGAGTACACATTTTACAGGTATAATTTATCGGGATCTGAAGCCAGAAAATCTGCTACTTCAAAAGGATGGACATATTGTATTAACCGACTTTGATCTCTCATTTAGGACCTCCTGTAAACCCCAAGTATGCCACTATCTTCCTGCTAAAAATTTATTTAGTTACTGCATGCGGAAGACTTTTTATATCATTCTTTGATAATGAATACTACTTGTAGATATAAGAAAGCTTCTTTTAACAGTACTTTTATATTTCAAAGTGAAAACAGGTGCCCCAAGAAAAATTAACCCTATGGATGTTTTTTTTTTCAAGTCATTTGTTCAATTAAATATTTGCATTTGTGTACTGATTTGAGGGAAATGATTGAAGTAGCAAATCTGATTGGAGTTTTTCAAGAAATCCATCTTACATTGAGAAGCTCCATAGAAATTTCAAGATTTCCATTAGAATATAGAAAGCCAAAAGTTTCCACCACTTAATCTTCTAAGATATGAATAACCTTCTTCATTGAATCAGTTTCGTTTAGTAAAATGAAATCTTCAATCATTTTCTGTTATTCAGTACTCCTCAATCCCAAGATTTTTTAATTTTTAATTTTTAATTTGATGATATTCTTATCTTCTCAATGTTTACCTACCAGTCTCTGTGGTTATATATCTTGATGAATTCCACATTGTTTCTTATTATCAATGCATAAGTAGGGCATCTGAAATATGAGTCACTTTATGCTTAAATGCTGGTTAAATATTAAAATCGAATAATTGTAGAGTGTTCTTGTAATTTTTATGTTCTTATGCAGGTCATAAAGCATCCTCTTCCTAAACGTAGAAGATCTAGAAGTCAACCACCACCAACATTTGTTGCAGAACCGAATACACAGTCAAATTCATTTGTTGGAACGGAAGAATACATTGCTCCAGTATGAGGCTCGTCACTTTGTTCTTATGATTTTATTGTATGATATGCTCTCAATAACTATATTATAAGTAAAAAATTGGAGGAATTATAACTAATGTTGATGGTACCCATTATTTTAATACTGTTATTTTCATTTGTTTAATTGATTTCATAGAAATTGATTCATTGGCGTGCAATTTTCTTTTGCAGATATATTTTTTTCTTTTTCTTTTTTACATATTTTTTTATTTTTACGAAGAGACGAGGGAGGAATAATAGACGTATAAGTCCAACATTAGAAGGACCGAAATTGGGAAGCAACGCCAATAGAGGGTGATTATCTAGTGGATGGATTCCTATTGTTGGTAAGAAGCAGATTCAATTTAGTGTATAGGAAAAGGGGAAGGAAGTCATTCCCTTTTCCGGCCCTTCCGGCTAATCAAACTCGTCCTGGAGAATGAGCCAGGAACGGCAGATTTTGGCTGATCTGGAATATAACTACTTGACAAGGAAGGAACAAGCTTTTGTTAAATTGACTAGAAAGCTTTTTTGTTATGTGTGAGGACTCAGTAAGCATAGGATGATTATCGATGAGCCAATGGATGCTGATCAAATAGATAACATTATGATGATGCATATAGTGAAAAAATTAGAGAAATTAAGGGTAGCAGCCTCTTCTAGATGCATAGGAGACCAGATGTCTACTCTAAAAAATTAACTATTTATAGGTTTCCTTATAGTATTCAGTTTCATTATAAGACAATTGATCTATACTCGGGGTAAATTATAGTAAAGTACGTTATCATTCATAAACCTTCGCCACCTACTTGCTTAAAGTAAAAATTTCAGATCGAGTTACTGGAAGAGACAAATTTAGAGGTGTGTTTTTGGAAAGAAGGTTAAACAATGAATTATATTTATATAATACACTTATTATTAATAGTTACTCCTTCCTTCCAGAAAAGAGAGTTGCTAATTCTGGGATGTTTTAGGCGCATATATTAAGATGTGTCAAATACATGTTTATGCATTATACTTTTAACATCAGATAAGTTAAAGGCCAAACTCCTTACTGAAACACCCAAAATAAAGAGACCATATTTTCTGGACGGAGTTGTTATAATATTGAATGTGATTAAGAAAATTTTGTGATATAGGTCATTATTCCAGGAGCGTACATTAGTTTTGTCTTATTGGGAGGAAACAAAACCAAACAATTTACATTACCATTAAAAAAGTGAGAGCCTCACTAACTTTTGCTTTAAAATGACCTTGTGAGGTCAGTGTTTTTTCTATTTTTATTCATTATGATTTATAGTTTGTCAATATACAAGTCATTAGTCATCATTATAACTCTAAACTTTTGTTGAGTGCAAGGGAAAATGAGTGTATTGATGTCTGAGTATTTCAACAAGAAACCTGTTGTGTTTTTTGTTTTTTTGTCGTTTTTTTTTGGGGGGGGGGGGGGGGTTGTATGATGTTTCTGTATGCCTTTCAGGTTTTTGCATTTTATTTTGCTACTAATTTCAATCAATGACAATATATTTGATACCACTTCCGTATTCTTCTATCTGGTTAATTTGCCTCAAGCTATGAAACTGACATTATTCTTTAGACAGCTTGCGATCTCTATTTCATCAAAAAATTTATGGATACCTTTATTTCAGGAAATTATTAAAGGAGCTGGCCACAGTAGTGCTATAGATTGGTGGGCTCTTGGTAAGCACATGAAGAAACATGTTATGATTTTCTACGTGCTTATACCTTTATTTCCTTTGCATTTTCAATAATCTATAATTGGAATTCAGGTATTTTGCTCTATGAGATGCTTTATGGCCGTACGCCATTCAGAGGGAAGAACAGACAGAAGACCTTCACCAACATTTTGTACAAAGACCTCACCTTTCCAAGTAGCATTCCGGTAAGACCATTTAATTAAATGACATGTGACTGTAAACAGAATATTTTATGCTGTTATATTAAGCCTTTTCTTTAGTTTGGCTTTTTTTGAGCTCTTTACTGTGGTATAACTTGAAGAATAGGGTACTTATGGGAGTGCTTTGTACATCAGGATATATGGTGTTTTTCTTCTAATTGAAAACAAAGAAGGAAATAGAAAGCTTTTGCGTTATTGCTACTGACAAACTTCATACCCTAAACTTTGGTTGCAAAGGGAGCATGATAACATTTTCAAGTAAAGAAGATTCAATATAACTGCAAACAACAGAAAAGCTTGTAGTTGCTTTCATCTTAATTCTGCGCACTAGCATTTCATAGTTATGTTTGTATTGATTAATGCATTTTTAGAGTTATTTGTAAAGAAAAATTTCATTTAAAGTTGTGTAAGTCGATTTAACTTTATTTGAAATGCAGGTTAGTCTTGCAGCCAGGCAGTTAATTCATGCACTCTTGAAAAGAGACCCTGAAAGCCGCTTAGGATCAAATGGTGGTTCCAATGAAATCAAAGAGCACCCTTTCTTCAAGGGAATAAATTGGCCTCTTATTCGTTGCATGGTAGTAACTCTTTGATCTCTACTTAAACAAAATCCTTAGCTTTTAATTGTTTTTACAAAAACAGGCTAATTTGCACACAAAAGCACTTTTCATGTTTTATATATTACGGCTTTTATATGCAGAGCCCGCCACCGTTAGATGCTCCTCTTGAGCTAATTGGAAAAGAACCAAAGGACAAGGAAATACACTGGGAAGATGATGGAGTTCTTGTCAATTCTATCGATCTATTTTAGAGGTTTGAGTTCACTGCTTTCAAGTTTAGTTTTAAGAGAGTAATCTATTACCATTGACACGCAGCTAAACTTCTCTTAATTTTACTCCCTCTGTTTCAAATTAGAGATATATTTTTCTTTTTAGTTTGTTGCAAAATTAGAGATACATTTTTATTTTAGAACTATAAAGTCACATGATGTTTCTAATTTGTCATTACTTTTTTACTATCATTTTCTATATCAAACCATCACAATTGAATTCCTAGCTAATACTAAGGCTATATTTTATAACATAAAAAGTATCTTTAAAATTTGTTCTACAAATGTATCTCTAATTTTGGAATGGAGGGAATATTTCTGGTATTTGCATAAAATATGATATTGCCAGGGAATTATATTTCCACAAGAAATTTGATATTTTCAGTAGGTTTTCCTCACATGAATAGTAAATGGGAATATCATTTTTTCCTTGTGGAAATAGTGATCCTCCTTATTTGCTATGTACCGCGATTGTAGTTTAATTCTTCATTGGTCTTAATTCCAGGCCAGACTATTTATCCCTGGAAAAGAATGCATTTTGCTTATGCCTTTTCTTCAGAATCTGGGACTGGATGGAAGCAAGGCCTTTCAGATTGAACAGGGGAAGAAACACTAAACGGTTCTTCTTCTTTTTTACCTGTGAGTTTTGAGGTAGTTGGAAGGGTGACTGGATTGGCAGATGATTTTGCTGCCATAATATTTGCTCCAGTTGCAGGACCTTGTAATTTTTCCTCTGGGAAAATTAAGAACTTAAGACCTGATGTAATCTTATAGGCTGGCAAAACCTTAGAATACTAAATTCTGATCATGATTATTAGTTATATTACTCCTTTTGTTCCACTCATTTGCAAAATTTACAAATTTTAAGGATGTTTATTTGTTCCATGTTTCTTTTAAGTTTTTTTCCCTTTTTTGTCTTAATTTTCTTTTACAGGAGAAAAACTCTCGGATGAAATTTGAGAACAGTGCATAATTTTATACAACTATAAAAAGAAACTGGGACATTTATTTAATTTTTGATAAGAACAATTTGCAAATGGAATGCAAGGAATAGGTAAGGATATAAAAATAAAGGGTAAATGTGTAAAAATGTCCATGTTTATCTCGAAATTTCACTTGCATCCTGAATTTTTTTTTTCCAAAAGTACTTCTGACGCAAATTTCAGCTCAACTGTGTTGCTGCTCCTAACAAACCCTGCCACCTAGGTAAAGTGGTTGACATCTGAATAAATTTTGTTGACGAGAATTTTTCTTTCAGTAAACTTCTCTCTTAAAACTGTTTCTCTTTCTTTCTCTCTCTCTTTCTTCATTATCATTTGCTCTTTCTTTTTTTTCTCCACTATCATTTCCTTCTCCCTATGTATAAAAAGGAAGCTTCTTGTTACTGGTTTATCGATATAATTAAAGAGCTCAACTTTAGCTGATCTCTAAAATCAATTTAAAATTAAAGTCCTAGATTTTGGAAGAGAAATCACAGGGGAGAACAAAAGAGAGGAAGAGGAAATATTTGCAGATGAAAAATGTATGAAATCGTATTTGAATTACTATTGATGTCAGCAATTAAAAGGTCTTGCTATGTTGTCATGTAATTTATGTAGATTCAGTCCTCTCCTACCATTGTGACTTTAATTTCCATTTCAGGCTTTTAATTGGAAGAGAGATTCTATTAATAACAATAACAAGCAGCAGCAAGATATCAAAACAAAAGAAAAGAATTACTCAAATTTCTCTTTCCAGACCCAAACAAGGTCTGCAACCTCATCAACAACAAATTTTTCATCTCAATCCACCACAATTACCATGACATGTTGATAAGTGGGTTTTATACCTACTTATTGAATACCAATTCACGCGAATTATGCTCATCTCAAGTACATTTTATTCTGTTTTAGTTGCATTTCATTTTATTTTGCATTGCATTTACTTAAAACTCCTTTTGGTGAAAAAGTGCAGGAAACAGCTTAATTTGGTGGTATTAGAGGGCACGAGGCTAATGGACGCATGAAGCGAGGCACAAGCTAGGATATGCATGGCGTGAGGATCTAGTGGAGCAAGGAAACCAAGCATGACAAGGATGAACAACATAACAATTTAGTAGTAGCAGCAACAATGCAGAACCAAACTCAGAGGCAGCAAAGTAGACACAGACTGCAAGCCGTGCGGCCGCACGACAAGACAAGCTTGGGGACGCACGCCCGCGCAAGCAACCGGCTGGACAGGCAGAACCTACTGCAAGTCGTGCGCCCGCGCGAGGAATACACTGGAGGGGCGCAAGGCCGCGCGCAATGGCTGAAGCTGCTGATTTGTTTTATTTTAATTTTTAATTAAAATGGTTATAATTTGATTAAAACGATATCTGACTGGTGTCAGACGTATCTTTAATAACTTTTGACGTATTTTCATCGTAGTAACTAGGGTTTACACCATGAGAGAGATTCCAACGTAGAACGAAGCCAAAACGCCTACTTCTTCAATTCTTCTTAGGATTTTCTATCATTATGGATTATTATTAATATTTTGCTGGAATTTTATGAGGATTTGAATGTCAACATTGGTTTATATTCAGCAATTGGGTTTGATCGTTTCTATCCTTCATCTTCCAATTGTTTACGTATTAGCCATGTTTTGCTTTGATCCCATAATGGCTTTTGGTTCAGTCATGAACTAAACTCTATTATGGAATTCTAACGGATTTTAATATGTAGTTTAGTTGTGTGCTTGAATGTTAGGGCTGTTGTACATATCATATGGGATTTCTATAGCAGATATGAATGATCTGAGTGCATGATATTATGCCTATAGTTTGGTTTGAATTTGTATTGAATCTAGATAATTCACTAAGGCAAATCTGTTATGGCTGGAACTATGTGAGACTAGTTTGCATCATAGCTTAGTTGCACAGTATTGTAGCTGCATATTCATTGTTCATTAGTATGCATTGCTTGAGGGCAAACAACAGTTCAAGTTTAGGGGTATTTGATAAGTGGATTTTATACCTACTTATTGAATACCAATTCACGCGAATTATGCCCATCTCAAGTACATTTTATTGTGTTTCAGTTGCATTTCATGTTATTTTGCATTGAATTTACTTAAAACTCCTTTTAGTGAAAAAGTGCAAGAAACGACCTAATTTGGTGGTATTAGAGGGTACGAGGCTAATGGACGCATGAAGCGAGGCACAAGCTAGGATATGCATGGCGTGAGGATCTAGTGGAGCAAGGAAACTAAGCATGACAAGGATGAACATCATAACACTTCAGTAGCAGCAGCAACAATGCAAAACCAAACTTAGAGGCAGAAAAGTAGACACAGACTACAAGCCGCGCGGCAAGACAAGCTTGGTGACGTGCGCCCGCGTAAGCAACTGTCTGGACAGGCAGAACCTACTGCAAGTCGCGCGCCCGCGCGAGGAATACACTGGAGGGGTGTGCGGCCGCGTGCAATGGCTGAAGCTGCTGATTTGTTTTATTTTAATTTTTAATTAAAATGGTTGTAATTTGATTAAAACGATATTTTTTTTTGCTAAATTTGTTTGTATATATAGGACCAAAAAACAATGGCTAAGGGGCATACCCCAGAATATAGTAGCATCATCTAAGATGTGTAGATGATGATACGATACAAGGAAGAGAACCCATCATAACAAGTTGAACTAACAGCCTAATACTGAAATAATTACAAAATGGAGCCTTGATGAAAGTACAGATACACGCTCGAAGGCCATACCATGCACATGCATACACGCCCGAAGGCCATAACTTGGACACAACCACCATCTCGCCCGAAACCATGCTTGGCCGCATCCTAAAACTTGCACCATGCTTGCCTGAAGCCACATACTCGCCCGAGCATACCTCATAGTCGCTCGACCGAAGCCCAAAACTTGCACCATGTTTACCCGAAGCCTCATGCTCGCCCGAGCATACCTCATAGACTCTTTCCCAAAGCCCAAAACTTACACCATACTCGCCTGAATCCTTAAGCTCTCCCGAAGCCTCCTGTTAATATGGATACAAGGGAGAAAACCCAACCATCCTAGTGAGTTATCAACCAATTACAAAGGTGGTTACAATTTGTGGCTTTGAGGAAGGCTTTGCTAGTAGAAATCTGGGACTTGATAAGATTGATGGTGTCCTTTGCAAGGGACCTAGGAGGAATGATATTACCCTTGTGCATCTTTGTATTTCTAGCTTCCCAAACTTTGTAGAAACAAGTGGCAACTGTGAGGTTCAAAATGTTCTTTAACAAATTAGAGCCTTGGTAATTGGTGAGGTAGCTAATGAGAGCATCCCAAGTGAGTGGGATAGAAGTCCAATTACCCAAATCAAGAGCACTTTGAAGGATAATCGAAGAATAGGAACATTCAAAGAACATGTGCTCAATGGTTTCCATGTGTTGGTTGCAAAGGAGACAACTCCAAGTCCTTCCTGTGTAGTGCTTGGTTCTATCATTAGTAGAAATTTTCCTTAGCAGTCCAAGCCACAACATAAACGAGTATCTTGGCACATGGAGGTTGTGCCAAAGGATTGATCTCTAAGAAGTCGATCGGGTTCTAGCCCGAATGGAATCCCATATCTGATTAGCCGTTACTGAATGAATGGGTTTATCATCCTACAATATTATGTCATTCTGTCTTGGAGTGATGGAAGCTTGTAGAATTTCCTGCCTAAACATGATCACATCATGGTAATTGCTATTTGGGAGATTCCATGAGAGGTCCTGGATAATGTGGCTCACCTTAGCAAAAGAAGGAATACCGGAGTTGGATAATAATGAGGTAGAGGGGTTGATTGGGGCACCGTTCAACCAAGGATCATACCAAAGAGAAGTCTGATTTCCCTGCCCAATAATGTATTTAAGGTGTTGTAAAGCATAGGAGAGAAGCTTTAGGATTTGTTTCCATGTCCATGAGCAATCATTCCCTGCCGTGACCTTCCATATAGACTTATCTTTTAGGAGAGTGGTTTGTACCCATTTTGCCCAGAGAGACTTAGTATCGTGGTTGATGATTTGGAGGAAATGCTGCAACAGTAAAGAAATGTTCCAATCAAGGATATTCTTTATGCCTAATTCCCCTTCATTCCTTGGAAAAGTGATTTTCGACCAAGCCACTTTAGCCCCAAACTTACTAAGATTCGGTCCCTTCCACAAAAACCTGCCAAGGAGGGAGTTAATCTCCCGAAGTACAGCTTTAGGTAGCATGAAATGCTTGTACCAGTAGGTTTGGAAGGAACAAAGAACAAATTTAATCAACTGAAGGCGACCGGAGTAGGCAAGGACTTTGGAAGTCCAGGAAGAAATACGGGAGGTTTTCCTTTGAATAAGAGGAGCACAGTTGGCATGAGAGAGCTTTCGAGATAGCAGTGGAACGCCGAGGAATTTGGAAGGTAGAGACCCTAGCTGAAATCCCATTAATGATAGGATGCTATCTTTGGTTGAGGGGTCCGAATTTGAGAGATAGCACTGACTTTTATGAGAATTCGGGATCAGTCCAGAGTAGAGAGAGAAGGATTGGATGCAAGAATTAATAATATTAATCGAAGGTAAACTCGCATGGCAGAAAATCAGGATATCATCCGCAAACAGTAGATGACTAAGCTGACATCCTTTTGCTTTCCAATGATATTCAAACCCATCAGTGGAAGTCTCTTTTTTGAGCTTTAGAGAAAGCATTTCCATCACAATAACAAAAAGGAAGGGGGATAGGGGATCTCCTAGACGAAGCCCACGGGTACTGCCAAAGAATCCAGCGAGGGTTCCATTCAACTTGACAGAGAACATGGAAGAAGATATACATGCCCTGATCCATCCAATGAAGATTGGGGGAAAATGAAAAGCCTTAAGAACATCAAGAAGGAACTCCCATCTCACCGTGTCAAAGGCTTTCCTAAGGTCAATCTTGAGGGCACATCGAGATGGGACAGTGTTCCTGTTGTAACCTTTGAAGAGATCTTGAGCCAAGAGAATGTTATCACTTATACTTCGACCTTGTACAAAAGCCGATTGTGCTTGATCAATGATCTTGGGCAAAACTACTTTTAGCCTATTAGAAAGGATTTTTGCTATACATTTATAAATAGTATTACAGCAAGAGATAGGACGGAAATTAACCATAGCAGTTGGATTTGGACATTTGGGAATCAAGGCCAACGCAGTAGGAGTTAATTCCTTTGGTTAGCCGGCTAGAGGAGAAAAAGTACTGGACAACTTTAGTAAAGGTTTCCCCCACAATGGACCAGCAACTGATAAAGAAGTTCACACTGAAACCGTCTGGACCTAGGCTCCTGTTACGATTCATGGAGTTTAGAACCTTGAATATCTCAGAATCAGAAATAGGAGCACTAAGAATCGAAGCTTGAGATGGGTCTATCAATTTAGTTGGGGAGATGCCTAGGTCTGAAAAACAATCATAGGGAGGGGCCCGAATCAAAAAAAATGCTAGAGAAATACTCCACAGCAACTGCCTCAATTTGTTCCTTGTCATGGACCATAAGACCCTCATTATTAAGGATCGAGAGGATTTTGTTAGAGTTCCACCGTTGCTTCATCATATTTGAGAAGTAGCTTGAGTTGCGGTCACCTAAGGCCATCCATGTAACTCTGGATTTTTGTTGCATTAAGACTTCTTCCCTATCCATAGCTTGCCAAAGTTGTTTCGAGCAGCTCTCTTCCTTTGCCAAAAGGTCCAAGTCATAGGGATAGACATGAAGGAGGTTCTGGACCGAGTGAAGCTCTTCCCTTGCTGCCTTGACAAGTGTGGTCAGATTACCCACAGAACTGTTGAGGGAGAATAAGGCTTTCTTGGTGTATTTTAGTTTCTCAGAGAAAACATAGAAAGGGTTCCCAACAATGTGGGTATCCCAAGCCAACCTGACAGCTTCATGAAACCCAATAAGGAGAGACATGTGGTTGAAATATTGAAACTATCTCTGGGGTTTAGTAAACGTAGTCCCAGTGTTTAGTAAAACTAAGGAATGGTCCGAGAGCCCACGGTGCGCAAAAGATACCAGTGAAAGGTCAAACTTAGAGAACCATTCTGAGTTTCCCATGGCTCGGTCCAGTTTTTTGTGGACTGGTTGCAAAGGTTGGTTGTTCCACCAAGTAAAGATTGGCCCAGTTGCTCGAATGTCATCTACCCCAATATCCGTGATGCAGTCTTTGAACTCTTCTTTACCAACATCCCAATTAGCTATTTGGTTGGTTAGTTTCCTTCAGGTCCTTTATAACATTGAAGTCCCCCAATAAACACCAACAATCATTTGTGGACAGAGTAACCATTTCATTCCAGAGAGTCCTTCTTTCGATGTATGTATTGAGCCCATACACAAAAGAAACCATGAAACAATTACTGTTAACATCTAGCGACTGAACTTTACAGTGCATGATTTGAGAGGAAACAAAAATGATATCTAATTTCCAAAGGAGGGGATTCCATCCTACCCTAATTCTACCATTATTATGGAAGTCATAATTAAAAGCCCATTCCCAGTTCCTACACAAATTCCTGGAAATTCTGGGAGCTTTAGTAGATTTAACTCTAGTCTCAAGTAAACCCATAATTGAAATATTATAGTCTGCAATGATTTGCTTAACATAAGCCTGTTTAGGATTTTTATTTAACCCTTTAATATTATAGGAAGCTAACATAATTAAACTAATGGAGGGGGGGTGTTGCCATTTTTTCCCTTGCCTTTTCTCTTCTTGGCAGCTTTTGGATTTTCCATACCTGAGATTTGTTTATTTTTGAGATCTTTTCCTTCTTTTTCGTCTATCGCCTTAATCTTATTCACAAGAAGAGTATTCATTGCAACAGGAGAGTCTGCATCTGGGCAAGTGGTCTGGTCATAAATAACCATAGGGGCAAACGTGTTGGAGACAGTCAATTCATTGCAGCGAATTGGAGTAATAGAGCTAGATTTAGCTCCCCTTCCTACGGTTACCCATTCATTCCCAGTCTTAGTCTTGTCCTTGGAACTGGTTCCAACCATATTTTGCATATCTGCCTTCATTACCTGTCCACCAACATTAGCCTGCACTTTACCATCTGTGACATTTCCAAGCCCTTTAGGAATCCACTGGAAGTTTGCTTTAGGACATTTGAGGGGAAAATGCCCAAACACAAGGCATTTAGGGCAGTTGGGTGGTTTACTTTGATATTCCACTTCAACCGAAGTAAAGGAATACTCAGAAGCGTCCTCTTGTTTAGTGGCTACCCTGAATAGAAGGAAGAAATGAGGAAGAAGCTTTGACTTCAATGCAAACTCTAGCAAAATTCAGGAAATCGTTTTTAGTGGTCATATCATCCGTGAACAGAGGTTTCCCAATGGCACTAGCAATATAGCTAATTCCTTCATCCGACTAATAGGAGAGAGGGATATTGTGGAGTTTGACCCAAATTGGAAAGGAGCTGCATTCCGTTTTAGAGAACTCTATTCCTTCTTTCCATTTTTGAAGGACCGTGATTTTAGAGGTGAAGTGCCAAGGACCAGACGCTAGCACATTGTCACATTCCGAAATAGATGCAAATTTGAAAATGAAGTATCCTTTGTTATAAGGAATACATCAGTAAGCCCAAGATGACCCCAAAGTCTTCTAGCAATAGGCTCAACAACTTTAAAGGGAAGGGAGGAATGAAGGAAGTATCCCACAATGCTGGAAGCCCATCTTTGATTTCCTCTAACTAACATATCGTCTGGAGGTATGACTGACAGGACCCCTTCGCCAGAAGTAGGAGGGTGGTACGATAGGAGCCTAGAAGTTCTGACATTAGATTTGCCTACAACATCACACCACGTTTTAGTGGCTTCTTTCAGGCTAGCAGCTGGAATTTCCCCTTCTTCGAGGGAGGAGGTGTGACCTTTTGAAAAATTTGACTCTAACAGTTCAGGTTTGATAAGACATGAGTTGGTGGGAGACCGGACCGGATTCGCCGGTTTAGAGCCTAAACGCACCTCAGTCGCCGGAGAGACCTTAGGGGCTGTTCCTCCCGGCTTAGAATCTTCTCCAACAAGAAATGTTGAACATCATTGGTAGTGATCCCATGGGCTGATAGAAAGGACATCAAGTGCATGTTTTTCTTTCTTTCAAACAAGGCTTCTTCCCTGTCTTTTATGAGAGAAATGGTGAGCAGCCGAGAAAATTTCTTTGGCATTGTCCCCCAAAGCAAGATCGATATCCAGAGCAGGATTCATCTCATTTGTAGCAGAGTCTTCAGAGCTAATATTGGTTCCCATAACACCCATAATGGGATCCGAATCCCCCATATCCTCGACACCAAGATGAGGATGTAGGGGTTCAGAAGAGTTCGGAAGGGAGACTCCAAACTTGGCAAACAGATCTTTGGATGGACTACTCTTTGAGTTCTCGGCAGAGAGGTGGTTGTGGCTAACCATAGCAGAAAGAGAACACATGAGAGTAAGGGAAGAAGAAGTGGTCAAGGGACAAGAGATCCAGAGGAAGGACTAAAATAGTGGACAAAAGGGAAAGGAAGGGACTGAAGATGGGTGTATGATCGGAGTACGGAGAGAGGGGGGGGGGAAATAAGCCGAGAAAGGTTGGTGGAGGTCGGACAAGTTAGGTGAGACCTAGGGGCGGGGGAAATTTGAAACTAGGGTTTACACCGTGAGAGAGATTCTAACGTAGAACGAAGCCAAAACACCTACTTCTTCAATTCTTCTTGGGATTTTCTATCATTGTGGATTATTATTAATATTTTGCTGGAATTTTATGAGGATTTGAATGTCAACATTGGTTTATATTCAGCAATTGGGTTTGATCATTTTTATCCTTCATCTTTCAATTGTTTACGTATTAGCCATGTTTTGCTTTGATCCCATAATGGCTTTTGGTTCAGTCATGAACTAAACTCCATTATGGAATTCTAACGGATTTTAATATGTAGTTTAGTTGTGTGCTTGAATGTTAGGGCTGTTGTACATATCATATGGGATTTCTATAATGATTGTTTTGCATGTATGAATGCTTGATCACCATTCATCTCAGTACTTGTATGGAATTGACAATGAACATGCGAGTATGGATTGTAATCATGATAGCATACGAATATGGTGCTATTTTCCATGGCTTGTGTATTTTGTGAACCAGATAGACATATACTGTTTCACCGTGTGAGTTAAAATAAGGGCTTGTGCTTAAATTTAGTTTGATTACAATTTCACATAGACATATAATGATCTTGGTTATATTGATGATTACATGGTGTCTATCATTTGTGGATACTGTGTAAGTAGGTCATAGTTCATTGAAAAATGGCTATGACTCTATTAGTGCTCTTGACTACTTTCCTGTGATATGTGAACAATTCTTGCATGATAGTTGTAATTAGATAAAATATTAAATGAAGTTACGATCCCATTATTTACAGATTTGGTTTATTCCTTTATTATTCTTGATTTAGTTGTTATTTGTAATTAGTTTAATTCACTAATACAGTCATGAGTCTAAGCATATAAATACAGTGATTTAATTGATGCATAATAGTTTAAATTTGACAACTTTCTATGTGGGATCGATACTCTACTTACTCTATATTACTTGTTGACATATGTATGATGGCATGAGTTAGAGCTCTTTTATCAGAACTGAAAAAGAGGCAACACATGTTCACAATTTCAGTTCATTTAACTTATGTTCACTCTATTTTCTAATTTCTTTTAAAGGTGTCTAATTTGAGTTTTAATCCTCTACATACTCCACATAGTAAATTATAGTCCGATTAAAAGTTAAAAATGTGTGGTTCGTTACTGGATTTATAGTTTTGACCAGATATAACAATCATATGTAATTTTATGTATCTAATGGATACTTAAAAGCTCAATGCTTTGTTTATCTGTATATCAAACTACAAGAAAATTAAGGAAGAACTAACAATAAAAGCTTTACCAGAATAGAAAGAATTTTTTCAGCCCATATAACACCAAATTATACCTGAAGAAAATGCCTTTAGTTTCAAACCCTAGACCCAAAAAGAAAAAGGAATCAGGGAAAAAGCATACTCAAATCAAACTTTACTTTTAAAAATCATAATCCTAGATGATAAAAAGAAAAGCCTAGTAAACCTTTGCTTTAAGAGGAAATTCAAACACAGAGACCAAAGACTGGGTCATCTTAAAGCCACAGTTTCGGGACAGAATCGATGAGGCTTCTTCACTCCTCTAGTGGTCGGAGCTGAATTTCGGGCCTTTGTTGCTAGGTGCTTCCCTTGGGGCCTTGCCATCGGTTGATTTATGGGTTGTTTGCTTGGTTCTTGCAATTGTAGAGAAAGAGGATGGGTTTTTAGAGAGGAAAAGAGTTTATGGTGATGAGGGAGGAGAATATAATGTGTGCTGTAATATAACACTGAGTAGTCATACATTGTCACCAAAATTTTGGCTTCTCTAGCAAATTATGTCCAGGTGTAAGTGGAGTTAGTCTAGGTGGCATGTCTGTCAGGGGCAGGTGCATAGTTGAGCTAAAATTTGTAACGTTAGATGTACTTTTTAAAAAAAAATAAAGTTCAGGGTGTAAGTGGGATTTCGGGATAAATATCAGGGACATTTTTGCACCTTCGCCCTAAAAATAAATATAGGAATTAGTGGGGGTATATTAGTAATAATGGTATTTTAAGTAGATATATAGCTGATTTATAATTATATTTGGAATTGGTGAATGATAATGTGATATTTCCTTTCTCTCTACGGTTGTATCTCCTTATTCTCTACTTTCTTCTTCTTCCCTAAATTTCTCTTTTAATTCTTCTTAAATTCCTATTCTATTTCTCTGTTCCTTACAATTGGTATAAGAGCCGTTCCGATCCCAGGAACAATGGTAAGTGAAAATCAAAATTTTATAACCCTAGCAAATCATTTTGAGAAAATTCGAGAATCTATGAAAGAATTGCAAAGTTCTATGAAGTAAGTCATGAAGAAATTTGATGACTTAAGAGCTTCTAATAGAAGAGGTTTGGAGCTGATATCTGAAATGAAGATCTTAGGCTCAGATAGTGAAGAAATCAAACCTGCGACTGATGTGAATCAAGGAAATGGTGTCGCTCACAAGGTGTTTGATGAAAGGTCTACAAGAAGGGATGATTTTACTAACCATTGTTAGAGAGGCTCTTAAATTCCATTTTGAGGGTAATAGTACATAATTAATTAAAACCAAGTTGATGGTTGGGGTTATGGAGAAGAACAATTTACTTGGTGCAATACTTACTCTATGTGGTAGTACTAAAAATGAGCTCAACATTAGCAACTGCATGAATTCAGTGTACAATCTGACAGATGCACAATCAATGAGTTTTTGTGCTCAATCACTTGCTAGTGTACAATCTACAACTACTGAAAATCAAGGAGTCTCTAATATAGCTGGTATTTGTTGTTTTTATATTTTCAGTCTCTTGTTTGTGATAAACCCCACCCTTGAGGGCAAAGGTGTTTTTGAGGAGCATGGAATGTAAGGAATATGCAAGGATATAAAAATAAATATAGGAATTAGTGGGGGCATAGTGTTAATAGTGGTATTCTAAGTAGATATATAGTTGATTTGTAATTCTATTTATAATTGGTGAATGATAATGTGATATTTCCTTTGTCTCTCTACGGTTCTATCTCCTTATTTCCTTCTGTCTTCTTCTTCTTTCCCAAATTTCTGTTTTAATTATTCTCAAATTCTTATTCTATTTATCTATTCCTTATATGGAACTTGTTTGTGGAAATGTGGGAGTAGTATGTAATGTGATCTTTATCCTTTTTTAACTAGATGGAAAGTGTTATGAAGATCTTATAACCTAGTTAAATAAGATATAAACTTATTTAAAATTGAAATTGAAAATAAATAAATTAAAAATTCCACCAATTTGGAAACCATTTGTTTACTTGTATTGTTGTATTGGTAATATTTGTTGACACTTTTAGCAAAATGTTGAAGAAACATATTACACATCCTTCGTTTCAAAATATTGTTTTGAAAAAAAATCAAATTTAAAATTGGCTTGTTTATTTGAATTTAGTCAATACAATGATGAATATAGTACATTATATAAAAGTACTACTAATACTCCCTCTATTCGAGGATAATTCTTATTACTATTTTAGGTAGTCCCGAGTTAAATGTCTATTTATCTTAAATAATTTATTTTTCTAAATAATTACTTATAATACTCTTAGTATTAATTGTCATATTTATATTCTCTATGCATATTTATGTAGAATCACTAGCCGTGTGCAGAAAATTATTCAATTAAACGAGAATTTAAATATGAACAAATTTGTTATATTATCCTTTTTTTTAATATTTGCAAAAAATTAAATATGACTTTTTTCTTGGGACATATGGAGTAATAAATAAGATTTATTAATTATTTCGTAATCTTAAATAAATTATATTTAGGAATGACAAAGTATATCTAAAAAGGGGAGGGGAGGGGAGGGGAGGGGAGGGGAGGGTAGGGGGGAAGTGTTGGGTGTAATCTAATTAAGCACGACACGCAAGTATACGTGATTAAAAAGTAATATAATGATAAGTTAAGTATCATTCCCACAGAGACAGAATTTAATTTTAATCTAACAATTATCAGCTTTATATTATTTCAATTTTATTAAACTAACCGATTTAATTGATAAGAATAATGAAAAGCTAATAAACAAAATAAACATCAACTAACAACCACAAATTTTACTCAGATAATGAAGAATTAAGCCTACAACTTCACTTTATGCTTCACTCAGATTATTTTTTTTGATAATGGCTTCACTCAGATTATTAGGCCTCTTTAATCCAATTAACTATTCTAGTTCATTAATCAAGAACACAAAAGTAGAATTAGGCATCTCTCGATGCACTAAATCCATATCAACTTAAATCCACAGATGATAAAATTAAGCCAAACATGATAAATAGGTTTTATACCTACTTATTGGGTGTCAACTCACTAGAATTATGCTCAACTCAAGTAGGTTTTACTATGTTTTAGTTGCATTTTATAGTTATTTTGCAGTACTTGTAATTGGAACTCCTATGGCGTGGAAAAGCAAGAAATAACAAGGATTGGCATTGACATGACAACATGAAGCTAGCAAAGGAATGGCAAGAGGAACATGAGCAGATGGAAAATGAATGCAGTGAGGAAGAGAAGGGATAAAGAACAAATGGCAACGAACAAAAAGTAGCAGCAACAAAACATCAGAGGACAGAATGCAGAAGCATTGCGGCCGCGCTGCTAAACAAGTCTAACCTCGCGCCCCCGTGCTATATGCATACAGAAGCTAAATTACAATATTACGTGGCCGCGCCCCATCAAAGAAGAAATCTCGCGCGCCCGCGCCAAGGCTTCGGTAGACACACCTATCGCGCGCCCGTGCTGGTTTTACACAAAGATCTCGCGCGACCACGCGAGTCCTCTGTAGTCTATTTTGTTTACTTTTTATAATTTGAATTTTGAGCGCTCGAGGCTCATTTAAACAATACTGGTTGGTACCAGACGTGTGTTATTGGAGTCTTTGATAAGTTTTCATATCAAGTAATTAGGGTTCTTAAGTTTAACTAGTCTAGAGGGTTTTTGATCAATTTTTGATACATTCTATATCCCCTCTTCAATTTGGTTATTCAATAATCATTAGTGTCATTTTCTGGAGATTATTGGTACTTTGGAACAAACATTGGAACAAATTCTGCAACTGGGTTTAATCATTTCTCTTTCATCTCTTATTTGCATTGTTTAATTCCATGTGTTGCTTCAATCCCATAATGACTTTTGGTTCAGAAATGAACTAAACTCCATTATGGGATTCTAATGGATTTTAATATGTAGTCTAAACTTATATAGCTGATTGTCTGGTTATATGTTTATCATTGGATTACCTATTATGATTGAGCGTAATGAATGAATGTTTGATCACCATTAACCTTGTATGCTTATATGGATTTGAAAAAAGAAATATGAGTATGGATATAATCATAATGGTATATGATTATGAGGCTGAGTTGTTTAGCTTTGTAATTTGTGAACCGGATAGAAATATACCGTTTCACCGTGTGTAGTACTGAAAATAGCCTGTACTTTAATTCATTATTGCTGCAATTTCACATAGACATATAGTGATTTTGGTAATAATTTAGCTTACATGATGTCTATCATATGTGGAGGTTATGTGAATAGGTCATAGTTCATTGAAAAATGATTATGTCCACTTTTGTGCTCTTGACTAGTTTTCCATGATAAGTATATAAACATTACTTAATGGTTATAAGTTAGATGAATTATTAAATGAAGTTAGAATCCCATTCTTTCCAAATTTGATTACATTAATTAGTATTATATTTTTATTCATTAATTGAATTTAGTATAAATTATAACTATGAGTTATTCGTTAAAGCATATGAAAACAGTGACATAGTTGATGTATGATAATTAAGATTTAAAACCTTTCTCCGTGGATCGATACTTTTTTTTACTCTATACTACTTATTGACCCATGTATGCTTGCATGAGTTAGAGTCCTTTTTATTTGACTAAAAAGGAGGCGACAAGTTTTTGGCGCCGTTGCCGGGGAAAGGCGTTTAATTTTAGTATTATTATCATCAATTTTAAGCTAAATTTATATGACTTAGACAAATCTAATCTTATCTTATTTCTATTTTTATTTTTGTTGTATTCCAGGTACTTGTATGTATTTTATGCACACGCGGTCATCCAATTTTGAGTTGACACCTGCTCAGGATAACATTAATGGAAGAGGTTGGAAAACGAGAGTGCGTAGGAATTTACAAGCAGCTTTAGAGACCACAACATCCAACATGGCAGCAGAAGAGCAAAGAGAGGAGCACAGGGCCTTGAGAGATTATTCGATGCTGAACATCAATGGATTACAGTCAAGTATAGTCAGGCCAACTATAGCAGCCAACACCTTCTAGATAAAGCTGGGCACTATTCAAATGGTGCAGAATTTGGTACAGTTTGGGGGTGCTGCTACAGATGATCCGAATGAGCATCTATTGAGTTTCATTGAAATATGTGACACCTTCAGGTACAACGGGGTGACAGAGGATGCAATCAGACTTAGACTATTTCCATTTTTGTTACGGGACAAAGCAAGAAGTTGGCTTCACTATTTACCTTCAGGATCTATTACAACATGGGAGAACTTAGCTCAAAAGTTCTTAGCCAAATTTTTTCCAATGGCTAAGACTGTTAAAATGAGGACAACAATTTCCCTGTTAGAACAGCAGCAGGGTGAATCTCTATATGAAGCCTGGGAAAGATACAAAGAGGTGCTAAGGAAGTGTCCACACTATGGTATGCCGGATTGGATGGTGATTAATACATTCTATAATGGATTGGGATGGCAGTCAAGGCCAATTATAGATGCAGCTGCAGGAGGAGCCTTATGGGCGAAGAGCTATGAAGAGGCCTACAATCTTATTGGGACGATGGCAGCGAATGATTTCCAAAATCCTATAGCCAAAATGCCACAACCCAAAGTTGTAGGTTTGTTAGAGGTGGATGCTATCACTCAGTTGTCAGCTCAGATGGCATCCATGGCAAAGAATATTGACTCTTAGGCGAAAAGTAAGGCAAAGACAGTTGCTTTCGTGTGTGAGATATATGCAGGGTGTAACGACCGAGAAATTCGGATTTTAATGTAAGATGATTTTATTAGATTAAATAATAATAAAATCATATTATGTGGGATATCAAGATGGTTGTCGTTTTGTAACCTATTGATATTGGAATATCGTAGTATTTGAGCTATGTGAAGGATTTAAGGTGTTTGAATTTTCAAGACGAAAATAAAAGTTTTCTGACAAATTTTCTGAAAAATACTATTCATCGGTATTTGCTCGGGATTTATTTTTGAATTTCCGAGAAATACGTAATGGTAGAATATTAAAGTAAGACGGATTATGTAATAATAATCTAGTTATGGAAAATGTAATATTTCGCTTGCGGACTTAAATCGAGAACGTAAGGAAAATGAAGAACTATTGCGCTAAGAAATGATGGTATGATACGTGAGTATTGTACAAGGAATGAAAACGAGTATAATACAAAGTATTATGAGTTTGTAAGAAGAATGCATTATCGTATATAAATTCTATATGAATTAGAATACGAGAATAATACATAAACTATATGTATATGTATTATGTAATATTAATGGACTTGTAAAGATTGGTTAGGATTTTGTACAAGCCCAAGTGAATTAAGGGTTAAGGCCCAACTTATGAATTAATAAACATATGAAGGTTTGTTAAGCAAAACCCAAGGATTTATGTAATCCAAGCCCAAGCTAGAATCCATGAGTTGGCAAACCCATGGGGTAAACCATATTAATGTGGTAAATGTGTGGTTACCAAGTATTAAAAGTGGTGACCAAGTTAAGTGGTAACCAAGTAAATAAAGTAGGGACCAAGCAAAGGATATGAGTGGTGTTGGTCAATTAATGAATAGTAAGGAGGTGGATTATGTAAAGACTAATCTACCCCAAGCCTTGCAAGTTTTATAAATAGAGAAGCATGACAAGTCATTTGCTAGTTATTCAAATTAATCCAATCACTCTCTCTCAAAGTGCTTAAGTGTTAGGAGAATTAAGTTGCAAGTAAGTTATTCCATAAGTCAAGAAGAAGAAGAAGCTACTTACTAAAGACTTCAAATGTAAGACTCCTTCTCCAATTATCTTCTATCTCTAACATGATAGGTTGATAAGAAAAGCTTGGATTAAGGAACATGAATGATAAAAAAAGAAAGAAGTATGTATAAGTAATGAACTTAAGCCACATAAGTTGGTAATAAGTCATTTAAGATAGCATAAGTTGTAAACTTATGTGAATGCATGATGAACTTGTGATAGGTTTATTAATGAAAGTATATGTATATACATCAACTTGTAAGAACATATGTATCAAGAATACATAAGTAAAGTTATATGATGAAATCATGTATGGATGATGATTAAGAACTTTAATTGTCATAAGTTATGAATGATAAGTTCATAAGTAGTTTGAAAGTTATCAAGTATAAGCTTACAATGAGATAAGTTAAAATCCAACCATGAGTATAAATATTTGGAATAAGGATGTTAAGATGTTCACATTATGAATGTAATTCATTGGTAGTGTTGAACAAGTTCTAAGAACGAAGAATTGCCGGAAATCGCACGATTAGACAATAATCGTCGAATTCGTAAATTTCCCGGAATGGAAGTCAAATTTTGAGTTTGAGTTCGGAAATGTTATTTTCTAATGGAGACAAGTCATGTTTGTCATTTAAGAGTCGCGGACTCGAAAATGGACGAATTCTGACTTAGAACGAAGAAACGAGCTTTTAACGTTCACGAACGTTTATCGTTTTCGTTAAAAATGAACCAATAGGTGAATTTTTAGCAAACGAAGTCAAATAGATAAAATTCTAGCATTAACGTGTAGATTACGTAATTTGTGAACCGTAGGCTTTTGAACGAGCCAATTCGGACTTAAAACGAAGAAGTTATGCGTCCGGGAAGTTTACAAAAATTAAAAGTTAAAAAAATTTTCTGGTGCACAGAGTTGGCGCCGCGGCGCCAACCCTAAGCTTTTTGGTCACACCGTAGCGCGAAATCTGGGACTCGGCTACTGCTAACTCGCGCCGCAGCGCGAGTTGTAAGAGTAATGCCCGCGCCGCAGCGCCAGGCACAGAACTTGGACAGTAAAGAATAAAAATGAAGGGAAAGGAAGGGGATGGTAGGAGATTGAACTAAACCTACCTTAAACAACTTAAAGTAACATTGTTGGGACAATGTTAAGACTTAAAAGTAATGAAGAATGGTTAATATAACCAAGTCGAATGAATGTAAAGCGAATGATAAGTCGAAAGCGCATAAGAATGAAATCTAATCTATAATTAGATTGAAATGAAGGGTAAGATATATTCAGATACATACTTGATTATATGTGACCTAATGTAAGGCATTATGTGATCATGTATTGTAGAGACTTGAAAGACTTGAACGTAAAGTAAAATACACAGTAGCAGACGCTAAAGGCAAGTATTCTAACTCTTGTTTCAGTTCAATCTGAACAAGTTTATGTTGTTCATGTATCCTTTCGCATGAATTGAAGTATAATGAAGTTAAAGCCAGTTTCTTTGGCTAGACTTAACATATTGAGTGGATTATTGATAATCTGTTCATCTGTTATCAAATGCTAGTATCTTTTGTCAACTACTGATTGTTTTCAAAAGAAGACTGAATTGTTAAACAAATGTTTTGTCGGTAAAATGACAAGCACGCGAGGTTGCCAAATGATTAAACGTACATACGTTTAATGGATGTAGTGTTGATCAACACAGAGTACAATAGGCTGATCACCTAGAAGTGCTCGTAAGTAATATCGGGCTTACGGACTTAGGTCCGGGTTGTCCTTTTCAAAGAAAGAATGAATACTCAAGGTCTTTGACCGGAGTGAATGTTTTACTGAATTTATTCATTGTGAAACATTTTGAAAAGAAAGATGAATTACTATTTTGAATCATCAATAGTACTTCATAGCTATTGTTTAGTTATCGAAGATATATGATTCATATGTATCAAGCATGTTGTTATTGAATTTGTTATACTTGCTGAGCTAGTCATGCTCACTCTTGCTTGAACCATATGAATGCAGCTAAGACTGAACGTCCTGAAGGATCAAATAAGGATAAAGGAAAAGCTAAGGCAGATTATTAAGCTGTCATGTAATAGTATCGGTCTATTGTTGTAATGTAATGAATATTATGACAAGAGAACCTTTGTAATGGGTTTAGAACTTGGGAAATGTAAATATTAAATTAAATATATATAAGTTATGTTCATTCTTTGAGACTTTCAATTGAATGAATGTATGAATGTTTGTACAGTATAGCACCATCTGTCGGGTTGTAAGATACCTGGATTTGGGGGCGCTACAAGTTGGTATCAAAGCCTAGGTTATAAAACTTAAAGGGAATTAGAACCTTAAGTCATAACCTTAATAAAGAAGTAAAAGAAGAAAGATAACCTTATAAAAATGTATTATAGTATGTTATGTGTTTTTATTTATGTTACTGACGTGTACTAATCAAACTGTATTGTTTTATTGTAGATGTCTAGGAGAAAATGATATGTATAGAAATATACATGTAGTAAGCGAGGATTCGGTTAATCGGGTAGAGATACTACCAAATCCCGTAGCGATAGAGCCAGAAGTGGTAGTAATAGAGTCTGGAGACTCGGACAATTTAGACTATATGTCTATTTTCGATGGCATGCTAGAGGAGGAGGTGGACGTAATGTCCTTTGACCAAGTTCCACCCGCAGAGGAGATGTCTACGGGGGATTCGATGAAAGCATTGTTTATGGCGGTATTGGATAGGAATGTCCATTATTGCTAGGAGGTAAAGGAGTTGAAAGCGGAACTCCAAGCTGTCCGTGAGGACAAGCTTAGCATGGAGGGAATGTGGGAGGAGGAACACGATGATCGTGTTTTAGCTAAGGACAAGGTCCGAGAGCTGAAATGTGAAGTCTTGGAGCTCAAACAAGAGCTAAAGACTAAACAGGGGAGATTGGAGAGGATGTCCTATATACATAGGAGTTCTCATGTGGATTTCCAGCAGCAAGTGGCTGGGTATCCGGTAGAGGCGGAACAGACACGACATACCATCAGTCGGGATGTTATTACCGGTCTGGCCAGCAAAGATTTTGAGAATGCCTTACGGCAGATGTTATCTAGCAATAGCTAGAGTAGCGTAGATATGTAAATATTATGTATCTAGTAGTGACGTAAAACCCTCTTTTGTATAAACAAGGGTAGTCTTTTGTAAATACAAATTTTTGGAAAGTAATTGCGGGATGGTAATGTAATCAGCTAAGACTGAGTAATGTAATCAGCTAAGGCTGAATGATGTAAACAATGTAGTGTTATACTACAAGTTATTAATCAATATAAGCCTCTCTTATGGAACATATTGAGTAATGAGTATGAGTTATTGTTTTATCACAAATAATAACTAACTCATAAGAAGAAAGTAATAATGATGTGTTGTTTTCTTAACAGCGAAATGCCGCCAAGAAGGGGACAACGAAATCAAGAAACTAATGTTAACCAACCGGAAGGTGGTCCGGTTAATCCAATGCAAGAGTTCGTTAATCTTTTAACGGCTGCATTTAATAGAACGGGGGCTAATGTACCCGTAATTCCTGGAGTAGTACGAGCTATTACTTTTAAGGACTTTAAAAGTGTAGGTCCGCCGGAGTTCAAGGGAACTACGGACCCTATAGAAGCCCAAACTTGGGTGAAAGAAATTGAGAAAGCATTTGTAATTACAAATGTGGAGGAGGGTCAAAAGGTTGCCTTTGCAACCTATTTGATGAAAGGAGAGGCCAACTTCTGGTGGGAGGCAAACCAGGCTAGGGCCGATATAGGAAACCTAACGTGGGAGAGGTTTAAGGAGATTTTCTTCGAGAATTATTTTCCCACGAGTATGCAAGGTAGAATGGAAATGGGTTTTCTGGAATTGAAACAAGGGGATATGACAGTTCCCCAGTATGCCGCCAAGTTTAATGAACTGGCACGATTTGCTCCACATCAAGTGGACACTGAAGTGAGAAAGGCTAGAAGATTCGAGCAGGGCTTAAAACCCTGGCTCTATAGCCGAATCTCTGTGTTCCAAAGTACTTCCTTTGGAACCATATTAGAGAAGGCAATAATAGCCGAAGGTGGGAATGAGGCTTTAAGCCAGTACCACAAAGATAAGAAAAATAAAGGAAGAGTTGATGGGGGAATTAAGACCGAAGGAGCCAGTGGTAGTGGCGACGGTCAGAAAAGAAAGGGTTTTAACTCTGGGAATACCGGAGTGAAACAAGGCGATTCAAAAAGGAGGATGGAGGCCTGTAAAACCTGCGGGAAGACTCACTTGGGAGTCTGTCTCAAAGGAAAGGCCGTATGTTATAATTGTGGACAGGACGGGCACATTTCGCCTAACTGTCCAAATCCGAAGAAAAATCACGGATGTTTTGTATGTGGATCAACTGACCACATAGCAAAGAATTGCCCGAAGAAGGGTATGGAAGGAAATAAGGGCACTAATAGTGGAAAGTTAGCTATTAGCGGTCCAGTTCAGCCGGGTAGACCAATGGCCCGTACTTTTAATATGACAGTCCAAGATGTGGTGGCATCCGGGGACGTAGTTGCAGGTATTATCCCAATCAATAACAATAATGCATATGTGCTATTTGATTCGGGTGCTACTTGTTCGTTTATAGCATGTGATTTTGCTAGACGATTAGAATTATTTCCCGAAAAGTTACCTATACCTGTGAACATTAAGGTAGTAAATGAAGAGATAATTCCTGTGGATAGTATTCATAGGAGTTGTTGCGTAGATATACGTGGATGTAAGTTATCGGTAGATTTAATACCGATAAGGTTGGGAGAATTTGATGTAATTCTCGGAATGGATTGGTTGATTAACCATGGAGCAATTATAGATTGCCAAAAGAAACGTGTGAGCATTAGGACGTTGAAGCAACCTCCTGTAGTATTCTACGGTAATAAATCACCGAGGAGATCGTGTTGTCTTACGATGACACAAACTAGAAAACTCTTAAGAAAGGGATGCGTGGGTTACTTGTGCCATGTTGTTGATACCCAGCGAGTGGGAACAACCATGGAACAAATACCTATAGTAAACGAATTCATGGATGTATTTCCAAGTGAGTTACCGGGTTTAACACCGGATAGGGAGATCGAATTTGTAATAGACATTGTGCCAGGAGCGGCACCAGTGTCAAGGGCACCGTACCGTATGGCGCCGTTGGAAATGAAAGAGCTAATGGTTCAATTACAGGAACTGTTGAATAGGAAGTACATTCAACCAAGTGTTTCCCCGTGGGGTGCACCAGTGTTGTTTGTCAAGAAGAAAGATGGATCGTTAAGACTTTGTATCGACTATGAGAGTTGAACAAATTAACGATAAAGAATAAATACCCATTGCCCAGGATTGATGATCTCTTTGATCAGTTGAAAGGGGCAAAGTATTTTTCTAAAATAGATTTGCGGACGGGGTATCACCAGTTGAAGGTGAGGAAAGAGGATATACCAAAGACGGCATTCAGAACTCGTTATGGTCATTACGAGTTTCTGGTGATGTCATTTGGGTTGACGAATGCACCAGCTGCATTTATGGACATGATGAACAGAGTGTTCAAATCATATTTGGACAAGTTTGTGGTTGTGTTTATTGATGATATTCTAGTCTATTCAAAAACGCCAGAAGATCATGCTGAACACTTAAGATTAGTGTTGGAAACACTAAGAAAGGAGAAGTTATATGCGAAATTCACTAAGTGTGAATTTTGGCTGGAGAAAGTTCAGTTTTTAGGTAATGTCATTGATCAGGAAGGGATTTCAGTGGATCCAGCAAAAGTAGAAGCAGTGATGAACTAGGAACAACCAAAAACGCCGACTGAGGTGCGGAGTTTCCTAGGGTTAGCGGGTTACTATCGAAGATTTATCCAAGATTTTTCGAAGATAGCTACCCCGTTGACTAATTTAACAAGGAAGACGGTTAAATACGTATGGACGGATAAATGTGAAGACAGTTTTCAAGAACTGAAGAAAAGACTATGTAAAGCACCTGTTTTGTCATTGCCAGACGACACAGGAAATTTTGTAGTATATAGTGATGCTTCGCATAGAGGGCTTGGTTGCGTGTTCATGCAGCATGGCAAAGTCATTGCGTATGCATCACGGCAGTTGAAGGATTATGAGAAAGTTTACCCTACTCATGATCTGGAACTGGCCGCGGTAGTATTTGCCCTAAAGATATGGAGGCGTTATCTTTATGAGGAGAAATGTGAGATATATACAGACCATAGGAGTCTAAAGTATATCTTCACTCAGAAGGAGTTGAATATGAGACAGAGGAGATGGCTGGAGTTGATAAAGGATTACGACTGTGAAATCCTGTATCACCCTGGGAAAGCCAATGTAGTTGCCGACGCCTTAAGTAGGAAGGGTCGGGAAAAGTTGTCTATGTTAACGGCTCAAAATGAGTTAATAACAGAGATGGCTAGGATGGAAATAGAAGTGAAGATGCCGAGTGAATCGGGGCAGATACTTTTTACCACGGAGAGACAATCTACCATTGTAGAGAGGGTCAAGGAAGTACAACTCAAGACTGATAAGTGTAACCAAATAAAGCAGCGGTTATCCGATAAAGGAGATGATAAGTATAGTCTTGATAATGAAGGATTATTAAGATTTGAAGGAAGAATTTGGATTCCGAATGAGACAGAATTAAAGGAGCAAGTGTTAGAAGAAGCTCATAGTTCAAGGTACTCGATATATCCTGGTAGCACTAAGATGTATCAAGACCTTCGACAAAGTTTTTGGTGGCCAAACATGAAAAGGGAAATAGCAGAGTATGTAAGTAGGTGTTTGACTTGTCAAAAAGTTAAGGCTGAACATCAACGACCCAGTGGCTTGCTACAGTCATTGGAGATTCCAGAATGGAAATGGGAGCATATCTCGATGGATTTCGTGGTAGGACTTCCAACAACGTCAAAAGGGTACGATTCTATTTGGGTAATAGTCGACCGATTGACGAAATCGGCTCACTTCTTACCAATTAGGGTCAAGTATAACTTAGACCAGTTAGCTAAACTTTATGTCAAGGAAGTTATTTCCAGACATGGAGTACCGATATCGATTGTGTCAGATCGTGATCCACGATTCACATCGAACTTCTGGAGAAGTTTGCAAGAACAGCTGGGAACACAGTTAAAGTTAAGCACGGCTTATCATCCACAAACTGATGGGCAGAGCGAGAGAACAATTCAGACGTTAGAAGACATGCTGAGGTCTTGCGTCATGGATTTCAAGGGTAGTTGGGATGATCACCTACCACTGGTAGAATTTGCTTATAACAACAGTTATCATGCAAGCATAGGTATGCCGCCTTATGAAGCTCTGTATGGAAGAAGATGCAGAACACCATTGTGTTGGGATGAGGTGGGAGAACGCCGGATGCTAGGACCATAATTGGTGCAGCAAACAACGGATATAGTAAGGTTAATTCGGATGCGTCTCGTCACGGCTCAAGATAGACAGAAGAAGTATGCGGACTCACATCGATTAAATCGAGAGTTCGAAGTAGGTTCGTATGTGTTTCTGAAGGTATCTCCCTGGAAAGGAAAGATACGCTTTGGAAAGAAAGGAAAGTTAAGTCCAAGGTTTATAGGACCTTTTGAAATATTAAACCGGGTGGGAGAGGTAGCTTATAAGATAGCATTACCTCCAGACCTAGAAAGAATACATAACGTGTTTTACGTATCTGTATTACGTCCGTATAAGCCGGACTATAAGCACGTAATCGAGTATGAGCCGATTCATATCGAGAAGGATTTAACATATGAAGAATCGTCGGTTCAAATCATCGATAGAAAGGAACAAGTTCTGAGGAACAAAGTAATACCATCAGTGAAGGTGTTATGGAAGAACAATGATGCTGAAGAAGCAACGTGGGAGTTAGAAGAAAAGATGAAGAAAAATTTTCCTCATTTATTTGAAGAAAAAAAAACGAGATTCTGAGGACAGAATCTTTATAAGGGGGAAGAATGTAACGACCGAGAAATTCGGATTTTAATGTAAGATGATTTTATTAGATTAAATAATAATAAAATCATATTATGTGGGATATCAATATGGTTGTCGTTTTGTAACCTATTGATATTGGAATATCGTAGTATTTGAGCTATGTGAAGGATTTAAGGTGTTTGAATTTCCAAGACGAAAATAAAAGTTTTCCGAGAAATTTTCCGAAAAACACTATTCATCGGTATTTGCTCGGGATTTATTTTTGAATTTCCGAGAAATACGTAATGGTAGAATATTAAAGTAAGACAGATTATGTAATAATAATCTAGTTATGGAAAACGTAATATTTCGCTTGCGGACTTAAATCGAGAACGTAAGGAAAATGAAGAACTATTGCGTTAAGGAATGATGGTATGATACGTGAGTATTGTACAAGGAATGGAAACGAGTATAATACAAAGTATTATATGAGTTTGTAAGAAGAATGCATTATCGTATATAAATTCTATATGAATTAGAATACGAGAATAATACATAAACTATATGTATATGTATTATGTAATATTAATGGACTTGTAAAGATTGGTTAGGATTTTGTACAAGCCCAAGTGAATTAAGGGTTAAGGCCCAACTTATGAATTAATAAACATATGAAGGTTTGTTAAGCAAAGCCCAAGGATTTATGTAATCCAAGCCCAAGCTAGAATCCATGAGTTGGCAAACCCATGGGGTAAACCATATTAATGTGGTAAATGTGTGGTTACCAAGTATTAAAAGTGGTGACCAAGTTAAGTGGTAACCAAGTAAATAAAGTAGGGACCAAGCAAAGGATATGAGTGGTGTTGGTCAATTAATGAATAGTAAGGAGGTGGATTGTGTAAAGACTAATCTACCCCAAGCCTTGCAAGTTCTATAAATAGAGAAGCATGGCAAGTCATTTGCTAGTTATTCAAATTAATCCAATCACTCTCTCTCAAAGTGCTTAAGTGTTAGGAGAATTAAGTTGCAAGTAAGTTATTCCATAAGTCAAGAAGAAGAAGAAGCTACTTACTAAAGACTTCAAATGTAAGACTCCTTCTCCAATTATCTTCTATCTCTAACATGATAGGTTGATAAGAAAAGCTTGGATTAAGGAACATGAATGATAAAAAAAGAAAGAAGTATGTATAAGTAATGAACTTAAGCCACATAAGTTGGTAATAAGTCATTTAAGATAGCATAAGTTGTAAACTTATGTGAATGCATGATGAACTTGTGATAGGTTTATTAATGAAAGTATATGTATATACATCAACTTGTAAGAACATATGTATCAAGAATACATAAGTAAAGTTATATGATGAAATCATGTATGGATGATGATTAAGAACTTTAATTGTCATAAGTTATGAATGATAAGTTCATAAGTAGTTTGAAAGTTATCAAGTATAAGCTTACAATGAGATAAGTTAAAATCCAACCATGAGTATAAATATTTGGAATAAGAATGTTAAGATGTTCACATTATGAATGTAATTCATTGGTAGTGTTGAACAAGTTCTAAGAACGAAGAATTGCCGGAAATCGCACGATTAGACGATAATCGTCGAATTCGTAAATTTCCCGGAATGGAAGTCAAATTTTGAGTTTGAGTTCGGAAAAGTTATTTTCCAATGGAGACAAGTCATGTTTGTCATTTAAGAGTTGCGGACTCGAAAATGGATGAATTTCGACTTAGAACGAAGAAACGAGCGTTTAACGTTCACGAACGTTTATCGTTTTCGTTAAAAATGAACTAATAGGTGAATTTTTAGCAAAAGAAGTCAAATAGATAAAATTCTTGCATGAACGCGTAGATTACGTGATTTGTGAACCGTAGGCTTTTGAACGAGCCAATTCGGACTTAAAACGAAGAAGTTATGCGTCCGGGAAGTTCACAAAAATTAAAAGTTATAAAAAATTTCTGGTGCACAGAGTTGGCGCCGCGGCGCCAACCCTAAGCTTTTTGGTCACGCCGTAGTGTGACATCTGGGACTCGGCTACTGCTAACTTGTGCCGCAGTGCGAGTTGCAAGAGTAATGCCCGCGCCGCAGCGCCAGGCACAGAACTTGGACAGTAAAGAATAAAAATGAAGGGAATGGAAGGGGATGGTAGGAGATTGAACTAAACCTACCTTAAACAACTTAAAGTAACATTGTTGGGACATTGTTAAGACTTAAAAGTAATGAAGAATGGTTAATATAACCAAGTCGAATGAATGTAAAGCGAACGATAAGTCGAAACGCATAAGAATGAAATCTAATCTGTAATTAGATTGAAATGAAGGGTAAGATATATTCAGATACATACTTGATTATATGTGACCTAATGTAAGGCATTATGTGATCATGTATTATAGAGACTTGAAAGACTTGAACGTAAAGTAAAATACACAGTAGCAGACGCTAAAGGCAAGTATTCTAACTCTTATTTTAGTTCAATCTGAACAAGTTTATGATGTTCATGTATCCTTTGGCATGAATTGAAGTATAATGAAGTTAAAGCCAGTTTCTTTGGCTAGACTTAACATATTGAGTGGATTATTGATAATCTGTTCATCTGTTATCAAATGCTAGTATCTTTTTTCAACTACTGATAGTTTTCAAAAGAAGACTGAATTGTTAAACAAATGTTTTGTCGGTAAAACGACAGGCACGCGAGGTTACCAAATGATTAAACGTACATACGTTTAATGGATGTAGTGTTTATCAACACAGAGTACAATAGGCTGATCACCTAGAAGTGCTCGTAAGTAATATCGGGCTTACGGACTTAGGTCCGGGTTGTCCTTTTCAAAGAAAGAATGAATACTCAAGGTCTTTGACCGGAGTGAATGTTTTACTGAATTTATTCATTGTGAAACATTTTGAAAAGAAAGATGAATTACTATTTTGAATCATCAATAGTACTTCATAGCTATTGTTCAGTTATCGAAGATATATGATTCATATGTATCAAACATGTTGTTATTGAAATTGTTATACTTGCTGAGCTAGTCATGCTCACTCTTGCTTGAACCATATGAATGCAGCTAAGACTGAACGTCCTGAAGGATCAAATAAGGATAAAGAAAAAGCTAAGGCAGATTATTAAGCTGTCATGTAATAGTATAGGTCTATTGTTGTAATGTAATGAATATTATGACAAGAGAACCTATGTAATGGGTTTAGAACTTGGGAAATGTAAATATTGAATTAAATATATATAAGTTATGTTCATTCTTTGAGACTTTCAATTGAATGAATGTATGAATGTTTGTACAGTATAGCACCATCTGTCGGGTTGTAAGATACCCGGATTTGGGGGCGCTACACAGGGTTGCATTAAACTGACCAATGTGCTATCAGTTCAGAGTCTGTACAGTATGTGAGCAACTACCAGAAGAATCAAAGTCAGTTTCAGAATACATACAACTCCAACTACCACAAGTCTTCGCTCGATCTCCTCGCTTATTCACATACTGAATGGCACTTCGTCTGGATACCGATCAGTTTGATCTTTACGGGATCCTTAAGTTCTTCTAACATCGTACGCTGAAAAATGTTTTTCATTTAAAGCAAGTGTGAGCATTCAATTGCCCAGTAAATCATAGCAGTTGAACAAATAACTTCAAGAATTCAAATATTCCTTTAGAACTTCGATAACCGAACAAAGGTTATGAAGCAGCTTGAATAATAGGAATAATCTCGATTCCTATCATTTTAAAACATTATCCACATTCACTTTGAAATACATTCATTCTTATACCCTTTTCATACACATCCTGTCTAGCTAGAATCATTAGCACAGACTTAACAATAATGAATCATGTATAGACAGAGCATTCTCTTATTGAATAGTTCTGTGATAGCCCCGAATCCGGGTCCCAAATCACCGCAGATCCGATATACTATTTCTATAACTAATTACGGAAGATATAAACATAAATTGTTTATACATTAAACTTTTCACACATTTCCCCAAAATCGAGTAACCTTAACTTAAATACAATTCATAAACTTTCTATCACATAACAATATTTATCAAAATATACTATTACAAAATAGCCACACATTTTATCCCAAGCTGAACTTGGTATTATCTTTTCCTGTATCCGAACGCATTCGCCTTATCTGCAATGTTTTATCATGATATAGCAAGGGTGAACATGAAAGTTGCCCAGCAAGTTTAAATACAACAATATAACGATATATCATAATTGAAGAGTATGAATAATAAGTTGGCTATAATTCATCAATATAGTTGAGAATTATCACGAACAAACTTTTGACTGAACAAGTTTTAAACATGAACAAATATTTCTGAACCAACTGGTAATGAAGGTGATCAGCCTTTCATATCTGACTTATACATGCAAGATGTACCGAATACAATTTTTTTGGCAATCATCAATGATTAACCATAAGCTTGAAGAAACTACTCTTATTAGAGTTAAGTATAAGAAAACTTGCCTGAACCGTTGATTATCGCACGCAATTTATAACGCTTTACCCGAAGACCTAATATTAATAATATAGATCTCCAATATTAGAATAATATTATCACAGTATAATACTGTTATATTTATATCCAAAGAATAACCTAAACACATAGCACATAAGCGTATCAGTCTATACAACACATAAGACTTGGTATTAGGTCAAACTATTTCAGTTTGACTTGAAACCGACACAATTCTAACATCCCGACGGTCTAGTCGGTCAACACTCGAGTTTAAGTTCAATTAAACTCTTGTTTAAACACTTAACAATTATCCCAGATAATTATCTTATCAGTCAAAATAATTTTTAAAGACTTATAATAATTTTCAAATAATTATTATCATTTATCAACATTTTTCGATCATTAAAACCATATTTAATTGAATTAAATATCACATAATTCCTTAATCATTAATATTCATTTAATATAAAATATTAATGAAAATCATTACATAATATTATAATATAATTATAATATATCAAAGTATTTTTAATACCTTAAAATCATATTTATATGATTTTTAAACCATTAAATCCATTATCTGATAATTGATATTAATATTAAAATATTAATATTTTCATGTCAAAATATCAAAAGTTATATTTTATAACTTAAAATATTTTTATAACACTTAAATCATTTTTATATGATTTTTAAATCATTAATTCTATTTTTCTATAATTTATTTAATATATTTATTAAATAAACTAATTATCATTAATAATAAATTATTAATGAAATTCATCATAAAATATTAAAAGTCATCAAAAATAACTTCAAATATTTTCTAACACCATAAAATAATTTTTCATGAATTAAAACTATTTTTAAATAATTTATTTAATATTATTAATACCCTTTATATTCAAAAATATTAAATATTTTACATCTTGAAGCGTATTTCCTTTTTAGAAATATCTTTTACCTAAACTCGGAATTTCAGTGTTAAAACAGGTAACACATAACTTTTATACTAAAAATCAACTTACTTAAATATTTCTTTAATAATTTTTATATTATTTTGTCCATTCATGAGTCAACACAGACCGTTTTCTCATATATACATATTTAATTCCGCTAGCACTTTCGCTTTATATTTCGTTTTATAATAAATTCATAATTTTACTTTATATATTAAACTTATATATTTCGTTACGTAAATCTCAACTCAAAAACCACATTTTGAGCACCGAAAACCTCAAAATATCATTTTTATGATTAATACAATTTTTAAAAGATTTTACGTTCTTCGTTGCACCATAAATTAATTTTTATAGGCAATTGTAGTTTTTATTCCACTTAAATATGTAATTCATATTTATTACATATTTTTATTACTTTATTTATGCCCGAAAAAAAGTTTATCGGCGTAAAATATTACATATAGCCAAATCTCGCCCCGTAGGACTTTATTAGATTTATTATGACTTATTATTACGCCGGAACGCGATTCGAAACGGCGAACATCAAAATCGCTCGACGCGCCGACGCTCGGCGTTCGCTCAAATTTTAGTTCTGACATGCATGTTCGCTCATTTTTAATTTTCAAATCATGAGTTATATAACAGCGAAATTTCAGGCGTATTATAGACCCCATGACATAGTATTTTAGAAAAATTTCACACCGCGAAAATAGATCACAGAAACTAATCGAAACGGTGCACGAAAAGGACGTCAAACCACAGCACAGCACGACGCCGTGTGGCTGGGCAGGCGTGTGCGGGCGCTGCCTGGCTGCTGCTGCCCTGTCGTGCGCTTATGAACCTAGCTACTTCGCTAATTTCTTACGCATTCCTCGTTAATCGGATTGATTCCAAATTTGGATATGTTTTTCGTATCATATGAGACTATTTTCAAAAAATATGAAACCCCCATTTTGGGTCTTTTAAGCAGTCCAAATAATTCGCCAAAAATGGACGTTCATAACGATTTTAACATTTTTCCCAGATTTACCCTCTTTCGCTAAAACAGTCATAACTTTTTCGTTTTAAAACATTTTTAGGCGTTTCTTGAGCCCACACGAAGCTAACTTCCGGGACTACAACTCTTCCCTACTGACAGTTTTCCAGATTACGAATATACCAGCCCAGAAATTTCGTTCAAGTGGACTGCACCGCACTTGTTGGACAGTTTTGACACTACTACTTTGAAATGTCATAACTCTCTCCTCCGATGTCGGATTTAGTCCGTTTCAGAGTCAATGGAAAGCTTATTCAGTGTACTACAACATACCAAAAGCCCAGAATTTTATGAGTAATTTAACTGACCCTGAATTTTCTGTTTAGGGGCAGAAGTCTACTACTTTTCTTGAGCTTTAAAAACTGTTTTACTATTCTTTCTTTGGAACAAACTAGTTAGCATCCAAAATGACTAGATCTACATATAACACACTCTAAAACATATAGATCTATGATTTTTAGAGTTCAAGATCATAACTCAAGATTTGATATAAACAACTAAAATAATTTGGATAAAAGGTGTTTATACCTTTGGTTTGTGGTTATACTTCCTTGATCTATCAAAGTGGATGATGATTTTGGGTAGAAGAAATATCAAAACATCCTCCCTTCTCTTCTTTGCTCCAGCCGAAATGGCCCTCCTCTCCCTTTCTCTCTAATTCCGAAAATGAAGAGGGAAAAGGCTTTAGGAGAAAATGAGAGTGAAGTAGCATTTTCTCTCTTTCTAATCTTTATAAATTGATGCAATGTATCTATATACAATGCAAGGTGGCTTGCTAGACAAAAAACAATTCACATGCTATGCTAGGTTTAGGTTTAGGGTTGTTCACCAAACCAAAATCATGGCTTGAGTGTGAAACTAAGCTTTGAAAAAAAATGCAACATGTGCTCTTATTCTCCTTTCTTTAATCCGGTGCATGCACCTTGAATTTGCCCTCTTTTCTTTTTTTTTACTTGCCCAATTAGCTTAGTTTGCCATCTACAAATTTCATCAAGTTTTGAGATAAAGTTGGGTCATCCTTTTAATTGATTGGGCTCTCTAATTAATATGATTGGGCCATGTCAAATATTATGGGTTCATCACACTAATTTTACATTACCCTAATTATTTAATTAGGGTTTCTAATCTACTAATTATGAAATTTAAAAACCTAGATAATTTAATTATGTAACCCAATTAAGCTAGATTTAAAAATAATCAATAACGTGAGATAATAAAATTAATCTCTTAGGTTAGTATACTAGTATAAAATTTAAATACTAGCACTTACTCTTGTTATAACCCTTAGGTTATTTAATTCTCATTCCTAATATATAACATTAGGTTAAATAATTTTCTTTTATTTGTTTATATAAAAAATATATATATAAACCATCACATAATGTTCATATTCATTACACACATAACTTTTAACCCTTAGGGTTTTATACTTGACATTAGAGTTTCTAATTTAGCAATTAGGGTTATCCTTAATATATAATCAAAATACTTAAGTCATTATATTTAGCCTTTGATTTTCCCAAATTAGGGTTTCTAGAATCGATTTCTAGGGTTTCTTATCAAATGTTAGGGTTTCCTAACTGAACGTTGACGTTCTTAAAATATACTTAGAGTTTGACACATATATAATCAATCTGGTCAACCCTCGACCCTTAACCACATTTAGTACACATACATATTCACATAAATCCTTAATCCTGAATAATTCACCTATATCGTTCACCGAATTTTGAAATCCTCAAAATTCAATCCCAATAACATCAAACGCATACAATTATTTTCTGTCTAGGTCTATTATTTGACCTTAAATCAATCATTTAATATTTTAATAAATTGTCCAAATTCTCGGGTTGTCACAAGTTCAGTCACAGAACAATTAATCTCATATAAACACCGAAGTGTTCACATTGTGGCACAAGGCCTCATACGTTCTACCACCTTATACAAATATCAAAGATTCGCACATAGGAAGAACTTCTCAAGTTCAATATCTGAGAAGTTTAAGAAACTAGCATTCATTTAAAATATGAATGAAGTTAGGAAACTTGCCTTACGCACAGCTACAGCTTACAGTTTACGCTGAACTGCTCATTCCAATTCCTATATAACACATAAGGAAAATAACATGTACCAATTAGTCATATACTTGACTTATGCATTGGTTTAAACTTTTTTTTACTTCTTAGGTTAGCGTTCTTGCAAATCTGAATTTACGCGACAACTATTTTACCGGTTTACGGCTTCATGACATACGGATATGTCTTACTCAAAACATTCATCATCTTTGATGATTTTCATTCTTATCTTCTTCTTATAACTCTTCGAGGACTCAACAGACATCGCTTCTCTACTGTCCATATGGTACTCTGAGTGGTTTCCCACAAACAACCAACAAACAAGTTCCCGTCTCGTCTACACTGCCATCACAACGAGTTAGATCGGTTGCCAGTTTCGTATATACCTTCGCTCTCTGAAGGAATTGTTTAGCCCAGCTCCCATATGTCAACCATCAAAGGTTACGATTGTATCACAACCTAAATTTATCTTAACTTATTACCGTTCAATACGGCTTTCTCGATACCATTCATATCTTACTTACTACCTTCGTCAACATCTATGTTATACAACTAGGGTATACTTAGCACGTTCATCCAACGCGAATACGATTCACGAGGATCGTTTACGTATTCAACGTTCACGTTACTCATCTCTTAACCTCTCATTCAACCTTTACTCAAGGTTTTAATCTCTTTCAATCGTTATCCATCCCATGAACCCCATGTTCATTATTCATTCTTAATGTCAAAGCCATACCGATCGTTGTATGCTAAGACCAATCGTTCATCGCAACAACATTGCGTTCACAATGTCTATACACTTTACACTTATCTCTCATTACCACAACATAACATCAAAATGTTATTCATTACTTTCGGCACTCAACGTCTAAGGAATCATAACCATTGCAATCCCTCACGTTCGTTCATCGCGACTACGGTCCCTGGATATCGATTACGTAATCTACCGCTTAACTTCTCTGTCTTTTAATCCCATTCAATCTTTCCATTCACTTGATTAAGTGTTACATTTGAAGAACTATATGATCATATTTCTTTCTTGCACATCCCCCCAGTAATTGAGCACTTAAAATCTCATCACTGGCTTTTTCCCTACACCAGCGCTGCGGCACCACTCTCTTCTTTATCTCTCATGCCGCGACACGAGTTTGCAGTACCCGGCTTCCGGGTCTGGTGCTGCAGCGCCACCTTACAAGGCATGGCTGGCGCCGCGGAGCCAAACCCTAACCCTAGAAATTTTCTCAAAGTGTTAAATCCAATTTGAGACGCTTACCTCTCGCTTTCATAACTTATTCATTATAACTCGGAACGAGGTCATTCCAAAGTCATTCTCTTCCTTATCTTACGTAATTTAATCCCCTTGGATAGATATTCATTCTGAATCCGTTAATGTTCCATTATATTGTCTTAATCTTCACCCTTTGTTCGTTTTACATTTTTAACGCTCTTTGTTCGTTCGTCCATAATTCAGTCATCCGAACTCGGAATTCATTCGTTCTTGAGTCCACGACTCATGTTTTCTACGTTTTCTACATTTTCTTACATTCATATGAAACCCTACACATTCAGGTTCATTTACTAACTTTCTAATTTTCGTTCGTCTTTTACAGAATTTTTGCCATAACTTCGTTATAGCTCAGTTTTAATCCGTTCTTCATGAACGTTTCTACCATTCTTAACCAAGCAATAAGTATCTAACTTATACGTGATGGTTTTAAACTTGTTCATCAACAACAATTATCCTATGATGGTTTTAAATTTGTCCATCAACAACGTTCTTCGCGTTCTTCGCGTGTTCTTCGTGTTCTTCGTTCGTTCTTCATTTTAATCGATATTTTGGATTAAGATTTCACTTTTTCTTGGAATTCGATGTTATAAAACACCATTCCTTACTTATTCCACCTTAATAATTCATATAATCCACTTGGATCGTTCTAATTCATTATGAATCGTACACTTCCTTAAGAAATTTACAAACTAAATTTCTACTTTCTTATTTCTTCTTTTCTCATAATTTCAATCATATGAAATCTATCGACTGTCGGGATTTTTGAGTGTCCCTTTTCGTTACTTGTTTTTTGGTGTTCTCATGTTAATGTGAGATTTGTTTGAAAAAATAAATGAAAAAGGTTCGACCTGTATAATGTCAATGATTTGACTTTAAGAGTCACCAGTTGGTGTATTTAACTAGTTGCAGCAATGCAACCAAAAAAGATTTTCACACTGCTAAACGGGTCTGTGAAACTGAGATTCATTTTGGGTCCGGGGGCTTGATTATGCAGAGGGAAGGTGTTAGGCACCCCCCGACATCCGTGTTACCACGGTGACCGCCACTCTTCAAAGAAACTGTTATATGAATGTGTGTGTGTGTGTGGATCAATGTGCAATTATTTGGAAGTAGTGCTGTACCTCGTTCGCACCTATATACATAGGGTTTGAATTTATAGAAAAATTCAGTTTAAAACAAGATATTGCAATGACATTTTGTAAAAGTTGTTTTTTAAACCCTGTGCTTAATAGTAATTGAGGCCTTTGATATTTCCATTTTATTACTAAATGTTCGGCTTGTTTGCTTTTATTTTCGAGATGCGAGGCATTCTCGAGAAAATAATATACAACAGTGTCAAATTCCTCATAGGCATGACAACCATCCAAGGAAATTCAGACACTGTAAAAATAATGTACAAGCTGCCACTACAAGAAAAAGCTTTATTTCTGACGGAATTATTATCGACTAAACATATTCAGTCGATGTTAATATAAGACCGACCGAAGATTTAGTCGAAAGTAATTCAGTGGGAATTAATGTGTCCTCGATTGACATCAGTCAGATTTAAGATCTTTTCCGTGGCGTGAGGGTTTCCCGCCATCGGGAATATATAGTCGATCGAATATGTGTCATCCTCGACTGAATAATTCGTCGAGGTTATTATAACCTCGACGGTCACAACCTCGACGGACTTCCGTCAGAAATAAACCTAAAAAAACTCTTCGCCCCTCCCTGCGTTCTCTCATTTCCATTTCCCTCTCTATTTCTCAAGATCTACTACGTCTCTCTCTCTCTCTCTCTCTATCTCTCTCTCATACACTCCCAACCCCCTCGATCGATCTCCACCGGTCCCTCCACCCTGCACCCGCCGGTACCCCAACTCCCCCGGCCGGTCGTCCCTCCTGCACGACACCAACCTTCCCCGGTACCCCCACCCCTCTCCGCCTGTCGTCGACATCGTCCCCTACGTCATCCCGGTAGTCTGGTACCCCACCCCACCCCACCCACCCTCAGGTACCCCCACTCCCAAACCCCTTCCCCCGGTACCCCCACCCCTCTCCCCCAGACCCCCGACGCGACCCACCCAGCACTCACTGCCGCCGGCACGACCCACTGTCACCGGTCACCATAGACTGCCGCCGCACTTAGACCCACTACCGTAGGTCCAGGTATTGAGTATATATATGTTAGTAGTATGAAATTTAAGTATGAAATTTGTGTATGAATTTGGTATTATATATAATATGCAATTGGTTTAAATTTATTTTGTTTTTGGATTGATAATGTATAATGTATATTTGCTTGAATTCTGTTTTTTGTATTATAATGTATATATGAATTCTGTTTTTGGTCATTTGGGTCTGAAATTGGTCATTTGTAGCTTCTGTATAATAACATCCATTTTATTGTTTGGTTTTATTTTTTTTAATGTAATTGCAGTGTATATTTCTTCAATTTTAATATTGTATATATATATATATATATATATATATATATATATGTTGTATGTTATTAACAGTATAGTAATTTTATGCTTGATATTTCCGACGAAATTTCCCACAGAATTCTGTCAGAATTCTTAAGATGCAAAATCTGTTGCTCTAAACTATTTATTACAAATAATTTATACTTTAAATATCAATTATTTTAATCAACTTAATTAAAAAAACAAAATAAAATTAAAATTCACTATTTAATATATTAATATATAATTCAGAATAAAAAAAATAAAGTTTAATAAATGAAATAAATATAATTTAATATATAAATAGATTAAATTAAAAATAAAAATTATTAACAAATAAATAAAATAAATAAAATAATAAATTTCTTTTAATTTAGTTTATTAAATAAAATAAATTTTAAAAATGAGATAATATAATATAATAAAAAAATAAATTAAAATAAAATAATTAATAAATTAAAATAACATAAAATAAATTAAAATAAAATAAAATAAAATAAATTTAATAAATTACATTAAAATTAAATTAATTAAATTAAATTTAATAATTAATAAATGTTATAAGGTAGTTTAATTTAATTTAATTTAATAAGAAAATTTAAAAATTATTTTATATAATACAAAATAAATTAAAATAAAATAAAATAAAATAAATTATAATAAATTAAAATAATAAATTAAATCAACTCAAAATAATAAATTAAGTAGCATTTGCTTAGTTGGGATGCAATTCAAAGAGACTGAATATTTAAGAATGTTGTCGCGAATTAAAATAATATACTTTGTAACTTAATTAGAAACCCGTTTGACAAGCAGTAGGAGTGAATATCGAACATTAGTCTCTATAGATTCCAAATAACAATTTAATAAACTAAGTACCGTTTACTTAGTTTATCATTGGCAAAATAAACTAAGTAGCATTTGCTTAGTTTGCCACAATTTTCAATAAATTCGATAATACTCTACCTACATATATATATGTACTCTTCCTTGTATGCATGACTCGACGTAGCAGTTGCAGCTAATAGTACTCCAACCGGTTCCTCGACAGCAATTAAAAAAAGGGCGAATAATAAAGTTAATTGAATTATTGATGACATTCCTCACTGTTCCATCATAATAGATGCCAACATACGGGAGGGGTTCCATTAAGTTGTTGAACAAAGTTATAGGTTAAGCAACCCTCTAAATGAGCGAACGATCACTTCTCTACTAGGAATGAATCATTGCCTTGTATGGGTCCAATCCAGGACATAGATAGCTTCTCACCACTCCAAATTCCTCATATGGGTATTTGGAGTGGTGAGAAGCTTTCTATAGCATGGATTGAACCCATAGTAGGGTTGCTTAACTTAGAACTTTGTTCAATAGCTTAATGGAACTCCTTCGGAATGTTGTCATCTGTTATGGTGGAACAATGAGGAATGTCCGCAGTAATTCAGTTAACTTTATTAATAGAGTATAGGACACAAACAGGAACTACTACCCTTTTTTTGTCAGATTACTGCCGCGGAACCGTTTGGAGTACTATTAGTTGCAACTAATAAACTAAGAAACCCGTTTGAAACCTATTTGCTTTTCAATACACTCATAAATATATATATGTAATATACTTTGAAACTTAGAAACTCGTTTGACATTCACTTAGTAGGAGTGAATGCCGAATAGTCCCCAGTTTGGGACTGTTACTGGATGTTATGTCTCTCACTTAGGTCGGTGCTAATTCACAAGGTGCGTACGTGTTTATAATTTTTTGAGGATTTTTCAGCCGGTGTCTCTACATATGTTCTTCGAGTGCATACTTAGACTAAGTTGTCTTGGTCTATTTCGTGTACTTGAAGACCATGGGGAGGTGATGCTGAAATTTTCTTAAAATATTATAAACACGCACCAGGAGTGAATGACACTAGTGAGGAGACGCATCCAGGAACGGGATAGAAGCCTAACCCCTGTAGAGTGGAGATATATACTAGGTAAACTAAATACATGCATATATATTCTAATTGGGTATTTTCTTCAATTAAAGATGTCAGCCGACCAGAGTTGGATGTACCGTAGGATACCAATTGATGGGAGGGGATTAGTTGATTCGTACCGTAAAGGGGTGTCCAATTTTATGAACAAAGTAATAGATCATGTTGATGATCCGAGCGAAAAGATGAGATGCCCGTGTTCCAAGTGTAAGAACATGATATGGAAGACTGCCGATGAAGTTAAATTTGACTTATATTCACGTGGGTTTGTGGATGGGTATTCGGTATGGATTCATCACGGGAAATCAGCTGAGTTTAGAGAACGGACATATAGTACTATAGACCATTCGGATAACGGGGATTCGCAAGCAGATAACTACGACGTCGTGCAGATGTTGGTTGATGCGTATGACCCTACCAATATTGACTGGGCTGAAAACGAACACGCGTCAAGAAGTTCTCAGCAAAAGCCAAATGATTTAGCAGCTGCTTTCTACAAGTTGCTATCTGAATCGGGTGTTCCATTGTATCCTGGAAATGACAAGCACACCAGGCTTTCTGCAGTTATGAAGCTTTTAAATTTCAAGAATGAGCATGACTGCAGTGAGAGAGGATTCAATGATTTGCTTGATATTCTCAGTGAGTTCTTACCCAGGGATAATACGTTACCCATGAATTACTATGAGGTGAAGAAGATGGTTAAGGGGTTGAATCTCGGGTATGAGAAGATCGATGCTTGAGAGCAGGATTGCATGTTATATTATGGGGATGACAAAGATAAGGTGCAGTGTGATATCTATAACTCGCCAAGGTACAAGATCACAAAACGTGGAGGGAAGGAGAAACATGTTCCCAAAAAGATTTTATGGTATTTTCCTCTTGCGCCGAGGTTGCAGCGGCTATTCATGTTTGCGTACACTGCTCAGCATATGAGTTGGCATAGAACAAGGGATGTCGTGCCTGGTCAGCTGACTCACCCAGCAGATGGAGATGAAAGGAAGAATTTTGATGCCAATTTTCCACAATTTGCCAAAGAAGTTAGGAATGTCAGGCTTGGGATGGCTACAGATGGATTCTGTCCATTTAATAATTTTAGTCAGCCTTATTCTGTTTGGCCAGTGATTATGGTAGCTTACAATCTTTCACTATCAATGTGCATGAGGGATTCGTATCTTTTCTTGACCTTACTTATACCGGGGGATAAGAGTCCTACAAAAGACATTAACGTGTACCTCAGACCGTTAGTCGATGAACTTAAGATGCTGTGGGAAACAGGTGTTCAGACTTTTGATAAATCAGTCATGCAGAATTTTTTGATGAAGTCAGCCTTGTTATGAACTATCACTGACTTTTCGGCACTTAGGATGATTAGTGGTTGGTCGACTCATGGCAAGTTGGTCGACTTAATTATGGTTGGTCTATTTAATTGGCCCATTTGAAATCCTCGATCGAGTAGGAACTGTGGCTTATAGACTTGTTTTACCGCCAAGTATGTCGCGTGTTCATAACATTTTTAACGTATTGATGTTACGTAAATATGTGGATGACCCGAACCACATTATTAATTTAGAACCGGACGAGACAGCAGAAGATTTAACGTATGAGAAGATACATGTTAAAATCTTGGATAAGAAGGTTCATATTCGACGCTCAAAGGTTATACCTCAAGAGTTAGAATTTTGAAGTGAAGTCAAGATATCCTCACCTGTTCGGCATACCAGGTATGTACGTAAATTTCGAGGGCAAAATTCCATAAGGAGGGGAGATTTTGAGACCCTAGATTTTATAAATAAATATTTAATTTTCTCGAAATCAATTTTTTAATATGGTGTGGATTTAATATAATATTATAGTTGTGGGTAATATTTATAAATTTTACAAAGTATGCAAGTTGTCATATTATATTCGATTGGTCGGGGAATATTCTTTTGTCAGGAAATATCCGTACGACGGTACAATCATTGGTGGACCCCACAACAGAATTATTATCGGATTGAGAAAACGACAAAAATATTTTTATGAAAATAACGGCAGAAGTTTTACCGTTAAAACTGTTGAACTACTCGGTAGTAAAAGTACAGTAATACGTGTGGTTGCATAGTAGCACACGATATTGATTATTAATGCTTACGTGATAAGTCACTCAGTTTTGTTTTATTGATATTATTAATGTAATAAAACAGAAAATCTTTTTATATAAAACATAATACTTTTATATAGTTATTCGTTTTATTAGATTATAAATAGAATATATTATATTTTATTTAAAAGATTTTGCTTTAAATCTGGACCGTCCGATTAAAAGTAAATCAATCTGGACCGTTCATGAATTAGTTACTTTGCAGTCCATTCTTCTATAAATAGAAGCTCATTCCTTCATTATTTCTTACGAATTCACTGAAACTCTAGAGAGAGAAACTATAGAGAGAAAGAAGAAAAGTGTTCTGCTACTTCACTACTCCTATATCCAGTACTCTTCTTTCTAATGTAAGGAATATTATTTGTTGTACTCGTAAGGGGTATTATTTCTTTTGTATTCACGAAGAGAACTTCTGTTATTCCATTATTTATTATTCTGTTGGAATAACCTGTATACGCGGGTTACCCTATACTTGGTGAAATTTTTCTGTTATTCCATTATTTATTATTTTGTTGGAATAACCTGTATACGCGAGCTACCCTATACTTGGTGAAATTCTTCTGTTATTCCATTATTTATTATCCTGTTGGAATATCCTGTCTGTGCGTTTTATGCCGGACCTGGTTCCGTCTTTATTATTCTATTGGAATATCCTGTCTGTGCATTTTACGCCGGACCTGGTTCCGTCTTTATTATCCTATTGGAATATCCTGTCTGTGCATTTTACGCCAGACCTGGTTCCGTCTTTATTATTCTGTTGGAATAACCTACCTGTGCGGTCTATCGCAGGCCTGATGATTTCTTTTGTTATTCCATTCTTTATTATATTCAGTTGGTTAAAGTTTTAACTTCTATAATCCATGAAATTAGTGGAATATCCTTGATATTTGCGCTTCATCCAGTATATTTTCATGGAAATATTCTTTTGAGCATTCTTGAATTTTACTCTACAAAGAAGTATCATGTTGACAATTTGGACGTTATTAGTTCTTGGATAAATTAATTCTTAAACTTGTTTTATTAAATTATTATGTCATTATCATCATCCTCATGTTTATATTATGTTGAAAGTCATCTGTGGCCTGTAGTGCATAGATGGACTTGGTATGCTTATGACCAGGGATTATTCGGTATAATCATGATTGTAATGTTATAAATGATGTGGAAAAAGTCCTCATTGGCCCGTAATGCATTGATGGACAATTTTTGGTATGATTATGGCTATGGATTCTCTTCAGCCAAGGGTGCAAAGATAAATTATTTTATGGCATGACCAGGACCGTTGATGAAAACACGATTATCTTTGTCCCGTAGTGCATGGATAATTCGTGGTCGTGATACTAAAGAATATCCTTGGCCTGTAGTGTAGGGATGATTTGATGATGTGGATTATTTATTGAGCTAAGTCTCAGCGATAAAAGTGATGAAAAACATTTTAAGTCATAGAATTTAGTAGACTTTATTCTCTACTTGACTCTTCTAATGGATTGCTTGTTCCACTACAATTAAACTTGATGTTTGTTATATTATATCAGTTTAACACTGTTGAAGGCTTACGATAATTTATTCTGCATTATCTTAGTCATAATATTTCTTACTGGGCTAGTTGAGCTCACCCTTTCTTTCATTGTTCTCTTCAGGAAATGAGAACGTAGCTGGGACTAGTCCGGGAACAGAGTGATGGTCCTAGATGGTGCATTAGTAGTCCTCACTATTCTGTGAAATAGTGTAATAATAAATGTAATGAGGACTCCATTGAGTGTGAATATTGTCTAGATGACAATATTTGTATTAAAACTCACAGCATATGTTTTGTCGTATTTTACACGACCGTTGTATAATTAGTTTATATTTGTATTCTGTACCATATATCTGGTGACCCAAGATGGGTGATGTATACCTAATTTTTGAGGCATCACAGTTACAGCCTTTGTGGAGAGAAGGCACCTCATCAGCAAGTACATGCACATCTAAATTCAGAGTCCTGAAACAAAATATGCTTTCACTTAATATATGCAACTGTTCGATCATACAAAAGTGTTAGCAAGTACTTGATAAAATAACTGCTAGTATTGTAAAGGAAAGCAAGCAATTAAAGTTATCTACAGGGCAGAGGGATTTTTTTTACCCATTTTACCCTCGTCGACCAATGCATGGAGTGCTACTCCAATTGTCGAGGGTAAAGTCCCGATGGACTGCAGTGATGGAAGGATCGTCATTGTCCTCCTTTTCCTGAATGATAACCATGACATCTGGGAAATCATCGTCTGGGGTGTATTTGTTTGTATGTTCATCATGAATAATGACGCAGATGCCTGCCATCATCAAGGCAAGGTCATGTTTACATTTTCGTTCCTTTTCTTTCACCTCGGGATCAAGAATCAGCACCTTTTTAGCTTTGATTGGCACTGGTTTTGGAAACAGCATAGCCACAACATGGGCTGGAACCTTTACTGGAGATTGTATCAACTTACACAGTAAATGTATAGAAAATCGTTGTGCGGCAGAATCTTGAGGAACCTGCCTGTGCTTATGAGGATTCCTGTGTTTAGAACTGGAAGAGTATCCTAGCCCGGATGTTCTAATTTGAATGGACATTTGGATAGGTTGCTTAATACCCTTCTTATCTTTACCAAGCCCTTGTCCAGGTTGATGACCCAATGCCATCATTTCTTGAGTGGCCGACATAACCTCGACAGAAATCTTGGGTACGGGAGGTGGCGTTCGAATAGAATGGTATTTTGTATTGCTCACTTCCAGAGTATAGAAACTGACAAGTTCAACTTCTGAATTGAAGCTGATAATTGGTAGAGTTCCTTGTTAAGGACATTTCGGCTCAGCATTGACAGTGACTAGACTGTTGTTGATAATGTATTTGAGTTGTTGATGTAATGTGGAGGGAACAACTCCAGCCATGTGTATCCAAGGTCTCCCCAATAGCAGGTTGTATCCTGAATCTATCTTGAGGACGTGGAAGGATACATTGAATATATTGGGACCAATCTCAATTGGCAATTCAATCTTTCCAACTGAATTTCGTCGGGATCCATCAAAAGCTCTGATGACCGTATGGCTTCTTTGGATCCACTTGAGATTGATATTTATCTTTAAAAAGGTGGCATAAGGATAGATATTAGAGATGAGCCTCCATCTATCAGAACTCCTGCTAGCATATACCCAGAAGATAAAACTGTAATGTGCACTGGCTTGCAATGACCGATCCCTTCGGGCGGTATATCATCATCAGTGAAGGATATCACATTATTGTTGAAAATGTGATCAACCAAATGTTTAAATGTTTCCACATCCACTGATTTTGGCAAGTAGGCTTCTTCCAAAACCTTTAGTAAGATCTTTAGATGATCTTCAGAAGAGAAAACCAAGTCCAGTAGTTGAAATCTGGTGTGGAGATTCTCGCATGCTTCAAACCATTTTGGCTTCATTGTGACCCATAGTACGGAGGAATTTTTCAAACTTCTCCATGGGCAACTTCCCCTTTGCTTCGTAAGTAGGTTTGATAACCCGTTGAGGAAGATATATTGGATTCTCCTTCGACACTGTAGAAGTAGTATGAGATGTGGATCCTTCAACTTCTCCATAATTCCATGGAACTTTGTGTAAGCTGACAACAGGATGTTATGTTCTGCAAGGTACAAAAATTGGCTCTGGTGCAGCCACTTTCAAAGGATTGTCAGCTCCTTTGAGTTAAATGGGAAATACTTTGACAGTCTCATCATCCACTTCGGATATAACTGCTACTGATCCCTTCTATTTGGTAGGACATGCACTCCCACCCTTGAGTTGCATAGTGTAATCATCTACTATTTGCAGGACATCGCTATCAATAAGATTCTGAATGAGATGGCGGAGTGCCCAACATTCTTTTGTGCTGTGATCGCGAGAATGTGAATGATATTGATACATTTCATCAGGATTGAACCGCCCTGAGCGGGGATTGATTGGAGGGAGAAGGAATGTAATTCTTCCTTCGTTGATCAACATTTGAAGTATCTCCTCCATAGATTGGCCCCAAATAGGTAAATTCCCTTTGATTAGCAAAGTCCCGACGGGCTTTAGCACTTTCTCTCTTAGCAACCTTATCCTCCATAGCTTCGCTTTCTGAAGGTGTTGATGGAGCATTCATAACAAATGGAAGGAGATATGCATGCTCCTGCCTGATTAATTATCGTGTGACTTGATGCTGATGGGTCACCAGTTCTGCCAACTGCTCAATTTGTTTGCAAAGAGCTTTCATCTTTCGTTCCATGGTAAACTGGAACTTTGCATAATCCCATTTGTTAACACCGTCTTTGATGGGTTGGGATGATTCTCCATTAGAATTGGAACCTTGTACAGTGCTCCAACTAATCATGTTGACCTCTTCTTCTTTGTGTTGAGGAAGAGGGTTGTCTTGCACATGAGGTTGATCTGGTTTGGTGACCACAATTTCACTGTTGTCTATTAGATCTTGAATCTTGTGCTCAAGGCCCAACAATCTTGAGTATCATGTCCAGGTGCTCCGGTATGATAAACACACTTCCGAGTAGAGTTAAAACCCCTCCCATTAGGGTTGGCTGGTGGAAGAAGATGTGTAATTTTCTTCTAAGCAGTCAGAAGAGCAAGAATATTCTTGACTGAGTCCCCTAGGGGTGTGAACGTTCGAGGTCGCTTTACTTCTCCACTTTTAGGCAATGGAGGGTGTGAAGATTATGCTGGAAAAGGGGAGTAGTTTCTCCTCTGCATAGGTATACTTTGATTGCCTTTTTGTCCTTATAGTATCAAGGCAACATCTTCCTCTTTCTTTTTATGGACCCTCCGAGGGTTGTTTTCATAAGATCCGGACTGGATGTGTTTAACAACAACTTTAAGAGCGGCTAGGTCTTGAATTTTACCAGACTTTAATCCCATTTTAGCCATTTCTCCGTGCTTGATCATTTCAGAGAATGGTTTGCCAATACCAGCTAGAGCTCTTTCATAGAAAGGAGCTTCCTGTACATCTATGAAAGTCATGACCATTTCTAATTCTGTCATGGAAGGAAATAACTTGAGCAGCAAGGCGTCTCTACCTTTGAGCGTACTCTCTGAATGACTCATTAGACTATTTCTTGACCTTGGTAATTTGGTACCAGTTAGGAGCCATCTGAGATTGAAAACTGTATTGAGTGAGGAAGGCTGTGAGCCAGCTCTTCCCAGCTATGGATCTTTGATTTGTCTAATCTGGTATAGCCATGAATGGGCTTCTCCAGTCAGACTTTTCTGAAATAGCTACATTCTGAGCTTTTCATTTTCTGCATAAGATCCGAGTTCTCCAATGAACACCTTTAAATGTGTGTAAGGATCCCCTAATTCGTCAATATTTCTCAAAATCAGGGGTCTTGAATTTCTCTGGATAATGAACACCAGGAAATATGTAAAGGTCTGCATATGAAACACTACCATGTGTTCCAATCCCTTTGAGAACATGAATAGTTTCCTCCATTTGAAGGACCTTTTTCCTGATATCACCGATGTCTGGATCTCCTTTGAGATGGGTGCCTTTAGGGTCTTTGTTGGTTGTATCCAACTGAGGTTCTGGATTTTTTTTTCCAGACCTTGAACTCCTCCTTGTGTATAGGATTCTGTATGCATAGGTATCTTCATACCATGAGTAGACTGGTGTAATTCTTTCAGTAGAACAACCAAGTCTGTGATTTATTTACTCAATCCGTCAAATTCTTCTCAGGAAACAGGATTAGACTGTTCGGAAGAAGACATGATTGGCTGTAGGCTTGAGGCCTTTTTGGATTTAGAGCGAGTAACATGCCCAATTGCTTCCCTACAAAAGACTTACGTAGTTTAGTCTTAGGGTAATAAAAATGTTATTATAACATGTCCGTTTTAGGAATTTTGTCCTGCAAAACCGGTTTTTGATTGATAACATGTCATGCATGCATAGATATTCTTCATATTTTCCATTACATATGGATGAACATAGAATTAAATTACAAGTAAATGCTTTTACAAGTAATTGAAAAATGGAAAGCATAAAGAGACTTTCCTCCGCGTTTGGTTTATCAGAGGTTGACCTATCCTAGGGTTTCTCTCGCGGGTTTTTGGCATGAAGGTTCCTAGATCATCGCAATATACTTAACGGGAAGTTAATCCGATCTTTTAACTAGAGCGAATCTAGGTGGTGCCTTTCCTGAGCCTCGCTGGAATTATTCTTCCCGCGGGACCAGTAATCAAACACTGACAGGATAGCCTCCTGGTGGAGGAACCACACAACATACATTCACATACAACGTGTCTCACTGTTTATGCAAAATGATGACATGTGCAAAGCACTAATATCACATGTAGATATTTAGTAGTGCAATATGTAAGATGCATTCGTACACATTTATCAGAAATATAAATGCAACATTCACACACAAGCATATAACAATTTTGAAAAATCTTGTAATAGCGGCTTAAACCCTCTTACTGGAGTCCCCAGCAGAGTCTCCACCTGTCGACGTCGGTATTTTGAGTGTCCCTTTTCGTTACTTGTTTTTGGGTGTTCTCATGTTAATGTGAGATTTATTTGAAAAAATAAGTGAAAAAGGTCCGACATGTATAATGTCGACGATTTGAATTTAAGAGTCTCCAGTTGGTGTATTTAACTGGTTGCACCAACACAACCAAAAAAGGTTTGCACATTGACCCTGTGATTTGACACTGCTAAACGGGTCTGTGAAACCGAGATTCATTTTGGGTCCGGGGGCTTGATTATGCAGAGAGAAGGTGTTAGGCACCCCCCGACATCCGTGTTACCACGGTGACCGCCACTCTTCAAAGAAACTGCTATATGATTGTGTGTGTGTGTGTGTGTGGATCAATGTGCAATTATTTGGAAGTATTGCTGTACCTCGTTCGCACCTATATACATAGGGTTTGAATTTATAGAAAAATTCAATTTTAAACAAGATATTGCAATGACGTTTTGTAAAAGAGGTTTTTCAAAAACTATGCTCAATAGTAATTGAGGCCTATGATACTTCTATTTTATTACTAAATGTTTGGCTTGTTTGCTTTTATTTTCGAGATGCGAAGCATTCTCGAGAAAATTATATACATATAAAAATATATATATATATATATATATATATAGACAGAAATGAAAACCACGGACCGAAGTCTGGGCAAACGCACACAACATGACTCTCAATGTGTATAACAATGTGTGTTAATATGAGAAGAAGACTTTATAAAATGGGAGAAGGCTTACAGTGGGCTGCCAAAGTAGACTTCTATGACTTTAAATGGATAAACACTCAGCTCCCGCCGGATAAAAAATAGCTATATGTGAGCTAACAAGTGTTTAAAGATGAGGAAACACTGAAAATATGTGTATGCAGAGTAAAATGGACAGGGCTTCCTCGCCTTTTCCTCTCCTTATCTTCTTTAAATGGCTAACCCCAAGGCTTGTATATATAGACGGATGGCCGCAGGTAAACCTGCGGCAGCCACAGTTGTACTTGCGACTGGTCATGGTGCATCCAAGCCTCGCGGGTCCCGTCATCTCGTAGTACATGCACACTCATGCACTGTAATGTTTACTCGAACTTGCAAAACTTCAATTCGAGCATCCGAACGAGGTATATCTGACCTTCTTCGGATGGCTTGTGTCGAGAGTTACACAATGATATGGATTAGAAGTTGTACGAAGCCAGGAAGAGGGGTCTATGCCCATGGTCTTCAAGCTTCAAATTCTATCCAAAGTACTGCCACGCGTAATAGTCACTCGGGATTGTCACTCCTCGATTCTTGTGGGACATTGTTGGATGTATATATGTATGAAGGTTTGAGATGACGTGCCAGTGTCGAAGGGACAAGATGACGTTTGACTCCTCGTCTGCGTTATCGCCGGTTTGAGTTGAAAGTAGACGTTGCTCAGGGTTACATCTGAGATTGGACTACTTGTTGGTATGCCGCGATATCATCTTGTTGAGACGGTAAGATGACATTTTGACTCCTCACCGGGGTTATCACCGGTTTAATGCTAAAAGCATACGTTGCTCAGGGTTATATCTGAGATTGGGCTGCTTGTTTGTATGTGTCACTGTCATCTGTGGGTGTGCCTGTCTGCCCGTTGTTAGCTCCGGATCTGAGGTATGAGTGCCTCGACAGGATGTTTAGGGTTGAAGCTGATTGCATGTGTTTGCAACAAGCATTTTTGGGGTTATCAGTCGGAACTGCAATGACATCTCTTGGGGCTATCACCAAGGATGGAGTTACTACTCCGAGTGTTGTCTCTGGGACTGGAACTGATCGTCGCGGTGTTATTGCTGAGACAGAACTGTCCTCTCCGGTGTTGTTGCCGGTCTTTTGATCTGCATATCTCGGGGTTATCTCCGAGATTGGAAATGACACTCCCGGTGTGTGTTCCGGGTTTGAGATGAAGTTCCCGGTTTGTGTTCTGGGTTGGAACTGAACTTCCGATAGTATCCGGAATGGATGCAAGCTGTCTTTCAGGGTTATCTCCAAAAGACGAATCTACCCTCTTGCAATGTTAGTAATAGGAGTACAGAAAATTTTGATTGTCTACAAAATCATTTCTAACATCTTTTACTCCTTAATCTCATTAAGCTATGTTTTAACATAGAAACTTAAAGAAAATTAATTAGAAGCTAGGTTTTTGGATTACCTCTCTTCTTTAATCTTCCTCTGTTAGACAAAGCATGCACTCGGGCAAGCTTTTTCTCTTCATTTTCCCTTCTCTTTCACCCATCCAAACTCTCTCTCTGTCTTTCTCTCTCTCAAAGTGTAGTATTTTCAAAATCCCAAAACAATGAAATAAGCTTCCTATTTATAGAAAACCAAGGATAGGGGCAAAATAGTCATTTCGTCCTCAAACCTCCTTACTATTCATGGCTTAAGCATTAAGCTAACTTACTCACCACTTTACTTAGCCCTTAAGTTTACTTAGTCCTTAAGTTTGCTTAGCCCTTAAGTTTACTTAGCCCTTAAGTTTGCGTAGCCCTTAAGTTTACTTACTCCTTAAGTTTACTTAGCACTTAAGTTTACTTGCTCATCACTTATAAGAACTTTGCTTAGCCATTAAGCATTTTCCTTCACGTTTCCCCTAACGTAGTTAAACGAGTGAAAAGTACATAACAATACATTTCTTCATATTTATTTCGTCTGATTTTTGCATCTTTTTTGAGAAAATTTTTTATCAGCTTACTTAACTTTTCACGACATATTATCGTCAAATCTTTCGACGGAATGTCATTTCGACATATCGAGTTCTTGGAAAGTCTTAGGTTATTCAAACCCTAACCCTTAGGGTTTCGTCAGGTAAATAGTGCCTATTTCATCTTTTTCCCCGGATATATTTTATTCCCAATTTTTTTTATTTTTGTCTTGAAAACTCTTACTCCTTCATTCTAGCTCGTAGCCAGAATCCTCCCGATTAATAACCATCCTAGGTTCTAGAATGATTAATAAACACATAGCACATAATATTATTAATAAAAATTTATTTTATTAATAACTAATTCTTTAAATCTAAAATTCTGGACAATTCGATTTTTCTGGGTTGTCACAGATAGACTAGCGGGTCATAAGTTTTATTGCCTTTTGGACGGGTATTCAGGCTACAATCAGATTGTTATAGCTCCAGAAGACCAAGAAAAGACAACCTTTACATGTCCGTATGGTACTTTCGCCTTCAGAAGGATGTCTTTTGGTTTATGCAATGCCCTAGTCACTTTTCAGAGATGTATGATGGCTATCTTTTCGGATATCGTGGAGCATAATGTAGAGGTATTTATGGACGATTTTTAGTATTTGGTGATTCTTTTGATTTGTGTCTGGAAAATTTAGTGATGGTATTGAGAAGATGTGTTGAGACGAACTTAGTGTTGAATTGGGAAAAATGCCATTTTATGGTACAAGAAGGAATAATTCTGGGACATAAGGTGTCGAAGAAAGGACTTGAGGTGGACAGAGCCAATTTAGAGACTATTGAGAATTTGCCACCACCAACTTCAGTAAAAGGTGATCGAAGTTTTCTAGGACATGCAGGCTTCTACCACAGATTTATGAAAGATTTCTCCAAGATAACAAAGCCATTTTGCAGCTTATTTGTAAGACCCAACTTATTATAAATAAAATTGAAATTTTCTCTATTTATTATCTTGAAATAATAAGGAGTTAATTTGATATAATACTTTGGTTATGGTTGAAATGTGCAAATTTTGCAAAATAAGCAAGTGGTTATAAAATATTCCTTTTGTCAGGGAATATTCGTTTGGTCGTGGAATATTCTTTTTGTCAGGAATATCCATACGACAACGCAGTCAATTGAGGGCCCCATAACAGGATAATTGTCGGATGAAGAAAATGACATAGTATGAGTTTTTATAAATAACTACGTAAGTGTTACCATTAACACAGTTGGAATACCTGGTGGTTAAAATACAATAATACGCTGCATAGTAGCACACGGTATCACACAATATTGTTGAACTATTGATTCGTACATAAGAAGGACACTACTCAATAATTGTTATAGTAGTTACTGTTTAATATTTTATTTTATTGATTCAATAATTGCTGTGTTGATAGTTTATATTATTGTTGTTTCAATAATTATCACTGCACAGTATTTTCCATTATCAGATCAATAATTCATATTATTTGAATAATATTATTAGATAGCATTATTGGCAATGTCTAGAAAGTTCTGTCAAGGAAAGGTTTGGTCACCTAATTGCGTGCCAGTAAGGAGAAATCCTTATTGGAAAGCCCCCTCTTTCCTGGGAATGGCCTGGTTGTCATAATTGTGATTCTGTAATATTTTTGGAGAATAATTAGTTATTGATTTATATGATAAGGAAATATTTATTTGATGTGGATATAAATGATGGATTTATTTATGTGGTTATAAATGAAAGAATTAATGTTTAGGTGTTTTATCAGTATTTTGTCATATTGGAGGTATTAAAATATCAAACCAGTGTTCTTGAGATATATTGCGTGAGTTATAATTTTTTAATCCGACCGTTGGATCGCTGTGATTTTTGATGTTATACAAATATAAGTTGAGTATATGTCCACAAATTTTGAACCGTTAAAAATGAACGTATGATTTGTTATGAATTTTAAGAGGTGACTGGTTCAGAAATTGTTGAGGTATCCGAATTTATCATTTTGGTGGAAAATTCTAGAATTGGTGGGCCCCACTTTTGGTTGGTGAGAAATGTGCTCAAATTGAATTTAAAATGTGGTGGGCGGCAATAGTAGCAGGTAAAGCCATCAGGTAGTAGGTCAAGTCTTCTTCGACGTGCTAACATTTTCCTATAAATAGAGGGCTAAGTTAGAATTGAAAATCACACCAGAAATAAGTTTTCTTTCTTTATCTCTTTATATTATCGAGCGTATTCTTGTGAGTATTTTGATACTTTGAGTGTTGCTACACGGTGCAAGTCCCTTCAACACTATATCGAGTATTCTAGTCAGAAGTACTGTTTTTTGAGGTAAGGGATGTTATTTTCTTCATATATGATATTATTTCTTTCAATATCATTATGCCGAAGTATTGATCTGAACTTTTTAATCAAATTTAGAACTTTTTGTGTCGGGGTTACTATTTACGTATACGGCACTATTCACCGAAAAATAAAAATTTTCCTTTTTGTCCAAGATGTCTATTATGGTTACTATCTTTGATTTTATCCATGTTTTGATCTTTATTTTCGAATCCTGCTTCAAAATTGGTTATTCTGGAGTATTATTGATCTTGGATAAACTGTAATACGAATCCCTAATATCTGTCCTTTTGTTTCACTGGATTCGTTTTCTTTAAAATATTTTTCATCATCCTCACTCTTAAATGATGATATTACTGAATATCTTTGGTCTATAGTGCAAAGATGAATGATTAACTGATGAATATCTTTGGCCCGTAGTGCAAAGATGAATAGGTGTTGAGATGAATATGACCAACTGGTGATACAAATGAATATATTTGGCATGTAGTGCAAAGATGAATATTTGATTAAAGATATATATTGATTGTTGTTACAGGGATAAAATATTGATGATGGACTTTTAAATCTTAGAAGATAGTAGAACTCATTCTCTACGTGACTCTTCTAATAGATTGTTGTTTCCGCTGCATTTGTTGATCTAAAACTTGTTGTCTATTATATTTTATCAGATTTTTCTCTGTTGAAGACTAATGATAATTTGTTGTATATTATCTTAATCATAATATTCTTTACTGGATTAGTTGAGCTCACCCTTTTCCTTTTTGTTCCATTTTTCTTCTCAGGAGGTGAGAACATAGCAGGGTCTAGTCGGGGTATGGAGTGATGGTTCTAGAAAGATGTTTTAGTAGTCCTCACTATTTCTATAAAATAGTGTATGAATAATTGTAATGAGGACTTATTTGAGTGTGGATATTGTCTAGAAGACAATATTTGTATTTAAACTCATAGTATGTGTTGTCGTATTTTACACGACATTTGTATTATTGAAGTTGTAGTCTGCTTTCTGTACCATGTATTTGACGACTCAGAATGGGTGTTGTATACCTATTTTGGGGGCGTAACATTATTGGAGAAGGATGCACAATTCAAGTTTGATGAGAATTGTGTGTCTGTTTTTGAGCATTTGAAGCGGAGGTTAACTTCAACACTAGTAATTACAGCACCAGATTGGGACCTACCATTCAAGTTGATGTGTGATGCCAATAATTATGATGTGGGGTTTGTTTTGGGCTAGAGAAGGGAAAAGATTTTTCATGTGATATACTATACAAGCAAGACCCTTACTGATGAGCTCCGTTGAACTATAACACCACAAAGAAGGAATTATTGGCAGTTGTGTATGCTTTTGACAAGTTTTGAGCTTATCTGATTGGTACAAGGGTGATAGTGTACACGGATCATGCGGAAATTCGATACTTGGTGGCAAAGAAGGATGCAAAACCTCGTTTGATCAGGTGGATACTTCTGTGGCGGACCACTTATGTCGACTGGAAAATCCGGGAAGGGAGGTAGATGACAAGACTGTGATTACTGAGTCCTTTCTAGATGAACAATTATTTGTGGTGAAAGGGGAAGTGCCATGGTTTGCAGACTATGCGAACTACTTGGTGAGCACGATGGTCCCTTCTGACTTAGTTGGTCATCCAAAGAAGAAATTTTTGCATGACGTGAACTGGTTTATATGGGATGAACCATATTTGTTCAAAGAATGTACTGATCAGATGATAAGGAGATATATCCCATATAGTGAGACAGAGGGAATTTTACAGGATTGCCATGCTTCATTATATGGTGGTCACTATGGTGGAGAGAGGACAGTGGCCCGAGTGTTACAAGCAGGATTCTATTGACCGACGATTTTTAAAGATGCTTATAGTTTTGTCCAGAGATGTGACAAATGTCAAAGAGTTGGGAATATTTCGAAAAGGAATGAGATGCCATTGCACACGATCCTCGAGGTTGAAATTTTTGATGTTTGGGGGATAGATTTCATGGGCCCTTTTGTTTCTTCATGTGGAAATTTATACATCTTGTTAGCAGTCAACTATATTTCAAAGTGGGTGGAAGTGGAAGCTCTTCCAACTAATGATGCCAAGGTGGTCCTAAAATTTATACAAGGTTTGGGACTCCAAGGCCTATCATTACTGAGGAAGGCAGTCATTTTTGTAATAGGCTGTTCACAGCTCTGTTGGCCAAGTATGGGGTACATCATCGCTTGCTACATCTTATCATCCTCAGACTAATGGCCAAGCAGAGGTTTCAAATCATGAAGTGTAAAGAGAATTTTGGAGAAAGTCGTGAACCCCTCAAAAAAGGATTGGTCATTAAAGCTTAATGATGTTGTATGGGCGTATAGGACTGCTTATAAAACTCTGTTGGGCATGTCATCTTTTCAGTTGGTTTATGGAAAGGCTTATCACCTTCCTATGGATCTTGAGCATAAGGCATATTGGGCAATTAGGAAGCTCAATTTTGATTTGAAGGTTGCAGCTGAAAAATGCCTACTTCAACTCAATGAGTTAGATGAATTCAGATTGTAGACGTATGAAAACTCTAAGCTGTATAAGGAAAAGGTGAAGAGATGGCATGATCTCAAGATTATAGAAAAGTATTCGAGCCGGGATAAAGAGTTCTGTTGTTTAATTCAAGACTTAAAATTTTTCCTGGGAAGCTCAAATCAAGGTGGTCAGGGCCATTCACAGTGAAGATAGTTTATCCACATGGTGCAGTAGAGGTCGAGTCCCGCCTGCCTCAAGTGTGAGAATTCTTTAATTCGAGTGGCCACGGTACCCCTGGCGCAAGTCGGGTAGCAAATTGCTCTAGTACTGGGCTCGGGGGATTAGTCGGCCTGCGGGTCAAAAACCCACGGATAACAAAAAAAAAATATTCGACAAATTCCCAGATAAGTCGTTCAAAGTGAATGGACAACGACTAAAGCATTATTTTGGTGGAGAGGTTGATAGGTAGAAAGTAACCTCCATTCTTTCTTCAACATAATTGAGTCAGAGATAGTCAAGCTAATTGACTATAACTTAGCGCTTGCACCCCATTATTTATATCCTTACCTCTTGTTAATTCTGTTTTAGATCGAATTTGATATTTCATTTTCATGATTAGTTGTTATAGCCTAACTAGTGTGACATAAGTATTATGGGAGCTGAATGTGCATATGATGATGCTTGAGCGTAGCATAGAATGTATGGTTTTAGGATAGTCATTTATGCATAGTCATTAGTTCATGCTTTGATAATGATATTTGTTGTTTGTACAGGTGTATTGGAGATGATTCGTAGCTGTTTTGATATGTTTGAGATGCGGATTGGTATGGCAGGATGCAGGGCAGTGTGACCGCACAATAAATTCAGTATAAAATGGCGCGCTCGCGCCATATTTCTGTACAACAAAGCCAATCGCGCGTCCGCGCCACTTTCCAGTTCAAAACTCGCGCGGCCACGCCCGAGACCGGATTTTGAAATTTTTTTAAGTTCTTAAAGACGTGACTTGGCCCATTTCTTATATCAGTTACAGTAGAATCATGTGTGTCCCTTTCTCTCCACAGACGCACGACTCCCCTCACAACTGTTCCATTTCAAATTTGTAACTCCTCACCCCACTACGCATATCTCGCATCTGTTTCCTACCCACGTTCAAATTCCTCAACTGATAAAGCTAGGGTTCTTCAGAGGGTGCGTGAAATACAACAAGTTTGGGGGTGTTCAGTGTTTGTCAGAAACTTTGTTCCATCAGTACAATTCTTCTTCTTCTTCTTCTTCTTCTTCATCGGTAACAATGGGACCAAAACGTGCTCGCTCTCGCACTCCCAAGTCATCCTTTGCAAGTAGCCAGAGTGGTGACAATATGGACTTTTCTAAATTTGTCAGTCTTGAAGCACATATAGAGTATTACCGAATTGTGGTAAAATCATTTGTTAGAGAGAGAGGGCTCAAGACAGAGGCACAAGATAGGCAATTGGTGGATATAATCAAGGAAAAATGTTGGCATGGAGTTTACTTTATACCAATGGCTGTACCTATGGCCATTGTAAGGGAATTTTATGCGAATGCAAAGGAGACAATGAGTGGCTTTTCTTTCGTCTGAGGGGTTCAAGTGGACTATCGCCCAAGGGCAATTCGTGGTGTATTCAATTTACCCGACCCTCCAACTGGACGTACGAATTGGGTTGAGGCAGAGCAAATGGAGACAGACCTCGATGAAATCTTTACTGATTTGTGTATACCAGGGACACAATAGACTTACAAGCCTGGCACTAATCAGCCCAAGACCTTTCTGACTTCAACTCTAGACCGTTATGCCAAGGTGTGGAATCTCTTTGTTTGTGCAAAACTCATGCCATCATCCCATCAACATGAAATTACAAATGAGCGAGCAATCATTCTGTGGGGGATTATTGTAGGAAAATACATCGACGTTGGTCACCTCCTTAATCAGAACATGCTATGTTACATGCAGGGAAGCACTACAAGAAGTATACCACATGCCTCGATCGTGGCTCATTTGTGTGCTAGAGCAGGAGTTAGGTGGACGGATGAACAGTTACAGTACCCAAGTCAGGATATCACTCATGCCACGATAGTAAAATTCGAAGATTGGACAGGAGGTACCCCACACCCAAGGGGTAAGGGTTTCATCCTTTGTCCCGCATCATCTACACCATCATCGCAACCCTCAAAGACAAATAAAGCAGGCACATTAACTCAAGGCACTGCTGCTACTGATGATCGACAGCTCCGAAGGTTAGAGAGGAAGGTCGATACTATGTACGATAATTTTACAGTGTTTGCTATGGGTTTGATGAGGTCTCTAGCGGAGGCGTTTGCACAGCAGGGTACCATGCTCGAGTGGTCATAATTTGGGACAGTCGTGCCATTTCCACTGTCGAATTCACCACCTGAAGAGGGTGGTACAGCTGATCATTAGGGGAGTTCTTTTAAACCCTATACCTTCATTAATTGGGACAATGAATATATTAAGTTTGGGGGTATTGGGTAGTAGTGTAGTTGTATGTAGTTAATTTGCATATGTTTGCATGTTTAGTTTAACTTTTGCATGTTTTTGTGTTATTTAATAATTGCAGAATTTTTTTTTCTGTTTTTAGTAGTTATTATATGTTTTAGTTATGTGTTTAGTTGAATGTCCCTAATTTCTAGCTTTATGGAGTTTAAGTCTAGCCAATGATGAAATTGAATTTTGAAGGACTGTTGAATTTACTGGATAACACGAGCTTAGCTATAATGTTTTACATAATGTAATCCATGTCTGTTGTTTAGATTCTTTTGGTTAGCACATACGTGTTCACATACGCTTGTTGGTATAAGAGTAATGTGTTTTTATTTTTTAGTAGAAAATGTGGTTTTTAAAAATAGAATTGTGTGGAAAGTGGACTTAGGCTTTGAAAACATTGATAATCAAACTTTGGGAACACATGGGTATGCTTATTGTATATATATAAAAAAAAGAGAAAAATTTATCTTGAAACCTTCCTAAGCTGAATTAGTGAATCTTTATAAGGGGCGAGATGGAGCATAAAACGCACTCGCTGTATAAAAAAAAGCAATGAACATCGCGGGAAAGTGCAAAAAATCTCCCTCGTGAGTAAAAATAAAGCAATTTAAACCCATTGTTGAACCTTAGTTTGTATAGAGATGTTGGATTAGTTTTTGTTGCATTAGTATACATGGATCTTGATTTAGACTGTAATTTTCTGTTTTAAGCAGTTTAACATGTGTATTCTTTGCCTTTGTCAAGTTTTTGGTGAACACAACACACACATAACATCTTTATAGCGAGTATGGGTTATTTGATTGTATGATATTATGTTTATAGCTTAGTTTGAAATTTTATTCTTGATCTGAATAATTTGCTGAGGCACATTAGATTAGAATTCCATTTTAGCTAGAAAAACTTGGGACTCATTTGCATCATAATTTAGTTTACATAACATGTAGTTGCATTTCATTAATTTTTTTTTGCTAAATATTACATTTCATTGTTTACTATCAAATGCATTACTTGAGGGCAAACATTAGTTCAAGTATGGGGGTATTTGATAAGTAGGTTTTATACCTACTTATTGGGCGTCAACTCACTAAAATTATGCTCATCTCAAGTAGTTTTTACTATGTTTTAGTAAAACTTAAGGGGGAAAGAACCTTAGGCTAATAACCTCGTAAGGAAGGTAAAGTCCGAAGAATGAAATTCAAGTTCATTGAATTAATAAAGTATTGAGAAAACTCAGTACTGAAAGATTTAAAAGATGAAAAGTAACCTTAAATAATTAAATGTGATTTGTGCTTATACTATTGTGTATTATGTACTAATCAACTTGTTATGTGCTATTGTAGATGTCGATTGATATGATGATGTATAGAGACATTCACGTTGTGAGTGAAGAGTCAGTGAACCATGTTAAGATTGTACCAATGCCAGTGGCGGAGGTACCATTAGTTGTACTAGAAGACTCAGACATTGAGGAGTACATCTCTGAGGAGCAATACTCCGAGGAGACGATGGGTTTAGCATCGTACCTTAATAAGATGCTGGACGTGGAGGAGGAAATGGAGGTGACATCGGTTAATACGGTGATACCTACTCAGGAGCCAACACCTCCGGATGCAATGAGATTATTGTATCTAGCTGTGTTGGATAGAAATGTGCAACTGCGTATAATAGTAGAAACTCAGAATGAGGAGATAACTGCTCTATATGAGGCTAAAGAATCTGCAGAGGCAGGTCAGAGCATGACGAGAAAGTGCTTATGACTGATAAGGCTCGTGATTATAAGGATGAGGTCCTTGAGCTACAAAAGAAACTGGTTGAGAATGACCAGAAGATAGCTAGGATGTCATACATCCACGAATGCGTTCATGAGGATTTCAAGCTGAAAATTACTTGTTATTCTATTGAGTCAGGATAGACTCGGCATACCATAAGCCGAGATATAGTGTCAATTCTGGCAAATCAAAAATATAAGAATGTCGTTCGATAGTGTTAATAGATCATTAGATCTTTTTGTATGTAGTAGTGACGTAAAACCCTCTTTTGTATAATTTAAGGGTAGTCTTTTTGTAAATCCCAATTTTTGTAGAAGACAATCGCGGGATAGTATGTAATACCTTTTGGCTAAGGTAACATGATGTAAATAGTTTTGACTATGAAAGCATATGTATATAATGAAGTTTTTATTAAATGTGGTGGTATGAATGGCTGTTGTTGATTGAGAATGATAACCGAGTAGTTAAATAGATAATAACGAAGCTTTATTTATTTAATCAGAATTATGCCGTCGAGAAGGAGACAACGTAACCAAGAGGCTGAGTCTCATAATGAGAATTAGGGGGGTCCTAATAACCCTATGCAAGACTTCGTTAATTTATTAACGGCTACATTTAACCAAGTGGGGGGGGGGGTGGGATTCCTGTAGCTCCTGGAGTAGCAAGAACAACTACCTTTTAGGACTTTAAAAGTGTGGGTCCTCCCGAGTTTCGTGGAACGACGGACCCACTAGAAGCCCAGACAAGGGTTAGAGAGATTGAAAAGGCATTTGTGATAACAAACGTAGGTGAGGCACAAAAGACTTCTTTTGCGACTTACATGATGAAGGGAGAAGCCGACTACTGGTGGGAAGCTCACCAGGGTGGAGCTACGACAGAAGCTATTACGTGGGAACAATTTAAGAAGGTTTTCTTCGAGAACTATTTTCCTACTAGCATACAGGGTAGGATGGAAATTAAGTTCCTAGAACTTAAGCAGGGGATATGACAGTTCCCCAGTATGCCGCCAAGTTTAACGAATTACCGAGATTTGCTCCACACCAGGTGGATACAGAGGAGAGAAAGGTGCGTAGGTTTGAGCAGGGCTTAAAACCCTGGATCTATTGTAGGATATCGATTTTTTAGAGTGCTTCCTACGGGACCATTCTGGAAAAGGCGATAATAGCTGAAGGTGGTGGTGAGGCATTGTCTCAGTACCACTAAGAGCGAAAGATCTGTCATGGTGGCTACGGTACCCCTGGCGCAAGTCGAGTAGCAAACCGCTCTGGTACTGGGCTCGGGGGATTAGTCGGCCTGCGGGTCGGAAACCCACAGATAAAAAAAAGGGAAAGATCAAGAGCAAGTTAGATGGAGGTAGTAAGGCTGAAGTTACCAACGGAAGCGGCAACTTGCCAAAGAGAAAGAGTTTTAACCCTGGGAATATCGGGGTAAAGCACGGGAGATCCCAAATGGAGGAAGGAAGCATGTAAGACATGCGGAAAGCCTCACATGAGAGTCTATTTAAAGGGGAAAGTAGTATGCTACAACTGTGGGCAGGAGGGGCATTTGTCACCCAACTGTCCTAACCCTAAGAAGAACCAGGGATGTTTTGTCTGTGGGTCAATGGACCACATGGCAAGAAATTGCCCGAAGAAGGGTTTAGAGGGGAACAAGAGTTCTGGTAGTGGTAAATTAGCTATTACTGGACCAACACCATCGGTGGGTAGACCCTCAGCTCGTACGTTTAATATGACTGACCAAGATGCGGTTGCATCAATGGATGTGGTAGTAGGTATCATTCCGATCAATAAGAAAAATGCTTATGTACTATTTAACTTGGGTGCTACTTGTTCTTTTATAGCATGTGAATTTGCTAAGCGATTAGGGTTAATCCCTGAGAAGTTACCTATACCTTTAGACGTTAAGGTAGTAAACTAAGAGATAATCCCCATTGAACATATTTATAAGGATTGTTGCGTAGAAATTAGAGGGAATAAGTTATCAGTAGATTTGGTACCAATAAGGTTAAAAGAATTCGATGTAATTCTTGGTATGGATTGGTTGGTTAACCATAAGGAGATTATAGATTGCCATAGGAAAAGTGTAACCTTCGGCTTTCTAAGAAAACCAAGGTAGTGTTCTTCGGTAGTAAATCACTGAGACGCTCTTGTTGTCTGTTTATGACACAAGCTAGGAAGATGTTGAGAAAAGGGTGTGTAGGTTATCTGTTCCATGTTGTGGATACCCAAAGAGTGGGAACATCTTTGGACCAGATACCTATAGTGCAAGAGTTCGCGGATGTATTTTCGGAGGAGTTACCGGGTATTCCACCGGATAGAGAGGTTGAGTCTGTAATTGATCTGTTATCGGGAACAACACCAGTTTCAAGGGCACCATATCGGATGGCGTCAGTTGAAATGAAGGAATTAATGGTTCAATTACAAGAACTATTAGATAGGAAGTACATTCAAACGAGTGTGTCTCCTTGGGGAGCGCCGGTGTTGTTTGTAAAGATGAAAGATGGGTCGTTAAGACTTTGTATCGACTATCGAGAGTTGAATAAGTTAACGATTAAGAATAAATACCTTTTGCCCAGGATCGATGATCTATTTAATCAGTTGAAAGGGGCAAAGTATTTTTCTAAGATAGATTTGCGCACGGGGTATCATCAGTTAAAAGTGAGGAAGAAGGATGTACCTAAGATGGCGTTCAGAACTCGTTATGGTCATTACGAGTTTTTGGTAATGTCATTTGGGTTGACTAATGCGCCAGCCACATTTATGGATATGATGAACAGAGTGTTCAAACAGTATTTGGACAAGTTCATTATAGTGTTCATTGATGATATTCTAGTCTATTCTAAGACGTCAGAAGATCATGCAAAACATTTAAGGATAGTGTTGGAAACACTAAGGAAGGAGAAGTTGTATGCGAAATTCACAAAATATGTGAATTTTGGCTTGAGAGAGTGCAGTTTCTAGGACATGTTATTGATAAAGATGGCATTTCCGTAGATCCAGCAAAAGTGGAAGTTGTTAATGAGTGGGTACAATCGAAAATGCTAACTGAGGTTCAGAGTTTTCTGGGGTTAGCGGGATACTATAGAAGGTTCATTATGGACTTTTCTAAAATAGCTACTCCATTGACAAATCTGACAAAAAAGTCGGTGAAATATGTGTGGACTGAAAAATGTGAGAACAGTTTTCAAGAGTTGAAAAAGAGATTAAGTGAGGCACCTGTATTGTCCTTACCAGATGATACAGGAAATTTCGTAGTGTATAGCGATGCTTCGCATAAAGGACTGGGTTGCGTGCTCATACAGCATGGCAAGGTCATTGCGTATGAGTCACGTCACTTAAAGGATTATGAGAAGGTCTATCCTACCCATGATCTGAAATTGACAGCCGTAGTATTTGCCTTGAAGATATAGAGGCATTATCTATATGGTGAGAAGTGTGAGATATACACGGACCACAAAAGTCTGAAATATATCTTCACACAGAAGAAGTTGAACATGAGACAGAGAAGGTGGTTAGAGCTGATAAAAGATTATGACTATGATATTTTATACCATCCGGGGAAAGCAAATGTAGTAACCGATGCGCTAAGTAGGAAGGGTAAGAGAAACTGTCAATGTTAACAACTCAGAATGAGTTGATAACAATGATGGCAAGAATGGAGCTGGAAGTTAAGTTACCGGAGGAAGCGGTGGGAATGTTATTTTCCATGGAAACCCAACTGACCAAAGTGAAATGGGTTAGGGAAGTACAATTGAGCAACAAGGAATGAAAACAGATGAAGAAGAGGATAGAAGATGAAGAGAAGACTAAGTATAACCTCGATAAGGAGGGATTACTTCGTTTTGAAGGAAGAATTTGGGTTCCAAATGATTCCGAATTAAAGGAGGAAATAATGATAGAGGCTCATAGTTTGAGGTACTCGATACATCCCGGTAGCACAAAGATGTATCAAGACCTTCGTCAAAACTTTTGGTGGCCAAACATGAAGAGGGAGATAGCAGAATACGTTAGTAGGTGCTTAACTTGTCAAAAAGTTAAGGCTGAACACCAATGACCTGACGGGTTGTTGCAACCGTTAGAAATTCCAGAGTGGAAGTGAGAACACATCACAATGGATTTTGTGGTGGGACTTCCGACAACCAGAAAGGGATACGATGCTATTTGGGTGATAGTGGATCGATTGACAAAATCAGCTCATTTTCTACCAATAGGAGTCAAGTATAACTTGGATCAGTTAGCTAAGCTGTACGTCAAGGAAATTGTTTCTAGGCATGGAGTACCTGTTTCGATTGTGTCAGATCGTGATCCACGATTCACATCGAACTTTTGGAGGAGTTTGCAAGAGCAAATGGGAACGCAGTTAAGATTGAGTATGGCGTATCATCCTCGGACGGATGGTCAGAGTGAGAGGACAATTCAAACGCTAGAAGATATGTTAAGATCTTGCATTATGGATTTCAAAGGGAGTTGGGACGAATATCTACCGTTGGTGGAATTTTTATACAATAATAGTTTTCACGCTAGTATAGGCATGCCGCCTTACGAAGCGTTGTATGGAAGGAAATGCCGGACTCCATTGTGTTGGGATGAGGTGGGTGAACGTCGGATGTTGGGACCTGAGATGGTACAGCAGATGGCGGATATGGTGAAGTTAATACGTACTCGATTAGTTGCTGCTCAAGATAAGCAGAAGAAGTATGCAGATCCTCGCAGAGAAAAGAGAGAATTCGATGTAGGATCCTTTGTTTTTCTAAAAGTATCGCCTTGGAGGGAAAGATACGTTTTGGAAAGAAGGGGAAGTTAAATCCAAGGTTTGTAGGACCTTTGAGATTTTAAGAAGGGTAGGAGAGGTGGCTTATGAAGTAGCCTTACCTCTAGAGTTGGAACTCATTCATAATATTTTTCATGTGTCAGTGTTGCGTCCTTATAAACCAGACTATAAACACATAATAGAGTATGAATATATTCAAATAGAGAAAGACTTGTCCTACGAGGAACTTCCAGTTCAAATTATTGATAGGAAGGAACAAGTTTTAATAAATAAGGCAATACCTTCAGTGAAGGTGTTATGGAGAAACCACAATACCGAAGAAGCAACGTGGGAGCTCGAAAGTAAAATGATGAAAGATTTTTCTCATTTGTTTATGTAATTATAAGCTAAGATTCTGGGGACAGAATCCTTATAAGGGGGAGAGAATGTAACGCCCGAGAAAGTCGGATTTTTATGACAATTAAATTTTTATTTGATTATGTGAATTAAATGAATTTAATTGATTACTTTGTGAGTAAGCTATGTGAAGGTCATTCTATGACCTAGAATGTGCCAACGTGGTTAGTATTCTGGCAACGTGCTAGATTTATTTGTTTGGAATTTCCAAGACGAAAATAAATGTTTTCTGAGAAATTTTCGTAAAAACACTATTCATCCGTTTCTGTTCGGGGAATTATTTTGAAATTCCGAGAAACGCTTGATGATAGAATATTGAGATTAGATGGAATATCTGATAATATTTCATTTATGGCAAACGCAGTTTTCAACTGCAGACTTAAAACCTAAGGGTTGAGTATATTGATTTCCGAGAAGGAAATAATATGCATAAATGGAATGGCGTGGGCCGGCAACCTTGGTGTGGAAACCAAGCATAAGGCTTGGTCACCAAGTATTTTACTTGCTGACCACACATGAATAGTAAGGAGGTGATGGTAGTTGTCCATAATGCCCTCCATTCTAGTTTTCTATAAATAGAAAGCTAGATTGATTCATTTAGGAGTTTTCCAACTTGCCAACATTAGATTATTGAGAGAGAAAGAGAGCTATACTTTCAAAACATACACTTTGGGAGTTTGATCTTAGAGTTTTCCAAGAAAGAACACCAAGAGTTCTTAAGGTATAATCCTTACCTTTCAACTCCATCTCTTTTAGATTTTCTTTTATCTTAGAGAATCATAGAATGGGTGGTATATGTTTTGTATGAGGGATTAAAGATGACTTACCATAGATTCAATCTCTATAAGTCATGAGATTATAAGAATCATAAGATTTAATATAGTTTGAACCATGAAAATATTGTTTGTTGAGATCAGTTGTTTATAAACGATTGAGCTCCATCAATACGTTAATATATGCATCTTGCTTGGTAGGATGTAGATATGAAATCCATGGAGTATTCCATGAAATTTGGCTTAGAGAACCCTAGTAACGAAGTTATGGCGAATTTCACGGAAATAGACGTTAAACGTTGAAATTCCGGATAGGTAGTCAAATGTTGCCGTGAGACTTGAAAATGTTGGTTTTCAATGTCAACACATGTGATAGGATAATTAAGAGTTGTGGGTTCTAGAATCGTCGGATTCTGACTTAAAACAAAGAAAACGAGCATTGAACGCTCATTAACATTTACAAACGCTTAGAAAATGAACTCAATAGCGAATTTTGAGTTATTGGATTCAAAAGTGTCGAATTCTTATATGAACACGTAGAGTATGTCATTTATGACGTGTAGACTTTTGAACAGACCAAATCGGGCTTATAACTAAGAAGTTATGGCCCCGGGAATTTCACAAAATTTTTCAAAATTCTGGGAATTTTGCAACAGTCTGACGCCGCGGCGCCAGACATGGTATAAAATTGTCGCGCCGCAGCGCCGGAACAGTAAAGTTGAGTACTGCTAAATGGCATCGCAGCGCCACTGTTCAGCACCGCAGCGCCGAGACCGAAGCCCAGACACTGCTAACTGGCGCCGCAGTGCCAGTCTAGTACTAGAATGACCGCGCCACAGCGCGAGTGTTAGGCTTTGGATAATGATTTAGGTTTTGGACTTCATTTGTTCAGAGACCTAAAGGGGTAATGTTTGTACACTTCAGAAGTGCATTAAAGCTATTCCTATACTACCTATACTAAGGTATATGGTATGAAACGTAGGAATTTAATGCATGTTAACAAGTTAAGAACGATAAACAAAGTTGGTACTTTATCAACGATGTTCGAGTTTGGTTAATGACGTTAGTTGATTAATAAACCGGGACGAAAGGTAATATGTCATGTTGACTTTAATAAAGTTATTAAGTTAACTAAGACATAGAAGAGAAAGAAACTTGTAGGAACAAGGTGAACATTTGTTTGATAGCTAATTACAGTGTGCTATGTGAATATATCATGTAGATTCTGTAAAGGATGTGGTTAGTCGATTAAATTATTTGAAGACGCTGAAAGGCAAGTTTTCTTAACACTTGTATAACTTTTAAGTTAGCCAATTTTTATGTGATTCGTTGAACTGAATTGTAAGACTTGTTTTAAAGAAAGGGTCGATGCCAGATTTTAACTCTGCTAGACTATTCGTAATATATAGATTGATTATGATTCATATCTTTCTATATAGAAATGTTAACACTATCCTATGCCAAGTAATTGGTACGGACATGAAGTTAAGTTTTGTCTATGAACAGACAAAAGTATTTTTCATCGATTATTCGATGGGCACGCGAGTTTACCAAAAATATTAAAGATAAATATGTTTAATGAATAAGTGTTGATCAACATAGAGTACTATAGGCTGATCACCTAGAAGTGCTCGTAAGTTATCGGATGAACGACCTTAGTGCTGTGGACTCCTTTTCAAGTATGAAAACTGAAAGTTACTGTTCATGGTCTATCGACCGGTTCAGAATTCCTAATCTATTCTATACCTTGGGAATTGATGTTATGAACTGTTAAAATATTATTAATTCATAATACTTCATAACTATTGTTCAGTTATGTCAAAATTGTTATGTAATTCACGAATGTGGTATTATTGTTATCCTTGATTAAACTTGCTGAGCTGTCATGCTCACTTCTTGCGTGAATTATATAACTGCAGTTAAAGATGAACGTACTGTGAATGCCAAAAGAGATAAGAGCAAAGCTAAGATGGATGCTTAGGCATTATGTAATAGTTTTTTTTTTTGCTAATTTGTTTGTATATTGAGAAGAAAAAGAGATAAAACAATCACAAAGGGCATACCCCAGATGTTTTAGGTGAACCATATAGGACAACCCCCAAAATGGACAACTAAAGAGTAACACCAAGCCAAAGAAACAAGGAACATTACAAAACAGAGTTGCATGCAAAAGAAGCAAGCCGAACCCTAAATAACCAATCAGCTGAAACTAAGCATCCAAATGAAACAATCTGGTGACGGAATGAAACTGTAAAACTGCCAGTTACAGACAGAACTGCAGAAGATAGCAGAATCAACCGAACTGAAGCAGCTGCCGAACAGACTTAAGTTGTCAGCACCAAGAGCTGAACTGAAGATCCCGAAGCCTAGAAGGAGATGAGGGGCAGAGAGGCCGAGCCATACAAGCCTAACCTACCAGCCCAGATCCCCCAGCTTCCCAAGGCTAAAACCAAGGAGCCGAAACCAAGCTACAAAACTAGCCCTTCACTGACCCCATAAGTCGAAAACATTAACCAATCCGGAAGGAGGCAGCATCCAAAACCAGTCCAGGACTGACAACAACAACGAACCAGTCCGAACTGAGCGCCAACCGACACCCGAAGCAGCCGAAGATGTGAATGCTGAACCCTTGAATGAACTACGTGTGCCATGAAGCCGAAACTAATGAACACTCACCTCCTCAGCTCCAAATCCGTGAGCCCCGAAGCCTGAACATCTCAAGACTGGACTGTCGTACCGAAGAGGGAGCACCGAAGCCCAAAACCGAAAGACAGCAACTAGCGCTCTAGCAATTGAAACCACCCCCTCGAAGCCATTGAGGGGTCCCCAAGCCCCAAAAACAAACCCAGCGAACCCCCCTAGCTGGGTCACGTGACCGTGCCAAGAGACCGAGCCAGCCCGACATTGACCCTGGAGCCGAACCCTACTACTGAAGAGACTGAACTGCCAGAGAAGTAACGAGCTGAAGATGCTGCTAGAGCCAGCAAGCCGAACCCTGCAGAAGAACTGAAACCCACAACCTCGAAGCTAACCCCTGAGGCTGAACTCCCTTACACCTGACCTGCCCAACCCTTAGGCAGACCCCGAAGGTTAGGCAGACCCCGACGCTGAGATTGAACCAGTGACTAGAGGCGCGAAGGCCATCCCTATAATGACCAAGCTAAGTAACATGGGCGAGTGCCGGAGAGTCACTGCCAACTCTAATCTTGTCCAAAGAACCCCAGCCGAAGCAATAGCTAACATTCGCTACTGAGACGGGCCCAACCACCTGCTCTCCCGGCTACACCGAAGCGGCGGATCTGCCGTCACCCCGTGAAAAAAGAACCCAGCCCTACAACCACCCCCAGAGGTAGGGCTTATTTTGGACTTTTTTTAAAAAAAATAGAGGAAGAAGATAACCTAGCCTTAATGACATTAGTTATCTCCCTAGAGAGAACCCCCATAGGCATCTTGGTTTTGTTATGGATAATGGAGTTCCTGACTGACCAGATTTTGTATACTGTAGTGGAAAGAACCAGCTTTAGAATATCCGACTTGAGTTTGCTCCCTCGATATTGGATAATGTAGTCCACAAGGTTGTCCCAATTCATAGGAGCGTCACACTATTCTCCATATTCCTTCATTATCTTACTTGAGACAATACTTAATCCCCTCTAGCACCTTCAATGCTAAGTCTACTGAAAATACTTACTTTCAGTCTAAACATTCCTATACCTTAGTATAGTTCATCAACTTACCACACTTTATGTGTTTAGGAACTTTCCACAACCATATGTGTTTATGAACTTATCTTCGCAATATGTAATCCAAGAACAAATCAAGGACTATCCATATGCTTAGAGCTCAGAAACATAGCATATAACTTTGAGTCACAAACTTTTCATAAGTATAAGTTTCAAGAACCCGCACCTATATTATCATTCTCTACCTATCAAGTATATACATGAGAAAAGATTCACCTTCTTGTCATAAACATATTGATAGCACGACATACTATTCCAATGATTATCACTGTAATAACTAAGTAATCACAAACCCCCTCCCATTCGAAGGTTCGTACTACTCAGCTATCACATGAGTCCTCAATTGAAATCTTAGAACTTCTAACTTTCTCTTTACTTAATACAAATTTTCTTTAATTTATATGCTATCCTTTACAACTCAATCTGAGTTCTTCTTCCCGTACTACTTCGTAGTACCATTCATTTATAGCATTAGCTATATAAATCATCCATCATTTTACAGATCATCTGTTACTACGATTTACTATGATCACGTGGTAATCTTCTTATCCTTCTCTCTACGATTATAGTCTTAGGTACTCATACCTAAGATTTATAACCTATCAGCTCTGATACCAACCTGTAACGCCCCGAAATCTGGTTTATCTTCACACCCGGATTTCGTACGTCACGAATACATCATTCATCCAAACATACATCATTATATACTGAAATATAATAACATACATTCTAAATTCCCAGGTTCTAAAATCTTATAACCTTTCTCATTACAAATAATGATAATTACATTATTCCTTTCATCTTACAAGATTGACTTTTATCCGCCACCAAGGATACATAAAAGTTCATTAAACTAATCTATAGTTTAATTTTCATCTTTCTACATTAAAAGTCTTTACTTGATCTTCTCGTTCATTCACATTCTAAATGGCACTTTATCTGGATACCGTCAGCTTGATCCTTACGAGACCCTTAAGTTCTTTTAACATCGTTCGCTGAAAATGTTTTTATTTAAAGCAAGTGTGAGCATTCAATTGCCCAGCAAGTCATAACAGTTGAACATACAACTTCAAGAGTTTAACATTCCTTTGGAAGTTCAATAACCGAACAAAGGTTATGAAGCAGCTTGAACAATAGGAATAATCTCGATTCCTATCATTTTAAAACATTAGTCACATTCACTTTGAAATACTTTCATTCTCTACTCTCTTTCATACACATTCTGTCTGGCTAGAATCAATGGCACAGACTTAACAACAACGGTTCATGTATAAACAGAACATTATCATATTGAAAAGTTTAATCATAAAATAGTTCATATCAAAGAAACACCGAAGTGTTCACATTGTGGCACAAGGCCTCATACGTTCTATCACCTTGTACAAATATCACACATTCACACATAGACAGAACTTCTCAAGTTCAACGTCTAAGAAGTTTAAGAAACTAGCATTCATTTAAAATATGAATGAAGTTAGGAAACTTGTCTTACGCACAGCTACAGCTTACGCTGAACTGCTCATTCCAATCCCTATAACACATAAGGAAATAACACACACCAATTAGTCATATACTTAACTTACACATTGGTTTACTTAACTTTACTTCTTAGGGTTCGCGTTCTTGCAATATAATTTTACGCGACTAACTTTCATTACCGGTTTACGGCTTCATGACATACGGAGATGTCTTACTCAAAACGTTCTTCATCTTTGATGATTTATATTCTTATCTTCTTCTTATAACTTCTATAGGACTCAGTACACATCGCTTCTCTACTGGTAGTCCATATGGTACTCTGAGTGGTTTCCCACAAACAACCAACAAACAAGTTCTCGTCTCATCTACACTGCCATCACAGTGAGTTAGATCGGTTGCCAGTTTCGTATATACCTTCGCTCTCTGAAGGAATTGTTTAGCCCAGCTCCTATATGTCAACCATCAAAGGTTATGATTGTACCACAACCTAAATTTATCTTAACTTATACGAACTATTAACTATAATGTTCGTTAAGTCAATTTCTTATTCCTTTTGGATTTCTGGCAAGTAATTGCCATTCCTCAGGACTCATTCTTATCCGACTCACATTCGACTTTCATTAATCTTATTACCGTTCAATACGGATTTCTCGATACCATTCATATCTTACTTACTACCTTCGTCAACATCTATGTCATACAACCAGGGTATACTTAGCACGTTCGTCCAATGCGAATACGATTCACGAGGATCATTTACGTATTCAACGTTCACGTTACTCATCTCTTAACCTCTCATTCAACCTTTACTCAAGGTTTTAATCGCTTTCAATCGTTATCCATCCCATGAACCCCATGTTATTTATTCTTTCTTAATGGCGAAGCCATACCGATCGTTATATGCTAAGACCGATCGTTCATCACAACAACGTTGCATTCACAGCGTCTATACGCTTTACACTTATCTTTCATTACCACAGCATAACATCGAAATATTATTCATTACTTTCGTCACTCAACGTCTAAGGAATCACAATCATAGCAATCCCTCATGTTCGTTTATTGCGACTACGATCCCCGGATCTCGGTTCCATAATCCGCAATTATATTCTTTTAATCTCGATTAATCTTTTTGTTCAACCTTCATTAAAGGTTTAAAACACTTGGTTAAGTGTTACATTAGGTGAACTACATGTTCATATTTCTTTCTTGTATATCCCCCAGCAGTTGAGCATTTAAAAGCTCATCACTGGACACTGACTTGCACCGGCACTGCGGCGCCAGTCTCTTCACTAAGACTCATGCTGCGGTGCGAGTTAACAGTGTCTGGCTCTCCAGTCTAGCACTGCAGCACCACCTTACAAGGCATGACTGGCGCCGCGGCGCCAAGCCCTTCTTCTCAAAATTTTTTCTAAGTGTTAACTTCATTTTGAGATACTTACTTTTTGATCTCATAACTTCTTCGTTATAACTCGAAACGAGGTCGTTCCAAAGCCATTTTCTTCCTTATCTTAAGTACTTTGATTACCCATGGTTAGAACTTTATTTTGAATCCGTTAATATGCCATTCAATTGGCTTAATCTTTGCCCTTTATTCGTTTTACGTTATTAACGTTCTTCTTTCGTTCGTCCATAATTCGGTCATCCGAACTCAGAATTTGTTCGTTCTTGAGTCTAAGACTCACTTTTTATACTTTCTCTTATTTTCTTATGAAACCCTATATGTTCGGGTTCATTTACTAACTTTCTAATTATCGCTTGTGTTTTACGAAATTTTCGCCATAACTTCGTTATAGCTCCGTTTTAATCCATTCTTCATGAACATGTCTACCATTCCTAACCAAGCAATAAGCATCTAACTTATACACGATGGTTTTAAAATTGTCCATCAACAATAATTATACTATGATGGTTTTAAATTTGTCCATCAACAACGTTCTTCGTGTTCTTCGCGTGTTCTTCGTTTGTTCTTCATTTTTAATCGATATTTTGATTACAATTTTACTTTTTCTTGGAATTTAATGTTATAGAACATCATTCCTTACTTATTTAACCTACTCATTCTTAAGATTCATTCGGATCGCTAAAAATACTTACAAATCTTATACTTCCTTAAGAAATTTATAAAATATACTTCAAATTCTTATTTCTTCATTTTCTTACGATTTCAACCATATGAATTCATTTCTAACTTAATCTACTTCTTATCTTCATTAAGTTGTGTTTTTGAACATATTAAACTTAAAGAAAATTAGAAGAAACTAGGGTTCGGATTACCGTTCTTCATTAATTTCCTTCCGTCGGACAAAGTGTGCACTCTGGCAAGATTTTCCTCTTCCTCTTCTTCTCCCATCCGAACTCTCTCTCTTTCTCTCTCAAGTGTTGGCTGAAATTTTCAATCAAACAATTGAGCTTAAGGCTTGTTTATATAGAAAACCAAGGCTAGGGGTATTTTAGTTATTTTTCCCTCCCTAACCTCCTTACTATTCAAGGCTTAAGGACTAAGTTAACTTAGCCCTCAAGTTTGCTTAGCCCTTAAGTTTTGTAGTTCTGTCTTTTGGGTATCGTCCGACAGTTTTTAAAACTGCGTTTCTCGAAATCCAAATAATTTTGGATATTTCGTCTTTCCTTTACCGATTAACTTTTACGTATTCTTCGAATTTCTGAAAAACTAAAAAACACTTTTTGGTGTCAAGCGTTTTCCTTCATGTTTTCCCCTAACGTAGCTGAACGAATGAAAAGTACATTACAGTACTTTTTGTCATTTTTATTTTGTCCAATTTCTGCATGTTTTTCGAGAAAAACTTTTATCGGCGTACTTAACTTTTCACGATATATTATAGTCAAATCTTTCAACGAAATGTTATTTCGACATACTGAACTCTAGGAACAGCTTAGGTTATTTAAACCCTAACCCTTATGTTTCGTCGGGTGAATAGTGACAATTTCGTCTTTTTCCCTGGAAATATTTTGTTCCTGGAAAATTTTTATTTTCGTCTTAAAAATTCTTACTCGTTCAATCTAGCTCGTAGCCAGAATCCTCCCGATTAATAATCATTATAGGTTATAGAACGAATAAATACATAACACATAATAATATTATTAAAAATTCATTTTATTAATAACTAATTCTTTAAATCTTAATTTATGGAAAATTCAAATTTTCGGGTTGTCACAGACACTATGACGCCCCCAAAATAGGTATACAACACCCATTCTGAGTCGCCAAATACATGGTATAGAAACAACTAAAACTTTATTAATACAACATAAAAATTGTGAGTTTAAATACAAATATTGTTATCTAGACAATATCCACACTCAAATAAGTCCTCATTACAATTATTAATACACTATTTTACAGAATAATGAGGACTACTAGAATAACTTCTAGAACTATCATTCCACACCCCTACTAGTACTTGCTACATTCTCGCCTCCTGAGAAGAAAAATGGAACAACAAGGAAAAGGGTGAGCTCAACTAGCCCAGTAAAGAATATTAGGACTAAGATAATATAGAACAAATTATCGTTAGTCCTCAACAGGGAAAAATCTAATAGAATATAATAGACAACCAGTTTTAAATCAATCTTCGCAGCAGAAATAATAACTCATTAGAAGAGTTAAGTAGAGAATGCAAACTACTATCTTCTATATAAGAATTTAAAAGTTCATCGTCGACATTTTATCCCTGTAACATCAATCAATATATATCTGGAATCAAATATTCAACTTTGCACTACAGGCCAAAGATATTCATCAGTTGGTCATGTTCATCTAAACACCTGTTCATCTTTGCACTACGGGCCAAAGATATTAATCAGTCGGTCATGTTCATCTCAACACCTGTTCATCTTTGCACTACGGGCCAAAGATATTCATCAAGAAATCATTCATCTTTGCACTACGGGCCAAAGATATTCAGTTATATCATCATTTAGGACTGAGGATGATGAAAAATATTTTAAAGAAAACGAATCCAGTGAAACAAAAGAACAAATATTAAGGATTCGTACTTTAAATAATCCAAGTTCAAAAATACTTCATAAATAACCAGATTGGAGTAAAATTCAAGAATGAAGTTCAAAACATAGATTCAATCAAAGATAGGAATCATAACAGACAATCTTGGACACAGAAAAGAAAATTTAATTTTTCTGTGAATAGTGTCGTATTCGTGAAAAGTACCGTATACGTGAATAGTGCCGTATATGTGAATAGTAACTCCAACCTCAAAAGATAGAAATTTCACAAAAAAACATCATCACGCTTCGTGAATAGTAACTCGTGAATAGTAACTCATGAATAGTAACTCGTGAATAATAACTCGTTAATAGTAACTCATGAATAATAACCCCGACATGAAAAAGTTCCAAATTTGATAAAAAGTTTCAACCAATATTTCGGCATAATGATATTGAAGAAATAATATCACTACGAAGAAATAACATCCCTTACCTCAGAAAGAATAGTACTTCTGACTGGAATACTGGATATAGTGCTGAAAGAACTTGCACCGTATAGCAATACTCAAAGTACTAAAATACTCACAAATACGCTCGATATTATAGAGAGATAAAGAGAGAAAAATCTTTAGTTTCTGGTGTAATTTTCAATTCTAACATAAGCACTCTATTTATAGGAAATTGCTTAGAACACCAAAACAAAAAATTGAATATAATAGTATTATATATAAAACAAATTCCTACACCCACTTTGAAATCTGATTTCAACCATCTAGCACATGTTAAAGATGTCCACAAACATTTAAAAAACATTTTTCTTTTAAAACATAAATAAAACTTCCAAAAATCAATTATTTTGGTATTTTGGAACTTCAATAATTCATAATAAATAGCACTTTTATTAGAAAATTCAAATCTCGCGACTTTTTATAGTAAAATTCAATTCTCTACAACTTTGCAGAAGAAAGTTTTTCCAAATTCCAAACAGAAATTGACCGAAATCCATAAACGGACGATTTTACAGGCTATAATCAAATTTCAGTCAAGAAATGGAGTCCACCAACACACAAAACATGTGTTAAACAACTTTTGTAACAAAAATACTCTTCCTCCTCATATACTCATATATCCCACATTCATTGTAAAAATATCACCATTATTATATTATAATAATATAATAAAATATTATTTTATCAGAAAAGATAAAATATCAATTTTTAACAATTGTCACTTTAAAAATTTTCTCCATCTATATCCACATAAAATTAATATTTTCCTCATCATATAAATCAATAATTAATTATTCACAAATAATATTACAGAATCACAGTACTGGCAACTAGGCAGTTCCCAGGAAAGAGGGGGCTTTCTAATAAGGATCTCTCCTTATTGGCGTGCAATTAGGTGACCAAACCTCTCCTTAGACAGAACTTTTTAGACATTGCCAATAATTTTATCTAATAATATTATTCAAATAATATGAATTATTTCACCAATAATGAAAAATACTGTGTAGTGATAATTATTGAAATAACAGTAATATAAAAAAATCAACGCAGCAATTATTGAATCAATAAAATAAAATACTGAATAGTAATTACTGTAACAATTATTGATTAGTGTCTTCTTACGTAAGAATCAATAATTGGTGAAATACCGTGTGCTATTGTGCAACAACGCGTATTACTGTGTTTTAACCACTGGGTATTCCAACAATATTAACGGTAACAACTACGCCGTTATTTATAAACAACTTATACTTGTCGTTTTCTTCATCCAATTGTTTTCCGTTATGGGGCCCACAAAAGACTGCGCCGTCGTACGAATATTCCCCGACAGCAAGAATATTCCACGTCCAAACGAATATTCCCCGACAACAATGAATATTTTATAACCACCTGCTTATTTAAAATATTTGCGCATTTTACCCATAACTAACCACATTAATAAAATCAACCCTTACTATTTCAAAATGATAAATAGAGGAAATTAAATTTCATTTATTAATAATTTGGGGTCTTACAACCTCCCCTCCTTATGAAATTTCTTCCTTGAAATTGACGTACGTAACTGGTGTTTCGAAAAGATGAGAATACCTCGCTTTCATTTCCATTTCCAACTCCCAGGTCATTTTCTCAATAACATGGTTCCTCCACAAAACTTTAACTTGTGGTATGACCTTTGTGCGTAGGACATGCTCTTTCCTATCCAAGATCTTGACAAGTACCTCCTCGTACGTTAAGTTTTTGGCTATCTCGTCCGGTTCTAACTCAATAATGTGGTTTGGGTCATCCATATATTTACGTAACATCAATACGCGAAAAATGTTATGAACGCGCGTCATACTTGGCGGTAAAATGAGTCTATAGGCCACAGTTCCTATTCGATCGAGGATTTCAAAAGGACTAATAATTCGAAGGTTTGAGATTTCCTCACATCGCCGATTCTCGCTTTTGGAATAACGACTTCTTGCATCTTCTTCTTCATATTCATCAACTCCAGGTCTGTAGCTTGAGCAGCTTTAAATTTATCGATTAAAGTCGATTCTAATCGTATATTCGTTATCTTCACGCAGGTTCTTGGAATTTTTAACTCTATCTCCATCTTTTGTAAGTCATACGAAATGGGTCTTTGTGTTAACAATATCACACTCGTAAACGCATACGATTTTCTACTCAACGCGTCAGCTACCACGTTTGTTTTTTTTTCAGGATGGTATGGTCAGAACATGTGCCGAAATGAGTCTCCTCTTGAGTTCTTCGAAGCTCTTCCCACATTCCTTGCTCCATTCCTCCATTCAAATTTTGTATCTCTATGAGTTAGCTGCGTTAATGGAATAGCGATTCGAGAATATCCTTCAACGAATCTCCGATAATAACCAACTAAGCCTAGAAAGCTACATATTTCGATTACTGACTTAGGTTGCTCTCAACTATGACTCATCTCCCAATCTTGGATAGCACGTCACAATGACACCTATTAGTTTACTACCACACAAATATGGCGTCCCCTACAGAGAGTCTGGCTTCGGTGTATTCCACAAAGGAAGTCACTAGATAAAGGCTCGGGTACAAACTTCTACAGTTGAATTTTTAACTCCTGAAGTTCAATAGGATCCATGAGATTTTAGAAATGGGTTTTGTACTGGGTTCAAAGTCGATACAAAATTCAATATCACACTTTGGGAGTAAGCCAAGAAATTCTTCAGGAAATACATCAGAAAATTTAATAACAATAGAAATATCATTCAAATCTGACGTATTTTTGTTTAAGTCCATAACATGGGCTAAGTAAACTTGACATCCGTTTTTCAATAAACGAATGACTTTATGGCTTGATATGAAAGTGTTTGACTTCAATGGTTTGGTTGCTTGAATTCGAATAACAGGTTGGTTAGGAATATGAAAACTAACAACTTTACGAAAGTAATCAATTTTGGCATGATGAGTAGTTAATCAATCAATCCACAAAATCACATCAGAAGTAAGTATCTTTAAAGAAATAAGGTTAACAGGTAATGTGATGGTGCCAACTTTGATCAAACAAGATTTATAAACAGTGGATGTGATGAAAGTTTCTCCTAACGGAGTTTCCACAGATAGGTCAAAGTCTAATTTCTCCTGAGTCAAGTTTAAACGTTGAGTATAAGCAGGAGAGATAAATGAATGGGTAGAACCGGTATCTAATAAGGTATAAACTTCGTAAGAATTTATAATTAACTAACTCGTGCTAACTTCGTTTGGGTTCCTTGCATTCTGACCAGTCACAAAAAACGCTCTTCCAGGAATCGTTGACTTTGACTTTTCTGGGACATCCTTTTGAGTCACCATCCCCACTGAGCTTGGTTTCGCTACCGTACAATCTCGAGCGATATGTCTTTCCTTTCCACAATTATAGCATACCTTGAACTGTTGTAGACAGTTAGGGCTGATGTGTCCCTCTTTTCCACATTTATAGCATACGACCGGTGGTCGTTCTCCTCCCTTAAAACCAGTTGCTGCTGGTGCTGACGTCTTCACAGTGTCATTGTTGAATCTCCTCTTTTTAAAATCTCTCCCCGACTCGCTTCTTCTATTTTCATGGCCACGAGTACCACCAGAGTGGTTGTCGCTCTTGTCCGTATTTTTCTTTCTCCACTGGTTATCGTTGTTCTGATGACTGCTGTCACCGGTATGATCCTGGTTGCGGTCTCTTTGTTGAATGTACTCGCTATCTCGCTCTAATAATTGAGCCCTGTTGACAACATCTGAATATAAAGAAAATTTATGAGAGATAAGATATTGTCGAATCTCGGGTTTTAAACCTCTCAGAAACATCCTCGTCATCCGTTCCTCATTTTTTACCAAATGAGGTGCAAACTTGGATAACTCTGCGAACTTCGCCTCGTATTGGGACACCGTCACATTGTTTTGTTCTAGTCTAGTAAACTATACCTCTTTCATATGGCGAATACTTTCAGGAAAGTATTTTTCATTGAAAAGTTTCTGAAACGTTTCCCAAGACATGCGGAGTGCGGCAGGCTGAGTACGTTTCACAGATTACCACCAGTAATTTGCCTCGCCACGGAACATAAAGGTGGCAAATGGAACCTTATGTTCCTCCCTGCATCCCATGACATAGAATATCTTGGTAATTTGCTTGACCCAAGTTTTCGCCATGATTGGATCCGGCTTTCCCTTACATTCTGGTGGTCCCAACTCTTTGAATTGCTTGGCTGTGACAAGCCGCGCATTGCTAGCATTTCTACCCGTATTTTGTGCACGAGTCTCCCTCGTCTGGTTTTGCATGAACTGCAAAAAGCTCCTAAACATCCCGTCATTCATCGTCTGCTCAGTGGTGTTGTTTACAGGAGGAATATTGCCTTCCTTTTGCACGTTCCCCTGGGTGGTGATTAAAGGTGTTTCCACGGTCTCATTAACTCCACCGTTAATATTCTCAGCTACCATTCTTAAATACTGCCATAAAACAAGGGTTAATTAAACAAATTAACATATACATATTAACCATATAGTTCGATTGACCAACAAATAAGCTTAGGTATGACATACTAGCGAAGGATTACTCGTCTCTCCCCTCCTAGTACTATTCCCCGATCTCCGCCAGAGACCATATCCCTAAGCTCTGATACCAACTGTGACGCCCCCAAAATAGGTATACAACACCCATTCCGAGTCACTAAATACATGGTACAGAAACAACTACAACTATATTAATACAACATAAGAACTGTGAGTTTAAATACAAATATTGTCATCTAGACAATATCCACACTCAAATAAGTCCTCGTTACAATTATTAATACATTATTTTACAGAATAGTGAGGACTACTAGAACAACTTCTAGAACCATCATTCCACACCCCGACTAGTACTCGCTACATTCTCGCCTCCTGAGAAGAAAAATGGAACAACAAGGAAAAGGGTGAGCTCAACTAGCCCAGTAAAGAATATTATGACTAAGATAATATAGAACAAATTATCGTTAGTCCTCAATAGGGAAAAATCTAATTGAATACAATAGACAACTAATTTTAAATCAATCTTCGCAGTGGAAATAATAATTCATTAGAAGAGTTAAGTAGAGAATGCAAACTACTATCTTTTATATATGAATTTAAAAGTTCATCGTCGATATTTTATCCCTGTAACATCAATCAGTATATATCTGGAATCAAATATTCATCTTTGCACTACAGGCCAAAGATATTCATCAGTTGGTTATGTTCATCTAAACACATGTTCATCTTTGCACTACGGGCCAAAGATATTAATCAGTCGGTCATGTTCATCTCAACACCTGTTCATCTTTGCACTACGGGTCAAAGATATTCATAAAAAAATCATTCATCTTTGCACTACGGGCCAAAGATATTCAGTTATATCATCATTTAGGACTGAGGATGATGAAAAATATTTTAAAGAAAACGAATCCAGTGAAACAAAAGAACAAGTATTAAGGATTCATACTTTGAATAATTCAAGTTCAAAAATACTTCATAAATAACCAAATTGGAGTAAAATTCAAGAATGAAGTTCAAAACATAGATTCAATCAAAGATATGAATCATAACAGATAATCTTGGACATAGAAAAGAAAATTTAATTTTTCTGTGAATAGTGTCGTATTCGTGAATAGTGCCGTATACGTGAATAGTGCCGTATATGTGAATACTAACTCCAACTTCAAAAGATAGAAATTTCACAAAAAAACATCATCACGCTTCGTGATTAGTACTCGTGAATAGTAACTCGTGAATAGTAACTCATGAATAGTAACTCGTGAATAGTAACTCATGAATAATAACCCCAACATGAAAAAGTTCTAAATTTGATAAAAAGTTTCAACCAATATTTCGGCATAATGATATTGAAGAAATAATATCACTACGAAGAAATAACATCCCTTACCTCAGAAAGAATAGTACTTCTGACTGGAATACTGGATATAGTGTTGAAAGAACTTGCACCGTATAACAATACTCAAAGTACTAAAATACTCACAAATACGCTCGATATTATAGAGAGATAAAGAGAGAAAAATCTTTAGTTTCTGGTGTAATTTTCAATTCTAACATAAGCACCCTATTTATAGGAAATTGCTTAGAACACCAAAGCAGAAAATTGAATATAATAATATTATATATAAAACAAATTCCTACGCCCACTTTGAAATCTGATTTCAGCCATCTAGCACATGTTAAAGATGTCCACAAACATTTAAAAAACTTTTCTTTTAAAACATAAATAAAACTTCCAAAAATCAATTATTTTGGAACTTCAGAACTTCAATAATTCATAATAAATAGCCTTTTATCAGACAATTCAAATCTCACGACTTGTTATAGAAAATTCAATTCTCTACAACTTTGCAGAAGAAAGTTTTTCCAAATTCTAAACAGAAATTGGCCGAAATCCATAAACAGACGATTTTACAGGCTATAATCAAATTTCAGTCAAGAAATAGAGTCCACCGACACACAAAACACTGTGTTAAACAACTTTTGCAATAAAAATACTCTTCCTCCTCATATACTAATATATCCCACATTCATTGTAAAAATATCACCATTATTATATTATAATAATATAATAAAATATTATTTTATCAAAAAAGATAAAATATCAATTTTTAACAATTGTCACTTTAAAAATTTTCTCCATTTATATCCACATAAAATCAATATTTTCCTCATCATATAAATCAATAATTAATTATTCACAAATAATATTACAGAATCACAGTACTGGCAACCAAGCAGTTCCTAGGAAAGAGGGGGCTTTCCAATAAGGATCTCTCCTTACTGGCGCACAATTAGGTGACCAAACCTCTCCTTAGACAGAACTTTCTAGACATTGCCAATAATGTTATCTAATAATATTATTCAGATAATATGAATTATTGTTCCAATAATAAAAATACTGTGTAGTGACAATTATTGAAATAACAGTAATATAAAAAAATCAACGCAGCAATTATTGAATCAATAAAATAAAATACTGAACAGTAATTATTGTAACAATTATTGAGCAGTGCCTTCTTACGTAAGAATCAATAATTGGTGAAATACCGTGTGCTATTGTGCAACAACGCGTATTACTGTGTTTTAACCACCGGGTATTCCAACAGTATTAACGGTAACAACTACGCCGTTATTTATAAACAACTTATACATGTTGTTTTCTTCATCCAATTGCTTTCCGTTATGGGGCCCACAAAAGATTGCGCTGTCGTACGAATATTCCTTGACAGCAAGAATATTCCACGTCCAAACGAATATTCCCCGACAACAATGAATATTTTATAACTACCTGCTTATTTAAAATATTTGCGCATTTTACCCATAACTAACCACATTAATCAAATCAACCCTTTCTATTTCAAAATGATAAATAGAGGAAATTAAATTTTATTTATTAATAATTTGGGGTCTTACAGACACTCCCTCGGGCTTACTTTCTCAAGTAATAATGGCCACGAAACTAGACTAGCCACGATGTTTATTCATTTTTTTAATAGCTTATATACCCCCAAAATTTCTCCCAAACTTAGGTTCTTGTCTAACTTTAGCCTTTACTGCCTATTCTTGTCATTCTTTCATTCAAACTAGCATTATCCTTTAGAGGTCCCTTATGTATCACTTTAAACTCAATTAGTCAACATAGTTGTTATTACTGTGCTAACCTTATTATATCAGTTTCAAACAGAAAAAGATTCGATTCATAACAAGAAATCACATTAAAGCTCTGATAGTCAATACTATACTTGTCTTGTAATACCCAGTAAAATAATAAATAAATAAATAACATTTAAATACATATTTTAATTTTTCTAATTGGACTTCGTCTTTTATTTGGGTCATCTAGTCATTTAAGTTATGTGGGTTAATAAATATTAATAAGAGATGTGTAAATTAATTTAGTACCATTTGGGCTTTAAATTAAGTAGGTCTAATTTATTATTGTGTAAATTTTAAAATCTTATTAAAATTTGGAGAGTTAATAAGATATATTAATTAATAAATAAGTACAAAAACCTAATTTTGCTTTATCAAGTCTGATGAGACAAATTGAGGGAATAGAACTTAAAGAAAGGAGGCGGCGGCGAGAGATAGCAGAAAATAGAAGCAAAAACAGGTGGCTGTTCTTTTTTTATATTCTATCATTAACTGTTGGTTCCTATGCATGTGTCACTTCTTTGCAGTCAAATATTAATACTAATGTGTGGGTATTCCGTATTCGGTGATGTCACCAAAGTCCATAGCATAATGTGTGGGTTTTTTTTTCTTTTCCACTCCAATAAAAGTTTTATGTGGTCAATCAAGGTCTGCATCATTAGTAATTGAATTACTTAATTATATATATGCATTACCTACGTTGTCAGCCTTTATGACATTAATGTGAGAAATTGGTATCTTCAATTAAATTATTCTTTATGTATAAAATGTACGGACTATCAATTTTAAAAGCTATGTCACTGATTATTATGTATATTGGTTATATTACTTTAGTAAAATTTGATTATGTTTGTAATTCGAACAACGTGAATTTTTTTAGTTATACAGTTGGTATGTATACTTATATTATTTATTATTATTTTGTTTAAATTAGTTCGAACGGAAGGAATTTAACGAACTATATTGGGATAATAATTTTGGGTATTACGTTGCTTAATCCAGGTACGAATTCCGTACTCTTTCAGCAAGACTCTTTTGTTTTTAATTCGTTCGTTTCGTTATTCGTTTCGAAATTTAGTATTCTCTCTCATAATTGTTCCTTGTCAATTTATTGTGATAAATTGATTTTGGCATTGTATTAGAACTCACATTTGTACTCTTTAGACTAGTGTGTCATGTCTAAATTTTATTTTTATATTTATAGTGATGTACATGTTAGCATATTTTTAGAGACTTGTGTTGACGATTCGTTCGATTTAACATGTACATGTTAGAACCCCTTTGTGTTGATATTTTGCCGCATATGTTGTGACATTATATTTTGTTAGAATACTGTAGGGTATACCTGAGCTATAACCACCTGTGGGGGTACCACAGGCATGTCGTCTTGGCACCGAGGCATGACACCTTCCGTGGCGGTATGATCAGTCCACGACGTCGTTTTGTGCTCCGTTGGGAGTTGGCCATTTGGTGTTTTGTTGTGGGAGGCGTATGGGTCGACCCTAGTTTTCTGTTCTGTTCTGCGAAGTGGTGATGTTTGTGCCAAACACGCCTTCCGATTTTACATGCATTGGATTCGCGGTCCAATATGTGAATTAAAATCAAATAAGGTTTAAATTCAAGTTCTATACCCGATTACATATGATATTAGGCATATCTCTACCCTAACATTCATCAAGATTCCATTAAAACACAGAATTCAAGAACACATGCTAAAGTGACTAAGTTTAGATTCATACATCATCTCTCGAGTCCATACAAATTCACACAGAATTGGTGATCAAGCAATTTATAAATTAAAGCACAAATCACAATAGATAACCTGAATGATAGGTTATTAAACTGAAATTAAGGCTTCACAATCATCGCTCAACCATAAAGATCCATCATAAGCCTAATAAGTAACTTAGTTCCTCATGAATGAAATAAAAAATGAAATAATAAAAGAATCCATCATCCCATTTACAATAATTAAATTAAAGAAGTAGAATAGATACAAAACCACCCTTTGTGACGCCCACAAATTCAGGTACTTGAAACTCAAACTCGGTGCTTCACGATACCATTTCTATTAGCGGAATAATACTAATAATAATAACAATAATATAAATATCAAACTTAATTTACATATATCAGAGTCTAATCCCAGGTATGCGACCTTTAAACATTCATTACATGATAATTAATAGATATCATAGTCTTAACAAAGTTAAACTATTACATAGGATAACATAAAATTCATTCAGCAACCTTTCCGTTGTTCTTGTCTGAACCTTCAGGTTGATCACGCTTAGCTGAAAACATTTACATTTAAATCAAGAATGAGCATTTGGGTGCCCAGCAAGTAATAGCAAATAATAAACATTAGCTGAAAGAAGTAAATGTTTTCTTTGATAGACACTTCTACAACGAATTAACAGTTGTGAAGTAAACTGAAACAATTTTAGTCAACATATCAAATCAATTTCAAAATTTGAAACTACGTACTGACTATAATAGGTGAGCAGTCGACAGACTACGAACTTTGTTTTTGATTTATGATATTCAATTGAATAACAAGAATTAATTATACACAATAACAAATGGAATATCTTCCAGAGTTTATGCTGAGTGATCCCTAAGGATCTTGAACTTCTCTTCTCGAGTAACTATAAAAAGGTTTACTTTGATATACCCATATGTATCAGATAACCATAAAGATTAAGTTATACCCCTCTGCAAGTATAATAAGTGATCGGCTTAATTATACCCTATATTATGCATAATATATAAAACGCGCGCAATGGCCGATTATACGACCAAAAATCTCCCCTTTAGTATAAAAAGGTTGTTCTTCTCAGTCTTATAACCAGAATTTGAATTATAACAACGACATACTACGATTTCAAAAATCTAATCGCTTTTTTGATCTAGCTGAAACAATTGACATCGATCTGTCAATAATAATTGAGTTCTATTCTCGAACCTATTAAGTTCTAATCAAATGTTCGTCAAGCCAGAATAATTAGATAAGACATATCTCAACGCTATTTTTAAATCTATGTCTAGCCGAGTCAAATAGCTTAGACAACTTTTAAGTCAATGTATACATACTGAAAACCAAAAGTATGTATCAACATTTGATTAAATATAATAAATTATCCAAGTGAGGACACTTGTATAACAATATTTAGAAATTAATGCACATAATATATATATATATATATATATATATATATATATATATATCTGGATTATATAATAATACTGTAATGATAAACAATGATCAGATAGAATTCAAGAACTGGCATGTCTACAAAAGTATAGATATATAAACAATAACAATAAAAAAATAGTTCTGAAACTGGCTTACACATGTCCATTGCATAAAATAAATGCAAAGGTTAGATACTTGCTTGGTCTGCTGCTTACAATTACGCAATTTAGTTTTATCTTTTATACCGAGACCTATCATTAATAAAACCATTCAATTGATTAAAATAACATATCATAACACACAGTACTGCTATTTGCAGTCAGCACATAACTTAATCACATTGTCACATATATTTAACAGTCATTGAATCACAAACAAACACGTATACAGACAATTTATATAAGTCCAAATTAATTTCTGAAACATGTCGGTGTACTGACGGCTTTATCAGGTAATTATCGAGTCTAAGACTCTATTCTATAGTTCAATATCCCTTAAAATAATTTAAATATGAGTCATACTATTTTTCATAGCCTTATAATAATTTTTAAATAATTATTATAATTTATCATTATTTTTCAAACTCCGGAATCATTATTAAATGATTTAAATATTAAATAATTTTATTATCAATAATATTTAATTAATATTAAACTATTAATGAAACCATTGTCAAAATATTAAATTTATTTATAATACCTTCAAATATTTTTAAAACATTAATAATACCCTTAAATGATTTTTAAAATAATTAAATTCATTTTTAAATAATTACCATTAATATTTAAATATTAATGCATTATTTATCATAATATTAAAAGTCATTTATTATAAGTTAAAATATTTTTAATTCATTAATATCCTTTTTAAATGATTTTTAAATTAATAAAAACATTTTAAACTATTTATTTAATATAATTATTAATTAAATCTAATATCATTGATATTAAATTATTAATGAAATCTACCTTTAAATATTAAAAGTTATATTTGATAACTTAAAGTATCCTTACACTCTTTATTTTCATTTAAAATAATTTTTATAATATTAAAATCATTTTTAAGTAATTAATTTAATATAATTATTAAATAAATCTAAATATCATTAATATTAAAGAATTAATGAAATTTACATTAAAATATTAAAAGTTATATTTTATAACTTAAAATATTTTTAAATACCTTATTATCATTTAAAATAATTTTTAATATAATAAAACCATTTTTAATTAATTTATTTAGTAAATTTATTAAATAAACTAATTACTAATAATATTTAAATAAATACTAATATTTATGAAAAATATGTCAAATTACTAAAAGTTAATTTTTATAACTTAAAATAATTTTTAAAACTAATTTTGTAATTTTCAGAAATTATTTTCTAGTTTTAATTATTTTTTTCATAAATTAGAAAACTAAAATAATTAAATTCGTCGCTAAAGGCTTTAGCGACGGTTTCTGTTGCGGTTGGTGTTCTTGAGCTCAAGAACACTGACAGTCAGTGTTCAAGGCCCTGACTTTGACCATCAACAATTCTTAGCCTGAGAATAATTTGGACTAACTAGAGCATTGGTATTGTAGAAGGAATGTAACACTACAATTATCGACCCTTATCTTGTTAATACAGCAACTCAGATGCAAGATCTAAGCCTTCAAAGTCCCTATCAGATAGTTTCTGGGTTTTCTGAGTAACCCAGAAACCCATGTAGTTTCGAGTGCCTATATTGTGGCTCGATTTACTTTAGGTTCTGGTCATGATTAATGTGGTCTCATGGTTTAAACTTATAGTTTTCATGTCATAGAACATATATATAACAACATATCAGTCCAACAAGATCAACATCACTAGATTCAGAACAGTTAAACATGGTTAGAAAACTCGTTCATACATTTTCTGGAAATTCCAAAAATCAGAAATCGTTACCAGATGGTCTACTTTGACCATCCACTACATCCAACATATTTGTTGTTTAAGAGATCTAAAGGTATACATCTAAAGTTCACCAATCAGGCTACAACTTGGATATAAAAACATCATCAAAACACATAAATCCTGACAGATCTCCAGCTAGCAAAATCATGTCAGACTCGGTTTAAGGATTTCTGGGTTATCCAGAAATCACCCGGTCATGGTCAGTCAACCGACTTTGACCAACAATAACATGAAATATATATCAGATCTGACCCTTATTCGAGTTCCAGATCAAAGATCTCACAACATACTACAAGTACAAACCTTCAAAACACAGAAACCATAAATAGAAAGAGATCTACAAGACCTGACATTTGGTTGTCAAACAACAGATAAAAATTTTACAGATTTTTGAAAACTTCAAATCCGAGCATATAGATGTTATAGATCTAACATCTATAAACCCAGATCACTAATATAGACTTCATACAACATATATAACATAAAAAATTTAACATCTAACACAGCTTTCATGATCAGATTTGGTTTAGGGTTTATACCTTTATATGAACAAATTATTGATTCTTGGTTTCTGATTTAATATGGAAGTGGTAGGGCTTGTTTTTGGGACTGATATGCTATACAAATTCGTGGGTTTGGAGAGAGAGAGCTTAAGTTGGGTGTTTGGTGAACAAATTAGATAAAATATAACTTTTCTCTCTCTAATTCTATATATATAACTTAGATGCAATGTATTTGCTGAGATATAATGCCTGATGTGTGTATAATTTAGTCACATGGTTGATCTAGTAGGTCAATTACACCATATTTTAGCAAGATACACAAGCAATATAATAAAGAATTGAAAAAGGGCTTTTTGGTCATTTATCATCTCATTTTAATGGCTATTTAGTAATCTTTGACAAACCCTTAGGGTTTAACCTTAAGGTTTTCAAAAATTTAATTTTTCTAGGATTTTTATTTAGGGGTTTAAAATAAAATTTTAATTTCTTTAAATCTAAATTAGGGTTTCCTAATTAAATTAAGTTACCCAATCACTTAAGTTTTGAATATTAGTATTTAAAATTTACTAATTATCATTAAGCTTTCAAATTTAGCAATTAGGGTGTCAAATTTGTCAATTAGGGTTTATAATTAATAATTTGGGTTTCAAATTAGAAAATAGGGTTTTTAATAATATAAAACATGAAAATTAGGTTTAAGGTTCACTAATTAGCATTAAGATGGCTAAATTAGCAATTAGGGTTACTAATTTGACAATTAGGGTTCTAGCTTAGTAATTAGGGTTTTCAATTACTAATTAAAGTTTCTAAAAATTAGGGTTTTCCCTAATTAAGATTAAAATATATAATACCTGTCATTAATCACCTTAACACAATTTGTAATCAATCTTAAACTCCAGCTTGAGTTTTAAATTAGGGTTTATCACAGTATTGCTAGGGTTTTCTAACAGTGTACCATAATTGAACAATCGTTATCAGTCTACATATATACAGTACATATTTATAGCACTGAAATAAAAAAATATTATATTATTATTCTCATTCCTTATTCAAAAACCAGAATTACGGGTTGGATTCCATATCTGATTTATTTTGCATATATAACATTATTAATTAAGTTAAAATAATTAACTTAACTAATCTGAATAAATTCATATAATAAAATAATAATTCCAATAATCTTTCATAAATTATTTAAATAATACAATAATCATATTTTCATGAAAAATAAATTATAAAAATATTTTTACCACAAAATTAATTATAAAAATATAATTTATAATGATCAATAATTCTAAAAAAAATATTTGCAATTATTCATGTAATAAATAAATTTTATTTATCACATAAATACATATACATAACTTTGCATATATTCTCACCTCTAAAATAATAATAAAAAAATTTATACGCAAAATTTCTTATTTAATTATATAGAAAATATCAGGTTATTATATTCACCATCCCTTATAAAGATTCTGTCCTTGGAATCACTGTTTTAAAACTTATACATACCAGGGTACATAGCATACACAGTTATTTTAAGTAGATCTCGACCAGATTCGATCGAATTGATCTTTAACTATTCAACATAAAGCTTGTCTATCTGATTAAACGAAAATTTGATTTCTAATAGAGCTCAAATTCTTCCTTCAAATTTCTTTATAAAATAATTTACTATGTATAAGAAAATCATATATAAGAAAAAATAATTCATTCGAATAATACTTGGAGTTCCATCCCCGGCTACTACCGCATTCTGAACTGTCATACTGAAGACTATGTTGGTTGATTTTGTTGGTTTGTTTTTTTTGAAGTTGGTCCTGTTATCGCCAATGTCCCGCTGCTTTTCTCCGTATTCACGCTTCCTGCCTCCATTCTCCTTTTTGGACAGTCTTTCACCTTATGCTCCATTGATCTACAAATAAAACACCCACTATACATTCTTAGATTGGGGCAGTTAAGAGAGATATGTCCCTTCTACCCACACTTATAACACACAAACTTTCCCTTCAAACACTCACCTGAGTGATTCTTCCCGCAGTTACCACATTGCACTACCTGTTTCTTTCCATCCCCTGGCCTATTTTTGGTATTCCCAAAATTACCTTCTTTCCTTTTACCAGTCCTACCACCACCACTCCCTTCTCCGGCTCTAGCTTGATTTTCCTCCCACCAAAAATTCACCTCCCCTTTTATCATATAGGTGGTAAAAGCGGTCTTTTTCCCTCCGTTACTCTAGCTATCACAAACGCTTCTATAGGGTCAGTTGTCCCTCTAAATTTCGGAGGTTCGTCTGCCTTGAAGTGTTTGAAGTTTGTCATTTAATTATATGGCTGATTTCCCGCGGCTGATATTCCATTTTACATACGTTGAATGACCATATTCGCAAAATTTTGTATTGGGTCTGGTTGTCCTCCATCGTTGTTGACAGGTTCTTCTGCCCTTTGGTTTCATTTTCGTCTTGACGGCATTATCTGATAAAATAAAATCATGTTCATCCAACTAATTCCATATAGCATAACACATGCTTCTTTTAACATCCGCTATCCCTTTGTGACAAAAAAAAGTCAGGAATCACTGCCACAACTTATATAAAAGTTGAGAATATTACATTACACAGACCTACTTATCATATCCATCTCATAGAACATACATATTCAAGTAATATTAATACTACTTATTTCCTACGCCTTCACTTAGGATCAATTGCTTAGTAATCTGTATATTCTCATTATCCTCAATAATCCATTAACACATAACTATACCAAGTTCATTAAACTTACCACACATTATGAGTTTAGGAACTTACCATATGTATGAGTTTTAAGAATGTGAACTTAACCTTATATTCTCTAACTATACTCTACCTATCTGTTATACCACCGTTTCTAGATCTGATACTATAATTTCTACAATAACCACCTTATCAGGGATGCTTTCAAAGTTAGCCTCTATTTTAGCTATTGGCTTTGATATTGGCTCAGTCATGGAGGTTGACTCATTCTTTACGATCTGAGTGTATTCTAATTCTTTTCCAACTGACAACTACACACAAATTATTTTTATTAGAAAATAATATATACACACAACAAATAATAGTTTTATATAAGTTATCAAACTATGCCCCCAAATTCAGGTACTTGAAACCCGAACTCGGTGTTTTACCATACCATTTCTATGACTGGAATAATACAAATAATAATAACAATAATATAAATATCAAACTTAATTTACATATATCAGAGTGTAATCCCAAGTACGCGACCTTTAAACATTCATTACATGATAATTAATAGATATCATAGTCTTAACAAAGTTAAACTATTACATAGGATAGCATAAAATTCATTTAACAACCTTTCTGTTGTTCTTGTTTGAACCTTCAGGTTGATCACGCTTAGCTGAAAATATTTATATTTAAACCAAGAATGAGCATTTGGGTGCCCAGCAAGTAATAGCAAACAATAAACATTAGCTGGAATAAGTAAATGTATTCTTTGATAGACACTTCTACAATGAATCAATAGTTGTGAGTAACTGAATTAATTCTAATCAACATATCAAGTCTATTTCAAATTTTGAAACTACGTACTGCCTATAATAGGTGAGCAGTCGACAACTACGAACTTTGTTTTTGATTTTTGATATTCAATTAACAAGAATTAATTATACACAATAACAAAATGGAATATCTTCTAGAGTTTCTGCTGAGTGATCCCTAAGGATCTTGAACTTCTCTTCTCGAGTAACTATCAAAGGTTTACTTTGATATACCCAGGTGTATCAGATAACCATAAAGATTAAGTCATACCCCTCTACAAGTATAATACGTGACCAGCTTAATTATAACCTATATTATGCATAATACTTAAAATGTGTGTAATGACCGAATATACGACCAAAAATCTCCCCTTTTATATTAAAAGGGTTTTTTTTCTCAGTTTTATAACCAGAATTTGAATTATAACAACGAAATACTACAATTTCAAAAATCTAATCGCTTTTTCGATCTAGTCGAAACAATTGGCATCGATCTGTCAATAATAATTGAGTTCTATTCTCAAACCTATCAAGTTCTAATCAAATGTTTGTCTAGACAAAATAATTAGCTAAGACTTATTTCAACGGTATTTTTAAATCTATGTCTAGTCGAGTCAAATAGCTTAGACAACTTTTAAGTCAATGTATACATACTGAAAACCAAAAGTATGTATCAACATTTGATTAAATATAATAAATTATCCAAGTAAGGACACTTGTATAACAATATTTAGAAATTAACGAACATAATATATATATGGATTATATAATAATACTGTAATGATAAACAACGATCAGATAGAATTCAAGAACTAGCATGTCTAAAAAAGTATATATATATAAACAATAACAATAACAATAGAGTTCTGAAACTGGCTTACACATGTCCATTGCATAAAGTAAATGCAAAGGTTAGATATTTGCCTGGTCTGCTGCTTACAATTACGCAACTTAGTTTTATCTTTTATACCGAGACCTATCATTAATAAGATCATTCTATCGATTAGAATAACATATCATAACACAGTACTGCTTTTTACAGTAAGTACATAACCTAATCACATTATCACATATATTTAACAGTCATTGAATCACAAACAAACACGTATACAGAGAATTTATATAAGTCCAGATCAATTTCTGAAATATGTCGGTGTACCGACGACTTTATCGGGTAATTATCGAGTCTAAGACTCTATCCTATAGTTTAATATCCATTAAAATAATTTAAATATGAGTCATACTATTTTTCATAGCCTTATAATAATTTTTAAATAATTATTATAATTTATCATGATTTTTCAAACTCCGAAATCATTATTAAATGATTTAAATATTAAATAATTCTATTATCATTAATATTTAATTAAAATTAAACTATTAAGAATCCATTGCCAAAATAATAAAGTTATTTATAATAACTTAAAATATTTTTAAAACATTAATATTACCCTTAAATGATTTTTAAACTAATTAAAATTATTTTTCAATAATTACCATTAATATTTAAATATTAATGTATTATTTATCAAAATATTAAAAGTCATTTATTATAACTTAAAATATTTTTAATTTATTTATATCCTTTTTAAATTATTTTTAAATTAATCAAAACATTTTTATACTATTTATTTAATATAATTATTAATTAAATCTAATATCATTGATATTAAATTATTAACGAAATCTACCTTTAAATATTAAAAGTTATATTTTATAACTTAAGGTATCCTTAAACTCTTTATTTTCATTTAAAATAATTTTTATAATATTAAAATAATTTTTAATTAATTTATTTAATATAATTATTAAATAAATCTAAATATCATTAATATTAAATAATTAATCAAATTTAAATTAAAATATTAAAAAATATATTTTATAACTTAAAATATTTTTAAATACCTTATTATCATTTAAAATAATTTTTAATATAATAAAACCATTTTTAATTAATTTATTTAGTAAATTTATTAAATAAACTAATTACTAATAATATTTAAATAAATACTAATATTTATGAAAAATATGTCAAATTACTAAAAGTTAATTTTTATAACTTAAAATAATTTTTAAAACTAATTTTGTAATTTTCAGAAATTATTTTCTATTTTTTTAATGATTTTTTCAGAAATTAGAAAACTAAAATAATTAAATTTGTCGCTAAAGGCTTTAGCGACGATTTCTGTTGCGGTTGGTGTTCTTGAGCTCAAGAACACTGACATTCAGTGTTCAAGGCCCTGACTTTGACCCTCAACAATTCTTAGCCTGAGAATGATTTGTACTAACTAGAGCATTGGTATTGTAGAAGGAATGTAACACTACAATTATTGACCCTTATCTTGTTAATACAGCAACTCAGATACAAGATCTGAGCTTTCAAAGTCTCTGTCAGACAGTTTCTGGGTTTTCTAAATAACCCAGAAACCCAGGCAGTTTCGAGTGCCTATATTGTGGCTCGATTTACTTTAGGTTCTGGTCATGATTAATGTGATCTCATGGTTCAAACCTATAGTTTTCATGTCATAGAACATATATATAACAACATATTAGTCCAACAACATCAACATCACTAGATTCCGTACGGTCAAACATGGTCAAAAAACTCGTTCATACATTTTCTGGAAATTCCAAAAATCAAAAATCTTGACCAGATGGTCTACTTTGACCAATCCACTAAATCCAACATATTTTTTGTTTAAGAGATCTAAAGGTATATATCTAATGTTCACCAATCAGACTACAACTTGGATACAAAAACATCATCAAAAAACATAAATCCTAATAGATATCCAGCTAGCAAAATCATGTCAGACTCGGTTTAAGGATTTCTGGGTTACCGAGAAATCTCCTGGTTATGGTCGGTCAACCGACTTTGACCAACAATAACATGAAATATAGATCAGGTCTGACCCTTATTCGAGTTCCAGATTAAAGATCTCACAACATACTACAAGTACAAACCTTCAAAACACAGAAACCATAAATAGAAAGAAATCTACAAGACCTGACATTTGGTTGTCAGACAACATATAAAAATTTTCCAGATTTTTGAAAACTTCAAATCCGAGCCTATAGATGTTATGGATCTAACACCTATCAACCCAGATCACTAATATAGACTTCATACAACATATATAACATAAAAAATTTAACATCTATGTAAGACCCCAAATAATTAATAAATGAAATTTAATTTCCTCTAATTATTATTTTGAAATAGTAAGGGTTGATGTGATTAATGCGGATAGTTATGGGTAAAATACGCAAATATTTCAAAATAAGCAAGTGGTTATAAAATATTCATTGTTGTTGGGGAATATTCGTTTGGTCGTGGAATATTCGTACTGTCGGGGAATATTCGTACGACGGTGCAGCCATGTGTGGGCCCCATAACGGAAAGCGACTGGAGGAAGAAAACGACAAATATAATTTGTTTAAAAATAACGGCGTAGTTGTTACCGTTTACACTGTTGGAATACCCGGTGGTTAAAACACGGTAATACGCGTTGTTGCACAGTAGCACACGGTATTGCACCAATTATTGACTCTTACTTAAGAAGGCACTACACAATAATGGTTACAGTAATTACTGTTCAGTATTTTATTTTATTGGTTCAATAATTGTTGCGTTGATATTTTATATTGTTGTTGTTTCAATAATTGTCATTACACAGTATTTTTCATTATCGAAACAATAATTCATATTATCTGAATAATATTATTAGATAACATTATTGGCAATGTCTAGAAAGTTCTGTCTAAGGAGAGGTTTGGTCACCTAATTGCGCGCCAGTAAGGAGAAATTCTTATTGGAAAGCCCCCTCTTTCCTGGAAACTGCCTGATTGTCAATATTGTGATTCTGTAATATTATTTGTGAATAATTAATTTTTGATTCATATGATGAGTAAAATATTGATTTTATGTGGATATAGATGGACAAAATTTTTAATGTGACAATTGTTGAAAATTGAAATTTTATCTTTTTCTGATAAAATAATTCATTTAAATATATATATTATTATATTTTAATAATATAATAATAGTGATATTTTTACAACGAATGTGGGATATACGAGTATACAAGGAGGAAGAGTATTTTTGTTACAATAAATATTTAAAACATGTTAAACATCTCGGTGGATCCCATTTATTGACTGAAATGTGATTATAGTCTCTAAAATCACCCGTTTGTGGATTTCGGTCAATTTCTGTTTAGAATTTGGAAAAACTTTCTTCTGCAAATTTGTAGAAAATTGAATTTCCTATAAAAAGTCGCGAGATTCGAATTTTCTGGCAAAAGGGCTATTTATTGAGAATTATTGAAGTTCTGAAGCTCCGAAATAATTGATTTTTGGAAGTTTTAATTGTTTTTAATAACAAAAACGTTTTTTTTTGTTTTTGTCATTATTGTGGGGCAACAAAGGTGGCTGAATTCAGTTCTATAAAAGATGGCGTATGAAAATTTAAATTATATAATAATATTATATTAAATTTTCTGCTTTGGTGTTCTAAGCAATTTCCTATAAATAGGTGCTTAGGTTATAATTGAAAATCACACCAGAAACTGAAGTTTTCTCTCTCTCTATAATATCGAGCATATTCTTGTGAGTATTTTGAGTATACTTTGAGTATTGCTATACGTTGTAAGTTCAAGTCATAGCCTATATCCGGTGTTTCAACTAGAAGTACTGATCTTCCGAGGTAAGGGATATTATTTTTTTTAAAATGATATTACTTCTTCTAATATCATTATGTCGAAGTATTGATCTAAACTTTTAATCAAATTTGGAACTTTTTGTGTTGAAGTTACTATTCACGAATACGACACTATTCACGAATACAGCATTATTCATCGAAAAATGAAAAATTTTCTTTTCATCTAAAATATCTATTGTGGATACTAGCTTTGATTGTATCCATGTTTTGATCATTCTTGAATTTTACACCACTATGATGATTTTTGAGGTATTTTTGGACGTGAATAAAATAAAGTACGAATCCTTAATCCTTAATCCTTGTCATTTTATTTCACTGAATTCGTTTCTTTAAAAATATTTTTCATCATCCTCAGTCTTAAATGATGATATTATTGAATATCTTTGGCCTGTAGTGCAAAGATGAATGATTTCTGATGAATATCTTTGGCCCGTAGTGCAAAGATGAACAGGTGTTTAGATGAACATGACCAACTGATGAATATCCTTGGACTGTAGTGCAAGGACTAATATATGATTCAAGAGGTGCATTGATTGATGTTACAGGGATAAAAATACTGTTGATGGACTGTTAAAATTCATAGACATTAGTACATTTCATCCTCTACGTAACTCTTCTATGAATTAATATTTTCCGCTGCGAATATTGATTTAACATTTGTTGTCTATTGTATTCTATTAGATTTTTCCCGTTTGTAGACTAACGATAATTTGTTGTATATTATCTTAGTCATAATATTCTTTACTGGGCTAGTTGAGCTCACCCTTTTTCCTTTTTGTTCCATTTTTCTTCTCAGGAGGCGAGAATATAGCGAGTACGAGTCGGGGTATGGAATGAAGGTGCTAGGGAGAGTTGTTTAGTAGTCCTCACCATTTTTGTAAAATAATGTATCAATAATTATGATAGGGATTTATTTGTATGTGGATATTGTCTAGATGGCAATATCTGTATTTAAACTCATAGTTTACATGTTGTAATAATAAAGTTGTAGTTGTTTCTGAACCGTGTATTGACAACTCAGAATGGGTGATGTATACCTATTTTGGGGGTGTCACAGTTGGTATCAGAGCTTAGGGATATGATCTCTGGCGGAGATCGGGGAATAGAACTAGGAGGGGAGAGACGAGTAATTCCTTCGCTAGTGTGTCATACCTAAGCTTATTTGTTAGTTGGTCAGTATATAGGGATATTATGTGATATGTGATTTGCTTAATTAACCCTTGTTTTATGGCAGTATTTAAGAATGGCAACCGAGAATGTTAACAGTGGAGTTAATGAGACCGTGGAGATGCCTGTACTTACCAACGAGGAGAACGTGCAACAGGCTGGCAATGTTCCTCCTGTGAACAACACCACTAATCAGACGATGAACGACGCAATGTTTAGAAGCTTTTTGCAGTTCATGCAAAATCAGACGAGGGAGACTCGTGTTCAAAATACAGGAGGAAATGATAGCAATTCACGAGTTGTCACAGCCAAGCAGTTCAAAGAGTTGGGACCACCAGAATTTAAGGGAAAGCCAGATCCGATCATGGCGGAAACGTGGGTCAAGCAAATTACCAAGATATTCGATGTCTTGGGATGCACGGAGGAACAGAAGGTTCCGTTCGCCACCTTTATGTTCCGTGGCGAGGCAGACTACTGGTGGGAGTCTGTGAAGCGTACCCATCCAGCCGCACTCAGCATGTCTTGGGAGACGTTTCAGAAACTATTTAATGACAAATACTTTCCTGTAAGTGTTCGTCATATGAAGGAAGTGGAGTTCATCAGATTAGAAAAAAATAACATGACGGTGTCTCAGTACGAGGCAAAGTTTGCAGAGTTATCCAGGTTTGCACCTCATTTGATGGAGAATGAGGAACATATGACGCGGATGTTTCTGAGAGGTTTGAAACCCGGCATACGACAATATCTCATCTCTCACAAATTTTCTCTCTATTCAGATGTTGTTAATAGGGCTCAATTGTTGGAGCGAGATAACGAGTACGGTCAACCGAGGTACCACAATCAGGATCATACCAGAGATAACAGTCAACAAAACAACGATAACCAGTGGAGAAAGAAAAAGACGGACAAAAATGGTAACCACTCTGGTGGTAATTATAGCCACGAAAATAGAAGAAGCGAGTCAGGAGGAGATTTTAAAAAGAGGAGATTCAACAATGACAATGTGAAAATGGCAGCATCAGCAGCAACTGGTTCTAAGGGAGGGGAACGACCACCGGTCGTATGCTACAAATGCGGAAAAGAGGGACATATCAGTCCAAACTGCCCATAACAGTTCAAGGTATGCTATAATTATGGAAAGGAAGGACATATCGCTCGAGATTGTACGGTAACGAAACCAATTCCAGCGGGGACGATGACTCAAAAGACTGTCCCAGAAAAGTCAAAGTCAACGGTTTCTGGAAGAGCGTTTGTTGTGACTGGTCAAAATGCGAGGAACCCAAACGAGGTGATCACGGGTAAGCTATTTATAAATTCTTGCGAAGTTTATACCCTACTTGATACCGGTGCTACCCATTCATTTATCTCTCCTGCTTGCGCTCAACGTTTAAACTTGACTCCGGAGAAATTAGACTTTGACCTAATCTGTGGAAACTCCATTAGGAGAAACTTTCATCACATCCACTGTTTATAAATCTTGTTTTATTCAAGTTGGCACCATCACCTTACCTGTTGACCTTATCTCTTTAAAGATACTTGCTTTTGATGTGATTTTAGGGATTGATTGGTTAACTACTCATCATGACAAAATTGATTGTTTTCGTAAGGTTGTTAGTTTTCATATTCCTAATCAACCTGTTGTTCGAATTCAGGCAACTAAACCATTAAAATCAATCACTGTCATATCTAATCATAAAGCTATTCGTTTATTAAAAAACGGATGTCAAGCTTTCTTAGCCCATGTTATGGATTTAAATAAAGACACTTCAAAATTGAATATATTCCTGTTGTTATTGACTTTCCTGACGTATTTCCTAAAGAACTTCCCGGTCTACCCCCAGAACGTGAAGTTGAATTCTTTATTGATCTTGAACCTGGTACAAAGCCCATTTCTAAAACCCCATATCGAATGGCTCCTATTGAACTTCAGGAGTTAAAAGTCCAACTACAGGAGTTGTTGGACATCAGTTTCATTGGTCCTAGTACATCTCCTTGGGTTGCTCCTGTTTTATTTGTAAAGAAGAAAGACGGGAGTATGCGACTTTGTATTGACTATCGGGAATTAAACCATGACACTATCAAGAATAGGTATCCTCTACCTCGTATTGATGACTTGTTTGACCATTTGCAAGGAGCACAATTCTTTTCAAAATCGATCTTCGTTCTGGATATCATCAGCTGAAAATTAGAACTGAGGATATTCCAAAGACTACCTTCAGAACTCGGTATGGGCATTATGAATTTTTAGTCATGTCTTTCGGATTGACTAATGCTCCTGCGGCTTTCATGGATATGATGAACCGAGTATTCAAGGATTATTTGGATCAATTCGTTGTTGTCTTTATTGATGATATCCTCATATATTCCAAAAGCCGTGAAGATCATGAGCACCATTTGAAGCTGGTACTTCAAAGGCTTCGTGAAAATAAGCTTTATGCCAAGTTGAAGAAATACGAGTTCTGGCTTGAGGAAGTAGCATTCCTTGGGCACGTGGTGTCAAAACATGGAGTATCTGTGGACCCGGCGAAGATTGAAGCAATACAAAGTTGGGAGCAACCAAAGACGGTGACTGAAGTACGTAGTTTTTTGGGCTTAGCTGGTTATTATCGGAGATTCGTGGAAGGGTTTTCTCGAATCGCTACTCTGTTAACTCATCTAACTCAGAAGGATACAAAATTCATTTGGAGCGAGGAATGCGAGAAGAGTTTCCAAGAGATTAAAAGGAGACTTATTTCGGCACCTGTTCTAACAATACCATCTGGTTCGGATGGATTTGTTATCTACAGCGATGCTTCGGGCAAAGGGTTAGGATGTGTTCTCATGCAACATGGGAAAGTCATAGCCTATGCCTCGCGACAACTTAAAGAATATGAGAGGAATTATCCTACTCATGATCTAGAGTTGGCAGCAGTCGTTTTCGCGCTAAAGATCTGGAGGCACTATCTATATGGGGAGAAAGTGGAGATATATTCAGACCATAAAAGCCTTAAATATTTCTTCACTCAAAAAGAACTCAACATGCGACAGCGACGTTGGCTCGAGCTATTAAAAGACTATGACCACACTATTCAATACCATCCTGGAAAAGCAAACGTGGTAGCTGACGCGTTGAGTAGAAGATCATATGTAGGAACGAGTGCGATGATGTCAAGTATACGCATAGAGCCAACTTTAATAGAAAAAGTTAAGGTTGCTCAAGCCACCGACCCGGAGCTGATGCGTATGAAGAAGAAAGTACAAGAAGGAGCTATTCCGGAAGCGAGAATTGATGAAGAAGGAATACTTCGAGTCCACTCCAGACTTTGTGTTCCTAACGACTCTGATTTGAAGTACAAGATCATGATGGAGGCACACAATACACCGTTTGCAATTCATCCTGGAAGTACTAAAATGTATCGTGATCTTCGACATACATTTTGGTGGAACAATATGAAGAGAGAGATTGCAAAGTTTATCTCAACGTGTTTAACTTGTCAACGTGTAAAGGCCATCAAGTACCAAAGGGTCCATTGCAACCACTTGAGATTCCGAAATGGAAGTGGGAACACATTACCATGGATTTCGTTACGGGTCTTCCTACGGTTTCTCAAGGAATCAATGCTATTTGGGTTATTGTTGATAGATTAACCAAGTCTGCTCATTTCTTGCCGATACGGGAGACTTATTCCCTTGAACGTCTTGCTCAAATGTATGTAAATGAGATTGTGAGGTTGCATGGCATGCCAGTATCCATAGTTTCGGATCGTGACCCAAGATTCACTTCAAGATTTTGGGTTAGCTTGCAAAAAGCTATGGGCACGAATTTACGATTCAGTTCGGCATACCATCCTCAAACGGACGGACAATCAGAGAGGACTATTCAAACTCTTGAAGATCTATTAAGACTCTGTGTCCTAGACTTCAAGGGCAGTTGGGATAAATATTTACCATTGGTGGAATTCTCCTACAATAACAGTTATCAGGCAAGTATAGGTGTGGCTCCATTTGAAGCATTATATGGACGAAAGTGTCACACTCCAATATGTTGGGATGAGGTGGGTGAAGCAACATTGTTGGGACCCGAGTTAGTACGTATAACTACCGAAAAGATCCAAATGATTCGACAACGTATATGAATGGCACAAGATCGACAAAAGAGTTATGCGGATCTTCATCGAAAGGACGTGGAATTTAGTATAGGGGATCATGTATTGTTGCGAGTTGCTCCATGGAAGGGAGTTACAAGATTTGGGAAGAGAGGAAAACTTAATCCATGATTTATTGGCCCATTTCAAATTCTTGACCGAGTAGGAAATGTAGCCTATAGACTCGCGTTACCTCCGAGTATGTCTCGTGTTCATAATGTGTTTCACATATCTGTACTTTGTAAATATGTGAAAGACCCGAACCACGTTATTGAGTTAGAAACAGATGAGATAGCCGAAGACTTAACGTACGAAGAGGTACCTGTCAAGATCTTGGATAGGAAGGAGCATGTCCTACGCACAAAGGTCATACCACAAGTTAAAGTTTTGTGGAGGAACCATGCTATATAGGAAATGACCTGAGAGTTGGAAACGGAAATGAAAGCGAGGTATCCTCATCTTTTCGAAATACCAGGTACGTATGTCAATTTCGAGGACGAAATTTCATAAGGAGGGGAGGTTGTAAGACCCCAAATAATTAATAAATGAAATTTAATTTCCTCTAATTATTATTTTGAAATAGTAAGGGTTGATGTGATTAATGTGGATAGTTATGGGTAAAATACGCAAATATTTCAAAATAAGCAAGTGGTTATAAAATATTCATTGTTGTTGGGGAATATTCGTTTGGTCGTGGAATATTCGTATTGTCGGGGAATATTCGTACGACGGTGCAGCCATGTGTGGGCCCCATAACGGAAAGAGATTGGAGGAAGAAAACGACAAATATAAGTTGTTTAAAAATAACGGCGTAGTTGTTACCGTTTACACTGTTGGAATACCCGGTGGTTAAAACACGGTAATACGCGTTGTTGCACAGTAGCACACGGTATTGCACCAATTATTGACTCTTACGTAAGAAAGCACTACTCAATAATGGTTACAGTAATTACTGTTCAGTATTTTATTTTATTAGGTTCAATAATTATTGCGTTGATATTTTATATTGCTGTTGTTTCAATAATTGTCATTACACAGTATTTTTTATTATCGAAACAATAATTCATATTATCTGAATAATATTATTAGATAACATTATTGGAAATGTCTAAAAAGTTCTGTCTAAGGAGAGGTTTGGTCACCTAATTGCGCGCCAGTAAGGAGAAATTCTTATTGGAAAGCCCCCTCTTTCCTAGGAACTGCCTGGTTGTCAATATTGTGATTCTGTAATATTATTTTTGAATAATTAATTATTGATTCATATGATGAGGAAAATATTGATTTTATGTGGATATAGATGGAGAAAATTTTTAATATGACAATTGTTGAAAATTGAAATTTTATCTTTTTCTGATAAAATAATTCATTTAAATATATATATTATTATATTTTAATAATATAATAATAGTGATATTTTTACAACGAATGTGGGATATATGAGTATACAAGGAGGAAGAGTATTTTTGTTGCAATAAATATTTAAAACATGTTAAACATGTCGGTGGACCCCATTTATTGACTGAAATGTGATTATAGCCTCTAAAATCACCCGTTTGTTGATTTCGGTCAATTTTTGTTTGGAATTTGGAAAAACTTTCTTCTGCAAAGTTGTAGAGAATTGAATTTCCTATAAAAAAACGCGAGATTCGAATTTTCTGGCAAAAGGGCTATTTATTGAGAATTATTGAAGTTCTAAAGCTCCGAAATAATTGATTTTTGGAAGTTTTAATTGGTTTTAATAACAAAATCGTTTTTTTTGTTTTTGTTATTATTTTGGGGCAACAAAGGTGGCTAAATTCAGTTCTATAAAAGATGGCATAGGAAAATTTAAATTATATAATAATATTATATTAAATTTTCTGCTTTGGTGTTCTAAGCAATTTCCTATAAATAGGTGCTTAGGTTAGAATTGAAAATCACACCAGAAACTGAAGTTTTCTCTCTCTATAATATCGAACGTATTCTTGTGAGTATTTTGAGTATACTTTGAGTATTGCTATACGGTGTAAGTTCAAGTCATAGCCTATATCCGGTGTTTCAACTAGAAGTACTGATCTTCCGAGGTAAGGGATATTATTTTTTTTAAAAAGATATTACTTCTTCTAATATCATTATGCCGAATTATTGATCTAAACTTTTAATTAAATTTGGAACTTTTTGTGTCGAAGTTACTATTCACGTATACGGCACTATTCACGTATACGACACTATTCACGAATACGACATTATTCATCGAAAAATGAAAAATTTTCTTTTCATCTAAAATATCTATTGTGGATACTAGCTTTGATTGTATCCATGTTTTGATCATTCTTGAATTTTACACCACTATGATGATTTTTGAGGTATTTTTGGACGTGAATAAAATAAAGTACGAATCCTTAATCCTTAATCCTTGTCATTTTATTTCACTGGATTCGTTTCTTTAAAAATATTTTTCATCATCCTCAGTCTTAAATGATGATATTATTGAATATCTTTGGCCTGTAGTGCAAAGATGAATGATTTCTGATGAATATCTTTGGCCCGTAGTGCAAAGATGAACATGTGTTTAGATGAACATGATCAACTGATGAATATCATTGGCCTGTAGTGCAAGGATTAATATATGATTCAAGATGTGCATTGATTGATGTTACAGGGATAAAAATACTGTTGATGGACTGTTAAAATTCATAGACATTAGTAGATTTTATCCTCTACGTAACTCTTCTATGAATTAATATTTTCCGCTGCGAATATTGATTTAACATTTGTTGTCTATTGTATTCTATTAGATTTTTCCCGGTTGAAGACTAACGATAATTTGTTGTATATTATCTTAGTCATAATATTCTTTACTGGGCTAGTTGAGCTCACCCTTTTTCCTTTTTGTTCTATTTTTCTTCTCAGGAGGCGAGGAATATAGCGAGTACGAGTCGGGGTATGGAATGGAGGTTCTAGGGAGAGTTGTTTAGTAGTCCTCACCATTTTTGTAAAATAATGTATCAATAATTATGATGGGGATTTATTTGTATGTGGATATTGTCTAGATGGCAATATCTGTATTTAAACTCATAGTTTACATGTTGTAATAATAAAGTTGTAGTTGTTTCTGAACCGTGTATTGACAACTCAGAATGGGTGATGTATACCTATTTTGGGGGTTTCACAATCTAACACAACTTTAATGATCAAATTTTGTTTAGGGTTTATACCTTTCTATGAACAAATTCTTTATTCTTGGTTTCTGATTTAATATGGAAGTGGTAGGGCTTTTTTGGGACTGATATGCTATACAAATTCATGGGTTTGGAGAGAGAGAGAGCTTAAGTTGGGTGTTTGGTGAACAAATGAGATAAAATATGACTTCTCTCTGTAATTCTATACATATAACTTAGATGCAATGTATTTGCTGAGATATAATGCCTGATGTGTGTATAATTTAGTCACATGGTTGATCTAGTACGGTCAACAACTCCATATTTTAGCAAGATACACAAGCAATATAATAAAGAATTGAAAAAAGGCTTTTTGTTCATTTGTCATCTCATTTTAATGGCTATTTAGTATTCTTTGACAAACCCTTAGGGTTTAACCTTAAGGTTTTCAAATATTTGATTTTTCTAGGATTTTTATTTAGGGGTTAAAAATAAAATTTTAGTTTCTACAAATCTAAATTAGGGTTTTCTATTTAAATTAGGTTACCTAATCACTTAGGTCTTGAATATTAGGATTTAAAATTGGTTCAATATGTGATCGAACTGTTATGGATCAAGTGACATCATTAATATATAAAAATATATATTATTATTAAATAATAAAATTTTAAAAATCTCATTTTTTATAAAAAAATATGATAAAATTGAGTAATAATATTACTAAAAATATAGTATTTAAAAAATTGTACAAAAAGAATAATTAAAAATTAATTCATTAGGTCAATTAATCAATTTTAATTCATTAGCAGACTCATTCTGATTTTTAGGAATTAAAGTCAGGTTTACTAACCATGGGTAAAAGTTGCCAGCTACTACAAGTTAAAAAAAGCGGGTATAAATATATAAAAATTTGACCTTTCCTCTTCCCACACAAAAATCAGCCCAATCAAACGGTCAATGGAAAAACTCATCTGCCAGTCCCTAGCCGTTAGATGTCAACCAGGAAAACATCAACCGTTGCTTTATGTAAAACCCCAATAGAAAGAGAGACGATAGAGAAGGTTAGGGTTTGGTATTTTCTGTAGGGTTTTTGAGATCCAACAACAATGGAGGAGGATAGTGGCAGCAGGCAAAAGGGTTTAGTCAAGTGGTTCAATGACACCAAAGGGTTTGGTTTTATCACTCCCGATGATGGCAGCGAAGATCTCTTCGTTTTAAATCCTAATCACTAAGAGTGAGAGGAAGAGGAGAAGAACGACAACTAGAGAGAGAGAAGGAGAAGAGAGGCAGCAACCATGAGAGAGAGAAGATGAGAAAGAAGAGTGGCCATGGAAGCCATTAGAGAAAGAGAAGACGGATAGCCATAAAAAGGTAAAATCCTAACTAGTTTATGTAATTGATTTTAGTTGTTCTAAATCAAAACTTGAATCTATGTTTCTAAACTCAAAAACTTTGTATCTACTTTTTGATGACTGTTTTATGCTTAGGTCTACCCATTTTGGGTGTTGATTTGTTTGGAAATCAAAAGAAAGTAATTTTCTAGTTTATAAATCCTAACTTTTATGTACTTTGGATGTCCACTATTTTTGATCTACACCTTCTTTTTACGATCCGTCAAAGAGGGGTGTTAGATATATAAGTTATCTAGTAAACCCAAGTGGTAGCACTCAAAAATGTGGAGTTTAGAAGTCGTACTAACTCGTTTTGTAAGAACAGTCCAGATTTTTCAAAAGGGGAAAAAGAGAGAATAAAACTGTTTTGGGCCAGTCACTGCCAGGGGTAGTTTCATTATTTTTATGACTTTAAAAATTCTGGAAAAAATTGGGATGATAATATGATGAGTTATCTTTCAAACCCAAGAGGAATCACTAAAATGGTAGTTGTAGATTTTTGTATGGACTATTTTTGGCAAAGTAGGCAAAAACTATAAAATGAGAAAAACAAACTGCCCAAAACTTTCCAAGGGCAGTTTTGGCCATTTAATTTTTGAAATAAATTCCAGATTTTTTGGACATGAAAATATATGATATAAATTAGCTCCTGTCCAAAAATGAGCTTATTCCGACTTAAATCGAACGAGTTATGGGCCATTTTAATTTTTTGGGATTTTCTATTTTAATTTTTTGGGATTTTCTGACAAAAACAACTTTAACCGGTGTTCTGTAACTCTGATTGCCACGAAATTTAAACTGGAGAAACAGGTTAATATGTGTAATATTATGCCAAGAGTTGAGAATTTTTTTAGTTGAGCATGATAGGGCTAATTTCTTAAGCTATGAGCTAAAAATGATTTTTGAAAAATACTAAAGGAAGTTGAAAAATTACAGAAAAACTCTTTTTGTGTATGGAATATAAGTATATATGTTTGGCCAAAGGATAAAAAAATAATAAGTTGATTTGGTATTTTCATGAAAAGAATTAATGAATTCAGGTTGCTGGATTTAAGAATTAATGAATCCAGGCTTGCTGGATTGAAAAATCAGTTTGAATCCAGTTTGCTGGATTGGAAAATAGTTTACTAAATTAAATGATTAATGAATCCAGGTTGCTAGATTGGAAGTCAGTTGAATCCAGTTAGCTAGATTGAAAAATAGTTTAATGAATTGGAGATTAGTTTGAATCCAGACTAGCTGGATTGGAAGTCAGTTGAATCCAGTTTACTGGATTGGAAAATGGTTTACTGAATTAAAGGAGTAGTGAATCCAGGTTGCTGGATTGGTATGCTTGAATAATCCAGATTATAGTATTAGTATTTGGCTTACTGGATTTTAGGAAATAACTTATAATATAAAAGATTAAAGTGTTAAATCATAATGTATATGATATAGTGATTGAAATATTTTCAAAGGACGATAATAATACTGATGTTTTAAGGTGTTATCTAATATTTGATTATGTGGTTAAGTGTTAGCCAATTTGCTTATAAGTAGTAGTATTATGAGGTCTGGTATGTTATGATGACTGAAAGATTAACCTTATAACTGATAGGTCTTTCATAAGAGATTAAATTAGACTGCTTAGCGGTAATCGACGAGTAGACAAGTTTTCCTAACTCAAACTTGAGTTGTATGTTCAAAGCATGTTAGTGAATAATTATTGTTGATTATTCACATCTATACTGATTATTGATTCTCACTTAGTGCATGTTGCATATGTTCATCAGGTATGAAAGGCTGATCACCTTCATTACCTTATGGTTCAGTTAAAGTGTTCATGGTCATTGTTAACCTCCAAACATTATTGATTCAGTCATTCAATCATTAAAACTTGATTCATGTTATTTCACAATTATTACATTGTTGAAAACTTAAAATCTTATTCCTTTTCAATCATGATATATCTTCATTGTATTTAAAATTTGCTGGGTAAATTTATTGCTCACCCTTGCTATATCATGATAAAATTTTTAGATTAAGATGAAAGCTCGAATAAAGACAGAGGCAAAGACAAAGTGCAAGATAAAATTATTATGCAGTTAAAATTATAAATTTTATGATGCAAAAGATATTGTAAATCTTTTAAGATATTGAAGGTATGTATTAAGTTATGGTTGAAGACCTTGGGGATTATGTTGTAAAGATTTATTGTATAAACAATTTATATTTATATTTTCCGCAATAGTTATAGAAATGATGTATAGTTGTGACGCACCCAAAATAGGTATACAACACCCATTTTGAGTCGCCAAATACATGGCACAGAAAGTAAACTACAACTTTATTAGTACAATTGTCAGTGCAAAATACGACAATACATACTATGAGTTTAAATACAAATATTGTCTTCTAGACAATATTCACACTAAAATAAGTCCTCATTACAATTATTCATACACTATTTTATAAAAATAGTGAGGACTGCTACAACAACTTTCTAGAACCATCACTCCATACCCCGACTAGATCCTGCTATGTCCTCACATCCTGAGAAGAAAAATGGAACAAAAAGGAAAAGGATGAGCTCAACTAGCCCAGTAAAGAATATTACGACTAAGATAATATACAAAAAATTATTGTTAGTCTTCAATAGGGAAAAATCTGATAGAATATAATAGACAACAAGTTTTAGATCAATATTCTGCAGCGAAAACAATAATTCATTAGAAGAGTCAAGAAGAGAATGAGTTCAACTATCTTCTAAGATTTAAAAGTCCATCATCAATATTTTATCCCTGTAACATCAATCAATATACATCTTTAATCAAATATTCATCTTTGCACTACAGACCAAAGATATTCATTTGTATCACCAGTCGGTTATGTTCATCTCAACACCTGTTCATCTTTGCACTACAGGCCAAAGATATTCATCAATTAATCATTCATCTTTGCACTACAGGCCAAAGATATTCAATACTATCATCATTTAGGACCGAGGATGATGAAAAATATTTTAAAGAAAACGAATCCTATGAGACAGGAGGACAAATATTAGAGATTCGTATAACAGTTTATCCAAGATTAATAATACCTCATAATAACCAATTGTGAAGCAGAATTCAAAAATAACTACTACCTTTTTCTTAAAACATCGTGAATCGTGAATCTCGGTTCTAGCACAATTGACACTGAAACACTGTGTCTTGAAACAATTTCGTTAACATATAACTTCACACACTGTTTTCAACTATCTTTTAGTATTGATTATGAATTTGGCACCTTCATCTTGGACCTACTCTTCCTTTACTCTATCCAACCAAGCTGTACGGGTTTCCATCTGAATAGCTTCTTCTCTGACTTTTCATATATCTTACCTCCTACCACAAATTATTCATTTCTATTATGAACCCATCTTGCACAGTTAACAAAAATAACTACTTCAACGCATACTTAAATACCCCTATCCGAGAATATACTTTAGACACTACTACCCAAAAATAACATCGTTAAATCCTCAGGGCAACCACTACTACCTCTAGCTCCGAATCGTGAGTTGGATACCCTTTCACATACAAATTTCAACTGACGCGATACATATGAAATGACCTTGTCGTCCTGCCTAAACACACATCCTAGTATATTATACGATGCGTCGGTATACAACACAAAATTTCCTGTATTATCTGGTAGAGACAACACAGGTGCCATATTAATTCCAATACAGAAATTCTACACATTAACGTATAAGAATCAATATTCACACTTTCCATATTTAGGGAATAGTCTAACTCTTCCCGAAGCGAATCTAGTTTTTAAACGAATTCATCAGGCATAAATTAACAAGTGGCACTTGAATTAAATAACACGCAGCCGTATAGATAACTGATCGGAACCATACCTTGCATTACTTCCTGGATTGTCATGTTGGTTGATTGTTCGGTTGGTTGACTCGGTGGAGTTGATTCTATAATAACCTGTTTGCCACTGCCCCCTCTACTTCCACTTGCTTTTCTTATCGCTTTCTTTGGGCACCCTTGAGCCAAGTGCTCCTTCGATCCACACGTGAAGCATGTTCCCTTCCTCGGTCATGAACATTTTGGTGCAATGTGGCCCTTCAAACCAAAATTAAAGCACACCCTTTTTCCCTTCAAACAAACACCTACATGTTTCTTCCCGCAGTTGCTACATGCCTCCACCTACTTCTTTTCCTTCCTCGGCTGATTTTCAGCGTTAATATTATTGTCCCACTTTCTTTTTCGAGTGTTACCAGTATGATTATCACCCACCTTATCATCTTAATTGTTCCTTCCCCTCTGTTCTTGATTGTATGCCAGTGTATTACCTTCCCCGTCTACATCAATCGTTATCTCCAACTCTGTTGTAAACGAATTTGGTTGGAACATCGAGATTTGATTGTATAGCCAGAAATTCAGTTGATTTTCCGTGCTCCCACTAGAAAATTCACCAATTGTGGCACTGGATTTACGTTAGCTTCCCTATTGTATGCATATTCCTTGGGGCTCTGCTGACATCATTGTCTTCTTCTAGGCGGCATCCTACGGTTTAAAACTCGAACTATTAGATCATCGTTCATTCTCGCATTAAAATTTTCAAACTTATCTCAACCACTTTTAAACCACATATAATATATCTTAATAAACAATTATGTATTTATTCATTTATAATACAACACATCACAAAATAGCCTCACTGCTATATATATTATTTATCCTGTAATAATTAAATTCTAGGATCACTTGATGATCCATCACATACTAAAGATAAATCTCAACCTATACAGAAAATAGAATACTTAATTCTAAGTCCCATCTTCCGCTTGGCCTTCTTCAACTAGTCTTCAACACGATCTACACATTTAGAAGCCTTCACCCATGCGTCTTCAGCTCTCGCCCGCTTTGCAGACTTCTTTCCCTAGTTACTACTGCGCAATCACATTCCTAGCTAATAACTATCCGCTTTAATATTCTTACTGAGCTAGTATACGCTTTACATATGCAAGTTGTACAATAAGGTCTTGAGTCGCGACATCTTCTTGCGCTAACGTATCTTGGTGCTTTACGGTTTGACCTTCTAAATTCTCGACCTTCTTTTATAATGCAATGTTATGACCATAACCTTCATTTGAGGAATCCCTAAATCTATCCTCTCGTTCAAACTCAAGCCTATACCCAGGTGCTACAACAGAAAATAACGGGTATGGCTTTACCAATACAAAGCATGCTCAGACTGTATGAACTTCTCAGGGATCCTAATACCTATCTTCCTTCATTAGTCATTCTGACAACAAAGTTTTAACAACCCGACAAATTAATGTGTATAATACTCAATACTCCTAAGTACTTGCGAGCACATAAGTCATTAACACATAAGCACATAATTTCTTTTATCGCTTTATCTTCAATGAATTTCCCTCAATTCATTCCTTAGAACTCGATAAGAGTTTATCATCACTATGTTTTCGATCTCCTAGAAGATTATAGCCTAAGGTTTCCCAACCTAAGGTTCATAACCTAAATCTTTGATACCAACTTCTGACACCCCCAAATCCGGGCACCTCAATCCCATAGATTTGGTGTTCACTGTCCAATTAAATCATAACTAATTACCCATAGACTAAAGGATATAATTAAACTAAAAAGCTTACATGATAAATCTCCCATTATAGGGTTATATAATCTTAAATAAATCCCAAGTTATCTAACCTTTATTACAAACATCAGCGGAAAATTTAAAACATGATAATAAACAAATCTATTACATATGTGAGACCCCGGATTTTATGAATAAATATTTAATTTTCTCGAAATAAATTTTTTAATAAGATGTGGATTTAATATAATGTTATAGTTGTGGGTAATATTTATAAATTTTGCAAAGTATGTAAGTTGTCATATTATATTCGATTGGTCGGGGAATATTCTTTTTGTCAGGGAATATCCGTACGACGGTACAATCATTGGTGGACCCCACAACAGAATTATTGTCGGATTGAGAAAACGACAAAAATATTTTTATGAAAATAACGGCGGAAGTTTTACCATTAAAACTGTTCAACTAGTCGGTAGTAAAAGTACAGTAATACGCGTGGTTGCATAGTAGCACACGATATTGATTATTAATGCTTACGTGATAAGTCACTCAGTTTTGTTTTATTGATATTATTAATGTAATAAAATAGAAAAGCTTTTTATATTAAACAGAATACTTTTATAAAGTTATTCTATAAATAGAATATATTATATTCTATTATACATAGTATTTTGCATAGTAAAATCTTTTTATATAAAACAGAATACTTTTATAAAGTTATTCTATAAATAGAATATATTATATTTTATTATGCATAGTATTGCATAGTGCATGTATAGTGTTTTGCATAGTAAAATCTTTTTATATAAAATAGAATACTTTTATAAAGTTATTCGTTTTATTAGATTATAAATAGAATATATTATATTTTATTTAAAAGATTTTGCATTAAATTTGGACCGTCCAATTAAAAGTAAATCAACCTGGACCGTTCATGAATCAGTTACTATGCAGTCCATTCTTCTATAAATAGAAGCTCATTCCTTCATTATTTCTTACGAATTCACTAAAACTCTAGAGAGAGAAACTATAAAGAGAAAGAAGAAAAGTGTTCTGCTACTTCACTACTCCTATATCCAGTTTCTTCTTTCTTAGGTAAGGGATATTATTTGTTGTACTCGTAAGGGATATTATTTGTTGTACTCGTAAGAGGTATTATTTATTTTGTATTCATGAAAAGAACATATGTTATTCTATTATTTTTAATTCTGTTGGAATAACCTGGATACGCGGGCTACCCTATACTTGGTGAAATTCTTCTATTATTCCATTATTTATTATTCTGTTCGAATAACCTGTATACGCGAGCTACCCTATATTTGGTGAAATTCTTCTGTTATTCCATTCTTTATTATGATGTTGGAATATCCTGTTTGTGCGTTTTACGCTGGACCTGGTTCCGTCTTTATTATTCTGTTGGAATATCATGTCTGTGCGTTTTACGCCGGACCTAGTTCCGTCTTTATTATCATGTCTTCGTGTTTTACCCCGGACCTGGTTTCGTCTTTATTATTCTGTTGGAATAACCTGCATGTGCGGTTTATTGCAGGCCTGGTGATTTCTTTTGTTATTCCATTCTTTATTATATTCAGTTGGTTAAAGTTTTGACTTCTATACTCCATGAAATTAGTGGAATATCCTTGATATTTGTGCTTCATCTAGTATTTTTTTGTGGAAATATTTTTTGGAGCATTCTTGAATTTTTCTTTACAAAGAAGTATCAGCTTCAAATGGTGCTCATGATCTTCACGTCTTTTGGAATAGATGAGGATGTCATCAATAAAGACAACAACGAACTGATCCAAGTATTTCTTGAATACACGGTTCATCATATCCATGAAAGCAGCAGGAGCATTAGTCAATCCAAAGGACATGACTAAGAATTCATAATGCCCGTACCGAGTTCTGAAAGCAGTCTTTGGAATATCCTCAGTTTTCATCTTCAGCTGATGATATCCAGAACGAAGATCGATCTTTGAAAAGAATTGTGCTCCTTGTAACTGGTCAAATAGGTCATCAATGCGAGGTAGCGGATACCTATTCTTGATGGTGATATGGTTTAATTCTCGGTAGTCAATCAAAGTCGCATACTCTCATCTTTCTTCTTTACGAATAAAATAATAGCACCCCAAGGAGATGTACTAGGACGAATGAAACCGATGTCTAATAACTCCTGTAGTTGGACTTTTAACTTCTGAAGTTCAATAGGAGCCATTCTATATGGGGTTTTAGAAATGTGTTTTGTACCCGGTTCAAGGTCAATAAAGAATTCAACATCACGTTCTGGGGGTAGACCAGGAACTTCTTCAGGAAATACATCAGGAAATTCTCTAACAACAGAAATATTATCTAAATCTGACTTGTCTTTATTCAAATCCATAACGTGGGCTAAGAAAGCTTGGCATCCATTTTTTAATAAACGAATAGCTTTGTGGCTTGATATGACAGTGACTAATTTTAGTGGTTTAGTTAGTTTGAATTTGTATGACAGGTTGGTTAGGAATATGAAAACTAACAACCTTACAAAAATAATCAATTTTGGCATGATGAGTGGTTAACCAATCAATCCCTAAAATCACATCAAAAGCAAGTATCTTTAAAGAGATAAGATCAATAGGTAATGTGATAGTGCTAACTTGGATCAAGCAAGATTTATAAACTGTAGATGTAACGAAGGTTTCACCCAATGGAGTTTCAACAGATAAGTCAAAGTTTAATTCTATGGAGTCAAGTTTAAACGTTGACCACAAGCAGGAGAGATAAAAGAATGGATAGAAACGATATCTAGTAAGGTATAAAATTCGCAAGAATTCAATATTAGCTTACCCGTGATCACCTCATTTGGGTTCCTCATGTTTTGGCCAGTCACGACAAACGCTCTTCCAGGAACCGCTGATTTTGACTTATTCGGGACAGCCTTTGGAGTCACCATCCCCGTTGAGCTTAGTTTCGCTATAGTACAATCTCGAGCGATATGTCTTTCCTTTCCACAATTATAACATACCTTGGATTGTTGTGGGCAGTTTGGGCTGATATGTCCCTCTTTCCCGCATTTATAACATCTAACTGGCGGTCATTCTCCTCCCCTAGAATTTGTTGTTGGGGCTGGTGCTGCTGCTGATGTCTTCCCGTCATTGTTGAATCTCCTCTTTCTGAAATTTCCACTTGACTCACCTCTCCTATTATCATGGCCACGATTATCGCCCGAGTTGTTACCGTATTTGTCCGTATTTTTCCCTCATCGCTGGTTATCATCTCTCTGATGACTGCTTTCACTGGTATGACCCTGGTTGTGGTCCCTCAGTTGAGTATACTCATTATCTCGCTCTAATAATTGAGCACTGTTGACAACATCTGAATACAGAGAAAATTTATGAGAGATAAGGTATTGACGAATCTCGGGTTTTAGACCTCTCAGAAACATCCGCGTCATACGTTCCTCATTCTCTACCAAATGAGGTACAAACTTGGATAACTCCGCGAACTTCGCCTCGTACTGTGACACCGTCATGTTGTTCTGTTCCAGTATAATAAACTCTACCTCCTCCATATGATGAATATTTTCAGGAAAGTACTTGTCATTGAACAGTTTCTGAAATCTTTCCCAAGACATGTTGAGTGCGACTGGCTGGGTACGCTTCATGGATTGCCACCAGTAATCTGCCTCTCCACGTAACATAAAGGTGGCGAATGGAACCTTCTGTTCCTCCGTGTATCCCAAGACATCGAATAGCTTGGTAATTTCTTGACCCACATTTCTGCCTTGATCGGATCGGGCTTTTCCCAGAAATCTGGTGGTCCCAAGTCCTTGAACTGCTTGGCTGTTACAGACCGCGTGTTGCTAATCACTTCCACCCATATTTTGTACACGAGTCTCCCTCGTCTGATTTTGCATGAACTGCAAAAAGCTCCTAAATATTCCATCATTCATCGTTTGCTCGGTAGTGTTGTTTACAAGAGGAATATTGTCTTCCTGTTGCACGTTCTCATGGTTTGTGACTAAAGGTTGTTCCATAGTCTCATACACTCCATTGTTAATGTTCTCAGCAGCCATTCTTAAATACTGCCATAAAACAAGGGTTAATTAAATAAATTAACATATCACATAATATCCATATATTATGACCGACCAACAAATAAGTTTAGATAGGACACACTAGTGAAGGATTTACTCATCTCTCCCCTCCTAGTTCTATTCCCCGATCTCCGCCAGAGACCATATCCCTAAGCTTTGATACCAACTGTGACGCCCCCAAAATAGGTATATAACACCCATTCTGAGTCGCCAAATACATGGTATAGAAAGCAAACCACAACTTTATTATTATAATTGTCGTGTAAAATACGACAACACATACTGTGAGTTTAAATACAAATATTATCTTCTAGACAATATCCATACTCAAATAAGTCCTCATTATAATTATTCATAAACTATTTTACAAAAATAGTGAGGACTGCTACAACTACTTTCTAGAACCATCACTCCATACCCCGACTAGATCCTGTTATGTCCTTACGTCCTGAAAAGAAAAATGGAATAAAAAGGAAAATGGTGAGCTCAACTAGCCCTAGTAAAGAATATTATGACTAAGATAATATACAACAAATTATCGTTAGTCTTCAACAGGGAAAAATCTGATAGGATATAATAGACAACATGTTTTAGATCAATATTCTGCAGCGGAAATAGCAATCCACTAGAAGAGTCAAGTAGAGAATGAGTTCTACTATCTTCTAAGATTTAAAAGTCCATCATCAATATTTTATCCCTGTAACATCAATCAATATACATCTTTAATCAAATATTCATCATTGCACTACAGGCCAAAGATATTCATTTGTATCACCAATCGGTCATGTTCATCTCAACACCTGTTCATCTTTGCACTACGAGCCAAAGATATTCATCAATTAATCATTCATCTTTGCACTACAGGCCAAAGATATTCAGTAATATCATCATTTAGGAATGAGGATGATGAAAAATATTTTAAAGAAAACGAATCCAGTGAGACAGAAGGACAATTATTAGGGATTCATATAACAATTTATCCAAGATCAATAATACTTCATAATAACCAATTGTAAAGAAGAATTCAAAAATAAAGATCAAAACATGGATACAATCAAAGATAGTAACCATAACGGACATCTTGGACAAAAAGGAAAAAAATTCATTTTTCGGTGAATAGTGTTGTATTCGTAAATAGTATCGTATACGTGAATAGTGCCATATACGTGAATAGTAACCCCAACACAAAAAGGTAAAAATTTCACAATAAAATCCATACCAATATTTTGGTATAATGATATTGAAAGAATAACATCATTACGAAAGAAAATAACATCACGTACCTCAAAAAGACCGTACTTCTGAATGGAATACTGGATATAGTGCTGAAAGAACTTGCACCGTATAGAAACACTCAAAGTATCAAAATACTCACAAGAATATGCTCGATAATATAGAGAGAAAAAGAGAAAATTTGTTTCTGGTGTGATTTTCAATTTTAGCTTAGCCCTCTATTTATAGGAAAATGTTAGCACGCCGAAGCAGACTTGACTTGCTACCTGATGGCTTTACCTGCTACTATTTCCACCCACCACATTTGAATTTCAATTTGAGCACATTTCTCACCAACCAAAAGTGGGGCCCACCAATTCTATAATTTTCCACCAAAATGATAAATTCAGATACTTCAACAATTTTTGAACCAGTCACCTTGATAACTAGGTTTTATACTTACTTATTCGGTATCTATTATTTGAATTAGTTGCTTAAACTCATGTTTCTTAGTTACTTTTCATGCATTTCATGTTCATTTTGTAGGTTATACGTTTGGAAGCGATGTGAGCGATTATTGGTAAGGAAAGGCACGGAAAATGCAAACAAAAGCAAGCCGGATATCGTTTATGCTTTCATGTTCAATTCATGTTCTTGGCTTGGAGCTTGGACTATATTGTAGAGCGTTTTCTTAGCTTTCCGGAACATCTTGAATCATTCAAATCGGAGTTCGGATGAAAGAGTTATGACATTTCTACCAACGGACGTTGAACTTCACCGTTTTGGGTGGTCATTTTCATAGCAGTCACTTCCAGTCATATTTCGGCCATCATGCGTTCGGTATTTCTGAAAGCTCAAAGAATGAAAGTTGTAGATCTCGTCGATAGCTTCGATTTGATAGGTCGCGGGACTCGTAACTCCTCTCGGTTTAGTTATGGCAGTTTTAGCAGAGGAGGTTCCAGCAGAAAAGTGTATTGGCAAATTGGTGCCCAGCCGGGGCTGGGCGTTTTTGTGCTTAGGACCCAGCCGGGGCTGGGTACCTGGGAGCTTTAGCAGCTTACTACCCAGCCAGGGCTGGGCTTTTGCAAAGGAAATACCCAGCCGGGGCTGGGTATACGCGAGAATGACTAGATTTTGTCCGAATTTGAGTCCGAAAAGGATTGTTTCGAGTTGTTTGATTCAAGGACTTCCAAGAGGACTTAAAGACTTGTACAAAGGCTTATAAAAGGAGGGGAATAACATAGATTAGAGGATATATCAGGGATTATTAGGAGATTAGAGAGCATTCTATTAAATTAGATTAGAGTAAATTAGAGAAAAACACTAGTTTTTATGAGATTTGGAGATTGATGCAACTTGGAGACCATTGAAGATTCAAAGTAGGAGCAAGGAGGGAGCGTCAAATCTACACACAATAGATTATTTCTTCTCATCTTCTTCTATCTTTATCTTTTAATGATTATTCAATTGTGGATTCTTAGTTTAAATTCAATAATCATGAACTAATTCTTTGTTTGAGATTGCAATGGATCTTATTGTGTAGTTCATTTTAATATGCTTCGTTATTAATTAGTATTTTCTATTGTGAGGATTGTCTATTGTGATTTGGACTTAATTGTTTAATTGCTTGGCCATCAATTACCGTGATAATCTATATGAACTCGAGAGATGAAGTATAGATTTAGATCTTATCATGATAGCATGTGTTCAGGATTTTGTTAATAGCTTAAACTTGATGAGTGTTAAGGTAGAGATATGCTTGACATCATATGTAATCGGATAGAGAACTTATTCTTAAACTTTCTTCAATTGTAATTCACATAGAGATATAGTGGGTTAGTTGATTGAGGTGTTTAACGGATTTCTATCTTAATTGTGGATTGACGTTAATACGATATTAGTGCATCGAGAGGTGGTTAATATTACTTTAGTGTTCTTGATTAACAATTCAGGATAGAGAATAATTGATGAGAAGTGTGTTAACTTAAATGAAGCAATAAGTGAAGTTGTGATCTTAAATCTCCATAGTCTTAATTTAATTAGTGGAATAGTAGTTAATTTATAACATTAAATTCATTTGTTTAAATAAGATAGAGTTGGTTACGGGTTAGTACTTGGTGATTTTTATTAACTAATTCTCTGTGGGAACGATACTCAACTTATCACTTTATTACTTGTTGACCACGTATACTTGCGTGTTGTGCGTATATAGATTTTACCCAACAAGTTTTTGGCGCCGTTGCCGGGGAATTAGTTTAATATTTTTTACCAATATTAATTTCAATCAAATTAGTCTTAATTTAAACATTTTTATTTTTATTTTTAATTCTCTTCCTATATTTCTCTCTTTTCAGGTACCATGGATGACTTTGCGTATCAATGGCCATACACGAACATGACTCAACCAAAGGAAGCGGAGATTGACAGACTCGCGACACTCTCCGCAATGTCAGCACAAATTAAAGAACTTTCGAGGAAGTTGGACGTTATCGCAGCCCAACAGAGTCAAAGGATGGCAATCATGTGTGACTATTGTGCTGGCAACCATCCGAGTCATCAATGCACCGTTAGTTTTGGGCGGCGAAAACAAGGTGGTGTATACCTCAACCAGTATGCATATGATAATTACCATCAAGTTTGGGGGTATCACCCGGATTCTTCATGGAGCTACAACTATCAGGACCAATACTCTGCTCCAAATCCAACATATCCATCAAATTTCTCAAATCCACCTCCAATGCAACAAGAAGACAATTCAGATTTCAAGGAATTCATGTTAAGGATTATAGCAGAAAAAGAAGAGATGATAATGAGTCAGGAGTTATCAACCCAAAATTTTAATAATCGAATAGAACAACTCCTCACTTCCTCAACCAATGGTCCTCAATACATGGCTTCCGAGACTAAAAAAGAAAAGTCAAGGTTGGAGGAATTGGTGTCCAAGTTCATAGCATCAAATGAGGAGAGAATGAGTAATCAAGCGAGGTCAATTCAAAATCTTGCGGATCAGATAGAGCAAATGACCAAAGCCGTAAGTAACCTTCCTCCAAACACTTGGTTTTATGACATGGATGACGAAATTGACGAAGAACCTGAACCAAATCTACAACTAGATGAGCCACGAGATGTTGAAAAAGAGGAGACAAGTAGGGATAATGACAACAAGGTCGGTGAAGAACTAATTGTGAGAACCAACGATGATGAGCCGATGTTATTTATGCCTCAAGTGACTTCTCCTCCACAGTTCAAGAATCTGGTTAGATTTGCAAAACCTTGTCCAATTGGTAGTCATATCATTGGCAATACTCCATGTGATGTAAAAGCGAGTACAACTTCGAAGCCATGGTGCGATGAGTTGGAGAAGATAGAAGAAGAGATTGTTGTGTCTGACAAGCCTCAATGCCAGAATATATTCGCAAACACAATGGAGAAAACGCCTAGATGTTGGACGTTCTTCAATCTAATCTTATATAAACAAAGCAAGCTAGGTGACTTTAACTTGATGGCTATCACAAATGTGAACCTACCAAAAGCTATATTATTTCCGATGGATGGAGGGTTCCTCAACTTTCGAAGAGGAATTGGATAGCATTGACCAGACAAATTCAGGCTGAAAGACTATAAATCAAGCGCTGACTGGGAGGCAACCCAGGAATTTTTATATTTATATGCTTTACTAGTTTATTTAGTAGATAGGAATTAATTTTCTTATTAAGCTCTCTTATAATCTAATACATGTTGTCTCTCTTCATTGCAGGTATTGGAGGTCTAATGGATAGTAAAATGATCGTCGCCGCCATCGCCACCATCACTTCACGCGTAGCTGATTACTGGGAAGTTCTCTTCTACTTACCGCTATATTCTTACAATGAGGACATTGTAATTGCTAAGTTTGGGGGAGTTTTGTTTAGGATCATTATCGCATGTTTAGTTTATGTTATGTTATTTTGCATATGTTGTTAATATAGTTTAGGTTCATTATTTAAAAAAAAAATCAAATAATCAAAAATTTCAAAAATAATAGTTAGTTACTATGTTTATCTTGCATGAGTCCAGCTGTTTGATATTTACAGTTTGTTTTGGCCAATGATGAGAATGGAATTGAGTAGACAAGTATAATACTAAGTATTAGAGCTTTTGATGTGATTTCTTGTTATGAATTGAGTCTTTTTCTGTTGGAAACTGGTATAATAAGGATAGCACAATAAAAACAACTTGTTGATTGATTAAGTTTAAATTGATACATAATGGGACTCTAAAGGATAATGCTAGTTTGAATGAAAGAATGAGAAGAATAAGTAGTGATGACTAAAGTTCGATAAAAACTTAAGTTCGGGGAAAAAATTTGGGATATATAAGCTTCAAAAAAAAAGAAAAGAAAAAATAAATAAAAAAATAATACCGTGGCTAGTTTTGTTTCGGGGCCTTTGTTACTTGAGCAAGTACGCCCGAAGGGGTATCTTAAAACCTAGCGCCCTAAGGTCTTATATGGTCTGGGAGTCGTTGGTCGAAAGCTCGCTAAGGGGTAGCACTGTTAGCCTAATGGAATGAGACATTGCACAGTCATGGTTAAAAAGTAAAAAAAAAGAGAAAAAAAATATAATAATAAAACGGGAAAAGAGCAAAAAGCCCCCATAATGAAAAGTAAAGCATAAGTATCCCGGATTGGACTCTTGAACTTGGTGGATGTTTGACTTTAGTTGGATCTAGCTTGTTCGTGAATTTTTTTTGAGTTTACACTGTATGATGCCTTTGAAGAGACTTGTTATGTGTTAAATTTGATTTTATATCAGTTAACATTGTTGTGGAGCACACACGCACTATACCAGTAATAACAGTTTAAGATTTGATGATTGACTAGGAAATTGTTGATTGGTTTTGATATGAAGTATTATCATGTTTACTTGATTGCTCTAAGGTCGGTTGAATAGATTTGTGTTTATCAATATTGCTGAATTCGTAGGCATATAGATTAGTTGCATTTCATTGCATTGCATTGCATTTTTGTTTTGTTTTTGCTTGAGGACAAGCAAATGTTTAAGTTTGGGGGTATTTGATAACTAGGTTTTATACTTACTTATTCGGTATCTATTACTTGAATTAGTTGCTTAAACTCATGTTTCTTAGTTACTTTTCATGCATTTCATGTTCATTTTGTAGGTTATACGTTTGGAAGCGATGTGAGCGATTATTGGTAAGGAAAGGCACGGAAAATGCAAACAAAAGCAAGCCGGATATCGTTTATGCTTTCATGTTCAATTCATGTTCTTGGCTTGGAGCTTGGACTATATTGTAGAGCGTTTTCTTAGCTTTCCGGAACATCTTGAATCATTCAAATCGGAGTTCGGATGAAAGAGTTATGACATTTCTACCAACGGACGTTGAACTTCACCGTTTTGGGTGGTCATTTTCATAGCAGTCACTTCCAGTCATATTTCGGCCATCATGCGTTCGGTATTTCTGAAAGCTCAAAGAATGAAAGTTGTAGATCTCGTCGATAGCTTCGATTTGATAGGTCGCGGGACTCGTAACTCCTCTCGGTTTAGAAGTTATGGCAGTTTTAGCAGAGGAGGTTCCAGCAGAAAAGTGTATTGGCAGATTGGTGCCCAGCCGGGGCTGGGCGTTTTTGTGCTTAGGACCCAGCCGGGGCTGGGTACCTGGGAGCTTTAGCAGCTTACTACCCAGCCAGGGCTGGGCTTTTGCAAAGGAAATACCCAGCCGGGGCTGGGTATACGCGAGAATGACTAGATTTTGTCCGAATTTGAGTCCGAAAAGGATTGTTTCGAGTTGTTTGATTCAAGGACTTCCAAGAGGACTTAAAGACTTGTACAAAGGCTTATAAAAGGAGGGGAATAACATAGATTAGAGGATATATCAGGGATTATTAGGAGATTAGAGAGCATTCTATTAAATTAGATTAGAGTAAATTAGAGAAAAACACTAGTTTTTATGAGATTTGGAGATTGATGCAACTTGGAGACCATTGAAGATTCAAAGTAGGAGCAAGGAGGGAGCGTCAAATCTACACACAATAGATTATTTCTTCTCATCTTCTTCTATCTTTATCTTTTAATGATTATTCAATTGTGGATTCTTAGTTTAAATTCAATAATCATGAACTAATTCTTTGTTTGAGATTGCAATGGATCTTATTGTGTAGTTCATTTTAATATGCTTCGTTATTAATTAGTATTTTCTATTGTGAGGATTGTCTATTGTGATTTGGACTTAATTGTTTAATTGATTGGCCATCAATTACCGTGATAATCTATATGAACTCGAGAGATGAAGTATAGATTTAGATCTTATCATGATAGCATGTGTTCAGGATTTTGTTAATAGCTTAAACTTGATGAGTGTTAAGGTAGAGATATGCTTGACATCATATGTAATCGGATAGAGAACTTATTCTTAAACTTTCTTCAATTGTAATTCACATAGAGATATAGTGGGTTAGTTGATTAAGGTGTTTAACGGATTTCTATCTTAATTGTGGATTGACGTTAATACGATATTAGTGCATCGAGAGGTGGTTAATATTACTTTAGTGTTCTTGATTAACAATTCAGGATAGAGAATAATTGATGAGAAGTGTGTTAACTTAAATGAAGCAATAAGTGAAGTTGTGATCTTAAATCTCCATAGTCTTAATTTAATTAGTGGAATAGTAGTTAATTTATAACATTAAATTCATTTGTTTAAATAAGATAGAGTTGGTTACGGGTTAGTACTTGGTGATTTTTATTAACTAATTCTCTGTGGGAACGATACTCAACTTATCACTTTATTACTTGTTGACCACGTATACTTGCGTGTTGTGCATATATAGATTTTACCCAACACACCTCTTAAAATTAAAAAAAAATCATACGTTCATTTTTTAACGTTTCAAAATTTGTGGACATATACTCAACTTATATATGTATAAAATATCCAAAATTCACAACGATTCGACGGTTGGATCAAAAATTATAACTCATGCAATATATCTCAAGAACACTGGTTTGATCTTTTAATACCTCCAATCCGACAAAATACTGATAAAACACCTCAACATTAATTCCTTCATAACCACATAAATAAATCCATCATTTATAACCACATCAAATAAATATTTCCTTATCATATAAATCAATAATTAATTATTCATAAATAATATTACAGAATCATAATTATGACAACCAGGCCGTTCCCAAGAAAGAGGGGGCTTTCCAATAAGGATTTCTCCTTACTGGCATGCAATTAGGTGACCAAACCTCTCCTTGACAGAATTTTCTAAACATTGAGAATAATGCTATCTAATAATATTATTCAAATAATATGAATTATTGATCTGATAATGAGAAATACTGTGCAGTGACAATTATTTAAACAACAATAATTTAAAATATCAACGAAACAATTATTGAATCAATAAAATAAAATATTGAACAGTAACTACTGTAACAATTATTGAGTAGTGCCTTCTTACGTACGAATCAATAATTAAACAATAATGTGCAATACCGTGTGCTACTGTGCAACCACAGGTATTACTGTATTTTAACCACCAGGTATTCCAACAGTGTTAACGTTAACAATTACGCTGTTATTTATAAAAACTCATACTTTGTTGTTTTCCTTCATCAAACCGTTTTCGGTTATGGGGCCCACAAATGGCTGCGCCGTCATACGAATATTCTCCGACAACAAGAATATTCCACGACCAAATGAATATTCCCCGACAACAATGAATATTTTATAACCACTTGCTTATTTTTGTAAAATTTACACATTTCACCCATAACCAAAGCATTATATCAAATTTGTAAAGTCCCCGAACCCGGATACTTGAAACCCGAACTCGGTACTTCACGATACCATTTCTATGAGCGGAAATATTGCTAATAATAATAACAATAATATGAATTTTAAACTTAACTTACACTTATCAGAGTCTAATCCCAAGTACGCAACCTTTACTACATTCTTTACATGTTATATAATACATATCATAACTTAGTACAGTCTAACTATTACAAATGATACAAATAAACAAATTGTGTTTGCTTTCCTTTTCACTTGATCTTGGCCGATCCCTTCTAGCTGTTCACACTTAGCTGAAAACATTTAAATTAAGCAAGGATGAGCATTTGAGTGCCCAGCAAGTATTATATATATATATATATATATATATATATATATAAGTTGAAAGAATTTAAATGTTTTCTTTATAATATTCTTCTACAACCGGTCAATAGTTGTGAAGTAATCTGTACCAATAACAATAACATAACAACCCTCGTTCAAATTTTTGAAATTATGTATTGACTATACATGGGGTTTCTGTGACATACTATGAACATTGTTTTTCATTTTCGAAAAGGTTAAACAGAAATTCATCTGTAAACCGGCATTGCTTACGGGCCTACGGGTGTACAGTCCATGGGCCCTGTATTGATCAATACTACATTGCTAGAACGATATTATCGTTCATCCTTTGTCCGCCGTAGCGCATAAAAATTTTCCCATTATCGGGATGTTCATACCTGTCGGGTTTTTATAACAAATGTCTTATATAATTCAACATATATGTATATCAAAGGTATATCAACATGTGATTAAATACAATGATTATCCAAGTGGGGACACTTGTATAATCATTTATAGAAATTAACGAACAGAATATATATAACTGAATTATCATATACTAACATGTTGATAATCAATGGGCGTATATAATATAGGCTTAACAATCTGTACAGTAATAATATAACTTTGAAACATTCTTACACTTGTCCAATGCATAAAGAAAATGCAAAGGTAGGATACTTGCCTAATGCGTTGCTTACAATTACGCAACTTAGATCTATCTTTTCTATCACGACCTATCATTAATCAAATCATTCTATTGATTAGAATAATATAACAAAACACATAGTACTGCATATTGCAGTCAGCACATAACCTAATCACATTGTCATATATGTTCAGCAATCATTTTATCACAAACAAATATCAACTCATTCCTAATCACATTGTCACACAACTTTATCCACCATTGAATCACAAATAAAATAATTAACTAACTAAATTTCTAAGTCCAGATCAATTTCTGAACCATGTCGGTCTACCGACATCTTTATCGGGTAATTATCGAGTCTAAGACTCTAAACAGTTGTTCAATATCCATTTAGACTAATTAAATAACAGTCATATCATTTTTTATGACCATATAATAATTATAAAATAATTATTACCATTTACCATAATTTTTGAAATATCAGAATCATTATTACATGATTTAAATAGTACACAATTCTATTATCATTAACATTTATTCAATATTAAATTATTAATGAAACCATTTTCAAAATATTAAAGTTATGTATAATAACACAAAATATTCTTAACGTATTAATATTACCCTTAAATGATTTTTAAAACATTTAAAATCATTATTAAATAATTACCATTAATATTAAAGTATTAATGCACTATTTATCCAAATATTAAAAGTCATAAATTATAACTTAAAATATTTTTAATTCATTTATATCCTTTTTAAATGATTTTTAAATAAATAAAACCATTTTTAAACTATTTATTTAATATAATTATTAAATAAATTTAATATCATTAATCATTAGGTAAATATCATTAATATTAAATTAATAATGAAATTATCCTTTAAATATTAAAAGTTATATTTTATAACTTAAAATATCTTTAAACACTTTATTTTCATTTAAAATGATTATTATAATATTAAAATCATTTTTAAATTAAATTATTTAATATAATTATTAAATAACTTTAACATCATTAATAATAATTAATTAATGAAATTTACCTTTAAATATTAAAATTTATATTTTATAACTTAAAATATTTTTTAAATACCTTATTCTTATTTAAAATGATTTTTAATTTAATAAAATCATTTTTAATTCATTTATTTAATAACTTAATTATCATTAATATTAATTTATTAATGAAAATTATCACATAATATTAAAAGTTATCAAAAATAACTTAAATTATTTTCTTATACCTTAATATAATTTTAAATGATTTTTCAAATATTAAAATCATTTTTAAATAATTTATTTAATATTATAATTAAATAAATTAAATACTTTTAATATTTCAAAAATATTAAATATATATGAAATATATTTAAAATAATTAAAAACTAATTTTTAGAATTTAAAATAATTTTTAATAATTTATTTTGTATTTTTAATAATTAAAAACTATTTTTTTCTATTTATTAATTAATTTCCGAAAATAAATAATAATAAACCGTCGCTGTAGGTCTTTAGCGACAAAAAGCGTTGCTGTAGGTGTTCTTGAGCTCAAGAACACTGACAGCTTCGTGATCAACATGCCATGTTTGACCATGTATAACATTCTGTAAAAATTGGTTCTGGGAGATCTAACACATACATCTTGTAGATCACATGTAATACTACAATTAACAACAAACATCATGGCTAAAAAACATTAGATCTAAGAGTTATTAGCCATCAAAGTAGCTTGTCAGAGCTGTTCTTCACGAAGAACAGCTCAAGGTGCCTACTTTGGACCTCTATAACTTGGAATCCGTGTACTTTTTGTGTGATATATCAATTTCAGTGTGTAGACCTCATGTAGGAATACAACTATAACACTTAATATCATCATAAAAACAAGAAATCAAGCAGATAAAGTATGGTCAAACGTTGTCATAAAAAGCGACACTTAGAAAATTCTGGGCTGCCCAGAATTTGTCTGGTCAATGCCGGTCAACTCACTTTGACCTTAAATAACGTTTGATCCACAATATATATGGACATGATTAGTTTTGGAGATTAAATACCATATTACAGACTATATATAACAACTTTTAAACAACACAAATCATGATCTAGAAAAGAGTTATAAGCCCTGACATTTGATGAAAAATCATAGATTCGGTTTTTTCCAACTTGCTTAAAACTTCAAATTCGTGCACTTTGATGTTATGGGTCTTTGATTTATCAACCCAGATCATCAATTGACACCTTATTACACATATTTAATAAATCAATTTTATCAATTAACAAAGAATCAAAGGATTTCAAGATTTTGAGATTTTATACATTTCTTTGATCAAATCTTTGATTTTCTTGATTTTTGGCTTCTGATTTGTTATGTCTGATCGTGGGGCTTCATTAAGGGATTGATATACTTGGAAATTTCGTTGGTTCTAGTGTGAGAAGAGTTGGTGAGACAAAAATTTAATTTGGCAAAGTTTTGTGCACTTTCTCTCTCCCAATCTATTTATAAACCAACAAGATGCAATGAATGGCTGATATAGAACCCTTGTGCTGTCAATTAAAGGTCAAGGAAGTTGTTGGGAGTTGTTGGTTTGGTGAACAACTCTCATCTATTTTCAAAACCTACATATTCTAGCTTAATAATGCAAGAGGGGCATTTTTGTCATTTGTTAAATCAATTAAATGGCATTCTTGTCATTTGTAAACCCTTAGGGTTTAGGTTTTAGGGTTTGATTCAAGCAAACAAAAAATCTAGGATTTCCAAAATTAGAATTTTAGCAACTAGGGTTTATAAAGAAAATAATATTATTTTAGTTTCTAAAATTTAAAAATTAAATTTGTTAACTAGATTGGGTTAATAATTAAATTATACAGGAACATTAGGGTTTCAAACCCCTACCCACAATAACCTTGCCAATTAGGCAATTAGTGTTTACAATTTCGATAATTAGGGTTTCTAACTTTTGAAATTAGGGTTTATAATTTAGGAAAATAATAAGGATTTTGAATCATTACGATTCTCCCTAATTAGGGTTAATACATATAACACCGATCAAAAATCATATTGCCGTGATTACTTGACGACTTAACAAATTCTCAAAGTCATGAATGACTTTCACTTTAGAGTTTCAAATCAATTATGGTTTAACAGTTTGAAACTAGGGTTTTTATTTATTAAATAGGGTTTCTAAATATTAAATAGGGTTTAATAACAAAATTATATAATGTATAACACAGTTAAACAACAGTCTTGAACAGCTGAGTTCCAAATTAGGGTCTTAACACTTAAAATTAGGGTTTTAATAATTTAGGGTTTTCTAAAAATTTAATTAGGGTTTACCTAATTAATATATTTAATATATGCCATAAATTATATAACACACTTATAAAACAATCTTGCACTCTAATTTGGATCTCAAATTAGGGTTTAACATTATTACTAAGATTTGATCATAATACACCGTAATTGACCAACCATTGTCAGTCCACAAACGTACAGTACATATATATAGCAGTGAAAAATCAAAATATTGTAATATTATAATATTATTATCATTCCTTAATTCAGACCCATATTTAGGGTTTGATAGTAATATAATAAAACTGTTCCACACATTAACATTACACACATAACCACACATATCTATAACACTGACAAATAATAATATAATATTATTATTTTCATTCCTTGATCAAAACCCGGAATTAGGGTTTGGATTCCATATCTGAATTATCTTTCATATATAACCTTATTAATTAAGTAAAAATAATTTACTTAACTATTCTAAAATAATTTCATATAATAAATAATTATTATAATAATTCTATAATCATATCATATATTATTCAATTAATATAATTATCATATTTTCATGGAAAATAAACATTAAAAACATTTTTACTATAAAACAAATTATTATTAGAATATAATTTATAATGAGCAATAATTCTAGAATAAAATTATTCATAACCATTCATGTAATAAATATATTTTATATTCATCACATAACTACATACATAATACCTTTCATGCATTCTTACCTTTAAAATAGATAATTATTCTAAAATCATTTCCTATATTATTTAAATAATATAAGATTATATTTTCATTGAAAAATAATTAATAAAACATTTCTAATAAGGAATTTAATTAGTATAAAAATATAATTGATAATAATCAATAATTCTAAATTAAATTTATTTGCAATACTTAATGTAATAAATAAATTTTATTTATCACACATATAATTATAATTACACATTACCTTGACACATATCATTCATATTTATTTTAATAAATAAATAAAAAAAAATTACACAAAATTTATGATTTATTTATATAGAAAATATCGGGTTGTCACAAAATTAACCCTTATTAATTTAGAATAACGAATAGAAGAAAATTCAATTTTATTTATAATAAGATGGGGTCTTACAATAGTAACATACTAGATCTGAGGTAAAAAGTACCTAGATTTGGGGGCGTCACAGATTGGTATCAAAGTTGTAGGTTATAAACCTTAAGTAAGGGTACCTTAGGCTATAACCACAGAGATAAGGATAAGGAATAAACTCAAATAGAGTTTAAAGTGCTAAGAGATGAATTTGGAAAATTTCATTATTCAGATTAGATGAAGATAAATATGATTCAAAGAAGAATCTTGAAGAGATATAAAGATAAGAATCTGGAATTACCTTACTCAGGTAATAAAGATAAAAAGTGATAATAAATAGACTAATTCTATAAGATGAAAAGTGTAAATAAAATCATAATATAATATGATTAAAGAGAATTATAAGAAGATCGTAGTATAAAATGATCATAAGTATAAGGATAAATGATTAAAAAATAAGATCTCGACGTGATCAGATTAAATTGTTGAATAACACATGATATGTTAAATAATTGGAATGATATAGTTTGAGGCAATAAAGATAATGTACTATGAAATTGTACGATTTAAACTAAGGTAAGAGTGGTAAATGCTAAGATACGGAGTTGCCCAACTCTTATAATGAAGATGGAAAGTAATAATGAATGGATATAGTCTATAAGACTAAAGGTATAAAGGGAAAGGAGATCGTAAAATAAAATGATCAGATGATAGAAAAGAATCGTAATGTAATATGATTATAATAAGAGATCACAACATGATCTGATGAGGTAATAGAAGGAAAAAAAAGATCAATCGAATGATTGACAACTTTATAACAGAATTGCTATACGTAAGTTGAACTATGAAATGGTACTATGTAAACTCAAGAAAGAGTTGTGAATGATGAGATATAGATTAAATAAAATTCGTATTGAGTAAGGAAAAGTTAAGATCGTGTGAGATTTCAATTGAGGACTCATGTCAGCAGCTAAGTTGTATGATTCCTTGTATGGGAGGGAAATTTGTACTTAGTTTGAGAACCACTTAACTTCCTATATTGGTATAGTGGTTAAGTTGAACAATTCCTTGTATGGGAAAGGATTTTTCCTTGGTGTAACAATCGCTTAGCTTCCTATATTGATTAGTGACCGAGTTGGCCAATTCCTTGTATGGGCAGGGGATTATGTTTGGTTCAAAAACCACTTAGCTTCTTACATTGTTAATCATTGGAACCTGGTGTTGTGCTATTTGCTATATACATGTCGAGAAGGTGATTCTTTTTTCATGTGTATAACAAATAGGTAGAGAATATAAGGATAGGTGCGAGTTCTTAAAACTCATACTTATGGTAAGTTTGTGACTCATAATTGTATAGTATATTTTTGAACCCCTAAGTGTATGGACAGTTAATGATTGGTTCTTGAACCACGTATTGCTAGGAAAAGTTCCTGAACAAATATTATTGCGGAAAGTTCCTGAACTCATAATGTGTGGTAAGTTTGATGAACTATACTGGGGTATAGAAAAGTTATGAATGAAGAATTAAGGATGATAGAAATAGATAGAATTATTAAGCAATGGATAATTTGAAAAATTGAAATTGATGGTGGAAGCATAGGTATTCCAAATCTTCTAGCTATACTAGACTTCGAAATTTTTGACGTCATGCTAAATTTGCACTGATGTGCCTTTATTAAATGAATTTTGATATCCTCAACACATGGTGACAAGTGTGTATGTGTGGACTTCGGGCCACTAACAAATTATTACCTGTTGCGGCATGATAATACTAAAACTGATTTTTAATGGTTTTGAACCATTAAAGAGAAACGTTTGTGCTAATTGTTTTGGCTAGATGAAAATGATTTGAAATATCAAAATATATTTTATATATCTTTAATGCATCATGTAACTTGGTGCATAGATGATAAAATGATGGAGTTATCAATGCAGAATTACTTAGTGTTGGATGAAATCAAAAGATCATCAGCCCACTATGGTATGATGTAGTATGAAAAAGTCACAAAATGACGGAATCCTCAAACGGACTGTAAATACAGTGCGGAATCATGACGTCATAAAATGATTTTTAGAATTTTAAAGATAAATTATTGCCAACTGAATTTGGCTAGACATAAGTTTCAATTGATATTCGAATTATTGGCATGAGTCTAAGCTATTTGATTCAGCTATACAAATGCTTATGAAATTCAAAGTATTCTTTGAGAGTTTATGCCGAACCAAATTGTTTTGATGCAGAATCTTATGATAAGTCTGAGGTGGACAACTCTAAAAATGGGGATATACTAATTGGATAACATATTCCAATCTAAGAACACATATTAGTCGTTCTGATTACTAAGGTATAATAGACTGATCATCTAAAGTACCTGCACCGGTAGTTTACCTTCTTTGTGATTGTAAACATACCTAACAAAAAATGTTTCATAGGTAGCAGGTAGAAATACCTCTAAACCTCAAAGTTCATGATTTTTATGACCCCTCAAACAGATATAAAAAGTTTTCTTTAATAAAACTTTTTACATTATTTATACTGCTTCACAGTTATTGAACAATTGTGAAGACTCCTAAATCGTTAGAAAATGTAGACTCCTAGCCAGTAATTATTGTGAAATGTGATGATAGAAGAGAAATCCTTAAAGGAGGAAATTATAAAGGTTAAGTTAAAAACCTAGTTTTGATCAATAGAATAAATCCTCATGGAATGAGATAGCATGTCCTCATTAATTGAGGATGAAATCTGATGTGATTAAATAAAGCTTATTAGGATAACCTAGTATTGGTGAATAAAAGGAACAATGATTAGTAGGCTATAATTTCAAGGATGAAATTCTTAGAAGAAGGGGTGAATGTGATAACCGAAATTTTACGATAATATTAAAATAAGAATTAAACAAACAAAATTCTTATTAGATGCTATGTTATGTGATATTATAATGCACAAAGGAATATGTGTGAAACCCCAAAATTCTAATAAGATTCGGTTATGTAAATTCAGTATTATTAATAAAATCTCTCTATTCTAAAAGTGTTTTGTGTTATTATATACTCTGTTAAACAATTAAGTCAAATAAATTTTCATCAGAAATTTGACGTGTTTCACACGTCGTGCCTTAAAATATTTCTTCCGAAATTAGATTTTCGGTATATGTATGTTGACAAGCTGCTTTGTCGTGTTTACACTGACAAAACTCTTTGTCGTGCTTGTTAGGATTTGTGAAAAATATAAGTTAGGAACCCTAATATAAAAATTAGGAAATCCTAACCCTAGATTTACAAACCTTAACTCTAATTTATAAACCCTAACCCTAATTGGTTAAACTAAACCCAAGTTAGGTTACCTTAAACCCTAACCATGATTATCAAACTTCAAATAGGTGCTAATAAACATCAGTACGCAACCCTAATTATAAAAACCAAAACCCTAATCAAGATTAAAGAGGATTAGAGCATGATTAAGCTACTAATTATGATGATCTAGCTCACAAGTAGGTTAATACTCATCAAACCAAGTCCCAAGATAGAACATGACATGCATGCTTGTAACTCCCAAGCAGCACAAGTATCTAACATTAGATCTTTGTAGAGGCAAGTAGGTGAAATAATGACCAAAAACCCTAGCTTAGCAATTCTTTAAATAGCAGCCTTAGATCAGTTGAAACCCACAAAATTTCTAAGCCTAAAAACTCATATATCATACCTAAACAAGCCTTGGTGATAGCAAGAACATAAACAGAAGTCAGAAATCAAAATCAAACAAGAAAAGGTACAAACCCTAATTTTAACCTAGCTCTTTGATGCTATGTTTAATTTGTAGTTTAGATGTTTAGATATGTGTAACAACATGTTAGTAAGTATGATAAGTTGATAGAACATGTTTTCATAACATCTAGATGAGACAAAATGATGTTTAAGCAAACTGGAAATTCTGGAAAAATAGGTATGACAGTCGAATGTCAGAGCCTGTAGATCCATGTATGTTAATAGTTAGGTCTGTTAATTGTATGCTAGTTGTAGTATTACATGAGGTCTTTAATCTGAAAAAGAAAACAGGTCAATTAGAACCATATATTGTAAGATATAAGTGGTTAAAAGTGGTTGAGCGATCACGAAGGTTTGATTTCTGGGTAACCTAGAAATCTCAAGAACAGGTTGAGCCGGGTTTTTTTTTTTTTGTTATCCGTGGGTTTCCGACCCGCAGGCCGACTAATCCCCAGAGCCCAGTACCAGAACGGTTTGCTACCCGACTTGCGCCAGGGGTACCGTGGCCTCCATGACCATTTCTGGCTTAACAAATGTTGCTAGTGGGGATCGAACTCAAGAACAGGTTGAGTCGGTTACTTTGACCAACCATTTAATTGCTTTCTATTTGTTGTTAGGATGTCTAAGTGTTATGGATTGATACCCCTGATATACATACTACATATCTATAACACTCAAGTGCTTAATCAATTCATAGGTTTACTAGAATTTATGGTCAAACAGCGTTGACCGAGCATGAGTGAGTTTTTTGGGTTACCCAGAAAACTGAAGAACATGAAGAACAGCTTTTGACTGCACTTTGACCAACATAAATCTAGACCTTAGGATCTTACTCTGTCTAAACAAGTGTAATATATATATCTTCGTATATATAATACATATTACAACAATCAAAATAAAAATCTATCACACAAATTAAAAGTTACTAAGGCCACAAAATCGTTGACCGACCTTGACCACTATTCTGGGTTACCCAGAAATCCAAGAACAGCTTTGATAGTAACTTTGAGCCTCTATAACTTTTTGTTATATGTAGGTTAAAGCCTAAAATTGGTATTATGTTGTACTATTGTATGAGTACTATAACACCTATGCACTTACAAACCCAGAATCATTAACAGTAAATAATTAGGCTAAGGTCAAAGTGACCTCTAAGCCATGACTAAACCATTTCCCAGAATTGAAGAACACCTATAGTAACAGTTTCTATCGCTATAGGGCTTTAGCGACAGACAATAAATAATTATTTAATAAATAAATTAATAAAATTAGAAATAATTAATAAATAAATATAAATAATTATAAAAATAGTTTTACAAAGTATTTTAAGTTATAATAATTAACTTTTAATATTTTAACATAAATTTAATAAATATTTTATTTATTTAAATATTATTAATAACTAAGTTATTAATAAAGTAATTAGAATAATTATTTATAAATAATAAATAATTATTTAAAAATGATATTAATGATTTAAAAATCATATTAAATGATTATAAATTATTTAAAAATAATAAAAAAGATTATAATAATATTCTAAGTAAATATTAATTATTTAAAAATAAAAATAAATGATTTAAAAATCATTTAATGGATAAATAAATATCTAAAAATTATTATAAGCTTCTAGAAATTATTATAAAGGATATACAAATTGTCTAAAAATATAATAAAGCTTATAAATAAAGTTTAACCGAGATATTAACTTATTAATTATCTAGTAAAGTCTTAGGACACCAAAATCATATCGAATTTAACCCAACCATAAATAGTTTATGTATTTGAGTATTATTATTAATACTAATGTGCTAGACTTATATGAATGAATACCTTAGGTGTTTATAGACGAATCAAATAACATCGCTTAATCGATCTTCGCTCATGCAAGTTTACTAAACCCTAGTTTATTACTTAACCAAGTTTACTAAACCCTAGGTAATTACTCACGCAAGTTTCTCGAACCCTGTTTATTCGTTGAAACAAGATTCCTATCTTGATTTACTTTTGATATATTATACCAAAAATAAACTTGATTGCCAATTATTGCAAAGTTATCGCTATAACTTCAGCATAACTAAGAAATGAATTATTTATTCATATGATATTATTTATTGAGCATAAACTGTTGTGTCAAACCAAATTACTTTGGTAAGACATCTTATACTGAGTTGTATATCCCAGAAGGGATAAACGCGTGTCAATAAAATTTGACACTTAGTGTAAGTGGGCACGATTAGGATGAGATGTATACTCCTAGGATGTTGAATATGTTGATCCCTTGTCTCACATTTGAACAAATTTTCTAAGTCTTTGTGACTGACAAAAATAATAAAAAGTCCAGAAATGGTTGAAATATAAAAATTCCATACATGGTAAATAACACTCAGTTGAGAAAAGATTTGAACTGTTATACTTCTTCAAATCCTATATTGTTATAAATTATAAAACCTACGGAGCATGTCATAACTCACTCTTGCAAATCATTCCCTTTGCAGTATTAAATGGTAACCCTAACACATCTGGAGTAAACAATGGGAAGCGTCATTGCTTAGATTAGTTTAAATTACTGTCTAGCTGAATGTAATACTTTTGTAATAAGAAATTCTTTATGAAGAATCATGTAACCGAACCATAATATATGATATATATCATCTATTATTTTTGCAATCGTGTTTCCTTTACATAAATAGATGTACTTAGAACTTTTGATTTATTTAGAAATCCTTGGGAACTATATATTTGAGTGAGGGTATTGACAATATGGATTGTTCATGTTGTTGTTGATACTCTGGGTTTCAGATAGATATGTAGTATCGATACGATAGTGTTATCCACATAATATAGACTATACATCTGAGTGAGGGTATTGGTAATATGGACTGTTCATGTTATTACTAGTACTCTAAATTTTGGATAGATAGATACTATTCGTAGATACATTCTATACATCCAAGTGAGGGTATCCAAATACAGCAATAGTTCTTCAGGGAATTGTTATCTGTTATGAGATACTGTGAACCTTTGATCTATGGGAATTATATCTTGTAATATTTGTATAGTAGTTCGATTAGATATAAACATCAAATCGGATACCGTGGGTGTATAGATTTTGATGCGTTATATTAATTGATTAGTTGTGAACACCAAATCAGATACCTTGGGAGTATAGATTTGGGGGCATCACAAGTTTGGTATCAGAGCTATAAATCACAAAACGTGTAAAGAGCCCCGAGCCTCTCGCTGGTGACTCCCTTGTGTAGGATGCACCGAAGCCAAACTCTCTGTAGGGGATGCCGAGTAAGTCGGTGGCAAACTGATAGGTACCATTGTGATGTGCTATGGTTGAAACACCATGAAAGTCACAAGTTTGGTATCAAAGCAATAAGGCTATAGATCTAAGGAATAGGTATCCTAGTATATAGTCTTCGAGTCCGTAAAAATATTAAATTACATATAAAATAACATTAAAAACTTTATATTTTGTTTAAAATTTTGTATATAAGTAATAAAGACATTCTTTTTATAGGATGGCCAACTCTGATGCTGAGGAAATACCGATAGTAAATAATCCACCATAAATTGAGTCATTTATAGATAGTGATACAGAGGAAGAAGAATTTCTTCATGATCTACAATTATTAAATGCTGAGGAAGAGGAGGATCCAATAGAAGGATAATTAATGAGAATTGAAAACCATGAGCAGGTGATGGCATCACTAGTTAAGAAATCTTTGCATGATAATGATCAATTAAAATTTAGGGCACATTTAGCAGAGGGTATGCTAGAGCATAAAAGGGGAACCAATAATCGACTAAAAGTACTACTGCACCGTGCATAGAGTGGCTGGAGGGAAATAGAGTTAAGGTTACTCAAATCTGCTCAAGGAACTCAAGATGTCTTCAGTGATTTGCAACATCAAGTAGTTCGATATCCATTGGAAGGGAAGAAAATTGCTTATTTGTTAGATCGATCTGTGGTATGCCACATTATCCAGGATTTGTTTGATGAAGTTAATAATTTCTAGAATATAGTATAGAAATCTAAGTGCTCTGAATTAGTATGAATAAAAGAGCATTTGATGTTTGTATTATAGCTAGTTTTGTTTATAAACTACTAGTTGTTTATGTTTGTATTATTGTCAAATATGAATAAAAAGTATGTTTATTTCACATAAATTTTTATTGTGGATGTTTATATTTGTTTTATATAGAATCATGCCACCAACCAGAAGACCTCAGCGAGAGTTAGATAACGATGTTAATCTTACTCAATAGTTAGTACAACTTTTGTTAGGTGCTATGAATAGACCCACAACTTAAACCACAGTATTTACGGATTTTAAACTAGTAAGTTCACCTGAGTTTAAAGGTACATCTGAACCAATTGATGCACAAATCAGGATTACTTAGATAGAAGTTTTTTTCTTGGTAACCAATGTCAATGACAATCAAAAGATAGTTTGTGCAACCTTTTTCTTAAAAGGAGAGAAAAATTACTAGTGGGAATCTATTAGGGGTCGTGTAGAATCAAAAGGTGTGTCATGGGATAAATTCAAGGAATTGTTATTTGAAAATTATTTTTTCCAATCTCTGAAGGATGGTATGGAAGTACGATTCTTAGAATTAAAACAAGGAGAACTTATTGTATCTCAGTATACAGCCATAACAAACTTTTCAGGTTTGCTCCACATCAAGTCAATACCGAACCTAGGAAGCCTCGGAGGTATCAGGAAGGTTTGAAACCTCAGATATGTAGCAGATTGTCTATATTCCAAATAAAGACTTTTTCTAAAATACTCGATAAAGCTTTCATAGCTAAGAGTGAAAACGAGAACCTCATCAAATTTCACAAGGATAAAAAGAATTTGTAATGAGGGAGGGAAAACTAAGACAGAACCCAGTTCAGGTGGGTTTAATAATAAAAGGAAATGTGATACTACTTTTTCTAACAACTCTGGGAAAAAGGTAAGTACTAATAACAATAATTTTAATAGTAACCAAACTAAAATGGAACCATGTCCTACATGTGGAAGAAGACATAAATGTTTATATCTTAAAAAATAAATGTTTCAATTGTGGTCAGGAGGGACACTTTTCTCCACAGTGTCTTATCCCTAATTAAAATAAATGTTTCAACTGTGGTTTGTCGGAACATTTAGCAAGGAACTATCCCAAACCCAAGAACCAAGGAGGAGGAGGGACCAGAGTGCCGGAGAATAGATCAACAGTAGCTGCAGTTGGAGGTCAAAGTCAACCAACCGCCAGAACGTTTAATATGTCAGTGAGGGATGTTGTTGCTTCACAGGACGTGATGACAGGTATCATCCCTATCAACACTTTAAATGCATATGTGTTATTCGACTCTAGTGTTACTTGTTCTTTTATGTCCAATAGTTTTTCTAAAATTTTGAATATACTATGTGAAAACTTAGACATACCATTCTGCGTAGAAATTGTAAATAACGAGAAGATTCCTGTTAAAACTATATATAGAAATTGTAGTGTGGATATAAAGGGACACAAATTTATAGTAAATCTTATGCCAATACAGTTAGGAGAACTCGATGTAATCGTAGGAATGGGTTGGTTAGTTAATCATAACTCGATGATTGATTATCATCAAAATGTATAAACCTATTGACTATGTCGAAGTCAAAGGTAGTGTTCAACGGAGGTTGTTCACTTAAGCAATCTCGATGTCTGACCATAACTCGAGCAGAAAGATTACTTAGAAAAGGTTGTTCAGGTTATTTGGCCTGTATAGTTGATACTCGAAAGGAAGGAGTAAAGCTAGATCAAATACCTATAGTTAAGGAATTTCCCGATGTATTTCCAGATGACTTACCAGGTCTTCCTCTAGATAGGAAAAATGAGTTTGCTATTAATCATGCACTGGGTACAACACCGGTTTTTAAGGCACCATATAGAATGGCGCCTGTAGAACTGAAAGAGTTACTAGTATAACTACAAGAAATCTTAGATAAAAAGTACATACAACCTAGTGTTTCACCTTGGGAAGCACCAATATTATTTATAAAGAAGAAGGATGGAACCATGAGATTATGTAAGAGCTAGTTCATGCCTTCCTCAGTCAGTACATTTTTCAATCTCAGATGGCTCCTGATCGGTACCAAATTACCAAGGTTAAGAAACAAGCCAATTAGTCTTTCAGAGAGTATGCTCAAAGGTGGAGGCGCCTTACTACTCAATTTATTCCATCTATGACTGAGTCTGAAATGCTGATGACCTTCATAGACATACAAGAAGCTCCCTTTTATGAGAGGGTCTTAGCTGGCATAGGAAATCCATTCTCTGAAATGATCAAACATGGAGAGATGGTTGAGATACGATTGAAGTCAGGAAAGATTCAAGACCTTGCCGCTCTAAAAGCTGTTGTTGAGCACATCCAGTCTGAAAGTTATGGAAACAACCCCAGGGGGTCCATAAGAAGAAAAAGGAGGATGTTTCCTTGATACTACAAGGACAGAGAGGTAGTCAAAATATGCCTATCTAGAGGAGAGACTACTCCCCTTTTAAAGCACAGTCTTCAAACCCTCCATTGCCAAAGAGAGGAGAAGTCAGATGGAGTCGAGTGTTCACACCCTTAGTGGACTCATTCGAGAATATTCTCAATCTTCTGACAACTCAAAAGAAAATTACCCATCTTCTTCCACCAGCCAACCCGAATAGGAAGGGTTTCAATGCTAACAGGAAGTGTGCTTATCATGCTGGAGCTCCAGGCCATGATACTCAGGATTGCTGGGCCTTAAAGCATAAGATCTAGGATTTGATTGATAATAGTGAGATCGTGGTGACTAAACCCTACCAACCCCACGTGCAAGATAACCTTCTTCCTCAACACAAAGAAGAAGAGGTTAATATGATTAATTGGAGCAATAGATAGAGTTCCAATTATGGTGGTGAATCCTCCCAAACCAGAAAGGATGATGCTGATAGATGGGGTTATGCACAGTTTCAGTTTATGATGGAACAAAAAATGAAAGCTCTGTGTGAGCAAGTTAACCAATTGGTAGAACTGGTGGTCTACCAACACCAAGTCACACGCCAATTAGTCAGCCATGAGCATGCTAGTCTCCTTCCTCTTGTTATGAATACTCCACCATTGACTCTAGAAAGTGGAACACTGAAGGATAAAATTACAAAAAGAGCAAACGCCAAAGTCCATCAGGATTTTTCTAACAAAAAGGAATTTACCTATCTGGGCCAACCTGTGAGACCCCAAATTTTATGAAATAAAAGTATTCAATTTTTTTTTTCTATTTTTCTATAAATCTTGGAATTGTCTAATTTGGTGTACCACGATTGAGCTTCTCCAGACAGACTTTTCTGGAATAGCTTCATTCTGAGTTTCTCATCCTCGACATAAGATCCGAGTTCTCCAATGAATAACTTCAAATGTGTGTAAGGGTCTCCCAACCCATCATACTTTTCAAAGTCAGGAGTTTTGAACTTCTCTGGATAATGAACACTAGGGAATATACAAAGGTCAGCATATGAAACACTCATATGTGCTCCAATCCCTTTAATAGACCGAATGGTCTCTTCCATTTGAAGGACTTTCTTCCTGATATCACCAATGTCTGGATCTTCCTTGAGATGGGTAATTTTAGGGGTTTTGTTGGTTTTGTCCAATTAATACTCAAGTACTGGAGTTTCTTTGTCCGGACCCTAATTTCCTCCATGTGCAGAGGATTCTATATGTATGGGTATTCGTGGACCCTAAGTGGACTGGTGTAGTTCTTTAACCAGAATAGCTAAATCTGTAATTTATTTGCTTAATCCTTCAAACTCCTCGTGAGAGACAGGAGTAGGATTAGACTGGTCAGATGAAGCCATGCTTGGCTGTAGGCTTATTGCCTTTTTGGATTTTGAACGGGTAACAGGCCCAATTGTTTCCCTACAAAAAGACTTATGTAGTTTAGTCATAGGGAATGTATAAATGTTACATGTTATGTGATGTATCCATTTTTAGGAGTATCATCCTGCAAAATGGATGTTAGTTATTTGTAAGATAACATGTCATGTTCTAATATAAAAGGGAATGCATGTACACATATTCCTTCATATTTTCCATTACATAGAGATTGACATAGAATGAAATTACAAGTAATTGAAATGGGAAAGTATGAAGAGACTTTCCTCTGCGTTTAGTTTATCAGAGGCGGACATGTAACGCCCCCATATCTATACCCCCACAGTATCCGATATGGTGCTTATTACGAATCAATATATAATGCATTTAAATCTATACACCCATGGTATCTGATTACAAGATTACATTAAATAGAGGGACTATCAGATATAATTCCCATAGATCCAAAATTCATAGTATCCCATAACAGATGTCAACTCTCAAGAGAACTATTACTGTGTTTGGATACCCTCACTTGGATATATGAACTGTATATATGACTAGAGTCTGTCTATCTAAAATTTAGAGTACCAGTAATAACATGAACAGTCCATATTACCAATACCCTCATCCAGATGTATAGTCTATGCCAAGCGAATTTGTACTATTGTATCAATAGTAACTATCTATCCGAAATCCAGAGTATCAATAACAACATGAACAGTCCATGCTATTAATACCCTCACTCTGATAAATAGTTCCCAAGGATCTCAACTAGATTCGAAGAATTCTAATTTTTACATCTATATATGTAAGAAAACACGGTTGCGAAAATAAAAGATGTTATATATATATATATATATATATATATATATATATATATATATATATATATATATATATATATCATAATATTAAGATTCAATTACATGATATTCATAACGAGTTTCTCATTACAAGGTATTCAAACAGACAAGAATATAATCTAATCTAAGGAGGGATGCTTCCCTTTATCTACTCCAGATGTTCCAGGGTTACCATCTAAAACTGCAAAGGGAATAATTTACAAGGGTGAGCTATGACATGCTCAGCAAGTTTTGTATTTATAACAATATAGATTTGAAGAAATACAACAATTCAAATTTCGACTAAAAGTTGTTACCATTTCACTATGGATTTATATTTCTATCAGTCACACAAACTTAGAAATTTTGTTCAGATATGAGATAGGGAATCAGCCTATTCAATATCTTAGGAGCATCTCATCCTACCAGTGCTCAAATGCACCCAACTTAGTGTCAATATATTATCGACCGAAAGATCCCATACGGGATACCCAACTTCAGAATAGGATGTCTTACCAAACAATTTGGTTCGACACAATAATTTAAGCTTAACAATCAATATGAATAAACAATTCATTTCTTAGTTATGCTGAAGCTATAACAATAACCTTACAATAAGAGGTAATTCAATTGTAGGTGTAGTATATTATATCAACAGCATATCAAGATAAAAATCTTGTTCAACGAGTAAATAGGTTCAAGAAATTTGCATAAGTAGTTTAAGGGTTAAGAAGAACTTGCCTGACCGTAGATCAGTCAAGTTATGCTATTCAATCGTTAATAAATACCAACGATGTTCATATATATAAATCTAACGTGTTAGTATTGATAACAATACTCAATTATAATATTTACATAATATCTAGTTAGATTCAATAGGGTTTCGGTGTTTAATATCTTTACCGAATATTAAATAAGTTGATAAATGGACTAAATTTTATTTATAAAATTTATTATATTTTTAGATAATTTTATTTATCCTTTACAATAATTTTTAGAAGTTTTAAAATATTTTTAAAATATTTATTTATCCTTTACATTATTTATTTCTATTTTTAAGTAATTAATATTTACCTGAAATTTTACAAAAACCATTTTTTATTATTTTAAATAATTTATAATCATTTATTATGATTTTTATATCGTTAATATTATTTTTACCAATTATTTATTATTTATTAGTAATTATTCTAATTACTTTATTATTAACTTAATTATTAATAATATCCAAAAAAATAAAATATTTATTGAATTTATGTAAAAATATCAGAAATTAATTATAATTATTTAATATAATTTTTAAAACTATTTTTGTATTTATTTATTAATTATTTATAATTTTATAATTTAATTTTAGAAAAATCAATTTTTGTCTGTCGCTAAAGCCCTTCAGTGACAGAAAGTATCCCTGTAGGTGTTCTTGAGTTACTGGGCAATAGTTTGGTCATGGTCGAGTGACCAGTTTGACCACGCATTTTTCAGCTACTGGTTATATTTTGGGTTTGATCAAGCTTTGATGTTATAGTACTTTTACAGTAGTACATCATGAATCAAATTTAAGGCTTTAACCTACATATAACAAAAAGTTATAGAGGCTCAAAATCACTATCAGAGCTGTTCTTGAGTTTCTGGGAAACCAAGAACAGTGGTCATGGTCGGTCAACGGATTTGTGGCATGAATATATTTGATTCTGCGTATTGGATGTGTGTTTTGTTTGTTGTAACATGTAGTACATATGTCAGGGTACATATATATATCACTAACTAGAACAAATCTTATTTCTAAGGCCTCTAATTATGCTGGTCAAAGTACAGCCAAACACTGTTCTTGGTGTTCTTCAGTTTTCTAGGCAACCCAGAAAACTTGGTCAAGCTCGGTCAACGGATTTTTACCATTAATTGCAGTAATCCTATATGTTGTTTGTGCAATTTAAGATCATATATGTAGTACATATATTAGGGTGTTAATCTAAAATAAAACATTACAAAAACAACAACCAAAAAGCGATCAAAAGGTTTGGTCAAAGTAGCCGGTTCGACTGTTCTTGAGTTTTCTGGGTAACCCAGAAAACTGCAATCTATGAACGGTCAACCTACTTTGACCAATCATAACTTGTAATTTATGGTTCTAATGAACCTATTTTCTTTTCCAGATTAAAGACCTACTAACAGGCTACAAGTAACATACAATTAACAGACCTATATATAAACACAATTGAATCAAAAAGCCCTGATATTCGGCTGTCAGGACTTGATTTTCAAAATTTCCAGATTTTTAAAAATACTTAATTAAGGCATCTAGATGTTATGAAAACGTGTTCTACCAATCTAACATACTTTATAACATACTAATACATATTTCTAAACATCTAAACAACAAAACTAATAAAGGATCAAAGAGCTAGCTATGAACTAGGGTTTGTACCTTTTTTGATTAATTTTCGATTCTAGCTTCTAATTTTGTTGCTGCTATCACCCATACTTGATTTGGTAAGTAAGTAACTGATGGCTTAGAAATTTTGTGAGTTTGCTTAGCCCTAAGGTTCCTATTTATAGAATTCTTCAACTTGACTTTTTGGTCATTTTTGAGCAACTTGCCTCCATAAATATCTGATCTGATGACTAATGTCATGCTTGAGAGTTACAAGCATGTCATGTGCAACCTAGGGACTTGAATAGTGACTCCTAAGCTACTTGTGAGCAAGTCAAGTTAGTTTAGTAGCTTAATTATGCCCTAATCTTCACTAATATTGATAAAGGTTTTGTTTTTAATGATTAGGATTATTAAATGATGTTTATTAGTACCTAATTGAAGTTTACTAACCATGATTAGGTGTTAAGATAATCTAATTAGGGTTAAATTAGCTAATTAAGGTTATGTTTACTAATTTAGGTTAGGGTTTTGCTAATTAGGGTTAGGGTTTGTTAATCTAGGGTTACTAACCTAGATTTCTCACTAATCCTAACAAGCATGACAAAGCGTTTTTTCAGTGTAAGCACGACAAAGAAACTTGTCAAAATAATTATACCGAAAAGTCCGATTACGGAAGAAAAATTTTAAGCACGAGGTGTCAAGTACGATGTTTTTTGGACAAAAATTTATTTAGTCATATTTGTTAAACAAAGTATATATTAACACATAACACATTCAGAATGGAGAAATTTTATTGATATAACTGGATTTTTCAAATACGAATCTTATTAGGGTTTAGGGTTTTTTTATTCACCCCGACTAATAAGAATTTTGCCCACGAAATTACAGTACAAGTTAAGTAAATAATTGAGGATAATTCTCTCGCATTTTATCTTCATGCTCCCTTGTAGCTTCTTCAACAATCTGATTTCTCCAGATTACTTTAACCGATGATATTACTTTATTTCTCAGAACTTGCTCTTTGCGGTCTACAATCTACACAGGTTCTTCTACATAAGAAAGATCTTCTTCTATTTGGATTGGCTCATAATTTATAACATGTTTATAATCAGGTTTATATGGTCGTAAGACAGACACATGAAACACATTATGGATATGATTCAACTCTGGAGGTAGTGCTATTTCATAAGCAACATCACCAACCCTCCTCAAAATTTCAAAAGGTCCAATAAATCTAGGACTTAGTTTTCCTTTCTTGCCAAAACGTATCTTGCCTTTCCAAAAGGATACCTTCAAGAATACGTGGCTTTCTACGTTAAAGTTTCATTGTAAACGATGTGGATCAGCGTATTTTCTTTGTCGATCTTGAGATGCTTGTAATCGTTGACAAATAATTTTGATGGTTTCAGTAGTTTGTTGGATTATTTTAGGTCCTAGCATTTGTCTTTTCCCGACTTCATCCCAACATAAAGGTGTTCTACACTTCCTCCCATATAAGGCTACATAGGGTGGCAAACCTATGCTAGCATGATAACTATTGTTATAAGCAAATTCGACTAAAGGTAATTGATCTTCCCAACTTCCTTTGAAGTCTATGATACAAGTTCTTAATATATCCTCTAATGTTTGTATGGTTCTCTCACTCTGTCCATCAGTTTGAGGATGATAAGATGTACTCAATCTTAATTGTGTTCCTAAATGTTTCTGAAGGCTTTTCCAAAAATTTGAAGTAAAACGTGGATCTCGATCTGATACTATGGAAACAGGTATTCCATGCCTAGAGATAATTTCATTGATGTACGGTTTAGCAAGGTGATCTAAGTTATAAGTAATTTTAATAGGTAAAAAGTGAGCTGATTTTGTTAAACGGTCAACTATTACCCAAATGGCACTATGGCCCTTTTGTGTAGCTTGAAGACCAACAACAAAATCTATAGTTATATGTTCCCACTTCCACTCAGGAATTGGTAAGGGTTGTAGTAAACCACTCGGCTTTTGATGTTCATCCTTAACCCTTTGACACGTGAGACATTTGCTTACCCATTCAACTATTTCTCTTTTCATATTTGACCACCAAAAGTGTCGACTTAAATCCTTGTACATTTTAGTACTTCGGGATGTATGGCAAATTTAGAATTATGAGCTTCGTTTAAAATTTCGTCTTTTAAAGTTTGATTTAACGGAACCCAGATTCTATCTTCATATCTTATTATTCCATCCTTATCTATTCTAAATTTGTTATACTTGACATGATTTATATTAGACTTAAACTTCTGACATTCTTCATCTTTTTCATGTATCTCTTTTACTTTGTTAAGCAGAGATGAAACTCCCTCTAAAATGTATAATTTTTGAGTAGAGGTAGTTGGACATTCCACCTCAATTTTTAAATTTTCAAAGTCTTTTATTAACCTATCATTGGTGGTTAATACATTTAATTTCTCCTTATTCTTTCTACTTAACGCATCAGCTACGACATTGGCTTTACCAGGATGATATAAGATTTCACAGTCAAAATCCTTTATCAGTTCTAACCATCGTCTCTGTCTTAAATTTAATTCTTTTTGTGTAAAAATATATTTCAGACTTTTATGATCTGTATATATCTCGTACTTCTCCCCGTACAAATAATGTCTCCAAATTTTTAGAGCAAAAACTACTGTGGCTAACTCTAGGTCATGAGTAGGATACCTCTTCTCATAATCTTTGAGTTGTCATGATGCATAACCTATCACTTTCCCATGTTGCATCAACACACACCCTAAACCTTTGTGTGATGCATCATTATATACTACAAAGCCTCCTGTATAATTTGGTAAGGATAAAAGTGCAGCCATGCTCAATCGCTTCTTCAACTCTTGGAAGCTTTCCTCACATTTATCTGTCCAGACGTATTTCACCATCTTTCGAGTTAAATTGGTTAATGGGGTTGCTATTTTTGAAAAATCTTTTATAAATCGTCGATAATAACCCGCTAAACCGAGAAAACTTCGTACTTCTATTGGAGTTGTTGGTTGTTCCTAATTCACAACCGTTTTAATCTTAGCTGGATCTACAGATATTCCATTCTTGTTAATTACGTGACCTAAAAATTGAACTCTCTTTAACCAGAATTCACACTTGGAAAACTTTTCATAAAGTTGTTCCTTTCGTAATATCTCCAAAATGACTCTCATGTGTTCAGTATATTCTTCTCGTGTTTTTGAGTATACCAGAATATCATCGATAAACACTACAATAAATTTATCCAAGCATGGTTTAAACACTCGATTCATTAAATCCATAAATGCTGTCGGTGCATTTGTCAATCCAAAAGACATTACAAGAAACTAATAATGTCCATAGCGTGTCCTAAACGTTGTTTTCGGCACATCATCCTTTCTTACCTTTAATTAATGATAACCTGTTCTAAGGTCGATTTTTGAAAAATGTGCAGCCCCTTTTAATTGGTCAAACAAATCATCAATCCTTGGTAAAGGATATTTATTCTTAATAGTTAATTTATTTAGCTCTCTATAGTCTATACAAAGCCTCATAGTTCTATCATTCTTCTTTACAAACTAAACTGGTGCTCCCCAAGGTGAAACACTAGGTTGTATGTACTTTTTATCTAAGAGTTCCTGTAATTGTATTAGTAACTCTTTCAGTTCTATAGGTGCCATTCTATATGGTGCCTTAAAAACTGGTGACGTTCCTGGTGCAAGATCAATGACGAACTCAATTTCCCTATCCGGAGGTAAACCTGGTAAGTCATCCGAAATACATCAGGAAAATCTTTAATTATAGGTATTTGATCTAATTTTACTCCTTGATCCTTGGTTCTTAGGTTTAGGACAATTCTTTGAAAAATGGTCCAATGAACCATAATTAAAACATTTATTTTTATTTAGGAGAGGACATTGTGGAGAAAAATGTCCCGTTTGTCCACAATTATAACATTTGTTATGAAGGCATTGTCCTTTATGTTTCTTTCCACAAGTAGGACAGGGTTTAATGATATTATTACTAAAATTATTATTAGTATTTATCTTTTTCCCCAAGTTGTTAGAAAAAGTATTATCCCATTTTCGTTTATTATTAAACCCACCTGAACTAGGTTCTGTCCTAAGTTTCCCTTTTTCATTCTGACTTTTCTTGTCTTGGTGAAATTTAGCAAGACTTTCATTCTCACTTTCAGCTATAGTGACTTTCTCAAGTAATTCTGAGAATGTCTTTATTTGAAGTACTGACAACCTACTTCAAATCTGAGGTTTTAAACCCTCTTGAAACCTACGAGTCTTTCTAAGTTCAGTGGTTACTTGATGAGGAGCAAACCTGGACAGTTCATTAAACATAGTTGTATACTGGGTTACAGTAAGATCTCCTTGTTTTAAGTCCAGAAATTTTATTTCCATACAATCTTTCAGGGATTGGAAAAAATAGTTTTCAAAGAACAACTCTTTGAATCTATCCGAAGGAACGATTTTAGTTTCTACCCGACCCTTGGTTAATTCCCACCAATAATTAGCCTCATCTTTTAGGAAAAAGGTTGCAAAAGTTGTTTTTTGATTATTATTAACATTGGTCACTAGAAAAAATTTCTCTATTTTAGAAATCCAAATTTGTGCCTCAACGGGTTCTAATGTACCTTTGAATTCAGGTGGTCCAACTAATTTAAAATCTTTGAAAGATGTGTTTTGGTTCACAGGTCTATTTACAACTCCTAACATAAGGTCTACTAACTGCTAGATAGAGTTGTCATCATTATTTATTTCTCTTTGGGGTCTTCTGGTTGGTGGCATGATTCTATATAAAATAATAACAAAATTCACATAAGAATTTGAATAACACAACATATTTTTTATTTTATATATCACAACGGTCGTTTACAACAACTTAGTAGTTAAACGTACTACTATCTTACAAAACACTGATTACAATACCACTTTGAATGCTTCTTTATTCATACTAATATAAAGCATTCAACCACATATGCTACTCTCTAAAATTCATTGATATCATCAAAGGAATCCTGAATCATGTGACAAACCACAGATCGATCGATGAGATAAGCCATTTTCTTCTCCTCTACTAGATATCGAACTACAAGGCACTGCAAATCATTAAAAGTATCTCGAACACCCAGAGATGTTTTAAGAAGCCTTGACTGAATTTCCTTTCTGCCTCTTTGTGCATGGTGCAGCTGTACTTTTAGTCATTGACTATGTCCCCTCTCATGATGTAGCATTCCCTCAGCTATATCAGCCTAAACTTTATTTTACTATTCTCATATTCTGTTGTCTTCATCAGTGATGCCATTGCTTCATCATGTTCATCAATTCTCATTAATTGTCTTGCTACTGGATCTTCCTCTTCCTCAACATCTAGCAGTTGTTGATCATGAAGCAATTCTTCATCCTCTGCATCACTAGCTATAAAGAACTCAATTTGTGGTGGATTTTTTATTATCACCATTTCTTCAACATTGGAGTTGGCCATCTATAAAAGAAAACTCCTTTAATACTGGTATAGAAATTTACACAACATAATATTTTTAATGTTATATTTTATGTGTATTTTAAAATTTTTACGAACTCGAAGACTATATACTAAGATTTCTCTTCCTTATATCTATAGCCTTGAGGCTTTGATACCAAACTTGTAACGCCTCCATATCTCTACTCTCATGGTATCCGATATGGTGCTTACTACGAATCAATATATAATGCATTTAAATCTATACACCAATGGTATCTGATTATAAGATTACATTAAATAGAGGGACTATTAGATATAATTCCTATAGATCCAAAATTCACAGTATCCCATAACAGATGTCAATTCTCAAGAGAACTATTACTGTGTTTGGATACCCTCACTTGGATATATAAATTGTATCTGTGACTAGAGTCTATCTATCCGAAATTCAGAGTACCAGTAATAACATAAACAGTCCATATTTCCAATATCCTCACCCAGATGTATAGTCTATGCCAATCGAATTTGTACTATAGTATCGATAGTAACTATCTATCCGAAATCCAGAGTTTCAATAACATGAACAGTCCATGCTATTAATACCCTCACTCAGATAAATAGTTCCCAAGGATCTCAGCTAGATTCGAATAACTCTAAATTTTACATCTATATATGTAAGAAAACACGGGTGCGGAAATAAAAGATGTTATATATATCATAATATTAAGATTCAATTACATGATATTCATAACGAGTTTCTCATTACAAGGTATTCAAACAAACAAGAATATAATCTAATCTAAGCAGGGACGCTTCCCTTTATCTACTCCAGATGTTCCAGGGTTACCATCTAAAACTGCTAAGGGAATAATTTGTAATGGGTGAGCTATGACATGCTCAGCAAGTTTTGTATTTATAACAATATATGATTTGAAGAAATACAACAATTCAAATTTCGACTGAAAGTTGTTACCATTTCACTATGGATTTATATTTCTATCAGTCACACAAACTTAGAAATTTTGTTCAGATATGAGATAGGGAATCAGCCTATTCAACATCTTAGGAGTATGCATCTCATCCTACCAGTGCTCAAATGCACCCAACTTAGTGTCAATATATTATCGACCGAAAGATCCCATACGGGATACCCAACTTCAGAATAGGATGTCTTACCAAACAATTTGGTTCGACACAATAATTTAAGCTTAACAATCAATATGAATAAACAATTCATTTCTTAGTTATGCTGAAGCTATAACAATAACCTTACAATTAGATGTAATTCAATTGTAGGTGTAGTATATTATATCAACAGCATATCAAGATAAAAATCTTGTTCAACGAGTAAATAGGTTCAAGAAATTTACATAAGTAGTTTAAGGGTTAAGAAGAACTTGCTTGAGCGTAGATCAGTCAAGTTATGCTATTCAATCGTTAATAAATACCAACGATGTTCATATATATAAATCTAACGCGTTAGTATTGATAACAATACTCAATTATAATATTTACATAATATCTAGTTAGATTCAATAGGGTTTCAGTGTTTAATATCTTTACCGAATATTAAATAAGTTGATAAATGGACTAAATTGTATTTATAAAATTTATTATATTTTTAGATAATTTTATTTATCCCTTACAATAATTTTTAGAAGTTTTAAAATATTTTTAAAACATTTATTTATCCTTTACATTATTTATTTCTATTTTTAAGTAATTAATATTCACTTGAAATTTTACAAAAAACATTGTTTATTATTTTAAATAATTTATAATCATTTATTATGATTTTTATATCATTAATATTATTTTTCAACAATTATTTATTATTTATTAGTAATTATTCTAATTACTTTATTATTATCTTAATTATTAATAATATCCAAATAAAATAAAATATTTATTGAATTTATGTAAAAATATCAGAAATTAATTACAATTATTTAATATAATTTTTAAAACTATTTTTGTATTTATTTATTAATTATTTTTAATTTTTATAATTTAATTTTAGAAAAATCAATTTCTGTCTGTCGCTAAAGCCCTTCAGAGACAGAAAGTGTCCCTGTAGGTGTTCTTGAGTTTTTGGGCAATAGTTTGGTCATGGCCGAATGACCAGTTTGACCACGCATTTTTCAGCTACTGGTTATGATTTTGGGTTTAATCAAGCTTTGATGTTATAGTACTTTACAGTAGTACATCATGAATCAAATTTGAGGCTTTAACCTATATATAACAAGAAGTTATAGAGGCTCAAAGTCACTGTCAGAGCTGTTCTTGAGTTTCTGGGAAACCCAGAACAGTGGTCATAGCCAGTCAACGGTTTTGTGGAATGAATATCTTTGATTCTGTGTATTGGATGTGTGTTTTGTTTGTTGTAACATGTAGTATATATGTCAATGTACATATATATCACTAACTAGAACAAAGCTTATTTCTAAGGCCTCTAATTATGCTAGTCAAAGTACAACCAAACACTGTTCTTAGGTTCTTCAGTTTTCTGAGCAACCCAAAAAACTTGGTCAAGCTCGGTCAACGGATTTTGACCATTAATTCCAGTAATCCTATATGTTGTTTGTGCAATTTAAGATCATAGGTATGTAGTACATATATCAGGGTGTTAATCTAAAATAAAACATTAACAAAACAACAACCAGAAAGCGATCAAAAGGTTTGGTCAAAGTAGCCAGTTCAACTGTTCTTGAGTTTTCTGGGTAACCCAGAAAACTGCAATCCGTGAACGGGCAACCTACTTTGACCAATCATAACTTGTAATCTATGGTTCTAATGAACATGTTTTCTTTTCCAGATTAAAGACCTACTAATAGGCTACAAGTAACATACAATTAACAGACCTAAACATAAACACAATTGAATCAAAAAGCCCTAACATATGGATGTCAGACTTGATTTTTAAAATTTCCAGATTTCAAAAAATACATAATTAAGGCATCTAGATGTTATGAAAACGTGTTCTACCAATCTAACATACTTTATAACATACTATACATATTTCTAAACATCTAAACAACAAAATTAACAAAGGATCAAAGAGTTAGCTATGAACTAGGGTTTGTAACTTTTCTTGATTGATTTTTTGATTCTAGCTTCTGATTTTGTTGTTGCTATCACCCAGACTTAATTTGTTAAGTAAGTAAGTGTATAATTGCTTAGAAATTTTGTGAGTTTACTCAGCCCTAAGGTTCCTATTTATAGAATTCTTTAACTTGGCTTTTTGCTCATTTTTGAGTAACTTGCCTCCATAAATATCTGATCTGATGACTAATGTCATGCTTGGGAGTTACAAGCATGTCATGTGCAGCCTAAGGACTTGAATGGTGACTCCTAACCTAATTGTGAGCTAGTTAGGTTAGTTTAGTAGCTTAATTATGTCCTAATCTTCACTAATCTTGATTAGGGTTTTGTTTTTAATGATTAGGATTGTTAAATGATGTTTATTAGTACCTAATTGAAGTTTACTAACAATGATTAGGTGTTAAGATAATCTAATTAGGGTTAAATTAGCTAATTAGGGTTAGAATTTTGCTGATTAGGGTTAGGGTTTGTTAATCTAGGGTTACTAACCTAGATTTCTCACTAATCCTAACAAGCACGACAAAGCATTTTGTGAGTGTAAGCACGACAAAGCAACTTGTCAAAATAATTATACCGAAAAGTCCGATTACGAAAGAAAAATTTTAAGCACGAGGTGTTAAGCACGATGTTTTTCGGACAAAAATTTATTTGGTCAAATTTGTTAAACAAAGTATGTATTAACACATAACACATTCCGAACGGAGAAATTTTATTGATATAACTGGATTTTTCATATACAAGTCTTATTAGGGTTTTGGGTTTTTACATGACCTATCTTAGGCTACTCTCTCGGCTTCTTTTTTTTTGTATGAAGGTTCCTAGATCATCGTAATTTATTCAACGGGAAGTTAATCCAATCTTTCAACTGGAGCGAATCTGGGTGGTGCCTTTCCGGAGCCTCGTTGGAATTAGTCTTCCTACGATTCCAGTAATCAAACATCGACAGGATAGCCTCCTGGTGGAGGAACCACACAGCATACATTCACATACAACGTGTCTCACCGTATGGAAATGATGACATGTGAGAAGCACTAATATCACAAGCAGATATAGTGCAAAGCACTAAATGCAGTAAGTAAATGCATTCGTACACATTCATCTAAATGTAAATATAACATTCACAAACAAGCATATAACAGTTTTGAAAAGCTTGTAATAACGGCTTAAGCCCTCTTACTAGAGTCCTCAGCAGAGTCGCCACATATCGACGTTAGGATTTTTACTGTCCCTTTTTTGTTCTTGTCTTTTGGTGTTCTCATGTTAGGTGAGATTTGTTTGAAAAAATAAGTTATGAAAAGGTCCGACATGTATATGTCGACGATTGGACTGTAAGAGTCGCCAGTTGGTATTTTTTTATATGGTTGCACCAACTCAACCGAGAAAAAGTTTGCACATTGACCTAGTGATGTAACACTGCTTAACTAGTCTGTGAAACCGAGATTCGTTAGGGTCTGGGGGCTTGATTATACGGAGGGAAGGTGTTAGGCACCCCTGACATCTGTGTTATCACGGTGATCGCCACTTTTTAATTTAAACTGTTATATGATTGTGTGTGGGGGGGGTCAATGTGCAATTATCTGGAAGTAGTGATATGTCACGTTTGCACCTATATACAGAGGGTTTTAATTTTGTGTAAAAGTTCGGTTTTAACAAGATATAGCAGTGATGTTGTGTAAAAGAGATTTTTCAAACCCTTATGCTCAATAGTAATTGAGGCCTTTGATACTTCTATTTTATTATGTGTTCGGCTTAACTGTTTTTATTTTTGAGATGCGAGGCATCTTCGAGAAAATAAGATATATAGCAGTGCCGAATTCCTTGCAGACATGAGAGCCATCTAAGGAAATTCAAACACCGTAAATAATTTACAAGCTGGATACAGTCGAAAATGTCCATCACGGGAACCGAATCTAGATTCAGAAGACTGAATTTGTGATCACATGATTTCTAGGCTCACATGATGCTGCAGTTTGTATGAAAGCTGTAAGCAGTTATATATATAAAAGCTATAAATATATATATATATATATATATATATATGAGCTATATATATATATATATATATATATATATATATATATATATATATATATATAAATGGTCAACCACAACGAAGTAAACTCCAAGCGAGACTAAATGTAAATAAAGCGGTAAATGGTTACGAAGTAAACTCAAAGCCTGACAAAAATATAAATAAAGCAGTAAATGGCCACGAAGTGAAATTCAGGCCTGACAGAAATGTAAATATATAAGTATTTATATATATATATATATATATATATATATATATATGTATTTATATATATACATACGCAGTAAACGCTCCGGATGTAAATCCAGGCTCAATCAAACCGAGTTTGATGGTAATAATATATATATAAGTATTTATATTTATTTATATATATATATATATATATATATATATATATATATATATACGAAATAAAAAGCCACGGACCGAAGTCCGGGCATACGCACACAACATGACTCTCAACGTGAATAACTTTGTGTGCAAAAAGTGGAGAAAGGCTTTAAGAAATGTAAGAAGTCTTACAGTGGGCTGCCAAGAAGACTTCAAATGGCTTTAAATGAATGAACACTCGGTTTTCACCGGTAAACTATGATAAAGTACAAGCTCATAAGTGTTTGAAAAGAGAAAACACTCAGTTTATAGTGTGTACAGAGCAAAATGGACAGGGCTTCCTCGCCTTTTATCTTCTTCAAATGGCCACCTCAAGCCCTCTATTTATAGATGGAGGGAGCGGAAGGTGTACCTGCGGTAGCCGCAGATGTACCTGCGGCTGGCTGGGGTGCTCCAGGCTCCGTGGGCCCCGCCGTCTCAAAGTACATGCATGCATGCAACGCGTTGTCCGTTCGAACCTTCATAACTTCCAATCCGAGCATCCGATTGAGGTGTATAATATATTTTTTTAATGTTATTATCGAGAGCTACACAATGACATGGGATAAGAAGTTGTACGAAGTCGGGAAGATAGGACCATGCCTAGATCTTCGGGTTTTCAAATTCCATTCGGTGTGATGTCTCTTGTAGTAGTCACTCGGGATTTGAGCTATGGTTCTTGTAGGACACTTCTGTGTAGAATGTATGTTGAACTGTTGTTGAGACGGCGCAATGTTAACGATTTTGCCTCTCAGCGAGGTTATCTCCGGTTTGGGTTGATTTAGCAATCGTTGCTCAGTGTTATCTCTGAGATTGGGCTGTTGTGAGTGTTGGATGTCCTCAGGGTTGTCTCTGAGGTGTGCCTAACCTCCTGGGATTATCTCTAGGTTTGAAACTGAGTGCCTCGGGGTTATCTCCAGGTTAAAGCTGACTGCAAGGGGTTGAAATGAGCTTTTTCGGGGTTATCTCCGAAACTGCAACTACACTCCTTGAGGTTGTCTCCGAGGTTGAAACTGAAACTCTTGGGGTTATCTCCGGGACTGGAACTAGGTATCTCTGGGTTGTCTCCGAGATGGAAAATTGATAATTTCGGGGTTATCTCCAGAACTGGACCTGCATTCCTCGAGGTTGTCTCTGAGGTTGGAACTGAAACTCCTGGGGTTGTCTCCGGGACTGGACTGAGTATCTCGGGGTTGTCTCCGAGTTTGAAAATTGGGAATTCCGGGGTTGTCTCCAGAACTGGAACTGCTTTGTCTTCCAAGGTTATCTCTGAAAGACGATTCTGCTCTCCTGCAATGTTAGTAACAGGAATGCAAAAATTTCGAGTGTCTACACGGTCAAGATATATTCAGAGATACAAAATAAGAAGATATAGTGATTGAAAAGGTTGAATGACACTTTTGTCCTTTCAAGTTGTCACCTATTTTTAAAATCGTCTCTAAAGTTTAATTTTCGTCGTTTATATCCTTAAAATGACATTTTACTGGCATTTTCGTTCTTTCGGCCCAATTTGACCTCAACCCGACCCAGTTTGACCCAACCCAAAATTTTAATATTTTAAAATATAAATTTATTTTTAAAATATAATTATATTTAATTTTCTTATGTAATTTTTTTTGAATCTATATTTTATGAAACTTTACTCATTTTAAAAAAAAAGTTTCTTATAATAATTATTATTTTCAAATTATTTTAAAAAATATTTTATTTTAAAATATTAAATATAATTATTATTTTAAAATTAATATTTTATTTTAACATATTAACAATAATAATTATTTAAAAAAATATTTTATTTTAAAATATTAAATATAATTATTATTTAATATAATTATTATTTAATTTTAAAAAAACTAATATTCTATTTTTAAATATTAAAAATAACTAATTTTAAATAATTATTTTATTTTAAAATATTAAAATAATTATTATTTTAAAAATAGTAATTTATTTTAAAATATTAATTAAATATATTTTTTAAATGTTAAATATAATTATTATTTTAAACTTGTTTTAAAAATAATTTTATATTTAAAATATTAAAATTTTGGGTTGGGTCAAACTGGGTCGAGTTGGGTCAAATTGGTCAAAATGAATCGGGTTGAGGTTAAATTGGACTGAAGGAACCAAAACGCCAACAAAATGCCACTTGAAGGACCTACCAGATAAAAATTAAACTTTTGGGACGACTTTGAAAGTGAATGACAACTTGGAGGGACAAAAATGTCATTCAGCCAATTGAAAATAACGGACAATCTTTGAATCTCTTTTAACTCTTAAGAAATTATCTAAACTCTCACAGTATGTCTTTCAAGAGATAAAGAGCAACACATCCACAATAACCATTTTACTTCTTCGTGATCGTAAAGAACTACATTTTCTTCTTGACAAACTGCCCTTGTAGTTTTTGAGTATAACGTTGTACAGTTGTTTGTAAACTTTTAAATATATTCCAAGCGAATCTCATCTTAGTATGGGATCCCTTCTTAACAGAGAAGAAAAATAGAGTAGACTTGTATTTCCATTTCAATATTTCATCTTGTATGGTTCGTGCTTGTTTTCATCATTTATTCAAATATCAAACTAGGATTTTATGAATGACTAAAGGGGTTTTCTAAATCCCTTCCATTCCCTTCCCTTCTTAAACTCAAACATTACAGAAGGAAAGCTTAAATTCCTTCCGATCCTTCTACACCTTTTCCCCATCCTTCCAAACTCAAACACAGGTTAATGACAAAGGTACTTTCAAGTTCTGTTGCCATATCAATGTGAACGAAGAACTAATTCAAGTTAATAACTTCCTAGTATTATATTAGAACGTGAACGAACTTCTTTTATCCCTTATGTAATTTAAGAATCGTCTTGATTTGTCTTTGTTAAACACCCCGCCAATCCTAACATTGAAATTGTAACGCAGATTTTTTATGGGTTCGGAGAATAAATACAAGTTATATTGCCAAATCAAAGTTTCCCCAGTACTAAAATCCCTACCTTAAGATAGGGCTTGGCTCAAGATGGGAAAACCCTACTTAAAAGCCTTGGCAAACCATCCCTGTAATTTGAAAAACCCAATTGGATTCTAACCAATTAATATCAAAGTTCAAAACAGGACTGGCAAGTTCTATAAAACTAAAACTATTAGTCTGTTACAATAAAAAAAAAGTAAACTAGAAGTAAACATTAGGCAAGAAGAATTTCAAAATTGTTCCCACAAAAACAGATCAACACCAAATAAAAGTTTCAGCTGCAAATAACAATCACTCATTTCTTCTTTCCAGCCTTAGCAGCATCACCAGCCTTGGTCTGCAACAAAAAATTTAGATTTAAATTTTTTAAAGAAAAATGCCACATGTTGAATGAATTTATCAGAGGACCTAGGTGACAAATGCCCTACCTTCTTCACACCACGAATCTTCTTGGCTCTGTTCTTCCTTTCCTTGATCTGCTTCCTAGACTTCTCAACCTTAGTATCAAGTCCATTCTGCAATCAAAGGGGAACACAATTAAACAATTGTGCAAGATAAGTTTAGATATCTTTCCAGGTAAAATATTAAGTTTAACTAAAAAGTTCATAGTACTCAATTGAGTTCATAAACTTCATTCCCACCTAATCACTGTTGTATTAGTAGTGAACAAAAGCAGGTTGGTGGACCTGGAACCAGCAATTCTTACAAAACAAACAATTGTCTATCATGCAAATAAAAGGTTTAGCCTAAAACTCAACAAGATTGAAAAGAACGTATATTTCTATGTATGACATTGAGCCAAAAAATAAATATACATATGTATTATATTGACACACTACTAACATATATAATAAGTATGATATCAATCCCAAAAAAGAACCAAACATTACTATCCAGTACTTGATAAACAAAAAACCATACAACTACCATAATCAGGTATAGAAATAAACAAATAGTAATAAAGAATTATCAAATAATCATTTATTCTAGCGAGAAGAATCCCAAATTGAACCCAGAAATAAAGCTAACAGATGATTATAACTAGCATGGGTGGAAGAGTTTTAAAGTGAATTTTACCCTGATGAGCCTGTATTTGGGTTCATATTTCTTAGCACTCTCAACAGAGTCATAAATCAACCCAAATCCAGTTGACTTTCCACCACCAAAATGAGTGCGGAACTTGAAAACAAAAATAGCACTCGCATCCTTGACCGAGTACAGCTCAGCCAACTTCTGCTTCAGCTCCCCCTTCAGAATGATAGGTAGTAGAGATAACCAAAACTCATGATCAATACTTCAAATATAGTTTTGAAACAAACACATCTATATAGTTTTGAAACAAACACATCTACACTGTTATCAGTAAAAAACCAAGAGGAAACTAAAAATATTACCTTTGAAACATTAGCTTTCCCCGGATGAAGAACATCAATGATCTGCACGAATAAACAGCAAGATCTCTCTAAGATTATATTACAATGTAACTAATCTAAAGCATTTGTTTCTCTCAAAAATAAGAGATGTAAAACCTCAGCTACACCATTTCGAGGTTTTTTCACTTCAAAGTAATTAAAAATAAATAAAAAACAATCCAACTGTTTACATTTTAAAGTAATAAAAAGGTATAAATTATTAACTTCTCATTTCCTAAAAAAATAAGGGTTTATGCTGGTTTTTTCATCAATTTTTTAAATACGTAATATATATATATATATATATATATATATATATATATATATATATATATATATATATATATATATATACCCACGCATATACATAGTATATACACACCATAAACATTTCCACCGTCAGCACTCGTACCTCCCCTTTGCATATATATACATATATATATATATATGTATATATATATATAATATCACTCAAATTAACACTCAGCGCCGCCAATTACAGACAAGAAGCTTAATTTCCATGAACACGTCTAGGATTAATTTAAACTGTCACTTTCAAGAACCACACAGAAAGAGGGACAAAGAAATTACAAACATTTTCAATTACTTTACCGGATCAAACGAAAGATCAAAACAATAAACTAATTACCCACCAGCCGCTAAACAAATCTACATATACAGCAGTTAAAATCGGAAGGAAACATACGAATTGCTTCCTAGAGAGAAGCCTGTTTGTCATGAACTTCCTAGTCCGGATTGTCACGTTCTTATCCGCCATGGTTTTTGGTTTTGAGTTAATCGGCTCAAGGGTTTTTTTAGCAGCCGGAGGCACAAAAACAGCAGCCCTCGAGAGAAGAGAAACGGAGACGGAGAGGGAGAAGCTCAACCCTATGATTTATATATAGGTAGGGTTCTGGAGATGCCCTAATTTTATGGCATACCGTAAAACGGATCGGATTATAATGTAGTATCCAACCCCCAGACCCATGACCAAAATTACTTTTGGCGCGTTTGGATGCTCACTCGAAAATAGGATGTTTCCAAATTTTGATATTGAGTCCTTACATTATTTTAGTAATATTTTTAACGATTTTTTTTTAATAACTCTCAAAAAATATATAATATTTTTTATAAATTTTTAAATTACACTTGAAATATTATTTTTTATAAAAATTTCAAGTTAAAATAAATTTATATATTTTTTAAAAGTAAAAAAATCGCTAAAAATATCACTAGAACAATATCCCTTTATACTTATTGTTTGATATTTCGGCAGTCTTACTCACATTAATATGAACCACTTTTGTTATTCATATGAGGTTTGTTATTCATTTTTATTACTTCATCAAAAGTCAATTAATGTAATTAAGTATCACGATAATTGTAATTTTATTTTTTAAAGAAAATTTAATTATATTATTTATATTCCTTAATTTAATCCGGATCATGCTTGTTTGCAAAAATTATAATTCCGGAATTATAATTCATGAGATCATAATCTCAAGACTATTAATTCTAAAATTAAATAGTCATAATCACATGTTTGTTTTTTATGAGATTATTTATGGGATAATTTAAAATAATCTCATGTTATGTTTGTTTTTTTCAGTATTAGTTAAAGGATTAGATAAAAGAATATCGTTTGGATTATTATACTTTTATCAATAATAATATATTTTAAACTTGTTTATACATCAAAAAATGATGAACAGTTAATTAACATAAATTACTCCAATAAATTAGAAAAATGATGAGGTTAATTTTGTCTAAAAGTTTGAAAAATATTTGGATACTTCCTCTGCTTTACAAATAGTCTCATTTATAAAATTAGTAAACACTATTTTTATTATTAAAAAATTTTAAAATTATAAGTTCATAGTTTTATTAGTAGAGATATTATTTATATTATTATTACTAAAAAAGTACATTATCTAGAATAAAAAATTTAATAAATAAAATTCTTTATATAAAACAAAACAAGCATATAATTGATCACATATAATGTAATCAATTTATATACTCTTAAAAAAAACAGGTCCATAAACAAAAAAAAGGGAAAAAAAAAAAAAAATTCGCCTAAGTTAAACAGGTTAAATAAAACACCCACTAAATTAAACCAGGTTAAATTTATTTAGACAAATAAATAAATTAAACAAGTTTAATTAAAACAACAAGTCAAACAAAAACAAAAATAAATTAAAACAGGTTTAGATCATTTTGTTTTTTTTTCATTTTTTTAAACATGTTAAATTTATTCGGCCTTTATTGAAATTCGCCCCGTGGCCTGAGGCTGAAATTGAAAGGCCCGAAATAGATTGAGGTTATGAATAAAAGGGGAAAAATGAGAATAAATTAAAAAAAAGTTGAAGTTAATTTTGTTTATCAATTTTTAATCTTAAATAGTAGGGATTATAATACTATACAGAACATGGTATTAAATAATCTTATATCTTAAGCTATTTTATAATCTCATGACTAATAGTATCAAACTCAAATTTAAAAATAAATAAAATATTCATAATTAATAATTATATCTCAAGTGTAATTCTTAGGTTATTTTTTTTTTCTTTTTAGACTTTAGGGAGGTACTCCCTTTGTTCCAAAGTAGATACATTTTATTTACAATTAAAAATATATTAATAAAATAGATACATTCTATTTAATATATTTAATGTGAGACCCCAGATTTTATGAATAAATATTTAATTTTCTCGAAATAATTTTTTAAATATTATGGTGTGGATTTGATATAATGTTATAGTTGTGGGTAGTATTTATAATTTTTTGCAAAGTATGCAAGCTGTTATATAATATTCGATTGGTCGGGGAATATTCGTTTTATCAGGGAATATTCGTACAACGGCACAATCATTGGTAGACCCCGCAACGGAATTATTGTCGGATTGAGAAAACGGCAAAAGAAATTTATGAAAATAACGACAGAAGTTTTACCGTTAATACTGTTGAACTACTTAGTAGTAAAAGTACAGTAATACGCGTGGTTGCATAGTAGCACACGGTATTGATTATTGATGCTTACGTGTTGGTTGATTTCGCAATCAATGAATACGTGAAGGTATACACGGTCAACAAGTAATAAAGTGAAAGTAGAGTATCGTTCTCACGAGAAATTATTTAATAAAAATCAACAAGTACTAATTCTTAACCAAATTAATTTTATTTAACCAATCTCAAATCGTGATTTTTCTAATTAAGAAAACTAAATTAACTAATTAAACTGAATTGCTTTATAAATGAATTCAAATAAATAAAAGTTAAGATTCCAATATCCCCAATTATGAACTATAAATCCATTATTCAATTATCCCAATTATTATACCTAATGAATTGTTGACAGGAATTCTCAAATGCCAAAAGCCCTTTTCCAAGCGATCAATTAACTTCTATTTAATCCAGATTAATCTTGCTATATTCCTATACATAAAAACCCTTTCAATTCTAATTCCTTATGTGTTACATGCGATGAACAGATATTTCCATTCAATTCACAAACCTAATTATTCACTTTGCAAATAACTAAGTCACATTATACCATGCCCAGTTCTAACCCTAGAATTCCTCTTTCAATTTCTTCTAGAGTAACAAGGTAATTACTGATCAGATAATTAATCAATAGGCTCAAGACAAGATAAACAATTCAATTTAACATAAATAATTGGAATAAATCGAATAACTAATTTATAGACATAAAAGGTTCAATTGAAATCTTAATAAAAGAGTTAGTTCATAATTAATGAATTAAAACTAAGAATTCACAACTGAATAGACATTAAGAGATAAAAGTATGATAAGAGAAGAGAATAGAATCTGTTGTCAGTAAATCTGATGCTCCCCTCTTGCTCTTGCTCTTGATCTTGATCTTCAGTGTTCTTCAATTTGCATCAATCTCCAATGGCTAATTAAGAAATAGGGTTTATGTTTTAATCTAATTGAGTGTTTTATCTAAGCTAATCTATGTAATCGCCTCTTATTTTATGCCTTAAATCATGTATTTATAGGTTACAAGTCCAATTTTTAGCTTAGGAACAAACCTAATCCAATTTGGAGTCAAAAAAGTGTCAAAATTCGCCCCAAAACGCGTCCAAGCCTTGCCAGGACCTTCCCCAGCGCCCCAGCGCTGGGCACGGTACTGGAACCCTGCCCCCTAGCGCCCCGGCGCTGCAAATAAGCCTGAAATGGGCGCCCCGGCGCTGGGGCCTTTTATGGAATTTTTTTGCTTTGACGGCCATAACTTCTTCTTCCGAACTCCGATTTCGATGATTCAAGATGTTCCGGAAAGAGGAGAAGTGGATCTATAACTTTCATTCTTTGAGGTTTTTGAAATAAGGTCCAGGGAAATACTCAAATTAGCTCTGAAGTGACTATTGTGTAAATGGCAAGCCAAAAACGCGAATCTAGCCACCCCGAACGTCGATCCAAGTAACTTTTGTCCCAATTCCTACAAAACAACGTAAAACATGCATGAATAGACATAGAAACATAAAAACATCCAAAAGATTAAGCTCAAACGCACTCAATTATGAGTATAAAACTCACTCATCAAATATCCCCTATAAGACCCCGAAAATTTTTAAATAAAAAGGAATTTCCTTTATTTATTTTTTTGAAATAGTAAGGGTGAATTTGATTAATGTGGTTAGTTATGGGTAAAATGCGCAAATATTTTAAATAAGCAGGTGGTTATAAAATATTCATTGTTGTCGGGGAATATTCGTTTGGTCGTGGAATATTCTTGCTGTCGGGGAATATTAATACGACGGCGTAGTCTTTTGTGGGCCCCATAACGGAAAGCGATTGGATGAAGAAAACGACAAGTTTAAGTTGTTTATAAAAAACAGCGTAGTTGTTACCATTAATACTGTTGGAATACCCGGTGGTTAAAACACAGTAATACGCGTTGTTGCACAGTAGCACACGATATTGCACCAATTATTGATTCTTACGTAAGAAGGCACTACTCAATAATTGTTACAGTAATTACTGTTCAGTATTTTATGTTATTGATTCAATAATTGCTGCATTGATATTTTATATTACTGTTGTTTCAATAATTGTCACTATACAGTATTTTTCATTATCGAAGCAATAATTCATATTATCTGAATAATATTATTAGATAACATTATTGGCAATGTCTAGAAAGTTCTGTCTAAGGAGAGGTTTGGTCACCTAATTGTGCACCAGTAAGGAGAAATTCTTATTGGAAAGCCCCCTCTTTCCTGGGAACGGCCTAGTTGTCAGTATTGTGATTCTGTAATATTATTTGTGAATAATTAATTATTAATTTATATGATAAGAACAATACTGATTTTATGTGGATATAGATGGAGAAAATTTTTAATGTGACAATTGTTGAAATCTAATATTTTATCTTATTCTGATAAAATAATTCATTTAAATATATTATTATATTTTTAATAATATAATAATGGTGATATTTTTACAATGAATGTGGGATATATGAGTTTATGAGGAGAAAGAGTATTTTTGTTGCAATAAATATTAAAAACAAATTTTGTGTGTCGGTAGACCTATTTCTTGACTGAAAATTTGATTATAGCCTGTAAAATCGTCCGTTTGTGGATTTCGGTCAATTTTTGTTTGGAATTTGGAAAAACTTCCTTCTGTAAAGTTGTAGATAATGGAATTTCCTATAAAAACACGCGAGATTCGAATTTTCTGGCAAAAGGGCTATTTATTATGAATTATTGAAGTTTCGAAGCTCCGAAATAATTGATTTTTGGAAGTTTAAAATATTTTTATTTACAAAAAACGTTTTTTTCATTTGGTTCCCTCATTTAGCATGTGTTGATAGCTGAGATCAGATTGTCTAGATGGGCGAAGAGAATTTATTAAATATATTAATATTATATTAAATTTTCTGCTTTGGTGTTCTAAGCAATTTCCTATAAATAGGGTGCTTAGGTTAGAATTGAAAATTACACCAGAAACTGAAGTTTTCTCTCTCTATAATATCGAGCGTATTCTTGTGAGTATTTTGAGTATACTTTGAGTATTGCTATACGGTGCAAGTTCAAATCATAACCTATATCCGGTGTTTCAACTAGAAGTACTGTCTTTCGAGGTAAGGGATGTTATTTTCTTCTCAAATGATATTATTTCTTCAATATCATTATGCTGAAATGTTGGTTGAAATTTTTTATCAAATTTGAAACTTTTTCATGTCGGGGTTACTATTCATGAGTTACTATTCACGAGTTACTATTCATGAGTTACTATTCACGAGTACTATTCACGAGTACTATTCACGAAGCGTGAAGATGTTTTTTGTGAAATTTCTATCTTTTGGTGTCGAAGTTACTATTCACGTATACGATACTATTCACGTATACGACATTATTCACGAATACGACACTATTCACCGAAAAATAAAATTTCTTCTTTTTGTCCAAAATATCTATCCTGGATACTAGCTTTGATTGGATCTATGTTTTGATCATTCTTAAATTTTACTCCACTTTAGTTATTTATGAAGTATTTTTGAATGAGAATTGTTTAAAGTACGAATCCTTAATATTTGTTCTTTTACTTCACTAGATTCATTTTCTTTAAAATATTTTTTATCATCCTCAATCCTAAATGATGATATAACGGAATATCTTTGGCTTGTAGTGCAAAGATGAATGATTTCTTGATGAATATCTTTAGCCCGTAGTGCAAAGATGAACAGGTGTTGAGATGAACATGACCGACTGATTAATATCTTTGGTCCGTAGTGCAAAGATGAACAGGTGTTTAGATGAACATGACCAACTGATGAATATCTTTGGCCTGTAGTGCAAAGATGAATATTTGATTCCAGATATATATTGATTGATGTTACAGGGATAAAATATCGACGATGAACTTTTAAATTCATATATAGAAGATAATAGTTTGTATTCGTTACTTAACTCTTCTAATGAATTATTATTTTCGCTGCGAAGATTGATTTAAAACTGGCTGTCTATTGTATTCTATTAGATTTTTCCCTGTTGGAGACTAACGATAATTTGTTGTATATTATCTTAGTCATAATATTCTTTACTGGGCTAGTTGAGCTCACCCTTTTCTTTGTTGTTCCATTTTTCTTCTCAGGAGGCGAGAATGTAGCGAGTACTAGTCGGGGTATGGAATGAAGGTTCTAGAGAGAGTTGTTTAGTAGTCCTCACCATTTTTGTAAAATAATGTATCACTAATTGTGATGAGGATTTATTTGGATATGTATATTGTCTAGAAGACAATAATTGTATTTAAACTCATAGTTTTATGTTGTATTAATAAAGATGTAGTTGTTTCTGTACCATGTAATTGGCGACTCAGAATGGGTTGGATGGAATGGACCTATTTTGGGGGCGTCACACCCCCAAACTTAAACCTTTGCTTGTCCTCAAGCAAAAACACAAAAGAACTGAAAATAAACAAACTAACTCAACTACATGAATGCATATGTATAATCCACTTTCTAATATACCTACAAACTCAGTAATAAATCAGTATGATATATAGCAACAGGCCTCAAAGATACCAATGATACTCAAACAATATATACAATCAAGTCAAAGTCCATAACTCTAACCAATTAGTCAATCCAAACCTGTCATCACCCATGTTGTGTGTGTGTGCTTGTTAACCAGTCTTACAAACCACAGTTCAAGATAATCACATAACAAACTTCTTAGAAGGAAAATTTCAGTTCCAATTCAATTACTTTTGTGAACATGACAACTCCAGTTAAAACTAAGCAATTACCAAGTCTAAGGGCAAATACAAGATTTATTTATACTTTTATTCAACCACGAGGGCATTTTTGCTCTGTCTCATGTTTTATTCATTTTTTTTCTCATGGGTGTGCAATGTCTTATTCCCTTAGGCTTTTCAGTGCTACCTTAATGAGCTTTCGACCAACGACTCCCAAGCCATTAAGAACTTAGGGCGCTAGGTGTAAAGACAATCCCCTCGGGCTTACTTACTCAAGTAACAAAGGCCACAAAACTAGACAAGCATGCCACGATGTTTATTCTCTTTTTTTTTCTCTTTTTTTTTTGAATTTTCTATATTTTTTTATCATTTCTTTTTTTCTTCTTTTTGTATATATATATATATATATATATATGTGTGTGTGTGTGTGTGTGTGTGTGTGTGTGTGTGTGTGTGTGTGTGTCATAGATTCTCCCAAACTCAAGCTTTTACGTCATTCCAACTTTTACCGCCAGTTCGCTAATTTCTTTAAATTTTAACCAAGATTTTCCCTCAGAAACAAATTATGAAACCCTTGAACCAAGTGGATTAAAACAGTTAAACTTTAAGTGTTAACCGGTTACATAAGTTTAAGACAGGCTCAGATTATCATCATGATTAAAATTAGAACTCATAATTAATTATCAACATTGTTTAAGTTAACATGCAAAACCAATCTTATCACAGGCTGAGCTAAGACCACACCAACCAATCACACAGATTCATGCAAAAAATTGCAATTATACTACATGAACACATACTAATGCAACACATATATGAATATGCAAATAACTACCATGTATTATATGCAACCTAAAAAAAACACAATGCTAACACATAAAAAAACGAACTACTATACAGATAACTAACTATATGCAATACGACACTAAAATGCCCCCAAACTTAAACTAGGCATTGTCCTCAATGACTAAAATAGAAAAAAAAAATTAAAGTAGAGGACTTCCCTGAAAATATAGCAATCTTCCTCCTTGTCCGCTAAGTTTGGAGAATAGGCTAAGCACATGGAACAAATTGGGCACCACACTTGAATTTGGCTTGAATAACCTGTACACTATGATGGAAATAATTTTATTAAATCCTAAATAAATGCAAATTCAAAACTACTAATATAAAACCTAATAAAAACTAAAAATAAAAATTAAACTTGGGTTGCCTCCCAATAAGCGCTTGTTTTATAGTCTCAGCCTGACTTCTTTAATTCTCTATCCAATTCCCCTACAAAAATTGAGGAATCCTCCATCCATTAGTAATAATATCTCTTTTGGGAGGTTCCCATTAGCAAAAGCCCTTGAATTAAAGTCACCTAGCATGCTCTTTGTAGATAGGTTCCCCATTAAGTACGACAAACCACTAGGTGCTTTCCCCATTGTGTTTGTGATCAAATTATGGCATGGAAGCTTGTTAAACACAATGGGCTCTTCCTCTATCTTCTCCTTTTCAACCCACCATGACTCCACAGTTGTACTAGCTCTTATGTCACAAAGAGCTTTGCCTACGACATGACTGCCAATTGGGCATGGTTTTGCAAAACTGCCCGGATTCTTGAACTTTGGTGGAGGAGGCACATGGGATACTAATGAAATTGGCTCATCTTCGTTGGTACTCAAAGTTAGATCTTCGCCGATCTCCTTTTCTTGGTCCCCAAATCTTTCCTCTCTTTCAACATCTATATCATTTGGCACATCCGGTTGTAGATTTGGTTCGGGCTCACCATCAGTCTCGACATCCATGTCATAGAGCCAAGTGTATTGAGGACAAATGTTCGAGGCATTGGTTAGTTGTTCCGTTTGGTTCGTAAAATTTTAACTCAATATCTCTTAATTAATCCTCCTCTCCTCAATGAAGCTATGTACTTGGACAAAACTTCCTTCAAATTTGAATGTTCTTCTTGTTGTAGTGGAGGTGGACACGAGAAATCCGGTGGGTATGCTGGACTTGGAGCATAAAATTGATCTTGATGTGTATGGCTCCATGAAAAATTTGGGTGATACCCTCAATCCTGATAATAGTTGTTGGGATAGACTTAATTGTTGGGGTAATCACCATCATACTATACCGGCTCGAAACTGATGGCACACTGATGACTCATATGATTTCCAGCACAATAATCACAAGTAACTGCCACACTTTGACGACGTTGAGCTTCAATAGCTTCTACCATCCTTGAAAGTGTCTCAATCTATGCTGACAATGCAAAAAGTTTCTCGAGTCTGTCAATCTCTGTTCCCCTTGGCTGAGTCATTCTTGCCATCATTCGACTCTGTTGGGCTGCGATAACCTCCAACGTCTTCGAAGTTGCCTCAATTTGTATTGGCTCTATAGAAGATGTATTAAGTCCATCAATCCCTGTTTCCCTTGGTTGAGCCATGAACGTGTATGGCCATTGATACTCAAAGTCATCCATGGTACCTAAAATGAGAGAAATATAAGAAGAGAATTAAAAATAAAAAAAATGTTTAAATTAAGACTAATTTGATTGAAATTACTCTACCGGATACCCAGCCACTTGCTGCTGGAAATCTACATGAGAACTCCTATGTATATAGGACATCCTCTCCAATCTCCCCTGTTTAGTCTTTAGCTCTTGCTTGAGCTCAAAGACTTCACATTTCAGCTCTCGGACCTTGTCCTTAGCTAAAACACGATCATCGTGTTCCTCCTCCCACATTCCCTCCATGTTAAGCTTGTCCTCACGGACAGCTTGGAGTTCCGCTTTCAACTTCCTTTACCTCCTGGCAATAATGGACATTCCTATCCAATACCGCCATAAACAATGCTTTCATCGAATCCCCCGTAGACATCTCCTCTGCGGGTGGAACTTGGTCAAAGGACATTACGTCCACCTCCTCCTCTAGCATGCCATCGAAAATAGACATATAGTCTAAATTGTCCGAGTCTCCAGACTCTATTACTACCACTTCTGGCTCTATCGCTACGGGATTTGGTAGTATCTCTACCCGATTAATCGAATTCTCGCTTACTACATGTATATTTCTATACATATCATTTTCTCCTGACATCTACAATAAAACAATACAGTTTGATTAGTACACGTCAGTAACATAAATAAAAACATATAACATACTATAATGCATTTTTATAAGGTTATCTTTCTTCTTTTACTTCTTTATTAAGGTTATGACTTAAGGTTCTAATTCCCTTTAAGTTTTATAACCTAGGCTTTGATACCAACTTGTAGCGCCCCCAAATCCGAATATCTTACAACCCGACAGATGGTGCTATACTGTACAAACATTCATACATTCATTCAATTGAAAGTCTCAAAGAATGAACATAACTTATATATATTTAATTCAATATTTACATTTCCCAAGTTCTAAACCCATTACAAAGGTTCTCTTGTCATAATATTCATTACATTACAATAATAGACCTATATTATTACATGACAGCTTAATAATCTGCCTTAGCTTTTCCTTTATCCTTATTTGATCCTTCAGGGCGTTCAGTCTTAGATGCATTCATATGGTTCAAGCAAGAGTGAGCATGACTAGCTCAAGCAAGTATAACAATTTCAATAACAACATGCTTGATACATATGAATCATATATCTTCGATAACTGAACAATAGCTATGAAGTACTATTGATGATTCAAAATAGCAATTCATCTTTCTTTTTAAAATGTTTCACAATGAATAAATTGAGTAAAACATTCACTCCGGTCAAAGACCTTGAGTATTCATTCTTTCTTTTCAAAGGAAAACCCGGACCTAAGTCCGTAAGCCCGATATTACTTATGAGCACTTCTAGGTGATCAGCCTATTGTACTCTATGTTGATCAATACTACATCCATTAAAAGTATGTACGTTTAATCATTTGTCAACCTCGCGTGCCTGTCGTTTTACCGACAAAACATTTGTTTAACAATTCAGTCTTCTTTTGAAAACTATCAGTAGTTGACAAAAGATACTAGCATTTGATAACAGATGAACAGATTATCAATAATCCACTCAATATGTTAAGTCTAGCCAAAGAAACTGGCTTTAACTTCATTATACTTCAATTCATGCGAAAGGATACATGAACATCATAAACTTGTTCAGATTAAACTGAAACAAGAGTTAGAATACTTGCCTTTAGCGTCTGCTACTGTGTATTTTACTTTACGTTCAAGTCTTTCAAGTCTCTACAATACATGATCACATAATGCCTTACATTAGGTCACATATAATCAAGTATGTATCTGAATATATCTTACCCTTCATTTCAATCTAATTATAGATTAGATTTCATTCTTATGCGTTTCGACTTATCGTTCGCTTTACATTCATTCAACTTGGTTATATTAACCATTCTTCATTACTTTTAAGTCTTAACAATGTCCCAACAATGTTACTTTAAGTTGTTTAAGGTAGGTTTAGTTCAATCTCCTACCATCCCCTTCCTTTCCCTTCATTTTTATTCTTTACTGTCCAAGTTCTGTGCCTGGCGCTGCGACGCAGGGCATTACTCTTACAACTCGCGCTGCGGCGCGAGTTAGCAGTAGCCGAGTCCTAGATGTCGCACTGTGACACGACCAAAAGGCTGAGGGTTGGCGCCGCGGCGCCAACTCTGTGCACCAGAAAAGTTTTTCTAACTTTTAATTTTTGTGAACTTCCCGGACGCATAACTTCTTCGTTTTAAGTTCGAATTGGCTCGTTCAAAAGCCTACGGTTCACGAATTACGTAATCTATGCGTTCATGTAAGAATTTTATCTATTTGACTTCGTTTGCTAAAAATTCATCTATTGGTTCATTTTTAACGAAAACGATAAACGTTAGTGAACGTTAAACGCTCGTTTCTTCGTTCTAAGTCGGAATTCGTCCATTTTCGAGTCTGCAACTCTTGAATGACAAACATGACTTGTCTCCATTGGAAAATAACATTTCCAAACTCAAACTCAAAATTTGACTTTCATTCCGGGAAATTTACGAATTCGACGATTATCGTCTAATCGTGCGATTTCCGGCAATTCTTCGTTCTTAGAACTTGTTCAACACTACCAATGAATTACATTCATAATGTGAACATATTAACATCCTTATTCCAAATATTTATACTTATGGTTGGATTTTAACTTATCTCATTGTAAGCTTATACTTGATAACTTTCAAACTACTTATGAACTTATCATTCATAACTTATGACAATTAAAGTTCTTAATCATCATCCATACATGATTTCATCATATAACTTTACTTATGTATTCTTGATACATATGTTTTTACAAGTTGATGTATATACATATACTTTCATTAATAAACCTATCACAAGTTCATCATGCATTCACATAAGTTTACAACTTATGCTATCTTAAATAACTTATTACCAACTTATGTGGCTTAAGTTCATTACTTATACATACTTCTTTCTTTTTTATCATTCATGTTCCTTAATACAAGCTTTTCTTATCAACCTATCATGTTAGAGATAGAAGATAATTGGAGAAGGAGTCTTACATTTGAAGTCTTTAGTAAGTAGCTTCTTCTTCTTCTTGACTTATGGAATAACTTACTTGCAACTTAATTCTCCTAACACTTAAGCACTTTGAGAGAGAGTGATTGGATTAATTTGAATAACTAGCAAATGACTTGCCATGCTTCTCTATTTATAGAACTTGCAAGGCTTGGGGTAGATTAGTCTTTACACAATCCACCTCCTTACTATTCATTAATTGACCAACACCACTCATATCCTTTGCTTGGTCCCTACTTTATTTACTTGGTTACCACTTAACTTGGTCACCACTTTTAATACTTGTTAACCACACATTTACCACATTAATATGGTTTACCCCATGGGTTTGCCAACTCATGGATTCTAGCTTGGGCTTGGATTACATAAATCCTTGGGCTTTACTTAACAAACCTTCATATGTTTATTAATTCATAAGTTGGGCCTTAACCCTCAATTCACTTGGGCTTGTACAAAATCCTAACCAATCTTTACAAGTCCATTAATATTACATAATATATATATATATATATATAGTTTATGTATTATTCTCGTATTCTAATTCATATAGAATTTATATACAATAATGCATTCTTCTTACAAACTCATATAATACTTTGTATTATACTCGTTTCCATTCCTTGTACAATACTCACGTATCATACCATCATTCCTTAACGCAATAGTTTTTCATTTTCCTTACGTTCTCGATTTAAGTCTGCAAACGAAATATTACGTTTTCCATAACTAGATTATTATTACATAATCCGTCTTACTTTAATATTCTACCATTACGTATTTCTCGAAAATTCAAAAATAAATCCCGAGCAAATACCGATGAATAGTGTTTTTCAGAAAATTTCTCGGAAAACTTTTATTTTCGTCTTGGAAATTCAAACACCTTAAATCCTTCACATAGCTCAAATACTACGATATTCCAATATCAATAGGTTACAGAATGACAACCATCTTGATATCCCACATAATATGATTTTATTATTATTTAATCTAATAAAATCATCTTACATTAAAATCCGAATTTCTCGGTCGTTACATTAGTAACAGGAGTGTAGAAAATTTCGAGTATCTACAGATGCCCCTCTTTATCATATTCATGCAATGCAAGGCATGGATAGGATAAATAATACTAGGCACTTGAAATGCAACAAGATAAACAAGATGTTATGTGCAGCAACATGATGCAAATGTATGATACATGAATGAATGATTTCTGGCTAATCATGTTGGGATGACAGTCACTAATGTCTTGGATATGCGATCTAAGTCTTCAAGGATGTTGACGTTGGGGCTATCACCAAAGTTGTGAATCCTAGACACAGACTTCATTCTCCATAGAGGTGCCTCTTGTGTATAAGAGATCTGTGGGAATAAAGCTTTGTCTGCTTGAGGATTTGTATAACATATCCCATCATCCTGTCGTTGTTACTGCCAACAATATGCACTTGTCAGGGTTGCCTGACCTCCGCTAGTGTGTATCACCGAATAGATCCCTGCTGGGCACATTTGTTAAGGATGCTTGACTTTCATTGATGTGTGTATCAATGGTTGCATCACGTCGTGACCCTTGCTGGGGAAGGTTACTTCGATGGGTTTACTTGCCATCGGCTGAGACAACGTCAAGGTTGCTTGACCTTCATTGATGTGTGTATCAATGGTTGAATTGCATTGTAACCCCCGCCGGGGGTATGTGGATGTTTGAAATTGTTGCGTTGTGACCCCCGCTGGGGATATTTTATAACTTCATAGCTTTGGTGTTGTAACCCCCATCGGGGATACTTCATTTGCCGGGGATACTTTGTTTGTTCATAACTTCGACGTTGTAACCCCCGCCAGGGATACTTCGTTAGTTCATAACTTCGGTGATGTAACCCCCGCTGGGGATACTTCTAGGGTTGTGACCCTGCACTGACGGCATCAGACCTTTGTGAGGTATTATCGAGCGTGGATTATAAAAGCTGAGGCCATTGGTATAGTATACCTTATATGAAGGTGAATACCAATGAATGAGATATGGGACCAAAGTGTGGCCCGTGAAAACCAGGATTTCAGGCTATTCTGTTCAATCGCGTAACATTTTTACTCCTAATTTGGCCTTTTTAGCTTGTGAGACTCCTTCACAACTCTAACTGGAGCGAGATGCAGGTGTGGGACCCATAAAGGGGTGTTGCAGGTACACCTACAGAAGCCGCAGGTGGACCTGCGGCCAACCGTGGCTATGTAAAGCCTGCGGGTTGCTTTCATAAGTCATTTTCAAGCTGCGCAACGTAGGAAATCTGAGAGCTCTTCTTCAGACCTGTTGAGTTCGAACAACTTTCTGTATATTCTACTACCGTACAAGCATTCTTCATTGTCCTGGTAACGTATGCATGTATTTTTTTTCCAATTTCTATCGTTAGAAAATGACTTATCACATGAAATGCATTTAGACACATATTAGTGAATATGCATGCTTATATGACTTTGAAAAAAATATTCAACACAATAAATGTTAGTATTAAACCATGCTAAACATAATGGTGTGAAAAAATTTGACTTTTGAAACAGTCAAATTGGTACCTATTACTGTCATTTCTTATCCTATTTGAGAACAAATTAGTAAAGGTAGAAAAGTAAAATAACCCTGGTAATTAAACTACACTTACGGATTTTTTACTGTGATGTATTAATGCATGTAGGATGTATATGACTGTTGGTAGGTGTGCTAATGAATGGCCACCTAGTCATGCCTATGTGCATGTGGATAGTCCCATTTACAAAGGGGGCTATGACAAAATTTTCCCAAAATGTAGGCATTGGGTAGTTATGCATTTTTAACTCTACGGTAGATGTATGTTAAAACAATGCATGCATGCATGTAATCATAAAATGCATTTTGAAAAGCTCCAGGTAAGAATTTACCACACCCTTTCTGAGGTGATTTGAAGACTTGTTGTCCTAGATATTATGGATCTGGATCAGTCGAGTAGTTCCCACAGGACCACTTTTGGTGTACGGAAGAGGGCTTCTGAAGTACCTTGACCCTGTTCTGTTAGACAACCTCGTCGTTTGGTGGAGGCGATGATTCATCCTATCCGGGTTGAAGTGCCGGATGTCAAGGATGAGGAGGAGGATGTACCGGTTGAGGTTCCTGCTTCTGTTGCACGCGTTTCCCATAGGGAGTTTCCAGGTATTCAAGTGACGAACCCAGATCTTCTGGGTGACTTGAGTAAGCATCCTTCAGTCTACTTGCACGCAAACGAGGTATGACGTTAGATCTTGAATCTTCCTTTTTTCTATTAATGAGGAGCAAAGGGTTCTTACGTTAATCTGCATTTGATGTAGGTTCCCGGCTTTACACAGCCTCTGGGGAACTGGTTTAGCATCTATTCTATGTATCAGGCTTTGCATGATGACTATAGAGAGATTGTAGATGGCTGGGGATTCGAGACGTTCTTTTCCATTCTTCCCCGTCGCTGTCCCTGGGGTTACCTCAGGGCATTGTCTGAGCGGTGATTTCACCAGACTCAGTCACTCCATTTGCTGGACTGTGAGTTAATGATGACGTTGATGGATTGGCGGTTTATGACAGGTATATAGTTTTGAGGTAATCCAGTGCCTTGCACAACGGATATAACCCCTACTGTCGTCAGATCCTTGCTAGGAGTTCCGGACAGAGCGCTCAAGGGTAGAACTGTTCGTACAGGTTCTTTGAGCGTAGATGCTATAAGCGGGCTGTTGAGTGAGCCTATACTCAATGATATGAGAGTCATGGATCGCATTCTTTGGAGATTGTTCCTGATGATCATTAGGGGCTGCTTCATAGCAGATAACTCTTCTACGTTGTCCTTTCGCTTTGATCAGCGCCACTTGACATGTGGACCATATAGGAGATTATGATTGGGGTTCCTATACCTTTGCCTACTTCCTCAGGGGAATGCGCATGCGATCGCAGGGCTTGACCAAGGCTTGGTTAGGATTCTACCCATTTTTGCTGGTGAGTATTTCTCTTTTGTTTTCCCATTTACAGGTTAAGAATGTTGACTGAAAGTAGATGTTTGCCCTTGTGTTGGCAGTTTTGGGCCTATGAGAGGCTTCCATGTTTGTGTCTTGTGGGCGTGTTAGGTTTAGGCACCTATCCATGAGGACGGAGATGGCACCATTCTATACTACCAGAGGTCCCTTTTGCTGAGGGTTTCACTCATTGCCGCCTGTAGCTGGAGTTGTTGACAACGGATGTCATCACATGGGTTCCCTACTCTGGGGAACACTTGAGTGTTGGATTTGAGGATGGGTACCCGGCTGGGGTCGAGCATGTTACATCCACCCGTTGGATTCCTCTCTTCACAGATGGAGGATGGGAGCTCTACTTAGGAGAGCGTGCTATCAGGAACATTACATGAGAGATTTGCATGCCGATTTTGCCTCCTGCAAGACGTTATTGGCCTGTTTCGTAGTCACCCGTCATTGACATCCCATTGTTGGGGATTGACAGTTACACATTATCAGAGGGCCCTTGCACTCAGAAGATGTTCCAACATTGGTGGTTCCCTTATACCATTGGAGCTCAGACCCGCGCCACAGAGTTTTTGGGGGATATGGTTCCAGGATCAGTGATGATGAAGGATTGGCTAGCCTGTGTCAGAGATCCAACTCATGTGAAACAGATTGATAGTTTGACCCGGTATTTGTACTGAGCACATTTCTTTATCCGGCATTTGGGTAAAGACCCTTCATTTGTTGCATAAGTATATATAAATCTTGATTTAGACTGTAATTTTCTGTTTTGAGCAGTTTAACATGTGTATTCTCCCTTTAATCAAGTATTTGTAAACACAACACACACACACACAACATCGTTATAGTATATATGAATTATTTGATTGTATGATATTATGCCTTGAGTTTGGTTTGAATTTGTATTCTCGAATCTGGATAATTCGCTGAGGTAGTTTGGACTGAAATTCTGTTATAGTTGGAGAATGTGAGACTCATCTGCATCATAATGTAGTTGCATAGCATGTAGTTGCATTTTTAGTGTTTTATGTTGTATGCATTGCTTGAGGGCAAGCAATAGTTCAAGTTTGGGGGTATTTGATAAGTAGGTTTTATACCTACTTATTTGATATCAATTCACGAGATCTATGCCCATCTCAAGTACAGTTTAGTGTGTTTTTAGTTGTATTTTATGTTATTTTGCATTGCATGTACTGAGAACTCCTATGGTGTAAAAGTGCAGGAAATGGCATAGCTCGGCGTTGGTAGGTTGCTCAGATGGCACAAGGGTCGAGTGGAGAAAAGGAACTGAGCATTGATAGACAAAGGAGCAAAAGTTACATGTCAGAGGAACAAGAGCAGCATGATAAGGAAGCAACAATAGCAAAACACAAGAATACAGATTGCAGGAGCCGCGCGGCTGCGCGGCTGTATAAGCTAGAACACGCGCGCCCGCGCCACACACTTGCAGAAGCCAAAAATGCTAGCATGCATGCCCACACTTGTTTTACACTAGAGCTTCGCGCGTCCGTGCCTGGAATGAGCAGAAGCTAAATTTCCAATCTCGCACGCCCGCACCAGTTATTTATTTGGATCGCGCGTGGCCGCGTGCGTCATCGAATGCAGTTGTTAACTTTAATGTAATTTTAAAATTTTAAGTGTTTGGGTTGGTATAAACTACTCTGGTTGGTACCAGACACGACTATCTTTAGTTTTTACAAGTTTTTTTGATTAGATACTAGGGTTCTAAGCTTTGAACGAATTCCATAGAAGATCCAAGCATAGACATAATATTTTATACCTCTTCTTTAGAATTCAATCAATTACTACGAACTACTTTTATGTTGCTAGAGATTATTGAGTATTTGAACATCACATTTTGGATTATAATCATCAATTGGGTTTGATCGATTCTATCTTCTTTAATTTGTTTAATTATTTTCCATGTGTTACTCTAATCCCATAATGGCTTTTAGTTCAGATATGAGCTAAACTCCATTATGGGATTCTAAGGGATTTTAAATGAAGTTTAATTGATGGCTTGATTGCTTGATTATTTGTGTATCATCAGAATTTCTATTATGATTGATTTGATTGAATGAATGCTTGATCACCATTCATTTTATATACTTATATGGAATTAAAAAATAACATGCAAGTATGGTTGTAATCATGATAGCATGCGTGTATGAGGCTGAATTTTCTAGCTTTATATTTTGTGAATCAGATAGAAATATACTGTTTCACCATGTGTAGTAATATAAGGGCTTGTGCTTAAGTTTAATATGGCTGCAATTTAACATAGAAATATAGTGATTTTTGTTTTATTGATGATTACATGATCTCTATTGTATGTGGATGCTATGTAAGTAGGTCATAATACATTGAAAAATGGTTATGTCTACATTCGCGCTCTTGGCTAATTTTCTGTGGTACGTGAATAATCTTGCATGATGGTGGTATTTAGATGAATATTAAATGAAGTTAGGATCCCATTATTTCTGGATTTGATTTCTTTTTCTATTTTTCTTCTTTTAGTATTATTTAAGTTTAGAGTAATTCAAAATCATAAGCATTCGTTTAAGCATATAAAAATAGTGATATAATTGATGCATAATAATTTCATTTTGAAACTTTTCTTCGTGGATCGATACTCTACTTACTCGGTATTACTTGTTGACCCATGTATGCTTGCATGAGTTAGAGTCCTTTTGTTAGAACTAAAAAGGAGGCAATAAGTTCTTGATTTAAACATCAATTTTCTGTCTTAAGCAATATAGCATGTGGTATCTTCACCTTTGTCAAGTTTATCTGTGAACACATCACACACACAACATCTTTATAGCAGGTTAGGATTATCTGATTGTATGTCATTATGCCTTTAGCTTAGTTTGATGCTTTGTTCTTGGATCTTCATATTTCTGAGGCATATCTTATTAGAATTCTTAACATGGCTGGAAATCTGGGGATTCATTGTCATAGTAGCGTAGCTTACATAGCATGTAGATTGCATTATATTATGTTGCATGGGGACAAGCAACGGTTTAAGTTTAGGGGTATTTGATAAGTAGGTTTTATACCTATTTATCCGGTATCTGTTACTTGAATTAGTTTCTTATACTCATGTTTCTTAGTTACTTTTCATGCATTTTTGTGTTCATTTTATAGATCTTAAGCTTGGGAACGATGTGACCGACTATTGGTATGAAAACGAACGGAAAAGCAATCCGGGGATCGTTTGGGATTTAATGTTCATTTCATGTTCTTGGCTTGGAACTTGGATTATGTTTTAGAGCTTCTTCTTAGCTTTCTAGAACATCTTGAATCACTCCAATCGGAGTTCGGCTGCAAGAGTTAAGACCTTTGTACCAACGAACGTTGAACGTTGAACGTTACTGTTTTGGGTGGCCATTTGCATAGCTATAACTTCCAACCCAATTTCAGCCTTCATCCATCCATTATTTCTCAATTATCAAAGAATAAAATTTGTAGAGCTCGTCGAGGGCTTCGATTTGAGAGGTGGCAGGCCCCGTAACTCCTCTTGGATCAAAAGTTATGGACATTTTACCAGAGGACACTGCAGTAGAAAATCAACAGTGCGGGCGCGCGGATTTCTAGGCTATTTTCTGCGTCTCCGCGCCATTTCCTGGAGCAAAAAAATGCGATTTGATACTTGAGCGCGGGCGCGCCCAACTTCAGGCTAATTCCAGCGCGGCCGCGCCACTTCGGAAGTTGACTAGAGATGACTTTTTCACTAGATAGTGCGATTGAAGTGTAACTCAGAGAGGGGTTCAATTAGGGCTTAAAAAGAGAAGTATTATCAGTATATAGAGGGGATTACACCACTTGGGGGATCACGTAGCTAATATTGATTTCTTCTCTTTAATTTCAATATTAGATTAGAGTAGATTAGGGTAGTGATTTCTAGAGTTGATTAGATTGAAGCCTTGGAATCAATTGGAAAGCATCAAAGATTCCATCTTGGAAGCAAGAGAACAAATTTGCATTTCAATTCTCTACACTTAACCTCTCTTTCATTCCTATTTATAATTTTATGATATTGAATATGTGGATGGTGGGTTTGATTCAACTATGATCTAAACTCTATTTTGGGATTGCAATGGATTCTATTGCTTAGTTTAATATGATATACTTCATTGTTAACCTTATTGATTGCTATGAGATTGTCTATTAAGATTCATGCTTATTTGCTTAGTTGATTGACCATCAATTACTGTGATAACCCGTATGAACTTGAAGGAAAAAGTATTGGTTTAGATTTGATCTTGATAGCTTGTGTTTGTATGGTCTACATGATGATGAAATGTATGATTCGTGCTTAGGATAGACATATACTGAGGCATCGCTCGTAGTCAATTGGGAATTTGGGCTTAAACCCTAATTATTTATAAATCACATAGACATATAGTGGTTTAGGTAATAAGGGTGTTCATATGTATTATATCAATTGTTGATTATATGTGATATGGGTATGGTACATTGAGATATGGCTGCACTTTATTTTCATGTTCTCGACTAGAAATCCAGTGCAAGTAATTTGGCTTAACAGGGAGTGCTTTGATTTAAATTAGTTAATAGATGAAATTGTGATCTCAGGTCTTCATTATCTAGTCTCAATCTAGGAATTGTTAGGTTTATTTAATTTCACTATTTAAATAAAAAATATCAAATCATTCGTTTAAATAAGACTGAAATGGTTATGGGCTAGTGCTTGGTGAACTTTATTAGTTAATTCTCCATGGGAACGATACTTTACTTACTCTTTATTACTTGTTGATCGTGTATACTTGCACGCATATATTGATCAATAAAACGACCAACAACTCCCAAGATGGATTGCAAACGGTGTGTTGTGCGCCTCCATCATGATTTTATACTTTAAATTAGGGTCGTTAGGAACACAAAGTCTAGAGTTGACTCTAAGTATTCCTTCTTCATCGATTCTTGCTTCCGGAATATCACCTTCTTGTAATTTCTTCCTCATACGCATTAACTCCAGGTCTGTAGCTTGAGCAACTTTAACTTTATCAATTAAAGTCGGTTCTACTCGTATATTTGCCATCATCATATAGGTCCCTGGATTCTTTAACTATATCTTTATCCTTTGCAAGTCATATAAGATGGGCTTTTGCGTTAACAATATTGCACTTGTACCCGCATATGATCTTCTACTCAATGCGTCAGCTACCACGTTCGCTTTTCCAGGATGGTATTGAATAGTATGATCATAATCTTTCAATAGTTCGAGCCAAAGTCGTTGTCGCATGTTGAGTTCCTTTTAGGGTGAAGAAATATTTGAGGCTTTTATGATCTGTATAGATCTCCACCTTCTCTCCATACAGGTAATGAATCCAGATCTTTAGTGCAAAAACGACTGTTGTCAACTCTAGATCATGAGTAGGATAATACCTCTCATATTCTTTAAGTTGTCGTGAGGCATAGGCTATGACTTTCCCATGTTGCATGAGAACACATCCTAACCCCCTGCCTGAAGCATCACTGTAGATGACAAATCCCTCCGAACCAGATGGTATTGTCAGAATAGGTGCTGAAATGAGTCTCCTCTTGAGTTTGTGAAAACTCATCTCACATTCCTCACTCCAACCGAATTTTGTATCTTTTTGAGTCAGCAGAGTTAATGGAGTAGAAATTCGAGAAATCCCTTCTACGAATCTTCGATAATAACCAGCTAAGCCGAGAAAGCTATGTACTTGGGTCGACCCATAGAAATTTGACATATAGAGACGAGCTATAGCGACGGTCGGCACGGAACCGTTGCTATAGGGTATCTATAGCGACGTCACTGATTTAGGTTGCTCCCAGCTTTAAACTGCTTCAATCTTTGCTGGGTCAACAGATATTCCATAACTTGATACTACGTGCCCAAGGAATGCTACTTCCTCAAGCCAGAACTCATATTTCTTCAACTTGGCATAAGGTTGTTTTCACGAAACTTTTAAAGTATCAGCCTCAAGTGTTGCTCATGATCTTCATGGCTTTTGGAGTAAATGAGGATGTCATCAATAAAGACAACAACAAAATGATCAAAATATTCCTTGAATATTAGGTTCATCATATCCATGAAGGCGGCATGAGCATTAGTCAATCCAAAAGACATGACTAGGAATTCATAATGCCCGTACCGAGTTCTGAAAGCCGTCTTTGGAATGTCAACGATTTTAATCTTTAACTGATGATATCCGAAACGAAGATCGATCTTTAAAAAGAATTTAGCGCTTTGCAATTGGTCAAACAGGTCATCAATGCGAGGCAACAAGTATCTATTTTTGACAGTGGCATGGTTCAACTCCCGATAATCAATACAAAGTTGCATACTCCCATCTTTCTTCTTCACAAATAGAACAGGAGCACCCCAAGGAGACGTACTAGGATGAATGAAACCGATGTCTAACAATTCCTGTAGTTGGGTCTTTAACTCTTAAAGTTCAGTAGGAGCCATTCGATATGGGGATTTGGAAATAGGTTTTGTACCAGGTTCAAGGTCGATACAAAATTTAATTTCATGCTCTTGGGGTAGGATATGAATTTCACGTTGCTTCACCCATCTCATCCTAGCATACTGGAGAATGACACTTTCTTCCATACAACGCTTCGAATGGAGCCATGCCAATACTTGCTTGATAACTGTTGTTGTATGAAAACTCCACCAACGGTAAAAACTTGTCCCAACTTCTCTTGAAGTCTAGGACACAGAGTCTTAATAAATCTTCAAGAGTTTGAATAGTCCTATCTGATTGTCCGTCCGTCTGAGGATGATATACCGAACTATATTGTAAGTCCGTGCCCATAGCTTTTTGCAAACTAACCCAAAATCGTGAAGTGAATCTTGGGTCTCAATCAGAAACTATGGATACAGGCATACCATAAAGTCTTACAATATCGTTTATGTATATACGAGCAAGACGTTCAAGTGTATAAGTTTCTCATATTGGTAAGAAATGAGCAGACATGATCAATCTATCAACAATGACCCAAATTGCATTTATGCCTTGAGAAACCTTGGGAAGACCAGTAACGAAATCCATGGTAATGTGCTCCCACTTCCATTTTGGAATTTCAAGTGGTTACAATGAACCTTTTGGTACTTGATGCTCCACCTTGACTCATTGACAAGTTAGACACCTTGAGATAGACAGCGCTATCTCTCTCTTCATATTGCTCCACCAAAATGTATGACGGAGATCACGATACATTTTGGTACTCCTAGGATGGATTGCAAACGGTGTGTTGTGCGCCTCCATCATGATTCTATACTTTAAATCAGGGTAGTTAGGAACACAAAGGCTGGAGTTGACTCGAAGTATTCCTTCTTCATCAATTCTTGCTTCTGGAATAGCACCTTCTTGCATTTTCTTCCTCATACTCATCAGCTCCAGGTCTGTATCTTGAGCAACTTTAACTTTATCAATTAAAGTTGGTTCTACTCGTATATTCGCCATCATAACATGGGTCCCTGGAGTCTTTAACTCTATCTCCATCCTTTGCAAGTCACACAAAATGGGCCTTTGCATTGTCAATATCGCACTCGTACCTACATATGATTTTCTACTCAATGCGTTAGCTACCATGTTTGCTTTTCCAAGATGGTATTGGATGGTATGATCATAATCTTTCAATATTTCAAGTCAACGTCATTGTCGCATGTTGAGTTCTTTTTTAGTGAAGAAATATTTGAGGCTTTTATGATCCGTAAAGATCTCCACCTTCTCCCCATACAAGTAATGCCTACAAATTTTAAGTTCGAAAACAATAGCTGCCAACTCTAGATCATGAGTAGGATAATTCCTCTCATATTCTTTGAGTTATCGAGAGGCATAGGCTATGCATTTCCCATGTTGCATGAGAACACATCATAACCCTTTGCCCGAAGCATCACTATAGATGACAAATCCCTAAGAGCCAGATCGTATTGTCAGAACATGTGCTGAAATGAGTCTCCTCTTGAGTTCTTGAAAACTCTTCTCATATTCCTCGTTCCAAATGAATTTTGTATCTTTCCAAGTCAGCTGAGTTAATGGAGTAGTGATTCAAGAAAACCCTTCTACGAATCTCTGATAATAACCAGCTAAGCCGAGAAAGCTACGTACTTCGGTCACTGATTTAGGATGCTCCCAGATTTGAATAGCTTCAATCTTTGCTGGGTCAACAGATATTCCATGACCTGATACTACGTGCCCAAGGAATGCTACTTCCTCAAGCCAAAAATCGCATTTCTTCAACTTGGCATAAAGCTTATATTCACGAAGCTTTTGGAGTATCAGCCTCAAGTGTTGCTCATGATCTTCACGACTTTTGGAATAAATAAGGATGTCTTCAATAAAGACGACCACAAAGTGATCCAAATATTCCTTGAATACTCGGTTCATCATATCCATGAAAGCAGCAGGAGCATTAGTCAATCCAAAAGACATGACTAGGAATTCATAATGCCCGTACTGAGTTCTGAAAGCCGTCTTTGGAATGTCATCGGTTCTAATCTTCAATTGGTGATATCCAGAACGAAGATCAATCTTTGAAAAGAATTTGGCTCCTTATAACTGGTCAAACATGTCATCAATACGTGACAATGGGTACCTATTTTAGATGGTGACATGATTCAACTCCCGATAATCAATACAAAGTCACATACTCCCATCTTTCCTTTTCACGAATAGAACAGGAGCACCCCAAGGAGAAGTACAAGGACGAATAAAGCCAATATCTAACAATTCCTACAGTTGGGTCTTTAACTCGTGAAGTTCAATAGGATCCATTCGATATGGGGCTTTGGAAATGAGTTTTGTACTGGGTTTAAGGTCGATACAAAATTCAATTTTACGCTCTGGGGGTAGGCCAAGAAGTTCTTCAAGAAATACGTCAAGAAATTTATTAACAATAGAAATATCATTCAAAACTGATGTATTTTTGTTTAGATCCGTAACATGAGCTAAGAAAGCTTGACATCCGTTTTTCAATAAATGAATAACTTTATGGCTTGAGATGACAATGATTGATTTTAATGGTTTGGTTGCTTGAATTCGCATAATAGGTTGGTTAGGAATATGAAAGCTAACAACCTTACGAAAACAATCAATTTTTGCATGATGAGTAGTTAACCAATCAATCCCTAGAATTACGTCAAATGTAAGTATTTTCAATGAAATAAGATCGACAGGTAGTGTGAGGGTACCGATTTGAACCAAATAAGACTTATAAACGGTGGATGTAATGAAGGTTTCTCCAAATGGAGTTTCAACATATAAGTCAAAGTCAAATTTCTCTGGAGTCAAATTTAAACGTTGAGCGCAAGTAAAAGAAATAAAAGAATGGGTTGAACCGGTATCAAATAAGGTATATACTTCGCTAGAGTTTATGATAAGCTTACATGTGATGACCTCGTTCAAGTTCCTTGCTTTCTGGGAGGTCACGACAAATGCTCTCCCTTGAACTACCAGTTTTGTCTTGTCTGGGACAGCCTTTGATGCTTGCATCCCAGCTGGACTTGTCTTCGGTGCAAAACAAAATTGGGCCAGGTGACCTTCTCTTCCACAATTGTAACATGCTTTGGATGGCATCGTGCAGTTTGGACTGGTGTGTTCCTCTCCTCCATATTTGAGGCATATGATAGGTAGTCATTCTCCTTCCTTAACGACAGGTGCTGATGCTGATGTCTTTCAATCATTGTTGAATCTCCTCTTCTTGAAATGTCCATTCTTATTATTTTAGCCATGATTACCACCGAAGTGGTTACCATTTATGGAATGATGATTCCCTTCACGCTTATTGTCACCGCTTCGATGACTGTTATCACTGGTATTATCATTTTTCCGGCTGCTCTCTTTTGCTTGGGTTAACCCATTATCGCGCTCCAATAACTGAGCCCTATTAACAACATCTGAATATAAATACAGTTTATGAGAGATAAGATATTGACGTATCTCGGGTTTTAAACCTCTTAGAAACATTCACATCATTCTCTCCTCATTATCAACCAAATGAGACGCAAACCGGGACAACTCGGCAAACTTGGTTTCGTACTGCGACATGGTCATGTTGTTTTGCTCCAGCTTGATGAACTCTACCTCTTTCATGTGACGAATACTTTCGGGAAAGTACTTGTCGTTGAACAGTTCTTGGAACTTCTCCCAAGACATCTTTAGTGCGGCATGTTGAGTACGCTTTACAGATTCCCACAAGTAATATGCCTCTGCCCGCAACATGAAGGTGGGAAAGGGAACCTTTTGCTCTTCGGAGCATCCCAAGACATCAAATATCTTGTTGACCTGTTTATCCACATCACCGCCTTAAGTGGTTTTGGCTCTCCAAAAAACTTCGGTGGTCCCAGTTCCTTGAACTGCTTAGCGGTGACCGTCCGAGAGTTGCCAGTGTTTCCACCTGCATTTTGGACAGGAGCCGCTCTTGTCTGATGTTGCATGAATTGCATAAAGCCTCTGAACATTCCATCGTTCATCATCTGGTCCGTGTTGTTGTTTGCTAGAGGATTTTCGCCTTCCTGATGCACATTATCCTGATTATTGATCTGTAGAGACTCAATGGTCTCCTGTGCTCCATTGATGTTCTACACATTCTCGGATGTCATTTTCAAATACTACCACAAAAAAAGGGTTAATTAACATATCACATATTATCCCTATACTCTGACCGACCAATTAAATACCAAATAAACTTAGATAGGTCATACTAGCAAAGGAATTCCCCGTCTCTCCCCTCCTAGTTCTTGTCTCACATCTTAGCCAGGGATCATATCCCTAAGCTTTGATACCAACTGTGACGCCCCCAAAATAGGTATACATAACCTATTCTGAGTCGCTAAATACATGGTACTGAAAACTAATACAAACTAATTATAAAACAATTGTGTAAAATACGACAAAACATATGCTGTAAGTTTAAATACAAATATTGTCATCTAGACAATATCCACACTCAATGGGGTCCTCATTACATTTATTATTACACTATTTCACATAATAGTGAGGACTACTAATGCACCATCTAGGACCATCACTCCATTCCCCGACTAGTCCTGGCTACGTTCTCATTTCCTGAAGAGAACAGTGAAAGAAAGGGTGAGCTCAACTAGCCCAGTAAGAAATATTATGACTAAGATAATGCAGAATAAATTATCGTTAGCTTTTAACAGTGTTAAACTGATAAAATATAACAAACATCAAGTTTAACTGCAACGGAACAAGCAATTCATTAAAAGAGTTAAGTAGAGAATAAAATCTACTATCTTTTATGATTTAAAAGGTTTTTCATCATTTTTATCGCTGAGACTTAGCTTAATATATAATGCACATCATCCCTGCACTACGGTCAAGGATATTCATTAGTATCACAACCACAAATTATCCATGCACTACGGGCCAAGGATATTCGTGTATTCTTCAATGGTCATGATCATGCCAACAACTGTCCATCAATGCACTACGGGCCAATGAGTACTTTTACCACATTATATGTAACATTACGGTCATGATTATACCGAATAATCCTTGGTCATAATCATACCAAGTCCATCTATGCACTACAGGCCACAAATGACTTTCAACATAATATAAACATGAGGATGATGACAATGATATAAGAATTCAATAAAAATAGTTCAAGAATTAATTTTTCCAGGAACCAATAACGTCCAAATTGTCAACATGATACTTCTTTGTAGAGTAGAATTCAAGAATGCTCAGAAGAATATTTCCATGAAAAGATACAGGATGAAGCGCAAATATCAAGGATATTCTACTAATTTCATGGAGTATAGAAGTCAAAACATTAACCAACTGAGTATAATAAAGAATGGAATAACAAAAGAAATCACCATGCATGCGATAGACCGCACATACATGTTATTCCAACAGAATAATAAATAATGGAACCAGGTCATGCGTAAACTCACAGACAGGATATTCCAATAGAATAATAAACAACAGAACCAGGTCATGCGTAAACGCACAGACAGGATGTTCCAACAAAATAATAAATAACGGAACCAGGTCATGCATAAAGCACAAACATGATGTTCCAACAGAAAAATAAATAACGGAACCAGGTCATGCGTAAAGCACAGACAAGATGTTCTAACAGAATAATAAAGAATAGAATAACAGAAGAATTTCACCAAGTATGCGGTACTTCGCATAGGCAGGTTATTCCAACATAATAATAAAGAATGGAATAATAGAAATTCTCTTCATGAAGACGAAGGAAAGAAATAATACCCCTTACCTTAGAAAGAAGAGTACTGCATATAGGAGTAGTGAAGTAGTAGATCACTTTTCTTCTTTCTCTCTATAGTTTCTCTCTCTAGAGTTTCAATGAATTCGTAAGAAATAATGAAGGAATGAGCTTCTATTTATAGAAGAATGGACTGAATATTAACTAATTCATGAACGGTCCAGATTGATTTACTTTTAAACGGACGGTTCATATTGATTTACTACGTAGTATTAATAAAATATTCTAATAAAATATAATCTTTTAAATAAAATAAAATATATATTATATATAAATATATCATAAGCTCAATTCATATTCGCGAGAGTGTTTTCCGTGATCACCTGCCTCATTTAATATATATTATATATATATATATATACATATATAGACTACCATTTCAAAACCACTTCTTTTTCTTTACAACCTGTGATATCCCCCCCCCCACAAAAACATGTCTTTTCAACACATGTATCATACTCATAACACATATTATTTTGAAAAATGGGTAAGCGGGGGTCCGAATAATAAACAAAATTTACATCAAGGACTTCATAAAAAAATCCCCTTCAATATTTTTAACAACATTTATCATCATTATTATAATTCACAATATTAATCGACCAGGTCGTTCCAAAGAAAGAGGGGGCTTTTCAATAAGGATTTCTCACTATTGGCGCGCAATTAGGTGACCAAACATCTCCTTAACAAAACTTCTTGACATCGTTAATATTGCAAATAATAATATTAATAACTTTGTCATCTCAATTATTAATTTAATAATATATAAAATATCGACAATAATTGAATCAAATAACATGAGATACTATGAAACAACTACCGTAATAATAATTGAACAAAATTGAGTGACTTCTCACGTAAGCTTCAATAATCAATACCGTGTGCTACTGTGCAACCACGCGTATTACTGTACTTTTAACACGGGGTGTTTCAACTGTTAACGGTAAAACTTCCGCCGTTATTTTCATAAAAAGATATTTTATCATTTTCTCAATCCAACAATAATTTCGTTGTGGGGTCCACCAATGATTGTAACGTTATACGAATATTCCCTTGTTAAAACGAATATTCTCCGACCAATCGAATATTATATAACAACTTGCGTACTTTGTAAAATTTATAAATACTACCCACAACTATAACATTATTTCAAATTCACACTTTAGTATTTAACAATGATATTTATAAAAAATTCATCTTTATTCATAAAAGCTGGAGTCTTACAGAATACGTCAGGAAATTTATTAACAATAGAAACATCATTCAAAACTGATGTTTTTTTTAAATATGTGACATGAGCTAAGAAAGCTTGACATCCGTTTTTCAATTAACAAATAGCTTTTTGGCTTGAGATGTCAGTGATTGATTTTAATGGTTTGGTTGCTTGAATTCACATAATAGGTTGGTTAGGAATATGAAAGCAAACAACCTTACAAAAATAATAAATTTTTGCATAATGAGTAGTTAACCAATCAATCCTTAGAATTACGTCAAATGCAAGTATTTTCAATGAAATAAGATCGACAGGTAATGTGAGGCTACCGATTTGAACCAAACAAGACTTACAAACTGTGGATGTGATGAAGGTTTCTCCCAATAGAGTTTCAACAGATAAGTCAAAGTCTAATTTTTTCGGAGTCAAATTTAAACGTTGAGCACAAATAGGAGAAATAAAAGAATGGGCAGAACTGGTATCAAATAAGGTATAGACTTCGCTAAAGTTTATGATAAGCTTACCCGTGATGACCTCGTTCGGGTTCCTTGCTTTCTGGGAGGTTACGACAAACGCTCTCCCTAAAACTAATAGTTTCGAGCTAGGTGACTTTCTCTTCTATAATTGTAACACGTTTTGGACTGCTGCGCACAGTTTGGACTGATATATCTCTCCCCTCCGCATTTGAATCATATAATAGGTGGTCGTTCTCCTTCCTTAACAACGGGTGCTGATGCTAACGTCTTCCATCATTGTTGAATTTCATCTTCTTGAAATGACCACTATTATTTTCTTGGTCATGATTACCACTGAAGTGGTTACCATTTCTGGCATGTTGATTCCCTCCACGATTGTTATCACCGCTTCGATGACTGCTACCACTGGTATTATTGACTTGTCGGCTGCTCTATCTTAGTTGGGTTGACTCATTATCGCGCTCCAATAATTGAGCCCTATTTACAACATCTGGATATAAACATAGTTTGTGAGAGATAAAGTATTGACGTATCTCGGGTTTCAAACATCTTTAAAACATTTGCATCGTTCTCTCCTCATTATTAACTAAGTGGGACGCAAACTGGGAGAACTCGGCAAACTTGGCTTCGTACTGCAACACGGTCATATTGTTTTGCTCCAGCTTGATGAACTCTACATCTTTCATGTGATGAATACTTTTGGGAAAGTACTTGTCGTTCAACAGTTCTTTGAACTTCTCCCAAGACATTTTGAGTGCGGTATGCTGGGTACGCTTTACAGATTTCCACCAGTAATTTACCTCTCCTCGCAGCATGAAGGTGGAAAATGGAAACTTTTGCTCCTCGGAGCATCCCAAGACATCAAATATCTTGGTGATATGCTTTATCCATGTCTCCGTCTTAAGTGGTTTTGGCTCTCCCAAAAACTTCTGTGGTCGCAGCTCTTTGAACTGCTTAGCGGTGACCGTTCGAGAGTTTGCAGTGTTTCCACCTACATTTTGGACAGGAGTCGCTCTCGTCTGATGTAGCATGAATTGCATAAAGCTTCTGAACATCCCATTGTTCATCATTTGATCGTGTTGTTGTTTACCTAAGGATTATTGTCTTCCTATTGCACATTATCCTGGGTATTGATCTGTGGTGACTCAACGGTCTCCTGTTCTCCATTGTTATTCTCAAAATTCACAGATGCCATATTCAAATACTGCCACAAAATAATGGTTAATTGACATACCACATATTATCCCTATACTCTGTACCAATTAAATACTAATTAAACTTAGGTACGTCATACTAGCGAAGGAATTCCCCGTCTCTCCCCTCCTAGTTCTTGTCTCACATCTCAGCCAGGGATCATATCCCTAAGCTTTGATACCAACTTTGACGCCCCCAAAATAGGTATACATCACCCAATCTGAGTCACCAAATACATGATACAGAATACAAATACAAACTTAAACATACAACATGAGCTGTGAGTTTTAATACAAATATTATCTTCTAGACAGTATTTAAACTCAAAATAAGTCTTTAATACATTTATTATCACACTATTTCACAGAATAGTGAGGACTACTAATGCAAAAATCTGTACCGTCACTCTGTTCCTCGTCTAGTCCCACCTATATTCTAATTTCTTGAAGAGAACAATGAAAGCAACAGGTGAGCTCAACTAGCCCAGTAAGAAATATTATGGCAAAGATAATGTAGAATAAATTATCATTAGCCGTCAACAGTGTTAAACTGATAAAATAAAATAGACATCAAGTTTAACTACAACGGAACAAGCAATCTTCTATGATTTAAAAGAATTTATCATCAAATTTATCGCTAAGACTCAACTTAATAAATAATTCACATCATCCCTACACTATGGCCAAGGATATTCATTAGTATCACGACCACAAATTATCCATGCACTACAGGCCAAGGATATTCGTGTTTTCATCAATGGTCATGATCATGCCAACAACTGTCCATCAATACACTATGGGCCAATGAGGACTTTTACCACATCATTTGTAACATTATAGTCATAATTATACTGAATAATCTCAGGTCATAATCATTGTGATAACCCAAGATTTCGAATAATCAAAATTTTACGAATAATTTTTTTTTATTTAATATTGACATTGAATGTTAATATTGTACTGAGAATTTGTGAGCCAAGTCTCGAGAATTAGTTAATATGTGATTTGACTAAGAAAATAGAGTAGAGTTGTGCTTAACAACTTTAGAAAACCCTAACCCTAATTTTCGGATAGGGATTCGATAGAAAATACAATTAAAATAATTGTATTGTTGATGATGTGTTTGGACTATATAGAAATATTGACCAATGGTTGACTGGATGGGGTTTATAATTAATAAACCTTAAAAAGGGATTTGAAACCCTAATTTCCGATTTAGAAAACCAATTGTACAGTTAAAAACCTTAATTGTACGTTAAGGAACCCTAATTTAAAATCTGGGATTTCTTAAACCCTAATTAGGACAACTCTAATTTTTATTGGACAAGCCTAATGTGTTTAATTAAACTTAAATGTGATTAGAAACCCTAATTATATTTTAATTATATTAATTTCTATTTTACAAACTCTAATTGTAATTTAGAAATTTTATTTTTTAATTAAACCCTAATTTTGAAAATCCTAGAAGTTAGATTTTTAAAACCTAAGGGTTAGGATTTTAGGGCTAAACCCTAGATTGCTCAAACCCTAAACCCCAAGGGTTTGCAATAAATGAGAAAATCTAGAAATAAAAGGAAAAGACCATAATACCCTTTTTATTATTTTTAGTAAGCTAACTTGCAAATCTTGGCAAATTTAGTGTTAGGTTACCAACTACATTGACTTGTGTTACTTAAAATATCAGCAAATCTCCAGCAAAAATCGTCCATTTCATCAGCCAAAGCAACATGTCACAATATATAATGATTTGGGAGAGAGAAAATCACAAAAAACTAGCCATTTTGCTATCTTTCTCTCACCTACTCTCGCTCCAAAAATCTCAAGTGTATCAGTCCCTAGAACATCCACTTGATCACCTAGATCAGATTTGGAGAGCAGGATCAAAGATTTAAAGAAAGAAGGTATAAACCTAATTTTTATTTTTGATCCATGTTGCTAAGAAAACATTTTTGTTTATGTGTTTAGATCTTTGCTAGATGATGTTTAATGATGATCTATGTTCATATAACATAGATCCATAGCATCAAAATGCTTTAAAATTGAGTTTTTCTAAAACTGTCAAGAACATGATTTGTGGTCTGACAAGCTAATATCAGGCGCCACAGATTCGTGTCTGTTTATGATTCTTGTTGTTTTATGTTTTGGATCTGTTATTTGGTATGAGGTTTTTAATCTGTAAGTGGTTTTATAGCCATCAGATGTCCCGATTGCAAGATATTAATGGTCAAAGAGGGTTGACCGGGCATGACTAATCACTTTCTGGGTAACCCAGAAAGTGTAAAATATGGTCTGACAAGATCTTTGAAGGTCCATATCTGTCAGGTTGTTTATTGTTTGTTGATGTTGTTGTATACATGTTGTAGCCTGTAATATCGAGTCCAAGCACCTGCCTTTAGATTCTATAAACATCAAATGTATTGGTTTTAATGGGTGGTCAAAATAGCCCATCTGATCACGAATCACTTTTCTGGAAATTTCAGAAAGTGTATGAACGTGACTTCTGTCACGGTTTGACCAGATCATATCTGGTGATTTAGTTGTTTATAGACTGATGTTTTGTTATGTAATTGTTCCTTGGTATGAGTACTAGAGGTATACAACAAGAAACCACTTGTTTGATGATTAGAACACCAAATTAATCCAGCATGGAACTGGACCCTCGAACTGCCTGGGTTTCTGGAAAACCCAGGACACGTCTGACAGTGACTTAGCATGGCCAGAACTTCATGATCTAATGTTGTATGATCGAGTTGTCGATTGGTAAATATAGTATTACATATACACTACCAAATAAGTGTCTTAGCGAGCCCATAACATGTATAATCAGAGGATTGCAAGCGGTCAAACCGAACACCTTGAACACTGACTTTGTCAGTGTTCTTGAGCCAAGAACACCTAAGGCTACATAATGTGTCGCTAAAAGCAATTAGCGACGGTTTTGATTTTTTTTAATTTCTGAATTTCCGGTAATTAATTAAAAATAGAAAATAAATTATAAAATTATTAAAAATGGTTTTAAAAATTATTTTAAATTGTGAAAAATAATTTTCGACCAATTAGAATATTTTTCTTTAATATTTATAATTATTTAAATATTAAAGGTATTTAATTTATTTAATTAGTCTATTAAATAATTAGAGAAAAATGATTTAATATTATGAAAAATCATTTTAAATAAGAATATTGTATTTAAAAATATTTTGAGTTATAAAATGTAACTTTTAATATTTTTGGAGAATTTTCATTAATAATTTTATATTAATGATATTAGATTTATTTGATTATTAAATTAAATGAATAAGATAAAAATGATTTTAATGATTTAAAAATTATTTTAATTAAAGAATAAAGTGTTAGAAAATATTTAAAATTATAAAATATAATTTTTAATATTTTTGGAGAATTCTCATTAATAAATTAATATGAATGATGTTAGATTTAGTTAATTATTATATTAAATAAATGAATTAAAAATAATTTTATTAGTTTAAAAATCATTTAAAAATGAGAAAAATGATTTAAAAATATTTTAAGTTATAATTAATGACTTTTAATATTTTAATGATAATTTCATTAATATTTATATATTCATGGTGATGATTTAAAAATGATTTAAATTACTTTAAAAATCATTTAAGTGGAATATTGTTGATTTAAAAGTATTTTAAGTTATTAATAATAACTTTAATATTTTGACAAGTATCTTATTAATATTTTGATATTATTAAATATTAATAATGATACGATTAATTGATAATTAAATCATTTAAAAATGATTCGGATATTTGAAAAATTATTATAAATTATAATAATTGCTTGATAATTATTAAAAGCTTCTGAAAAATATTATTAATGATATTTGACTTATCAAAAATAATATTAAAGCTTAGAGACCAAGTTTAATTGACAATCAATGTGCTAATTATCGGAAAGGGTGACCAGAACACCGAGAATGGACCGAAGTCCAACCAGATTAAATTAGTTTGACTTGTTAAGTGTTTATATAGGTTATAAACACTGTTGTGGCTATGTGGTAATGTGTCGAGGAGAAGTTTGACTGTGAATTACAGTGTTGTGTGTTATGTGAATTATTGTGCTAATTGTTAGACCGATATTATTGGTTATAGGTCTTTCGAAAGTAGATAAGTATTTTGTGTAGCTGTAATCAACAGAAGAGGCAAGTTCCCTAATTCAACCATGAGTTATATTCATTCAATTATTATGGTGGTTAATTATTGCTAATTATACCACATCCAGGGATTTATTGTTGATAATTCGCAGTTAGTGCATGCTTAATAGTTCAAATTGAATTATTGATTCGAAAAAATATATATTCGTATAATTACTATTGCTGGATATTCATATCTGTAGAAGTTAGAATTGACAGTACAGATAATTCCTGTTTATTATCAAATTACACTGAGAAATGTCTTAGCTAATTATTCTAGCTAGACGAATATTTGTTTGAACTTGATAGGTTCGAAAAGAAAATTCAATTATTATTGACAGATTGATGCCAATTAATTCGGCTCGACCGAGAAGTAAATAGAATTTGAAATCCCAGTATTTCGTTGTAAAATCAAAATCTTGATTTTAAGACTGAGAAGAACAACCTTTTATATAAAGGGAACATTTTATTGGTCGTGAATTCGATCTTTGCGCGCGTTTTAAGTATTATGCATAATATAGGGTACAAAGAGTTGGCCGGCTCTGAGTACTTGCAGATGGGTATGATTTAATCTTTATGGTTATCTGATACACCTGAGTATATATCAAAGTAAATCTTTGATAGATACCCGAGAAGTTTGAGTATATATCAAAGTAAATCTCTGATAGATACCCGAGAAAATAAGTTCAAGATCTTGTGTGATCGCTCAGTATAAATCTGGAAAACATTCCACTTTGCTATTTCGTAGAACTGATTCTTGATTATTCATTATAATATCGTAGAAACTTTGAAAGCGTTGTACTCTTTCATTATTAAATTATTGTATTGTACAGGATACGAGAAGACTTGTTATTGAATAACGATTTGTTCAGCTATTTCAAAGTTCCCCGAACTTTAGTTTCATTCTATCAAAATAGATAGTTTGTTGTTTTGAATTCTTATACATTTATTGTATGTCTTAACTTGCGGGGCAAATTAGTTGCTCACCCTGGCTAAATAAAACTTTTCAGCTAGGGATGAAGTTGCAGAAGGTGCTGCGAAGAAGAATAAGGGCAATGACATCGTAATAAATTAGTTTTATGAATAGTATTATTTATATTGTTGTATTGTAAACCCTTTTTGAATATCTAAAGGGTATGTTTGTAAAGTTAAGGTTAGAAAACCTGGGTGATGTATTATTAAACTCTGATAAAAACTTATGAAAGTTACTATCTATATATATTATGGGTAGTTAAATGTTATTTATATTGTGGATTATGAACACCAAACTCGGGGGTCAGGTAACCCAGATTTGGGGGTGTCACAATCATGCCAAGTCCATCTATGCACTACAGGCCACAAATGACTTTCAACATAATATAAGCATGAGAATGATGACAATGATATAAGAATTTATTTAAAAGAAAGCAAAGGATAAATTTTTAAAGATTTATAATTTAATTTATCCATAATTCAATAATGTCCAAATTATCAACATGATACTACTTTGTGGAGTAAAATTCAAGAATAATATTGTACCAAAAATGTTTTGGACCGAAAATGAATCAATTTTTATCATGAATATTAACCCGAGTGAATAGTACACTGTAAATGTTACTTCATGAATAGTAACCCATGAATAGTACTCTGGCATGAAAAAGTTAAAACTTATCAAGAATGCTCAGAATAATATTTCCATTAAAAGATATTGGATGAAACACAAATTTTAAGGATATTCTACAAATTTTATGGAGTATAAAAGCCAAATTTTAACCAAATGAGAATAGAATTCGAAATCTGAAACAAAATAATATTACTTACATACAACAAAGTATGGAAGAAAATATTATTTCAAGCGAATATTGAACAAAAATAACATCCCTTACCTTAAAAAGAAGAGTATTTCGCCTTATGGCTTATGAGTTTTTTTAAAAAAAAACTGATGTCAATTGATAGATATATTTATATTATACAATTATTATGTATTATATCATATACGTTATATTTGTTAGTACGTAAGTTAGAGTTAGATATGAAGAACTCAGAGAAGAAAAGTTGCAGAGAAAGAAAATTAAGAGAGGGTTGGGATAAGGCTAGAGAATTTGAGAGAGAAATTAGGGAAAAAGAAAGTTTTTCAAAGAATAGCCATCATTTTCTAAAACTAAGGTATCATCTTACCCTTTTATTTATAAAAGTTATAGTTTTATTCACTTCCAAAATACTCTGCAAAACCTTTGTAGAGGTTGAATTATTTGTTATATATAGTTTTATATGATAAATTGTTGGTTAAAAAGTTGTTTGCATAAGTTTATCGATGAGTTAATTCATGTTTTGTATTTATTTGTGAAGGAAACCATATTATAATGAATTGGTATGAATATATATGATTATGGCGTATTTTAAAGTAAAATTGAGGTTTAATTATTTGTTTAATATATATGTTAACTATTGATTTTGAAAGAGGATGAATAAACATAAACAAGGTATTTTTAATTAACTGTTTTGGTTGAAAAATACAATCATAGTGATGATTTTCAATAAAAATGTCAAAAAGTGAAGTTTTATCAAAAATAGTGAAATTAGATGTTTTAAATTCGATGTTTATGTTGTTAAATGGGTAAAATCATATTAAGAGTCCTCAAATTATGTTTGTGTGAAGTTTATATATATAGTATATGTTAATTTCGTTGTTAGAAAGTAGCTTGTAGGCCAAAATTGGATTTATTTTGATGTTTGCCGAAGTTGGTAGCGGGTACTGTAATTCGGCGCTGCAACGCAGCCTCGCAGTACAAGTCTCGCGCAGTAACACCAATGCCACGCCGCAGCGCCAAGTATTTTCCTTTGACTCGCGCCGCAGCGCCGGCCCACAGTGTAAACTGTGGCGCTGCAGCGCGAGTTAACAGAATGGTCAGACAGTGTGTTTAAGTTACACAAAGTCTGAAAAAGATTATTAAGTTAAATAGTAGGACTGTTAAGATGTGATTTTAGTATTACTTTACTAATAATGAGCATATTATTAATAATTAACTTGTTTTATTACTAATGTAATTTGATTACGTGATTAAAGATCAAACCTTACATGATGTGTATACTTATTTATTATTATTGCGTTTTGAGAAGATGAAGGTCGTTCTATAACCTAGAAATGTCGGAACGTCGTAGTATTTTAACTACGTGGGAGAATTAAAGTGTTTGAATTTCTAAAATGAAAATAAAAAATTTTTGAGAAATTTTTTGAAAAACACTATTCATCAATTTCTGCTCGGGAATTATTTTTGAATTTTTGAGATATACGTAACGTTATAATATCGAGGTGATATTGATTATGTAACAATAACCTAAGTATGGAAAACGTAATATTTCGCATGTGGACTTAATTTGGGAACGTTAGGTTATTAAGCGTTAAAGGAAGAGAGTTGTGATCGTATAATGTATATTCATTATATGAAAGTATTGAATGTAAGTATAATACGACATATTGTACTATTATGTATGAAGAATGAGATAACGCATATTAAGAATTAATATACGAGTTAGTATACTAGAATTATACGTAAAGTATGTATGTTAAATAATTAAATTAAAGGGAATGGACTTGTAGGATTATAAACCTAATAGTAGGAGTCCAATATAATGTGACAATAAAGCCCAAGTGTTTGATTTATCATGAGTCCAAATTATGTAGCACAAGCCCATTAAGAAAGTAATTAGATTAATTAACCAAGCCCAATGAAAAGCCTTGATCCATGGGTCAAACCAAGTAAAAAAGTGGGTAGTCTTGATGGGCAAACATTATGTGTGATGACCAAGTAATAGAAGTGGTTAACAAGTAGACTTGGAGGTTAAGTTGTGAATAGTAAGGAGGTGGAGGTTGAGGAGGTGGAATGAGGAGGTGGGATGTTTTAAAGTCTAAAATGCCCTAACCTTTGGTGGCCTATAAATAGAAGAGCCTCATTTCAATTATTGGTTGTTCAATTTCCTCTCAACTCCTCTCAAATATAAACTACTTATTTGGTAGAGCAAATAAGAACTTTTAAGTTAGAGTTAGATTTTCCAAGAAGAAGAAGTTAGACTTCAAAGGTAATGATCTTGTGTACAATGTTCTTTCATCTCTATTATAATAGGATGATAAGGGAAGTGTTATTAGTAAACATGTATGCTAAGATCATGTTATAAGTTAATATGGAATGAACTTAAGTCGAATAATTTGAATAAGCAACTTGAACTCTAATAAGTTGTTAGAATCATGAAGAACTTATCATATGTTGTCATATAATGTTTAGTATGTTGATTATAGTATGAGAACATTGATTAGTGGACTTAAGTTCATAGTAAGTCATTTACATGAGAATTTGTAGTTCATAAGTTAAATAAGACAATGACTTATGAAAATGAGTCAAAGCCTACTTTGATTATATGTTGGTGTGGTAAATAACTTATAATGGTCTTATGTTGATTAAAATTCATCTAGAACGCTTAGTATTAAAGCTTTGCCGGAATTTACACGATTGAATGATTATCGTCGAATTCATGAAATTCTCGGAATGGAAGTCATATTTTGTGTTTGAAGTCAGAAATGTTGGTTTTCGATGGAGACAAGTCATATTGGTCATTATAGAGTTGCGGACTCAAAAATGACCGGATTTCGACTTGAAACGAAGAAACGAGCGTTGAACATTCACGAACGTTTATCGTTTTCTCATAGGTGAAATTTTAGTAAACGAATTCAAATAGATAAAATTCTTTCATGAATGCGTAGATTATGAAATTTGTGAACCGTAGGTTTTTGAACGGACCAATTCATACTTAAAAAGAAGAAGTTATGCATCCGGGAAGTTCGCTAAAAATTCAAACTGCACAAACTATCCGAGGCACAGAGTCTGTGCCGTGGCGCGACTCCAAGCCTAAAAGCCCACGCCACAGCACGAGTCTGGAACCTTGCACACTGCTAACTTGCGCCGCAGCGTGAGACACAGAGTAAATGTTGGCACCGCGGCGCCAGTCACAAGAAAATGATAGAAAAGAATATTTCAAGTGTAGAAGGAAAGAGAACTTGTTAGTAATGAATTAAGATGTAATCATAATATGGTTAAGACATTGTAAGGTACTTGTAAGATTCTAATGCTTGTTAATGAAGAGTTAATAATCAATCAAAGATGAGCGGAATGTGAATGACATAATGAAAGCCAGAAACCCTAATAACGAATTAAGTCAGGAATTACATTGAGATGAAGGGTAAGATATAACAAGAAACATACTTGATTATGTATGACCTAATGTGGTACGTTATATGATTATGTATTGTAGAATCACAGAGACTCAAAGTGTATGTGTGTTAATCAGTAAGCAAACGCTGAAGGCAAGTATTCTAACCCTTGTTCCAGTTCAGTCTGGACAAGCTATGTAATTCATGTATTCTTTCGCATGAAGTCTTGAATGATGAAGTCTTAAGCCAATTCTTTCGGCTAGACTTATATTATGATTATGTCAAGCATGATTTGTATTTACCGAGTTATATTGGTATGTTTTTTAATCGAAGACCAAGTATTGCTAAAAAAAATTGTCGTTTAACGACAGGCACGTGAGGTTGCCATAACTTAAAAGTACATACATTTAATGGATGTAGTGTTGATCAACATAGAGTACTATGAGCTGATCACTCAGAAGTGCTCGTAAGCTATACCGGACTTACGGACTTAGTGTCGGGTTGTCCTTTTCAAAAGAACTTATGAATGCTTATAGACTTGAGCCATAATTGTTATTCTACTGAGTATGGTTGTGTAAAACGTTTTAAAGGAAAAGAAGTGCTATTTTGAATTATCGATAGTACTTCGTAACTATTGTTTAGTTATTGAAGATATATTAGTTCTATGTTTCAAGCATGTTGTTTATTAGAATTGTAGTACTTGATGAGCTAGTCATGCTCACTCTTGCTTGAACCATATGAACACAGCCAAGATCGAGCAGACCGAAGGCTCGGGCAAGGACAAGGGCAAGGCGAAGACGAACCCTTAGATTACTTATGTAATAGTATAGGTACGATTGTAATATATTTGATATTATGATAAGAACAAATGAATGGGTTACAAAGAACCTGGGTAATATAATATTATTTTGAATATATATATATATATATATATATATATAAAGTTATATTTGTCCTTTTTAGACTGCTCAATGGAATGAATGAATGAATGAATGGTAGTACCGTGTAGCACCATCTGTCCGGTTGGAAGAGATCCGGATTTGGGGGCGTCACAGGTTGGTATCAGAGCATTAGGTTATAAAACTTAAGGGAGGAATTAAAAACCTTAAGTCACAACCTTAAGAGAAGTCAAAGAAGTAAAAGAAGAAAGTAACCTTATAAAAATGCATTATGATTATGTTATATGTTTTTATTATTCTACTGACGTGTACTAATCAACTTAATTATTTTGTGTAGATGTCAGGAGTAAACGGAGTGTTTGTAGATGGTCAAGCCATTAGTGAAGAATCGGTGATCCAAATAAAGGTTATATCGAACCCTATAGCAGCAGAGCCAGATGTAGTGATTATTGAGTCTGGAGACTTAGAGGAAGCTGACTATATGTCAGTGTTTGACGGGATGATAGAGGAGGAGGTAGAGACAATCTCCTTTAACCCAGTGGCTATAGCAACTGAGATAGCTCATGGGGGGTCGATGATGTCTTTGTTCATGTCAGTGTTGGATAGAAATATCCATTACTGTCAGGAAGTTAAGGAGTTGAAGGCAGAGCTCCAAATGCTTAGAGAGGACAAGACCGATGTTGAGTCCATGTGGGAGCAGGAGCATGATGAACGGATTTTGGCTAAGGACAAAGTCCATGATTTAAAGCACGAGGTCTTTGAGCTCAAGGAGGAGCTAAAGACTAAGGTGCAGAAGATAGGGAGAATGTACTATATCTATAGGAGTTCTCATACGGATTTTCAGCAGCAGGTAGCTAGATATCCGGTGGAGGTTGGGCAAACACGGCATACTATTAGCCGTGATATCATTGCCGATCTTACCAAGGCAGATTTTGATAATGCCTTGAGGCATATGTAGATTAGTGGTATTTAAGGTAGTATGTAATATTTTGTAAGTAGTAAGTGACGTAAAGCCCTTTTTGTATAGTAAAGGGTAGTCTTTTGTAAATCCTAATTTTTGGAAAGTGATAGCGGGAAAGTAATGTAATCAGCTTAGGCTGAGTATGTAACCGATGTAGTATTATACTACGAAGAATGAATATAAGTTCTTTTTATGCAAAGCAATGTGTTATGGATGTTGACGTTATTGTTTAATATTAATGATAACTAATAAAGAAAGAAATAATAACGAAATGTGTTTATTGTATCAGTAAAATGCCGCTGAGAAGAGTGCAACGTAATCAAAGAACGAATGTAAATCAACCGGAGGGAGGTCCAGTTAATCCGATGCAGGAGTTTGTTAACTTAATAACCGCCACATTTAATAGAACAAGGGCTAATATCCCCGTAAATCCAGGAGTATCACGAGCTACTACCTTTAAAGATTTCAAGAGTGTGGGTCCGCCGGAGTTCAAAGGAACTACGGACCCTATTGAAGCCCAAACATGGGTTAAGGAAATAGAGAAGGAATTTATAATTAAAAATGTTGACGAGGCCCAAAAGGTTGCCTTTGGGACCTATATGATGAAGGGAGAGGTCAACTTTTGGTGGGAAGCCAATCAGGCTAGGGTTGGGATAGCGAATTTGATGTGGGATAGGTTCAAGGAGATATTCTTCGAGAACTAATTTTCCATGAGCATGCAGGGAAGGATGGAGATGCGGTTTCTGGAGTTGAAACAAGGGGACATGATGGTTCCCCAATACGCCGCCACGTTTAATGAACTGGCAAGGTTCACTCCACACCAAGTGGATACCAAGGTGAGGAAGACGCGACGGTTCGAGCAGGGTTTGAAACCCTGGCTCTATAACCGTATTTCGGTGTTTCAAAGTACTTCTTTTGGAACCATTTTGGAGAAGGCAATAATCGCCGAAGGTGGTAGTGAGGCATTGAGCCAATACCACAAAGAAAAGAAGAATAAGGGAAAGGTTGACGGGAGAGTCAAGATTGAGGGAACCAGTGGAAGTAGCGAGGGTCAGAAGAGGAAGGTATTTAGCTTTGGGAATACCAGAGTGAAGCAAGGAGACCCAAAGAGAAGAATGGAGGCCTGCAAGACCTGTGGGAAGACTCACTTATGAGTCTGTCTCAAGGGGAAGGTAGTCTGCTACAACTGTGGATAGGAGGGGCACATTACACCTAACTTTCCGAGTCCAAAGAAGAACCATGGATGCTTTATATGTGGGTCGACTGACCACATGGAAAAGAACTGCCCAAAGAAGGGGACAGACAGGAACCGGGGTGCTAATAGCGGTAAGTTAGCTATTGGGGGTCCAGCGCAACCGGGTAGGCCGATGGGTCGTACCTTTAATATGGCAGTCCAAGATGCAGTAGCGTCAGGGGACGTCGTCGTAGGTATTATTCTGATCAACGTTATCAATGCGTACATACTGTTTGATTCGGGTGCTACTTGTTCATTTATAGCATGCGATTTTGCTAGACGATTAGGATTACTTCCCGAAAAGTTTCCTATACCTTTAAATGTTAAGATAGCAAACGAAGAAATAATTCATGTTGAAGATGTTCATAGGAGTTGTTGTGTAGATATACGGGGTTGTAAATTATCGGTAGATCTAATACCGATAAAGTTAGGATAATTCGATGTAATTCTCGGAATGCATTGGTTAGTAAACCATGGGGCAATTATAGATTGTCAAAATAAATGTGTGAACATTAAGACGTTAGAACAACCTCGAGTATAATTTTTCGGGGATAGATCGCCGGGACGTTCGTGTTGTCTAACTATGACACAAACTAGGAAATTATTGAGGAAGGGGTGCGTAGGTTATCTGTGCCATGTTGTTGATACCCAGAGAGTGGTAGCAACCATGGAACAAATACCTATAGTGAGAGAATTCGCCGATGTATTTTTGAGTGAATTGACGGGTCTTCCACCGGATAGGGAGACCAAGTTTGTGATAGATATTGTTCCAGGAGCGGCACCAGTTTCCAGGGCACCGTATCGTATGGCGCCAGTGGAGATGAAGGAGTTGATGGTGCAGTTGCAAGAACTGTTTGACTAGAAGTACATTTAGTCGAGTGTTTCGCCGTGGGGAACACCGGGACTGTTTGTCAAGAAGAAGGACGGATCGTTAAGTCTATGTATCGACTATCGAGAGTTGATCAAGTTAACGATAAAGAATAAATACCCATTGCCCAGGATCGATGATCTCTTTGATCAGTTAAAAGGGGCTAAGTATTTTTCTAAAATAGATTTAAGAACGGGGTATCATCAGTTGAAGGTTAGGAAGGAGGATGTGCCAAAGACAGAATTCAGGACTCGTTATGGTCATTACGAGTTTTTAGTGATGTCGTTTGGGTTGACAAATGCACTAGCTGCATTCATGGATATGATGAACAGAGTGTTCAAACAATATTTGTACAAGTTCGTCGTGGTGTTTATCGATGATATTCTAGTCTACTCTAAGACGCCAGAAGATCATGCTAAACACCTAAGATTAGTGTTAGAGACACTGAGAAAAGAGAATTTGTATGCCATATTCACTAAGTGTGAATTTTGGTTAGAGAAGGTGTAGTTTTTAGGCCATGTCATTGACCATGTGGGAATTTCAGTGGATCCAGCGAAGGGGGTGGCCGTGATGAATTGGGAACAGCCTAAAACGCCGATCGAGGTGCGGAGTTTCCTAGGGTTAGCGGGTTACTATTGGAGATTCATCCAGGATTTTTTGAAGATAGCTACTCTGTTGACTAACTTGACAAGGAAGATGGTGAAATACGCTTGGACTGATAAGTGTGAGGACCATTTTCAGGAATTGAAGAAGAGGTTGAGTGAAGCGCCTGTTTTGTCATTACCCGATGACACAGGAAATTTTGTAGTTTATAGCAATGCTTCGCATAGAGGACTTAGTTGCGTGCTCATGCAGCATGGCAAGGTCATTGCGTATGCATCTAGACAGTTGAAGGATTATGAGAAAGTTTATCCTACTCATGATCTCGAACTGGCCGCAGTAGTTTTTGCTCTAAAGATATGGAGACATTATCTTTATGGAGAAAAATGTGAGATATACACGGACCACAAAAGTCTAAAATATATCTTCACATAGAAGGAGTTAAATATGAGGTAGAGGAGATGGCTGGAGTTGATAAAGGATTACGATTGTGAAATCCTGTATCACCTGGGAAAAGCCAATGTAGTTGCCGATGCCTTAAGTATGAAGGGTCGGGAAAAGTTATCTTTGTTAACGGCTCAAACTGAGTTAATAATAGAGATGGATAGGATGGAGTTAGAAGTGAAGCTTCCAAGTGAAGCGGAACACATGTTGTTTGCAACGGAGATGCAATCTACCATCGTAGAAAGAGACAAGGAGGTGCAGCTCAAAACTGATGAGTGCAACTGGATAAAGGAGTGGCTGACCAATGAAAAAGATATTAAGTACAGTCTTAATAACAAGGGGTTATTGAGATTTAAAGGAAGAATTTGGGTTCCGAATGAGACGGAATTAAAGGAGTAGGTTCTACAAGAGGCTCATAGTTCAAGGTTTTCGATTCATCCTGGTAGCACTAAGTTGTATCAAGATCTTCGACAGAGTTTCTGATGGCCGAACATGAAGATAGAGATTGTCGAGTACGTTAGTAGGTGCTTGACTTGTCAGAGAGTTAAGGCCGAACATCAACGACCAAGTGGCTTGTTATTCTTGTATTTAACTTGTTATTTAGCATGCAAGTTCATATATTATGATATACTAATGTTGAACAATTTTTATCGTTCAATTTGTTATTTGTTATGCATGCTTAGTAATCAATTCTAAATAACCTTGGGTTAATATTGTTCAAGTAAGGTATGTTATAATTAATATTCAATGTTTATGCTCTTAGATTATTCCTAAAGCATGACTTTAATGTACAATATTGATTCCGTTATGATTTATTCCATAACATAAAGTTATTACCTTTTTATTCAACTACTCCGTAGTTGATGTTCGTTGAATTCCAAATTACCTTGAAACTTATCCAAACCAAACTTACTTTGGTGCGGACTCGTATTCTAAATGCTGAGATGAATAGTCCTATTATTAGGGGATAATTTACGCATAGCGTTGAAATATTTGTGCACAACACATTGTACGAAAGGCTGATACCCCTAAGTAAGAGGAGTCTCTACAATCTTATGACTGTTAAAGTTTAGGTTGAAAGATTACTTATAACTATGGACATAGTTCGTGGTCTTATGACCCTCAGATGTATATATTTCAGAATTTTGATTATCATTAATAGAGCATATTGTTCAGTTCTATTGAGCGTATTATCTGGCAATTGTTGTAAAGTTTTATTCATTGTCATTTCATGTGAGCCTTGTTTGCTCACTCTTGCTTATATAATTATTACAGTTAAATTTGAGAAGGTCGATGTACCTAGCACCAGTAAAGGAAAAGGAAAGATGAACAAGTATTGAAGACTTGTAATATCTTGACATTTTATTGTCGAACTTTATTTGAATTATTGTAATGAAGTTATTTAATTTTTTGCATATGAATGTTTGTATTTAAAGGTTAGATAACCTGAGATATTTTTATTAATGTAATCCTTTAATAAGAAGGTTTATTATCTAATTTGATTATGATTGGTTAGTTAGATATGAATGTTTTTATTTAGTGAACACCAAATCTTGTGGTAATGAAGTACCCGAATTTGGGAGTATCACAGGTTGGTATCAAAGCTTTAGGTTATGAACCTTAGGTGAGAGAAAAGCCTTAGGAAGTAACCTTTGAAAAGATATTGGTGATAAAATCTTATCGAGTTTTAAGGAAGAAGTAATAAAACACTTATGTGCTTATGTGGTTGAAACCTATGTGCTCATGAGTGTTGAGTAGTAATGATTAGTAACTAAAACTTAAAAATTTTTGTTGTCAGGATGGCTAATGTAGGAGAATCTAGTCAGGCTAGGGAGGAAGGATTCAAGTTGCCTAGAGAGGAGGAGCTTCGAGATATTCAGGTGGTTTGGGAATAACTACTGCCATGGGAAACATCTTCGTTGGTCACAGTGGTTGAGCAGGAGGTTTTTCTTAATGAGGATGATGAGATAGAGATAGATGAGGGGGACCTGGTTGAGTTGCCACAGTAGGATTAGGATGAGGAGGAAGAGCTTCCACTAAACTTGATCGTTGCCCATATATACGATGAAGTATACGACCAAAATGTAGAACTTAAGGATAGCGTCGAGGAGTTGAGAGAGATAGTAGCTGAACAACAGACCTCAATGGCACAGAAGGACGATGAGATCCAGGATCGAGAGGAACGTCTGAATAATGTTGAAGAGAAGCTGGTCCACACTAAAGAAGAGAATGAACAAATGACATCGGAGATTACAAAGCTAAAGAACAAGTTGAAAGAGGAATCTATTAAGAGGCCAAGAGCCGAAGACGCGTACGAGAAAGCTTATCAATGAGCCATAATAGCAGAGAGACGCACAAGCAAAGACGATGAAGATGGAGGAGATGAATAACGTATTCAACACTGTGATTAATCCAGCTCAAGATCGGGTCATGGGTTATTCGTTTCAGTTTAAGACGCTGCCATCGTTCATATTAGACCGCATAACAATGTTCTGAATCATGGAAGAACAATGTCGTAAGTCTTCACAGTATCTCAGTAGAACATCGTAGGGAATGTACCTGATATGCGATTAATAATATGACAAATAAAATGTAAATCCCAGATGTTATGTAACCTATGGGATATGATGATGATGTTATCATGGAAATTTAGTAGTTCAGGAAAGTAATGTAAATTGCAGTGATGCTATCGCTCTTATGTTTTCAAAAATATTATGAATGAATAAAAGTTATTATTTTATTCAAAATGTTTTGTGTTACGTGGTGATGCTAATTAAGTAGAAAATACTTCAAGAAATTGAGTAATAATCTAATGAGTGTATTTTAACAGAAAATGCCTCCAAGACATCAACCACAACAAAGAACCACTGAGGGAACTACCAGTAATAACAATGTTGAGGCTTACCCAATTCAAAAACTAGTGACGTTACTGACGGGTGCATTGCAGAATCAATCACAGAATCAAGCTATAACTTTTAAGGATTTCAAGGCGGTTGGACCACCAGAGTTCTATGGGTCCATGAATCCAGTTGAGCACAGACCTGGACCATGGAGATAGAGAAAGTGTTCGATGTTACGAGAGTAGGGGAGAATCAGAAGACTGCTTTTGCAACATTCATGTTGAAAGTAGAGGCTAGTTATTGGTGGCAGGCCAATAAAACTCGAGGAGGATAAGGGGTGATGACTTGGGATAGGTTTAAGGATATATTCTTCGAGACCTATTTCCCATAGAGTTCGAAGAATCAGATGGAGGTGCAGTTTTTGGAACTGAAGCAGGGAACAATGACGATATCAGAGTATGCCACAAAATTTAACGAATTGGTGAGGTTTGTGCCATATCAAGTCAACACGGATGAGCGCAAGGCCAAGAGGTTTGAGCAGGGACTAAAACCCTAGTTGTACAGTAGGGTCTCCATGTTCCAGCTAAAGAAATTCGCAACGGTTCTTGAGAAGGCAATTCTCACTGAGGGAGGAGGCAAGGCTGTGACAAAGTACAATCAAGAACAAAGGAAGAAGAAGAACGAGGGTGAAGGTAAGAATGTTGGTGGGAGTGGTGGAAATAGTAACAATAACCTGAAGAGGAAATGGAATGGAAATGTGGGTGTTGGAAATAAGTAGGGTAACAAATATAATAAGAAGTTCGAAGCATGTGCTACATGCGGGAAGTTTCACAAGGGTGTATGCTTAATGGGGAAACGAGTATGCTTTAATTGTGGCCAAGAGGGTCACATCGCCCCAAATTGCAATCAACCCAAGAAGAACGTTTGCTTCATGTGTGGGTCCAAGGATCACTTTGCACATGAGTGCCCTAAGAAGAAGACTAGAGAGACAACATGAAGCAAGGGAGGTAACTGTGGAGGTACATGGGCCACTGCTGGACCAACGGCATCAAACAAACCCACATCCAGAACCTTCAACATGACTCTGTAAGATGATGTGGAATCAAAGGATGTTGTGTCAGGTATTATCCCGATCAATGATATATATGCTTATGTATTATTTGACTCGGGTGCTACTTGTTCATTTATATCTGATGAATTTTCTAAGAGATTAGGATTGCCTAGTGAAGAATTGAATTTCCCTTTAAACATAGAAATTATGAATAGGGAAGTCATTCCTATTAGGATCGTATACAAGAATTATAGAGTGAAAATTAAGGGCAATGTCATGATGGTAGATCTAATTCCAATAAAACTGGGAGACTTTGATGTTATTTTGGGAATGGATTGGCTATTCAATTATGGAGCGATAATTGATTGCCAAAAGAAATGTGTAAACCTTATGACTCCGTCAAAGGCAGTTTCTATGGTAGCAAATCGCATAGACATGTGAGATGTCTGACGATTATGCAGGCCAATAAATTGTTGAGTCAAGGCTTTATGGGTTATTTAGCTTACATAGTCAATACTCAGAGGAAGGGGGTGAAACTGAAAGAGATAGCAGTGGTTAGGGAATTCATGGATGTGTTTCCAGATGATTTGCCAGAACTTCCGCCTGACTGAGAGATTGAGTTCGTGATCGATTTAGCGCCAAGAATTGCTCCGATATCGAAAGCCCCATACAGAATTGCTCCGATGGAGATGAAGGAACTAATGGTACAACTGCAGGAGCTGTTAGACAATAAGTACATTTAGCCGAGTGTATCACCGTGGAGAGCGTCAGTGTTATTCGTGAAGAAGAAGGATGGGTCGATGCGTCTTTGCATTGATTATAGAGAATTAAACAAAGTCATTGTTAAGAATAAATATCCATTGCCAAGAATAGATGACTTGTTTGATCAATTAAAAGGTGCTAGATATTTCTCAAAAATAGATTTAAGAAGTGGGTATCATCAATTAAAAGTTAGAAAGGAGGATGTACCAAAGATGGCATTCAGAACTCGTTATGGACATTACGAGTTTTTGGTGATGTCTTTCGAATTGACAAATTCCCCTGCTGCATTCATTGATTTGATGAACAGGGTGTTTAAACCATTCTTAGATAAATTTGTGGAGGTATTCATTGATGACATACTGGTGTACTCCAAATCTCAAGAAGAACACGTAGAACATCTATGTTTGACGCTAGAGACACTAAGAAAGGAAAAACTGTACGCGAAATTCTCTAAGTGTGAGTTTTGGCTAGAACGTGTACAATTTCTTGGGCATGTGATTGACAAAGATGGGATTTCAGTGGATCCATTAAAAGTTATAGTTGTAATCAACTAGGAACAACCAAGAACACCTTCAGAGGTGAGGAGTTTTTTGGGACTGGCCGGGTATTATAGATGGTTTATTCAGGATTTTTCCAATATTGCCATGCCGTTAACAAATTTGATAAGGAAAGCTGAAAAATTCGTTTGGACAGAGAAGTGTGAAGAGAGTTTTTAAGAATTGAAAAAGAAATTAAGTGTGGCATCTGTGTTGTCATTACCAGATAATACAGGAAATTTTGTGGTGTATAGTGATGCCTCACATAAAGGGTTGGGTTGTGTTCTTATGAAGAACGGAAAAGTCATTGCGTATGCATTGAGGCAATTGAAAGACTACGAGAAAGGGTATCTGACTCATGATTTAGAGCTGGCGGCAGTAGTGTTTGCCCTGAAGATATGGAGACACTATCTCTATGGAGAAAAATATGAGATATACACAGACCATAAGAGTCTGAAGTATATTTTCACATAGAAGGACCTAAACATGCGTCAAAGGAGATGGATGGAATTGATAAAAGATTACGATTCTGAGATCTTTTATCATCCAAGCAAAGTGAATGTGGTTACAGATGCTTTAAGCAGGAAAGGTCGGGAAACGTTGATGTTGATAACCACTCAGGAGTAACTTATTTCAGTAATGACAAATCTACAGATGGAAATAAAATTTCCAAAAGAATCCGATGAACGACTATTCCAAATAGAAGATGGTCCAAATTTAGTGGACAAGGTGAAGAATGCTCAACTACAGGATGAAGAATGCAGAAAAATAAAGAAAGGTGTGGACGAAGGTAAAGAGGTGAAATATAAGATTAATACTGAAGGGATGCTAAGAATCGAGGGAAGAATCTAGGTTCCAGTAGTACCAGATATTAAATAAGAAATCTTGACCAAATCTCATAACTCAACATACTCGATTCATCCAGGAAGTACGAAGATGTATCAAGATTTACGACGACACTTTTGGTGGCCAAACATGAATAGAGATGTCGCAGAATGTGTTGCGAAATGATTGACATGTCAAAGAGTCAAGGCCTAGCATCAAAGACTAAGTGGATTACTTTAACCGTTGGAAATACCGTAATGGAAGTAGGAACACATCACAATAGATTTTGTGGTGGGTCTTCTAACTACGCAGAGAGGATACGATGCGATTTGGGTGATAGTGGATAGATTAACGAAATCAGCACACTTTTTGCCAATAAAAAATAGATTTAATCTTGATCAGCTGGAAAAATTATATGTTAAGGAGATCGTCTCAAGACATGGAGTTCCAATATCAATTGTATCAAACATAGATCTGAGGTTCACATCAAACTTCTGGAAGACACTGCAAGAATACATGGGAACACTGTTAAGAATGAGTGCAACATACCATCCGCAAACAGATGGCCAAAGTGAACGAACAATCTAGATGTTGGAAGATATGCTTAGAGCATGCATCATGGATTTCAAAGGGAGCTGGGATGAACATTTACCATTGGTGGAATTTTCCTACAACAATAGTTACCACGCAAGCATTGGCATGTCGCCTTACGAAGCATTGTATGGCAGGAAGTGTAGAACTCCACTATACTGGGATGAAGTCCGTGAACGTCAAACTGTTGAGATTGTCAAACTCATTAGGACAAGATTGGTAGCCGCTCAAGAGAAACAAAAAAAGTATACTGACCAACAGAGACAAGATCGTGCATTCGACATAGGAAATTTTGTGTTCTTAAAAATTTCTCCTTAGAAAGGGAAAAATTCATTTAAGTAAAAAGGGAAAGCTGAGCCTGAGATTTATTGGACCCTTCGAAGTGCTGCGAGGAGTAGGAGAAGTGGCTTACGAGGTAACTCTACCTCCAGAGTTGGAAAACGTTCACAATGTTATTCATGTTTCGATTTTACGACCGTATAAACCCGATTACAAGCATATGATAGATTAAGAACCTTTACAGTTCGATAAAGACTTGTCTTATGAAGAGGTTCCTATCCAGATAGTCGACAGAAAAGAACAAGTGCTCAGGAATAAGGTGATACCTTCTGTGAATGTAATATGGAAGAACCACAATGCGGAAGAAGCTACGTGGGAACTTGAAGATAAAATGATGAAAGATTACCCTGAGTTATTTGTTTAATCTATGTCTTCGATTTCAGGGACAAAATCTTTGTAATGAAGGAAGAATGTGACGAATGATTTGCTTGAGTTATGATTCTGGGGGCAGAATCGTTGTAAAGAGGGAAGGATGTAACAATCTGAAAATTTAAATTGTAATTTTAAATATTTATGGAATTATATAAATATTTAATTAATGTATTTATTGTTGAATAAATATTTGCTTAATTTGATTTAATTTGATTATTTATTTGTTGAATAAATAATTAACGAGTTAAGGAAATTGATCATCATGAGATAATATTTTAATATTTAGTTGATTAAATAAAATTATAATTATAAAGAAAATTATAATTATGTTTTATTGATCTATGTGGTAAATGTATTTAATACATTGTTATTAGAATTAATTAAATTAAGTGTGACCATAAACTATATTATAAAGGAGTTATTAGAATAAGTTAAGGGAGATTAATTCAGTTTTGGGCAAACAAGGCCTAGTAAATGTTAAGTCTTTAATTTAAATCTATTTTACCAAACAAGGTGTAATATTTAATGGGTTAATTTTTAGTTAGTTAGCCAAACAAGCCTTATGGCATTTGAGTTTTTTTAAAAAAACTGATGTCAATTAATAGATATATTTATATTATACAATTATTATGTATTATATCATATACGTTATATTTGTTAGTACGTAAGTTAGATTTAGATAGGAAGAACTCGGAGAAGAAAAGTTGGAGAGAAAGAAAATTGAGACAGAGTTGGGAGAAGGCTAGAGAATTTGAGAGAGAAATTGGATAAAAACAAAGCTTTCAAAGAATATCCATCATCTTCTAAAACTAAGGTATCATCTTACCCTTTTATTTTTAAAAGTTATAGTTTTATTCTCTTCCAAAATACTTTGTAAAACCTTTATAGAGGTAGAATTATTTGTTATATATAGTTTTATATGATAAATTGGTGGTTAAAAAGTTGTTTGCACAAGTTTATAGATGACTTAATTCATGTTATGCACTTATTTATGAAGGAAACCATATTACAATGAATTGGTATGAATATATATGATTATGGCTTAGTTTAAAGTAAAATTAAGGTTTAATTATTTGTTTAATATATATGTTGACTATTGATTTTGAAAAAGGGTGAATAAACATAAACAAGTTATTTTAAATTAACTGTTTTGGTTGAAAAACACAATCATAGTGATGATTTTCAATAAAAATGTCAAAAAGTGAAGTTTTATAAAAAAATAATGAAATTATATGTTTTAAATTCGATGTTTATGTTGTTAAATGGGTAAAATCATGTTAAGAGTCCTCAAATTATGTTTGAGTGAAGTTTATATATGTAGTATATGTTAATTTCGTTGTTAGAAAGTAGCTTGTAGGCCAAAATTGGCTTTATTTTGCTGTTCGTCGAAGTTGGTCGCTGGTACTGTAATTCGGCACCGCATCGCAGCCTCACAGTACAAGTCTCACACCGCAGAGCCAACGTCATGCCGCAGCGCCAAGTATTGGCATGTGACTCGCGCCGCAGTGCCAGCACCACGTCGTAGCGCCGGCCCATAGTATAAACTGTGGCATCGCAGCGCGAATTAGCAGAATGGTCAAACAGTGTGTTTTAGTTACACAAAGTCTGAAAAAGTTGATTAAGTGAAATAATAGGACTGTTAAGATGTGATTTTAGTATTACTATTGTAACAACCCAGGTCAAATCCCAGGTCCGGAATAAGTATCGGGTCAAATCCCAAGTCCGAATTGAATCAAATCCATCAAAATAAGGTCTTAAACCACTGGCCCAATAGTATCTTCTTGGGTCAACTTAACCCACCACAGGCTCACCCAAAAGGTCATGACTTCAAGGTACTATTGGTAGTAACTTATTTCCCTATATGCAGACAAATTTTTTCCCTATCTTCCGATGTGGGACTGGGGTGTTACAAACTCCCCCACTTAAATTTCTGACGTTCCCGTCAGAACAGATCACACACACGGGCCCAAAGATCTTTGCCTCTCTAGCCATTGTGGGATAATACCGGTTGGCTTTATGTCCCCACCTCCGGACCTCCATCTCTCCATTGTAGAATAATACCACCAGCCTTCGTGTCCCCACCTCCGGTAACCTGATCGGATGACCCGACCCGAGCTTTCGAGAGTCGGCTCTGATACCATATGTAACAACACGGGTCAAATCTTGAGTCCGGAACAACTCTCGGGTCAAATCCAAAGTCCGAATCGAATCAAATCCATCAAAATAAGGTCTCAAACCACTGGTCCATTTGTATCTTCTTGGGTCAACTTAATCCACCACAGGCTCACCCAAAAGGTCGTGACTTGAAGGTACTATTAGTAGTAACTTATTTCCTTATATGCAAACAATTTTTTTCCCTATCATCCGATGTGGGACTGGGGTGTTACAATTATACTAAGAATGAGCATATTATTAATAATTAACTAGTTTTATTACTAATGTAATTTGATTAGGTGATTAAAGATCAAACCTTACATGATGTATATACTTATTTATATATAAAGTGTTAGTAGTGACTAATTATGTCATGATGACATATATATATGGTATTGTGATTTGAGTTGTTACGATTTAGCTTTACTTAAGGAAAGTTTTCTAACTCTACACTTTCGTTGAACTAGTTCTATTGTTATTATTGTACAAGTTTACTTATCCTAACTCAATTATAATTATGCAAGTTTCTTGTATCTAGTTTGTTTATGATGATGCAAGTTTTCTAAACTTTATCTTGACATTGATCAAGTTATTCCTGTATTTAACTTGTTATTTGGAATGCAAGTTTATATATTCTGATATACTAATGTTGAACAATTTTTATCGTTTAATTTGCTATTTGTTATGCATGCTTAGTACTCAATTCTAAATAACTTTGGCTTAATATTGTTCAAGCAAGGTATGTTATAATTATTCAATGTTTATGCTCTTAGATTATTCCTAAAGCATGACGTTAGTATACAATGTTGATTCCGTTATGATTTATTCCATAACATAAAGTTATTACCTTTTTATTCAACTACTCTGTAGTTGATGTTCGTTGAATTCCAAATTACCTTGAAACTTATCCAAACCAAACTTACTTTGGTGCGGACTCGTATTCTAAATGCTGAGATGAACAACCCTATTATTAGGGGATAATTTACGCATAGCGTTGAAATGTTTGTGCACAACACATTGTACGAAGGGCCGACCCCCCTGAGTACGAGGAGTCCCTATAGTCGTATGACTGTTAAAGTTTAAGTTGAAAGATTACTTATAACTATGGACATAGTTCATGGCCTTATGACCCTCGGATGTATATATTTCAGAATTTTGATTATCATTAATAGAGCATATTGTTCAGTTCTATTGAGCCTATTATCCGGTAATTGTTGTAAAGTTTTATTCATTGTCATTTCAAGTGAGCCTTGTTTGCTCACTATTGCTTATATAATTATTACAGCTAAAGTTGAGAAGGTCGATGTACCTAGCACTAGTAAAGGAAAGGGAAATGTGAACAAGTATTGAAGACTTGTAATATGTTAACATTTTATTGTCGGACTTTATTTGAATTATTGTAATGAAGTTATTTAATTTTTCGCATATGAATGTTTGTATTTAAAGGTTAGATAACCTGGGAGATTTTTATTAATGTAATCCTTTAAAGGGAAGGTTTATTATCTAATTTGATTATGATTGGGTAGTTAGATATGAATATTTTTATTAAGTGAACACCAAACCGTGTCACAGAAAATCACGGACGAACAGTTGTTAAAACTCACGGATTAATTTTTTTTTCCAAACGTCAATTTTTTTTAAAAATAATAATATAAAATTCAAGTAAAACAAATAACTTTATATATAATATAATATATTCTATTTTTTCATAAAAAACAAAACCTATTATAATATTAGTATGTATATATACAAAATTTCTCCCCCCCCCCCAAATGTCCTTTTCAAAATGTTTGCTATATATATAATATAAAACATATATATTATATAACATATAATATATACATAATATAAAAAATATATATAATATATTACCTTCCATATACGTAAACCACCCCCCCCCCCCATTTTGGCCTCATATGTGACCCCCACATGTGGCCCCACCTTTATTATATTAAATAATTTTCTACCAATTATTTTAAAAAATGGGTAAATATGGGCCCATAAAATAAGCAAAATTTATAATAAATACTTCATAAAAATTCTCTTAATAACATTTATTCATATTATTATAACTCACAATATTAACAACCAGGTCGTTCCTAGGAAAGATGGGGCTTTCCGATAAGGATTTATCCCTATTGACGCGCAATTAGGTGACCAAACTCCTTTCCTCGATAGAACTTTCTAGACATTGTTAATTATGTAAATAATAATATGAATAACTTGTTATCTCAATTATTGATTTAATAATATATAAAATATTGAAAATAATTGAATCACATAACATGAGATACTATGTAGCAATTACTGTAACAATAATTGAACAAAACTGAGTGACTTCTCGCGTAAGTATCAAAAATCAATTTTGTGTGCTAATATGCAACCACACTGTATTACTGTACTTTTATCACCGGGTATTTTAACAATTAACGGTAAAACTTTAGCCGTTATTTTCAAAAAAAGATATTTCTGTCGTTTTCTAACTCCGATAATAATTCCATTGTGGGGTCCACCAATGATTGTACCGTCGTACAAATATTCTCTGTTAAAACGAATATTCCCCGACCAACCGAATATTATATAACAACTTGCATACTTTACAAAATTTGTAAATATTACCCACAACTTTAATATTATAACAAATCAACACCATAATTATTTAAAATGATATTTATAAAACAAAATCATCTTTATTCATAAAGGTTGTGGTCTTACAGCCAGTACCGGGTTTTTGAAAATGGGTTGATCTAGCACTGCAACGCCCATACCCAGTACATTTGTGCGCCGCAGTGCCGGTACCCAGAAAGGAATAAAAACTATTTTTTTTTATAAAATTTGATTTCTAATTAAAATAAAAGGTTTATTTTAATTAAAAATTAGATTTCATGTTTTCCAAAAATTCTAAATTAAAATAAAGTTATTTATTTTGTATTTAGAATATAATTTCACATTGATTAAATAAAGGAGTTTATTTTAAATCAAAATTGAAATTAATGCTAATTAAATTTGCTCAATAAATTGATATCAATATATATTAAATGATTATTATTCATGAGATGAATGTTTTATTTATTTATACATATGGTGATATGTATGATAATAAATGGGAATAATTATGGACTATTGACCAATGTGATTGGATTTTATTTTGGTTGGATGCTTGAATGAATGAGTTTTATTAAATGGGGTCTGCGTACCTCGTCTTTTCTGATTTTATTCTTGATGTAAATTATATCTCTCTCCTATGTACTTTCCCTTGACTGCTGATCAATGTTTCAATTTAAATGAAATAGCTTATGTAATAGGATTAATTAGAATTTCTCAAAGAACCAGAGATCAAAGATAAATGAGCGCTCGAAGACCCGTTTGTAATGGAGACCGGGTTTAAATGTAATAGTTTTATTTAAATATTAATTCTTGCACCCTAGGGTTTGACCTTTTGGTTCACTTGGTGGCTCTAGTGAACCAAACTAGAATAAAAATCTATAATCAATCCGGGTAGAATATAGTATTCTATATTTGCATTTTGGTATTATATATATATATGTGTGTGTGTGTGTGTATGTGTGTGTGTGTACGCATGCACGCTAAACAAGATGAGACTAATAATAACAAACCCCTCAAAGAAATTATATTAAGTTGTAACATTCAAATATATTTGAAATATCGAACGTCTCCTTCTAGCAAGATAAAAACAATAGAGCTTTGAATATTTAATATGAGTTTGTTATGTACTCACAAGGTAAGTATTAAATATTTGAGATGTTGCTTTTATTACATAAGATGTTTATAAGGAATTGAATATTACCGCTTTGTTGTGCACACGTAAGGGCTGTAGTTTTCTCTTCACTTATATGGAAATGTTGGGTATGACTTATGTGACGCCCCCAAAATAGGTATACATCACCCATTCTGAGTTGCCAAATACATGGTATAGAATACAGATACAAACTTAATTATACAACTATCATGTAACATAAGCTGAGAGTTTTAACATTAATATTGTCTCCTAGACAGTATCCAAACTCAAATGGAGTCCTCATTACAATTATTATCACACTATTTCACAGAATAGTGAGGACTACTAAAGCAACCATCCGGACCGTCAATCCATTCCCCGACTAGTCCCAG